>OX451741.1:341382979-342031164 GCA_948472305.1 Vicia faba
TCTTGCAAGGAAGTTGAAGTTTTCAAGGGCTCAATCAAGTCCCATATGCTCATATACATTGTCAAGCATCTACATGCCAAGTTTCAAGGCTCACAAGGTCAAGTTGCACAGTCAAAAACCCTAATTGCTTCACAATCAACTGTAGGGGTAAAATGGTCATTTGGCAGTCAAAAGTCAAAATTTTTGGTCAACATCTTATTTTGAAGCCACAATCATCATTTGATCAAGTCTTGATCATGATTCTACAAGAATGGCTCAAAAATCATCAAGATGCAAAAGTTTCCATTTTTGGACAGCTGAAAAGTCAACTGTAACTTGACCAAAGCATAACTTTTTCATGGTTCATCAGAAAAATCCCATCCAATGTTCATTTTGAAGGGGAGGACATTTCCTACAACTCATATTCACATTCCAAGTCAAAGAAATGCTCTCACAAAAAGTTACCAATTTCAACATTATAGGTCATTTTCAAAAGTCAACAAAAAGGCATTTTAAGTCAAATACCATAACTTGAGATTGGTAAATTAAAATGACATGGGACCAAAGGCATTGGTTAGAGGACTTCAAGACCTTTCCAAAATGTCCAAGAACATGTTTATATGATAAAAATTGAGCAAGATATGCATTGGAGAAGTTGGGAAATTTTTGTGAAATGGCCAAAGTCAACTATCCTTGAAACTTCAATTTTTGACAAAAGGGCCCACTTTTTTCCACTTGGTTCAGCCTTGTCATGCCACCCACGTGTCCCATGACCCATTACAAGACCAAACATTTATTTTATCATTTTTATTTAATTTTTATGGATTTAATTCACTTTAATCCATAATAATTCAAATAAAAATCAAAAAATGAATTAAATGGTATCTTTGAGTTTTGAATGACTTTTATATGTCATGAATCACCTACCAAATTCGTGCCAAGCCTATTATGAGCATGAAATTCAAATTTTGAACAAAAATGGCAAGTTTCTTTAATGGTGGTTATGAGAAAATCCAAAGCTTAATGGCAATGGTTAAAAGCTCCTTAATGTGACTTATTCTCACTCATTACTATATATACAAGCCTTGCAAGCCTCATTCACAACCTAGAAAAAGTGCACAAACGGCCAGAGAAAAGTTCAAAATTTGTCAAAAAAAGTGTGAGATCAAAAGGAGTTTTTGCAAGCATTTTCAGGCCAAGAGGAGAACGTGACTCTCTTCTTTGCCATACCATGAAGCTAAAGCAATCCTTGCCACGTCCTAAGGTCCATTGTCAAGCACTGTAAGTATTCCCAGGTCCCCCCATAATTCCATGTTGTTTTTTCTAACGCTTTCTTGTGCAGCATTCCAAAGAAGGCATATCATACACCTCATCCAGGAGGGCGCCAAGTGGCCTCAGAAGCAGATCCAAAGGCCCAGCAAGCAAGAACACCATACTCTTGGTCAACAGCGCTCCACTCAATTCCCAGAGTCAACAAACTTTGTGCAAAATGGGCCTCATAATTCCACATACACCCTCCAATCTGGCCCAAAACCCCCTTGGGTTTGCAATTTTCTTTTTTTATATTTTATTTGTTTTATTTTTATTTTTCCTTTTTATTAACTACTAACATAATTAAAATTTTTATAAAAAAACAAAAAAAATACTTTTAATTTCATTTAAGTAATTATTTTGTAAATAAATATTAAATAATTGAATTAGCTTTAATTAGGCAATTTTAACTTTTTAAATAACTAAAATAAATTTAGAATTCATTTTTTTTATTAACTTTTAATTTTAATTCCTTTATTTTATTTTCATTAAAAAACATAAAAACACAAAAAATATTTTCTTTTAATAAATTAATTAATTAGTTTAATCATTAGTCTTAATTTCATTTAATCACAAAAAAGGACAAAAAATTCAATTCTTTTCTCAAAAGGGTCAAAACCCTTAGGACATTCCCGATTAATTTTTATTCACGCGTTATTTTTATATTTTGATTATTATGTAACTGCTTCCAAGAATGTAATAGTAATTAGGTTTACCGCTTTCTTTACTTTCCGCACTTTATCAAAACGGGTCTTTGTTTTTTTGGCGATGTATAGACCCGCGCCTTGTAATAGCGTAGAATTTATATTCCCGCAATTTACTTTCCGCACCCCTAACTGTTAAATGCATGAAAGAATGTATGTAAATAAAATCAATCCGTATCTCACAAATAACATGTACAAGATAACCTTAACTGAAAAACAACACACAAAGCACATGCCACTCCTAGGGTACGCTTCACTCGTTGCCTCGAAACGTGGTCATCAAGTATAGGACGTCTTAGAGGTCGCCCTTTGTCTAAAAGATCCAGTTGCTTCGAAACAGTTGCCTCGGATAAAAGGATCTAGGACATTAGGGTTACCACTAAGGTGTCCTACCATTGCTTTGGTGACCACACTGTCCCTATAATCGAATTGACCCGAACACCTCCAACGATGGTGCTACCTACCTCTCAATGGTGGGATAGCACTATCTAAAGGACTCTTACACAGCTTAATTCCTTAGGGCAGGTAGATGACTCATGGGTACTTGCTCTTTTCAAAACAAACAAAATACTTTTCACACCTTACACTTTCAAAAAAAGTTTTCAAACAATACTTCATACACTCTTGAGGACTGATACAAGAGTTACCTAGAAGTTTTCAAACGAACTTTTTCAAAACCCATACACACTTGAAAAGCAAACAAATTTTTGAAAACATAAGAGCAAGTACCTAAGAGCCCATGGATAACCATGGATAGAAAGGGTGCTAACACCTTCCCTTTCTATAAATCTACCTCCCGAACCGAGAGACATCTCGAATAAGGAATTTTGCTGTGCTTTTGTCCTTTCCATGTTGGAGAACATAAAAGACGATGGCGACTCTTGCTTACCGCGACATTTCGCAAAACCAGCTTAAAAAACAGCCAGTTCTATTTCCACCGATCACAGAACTGGCGACTCTGTTGGGGACTATAAAAGTGAGGTGTACCTTAGGATTAGATCATACTTATGTTTTCAATTGCTTTGCTTTGATTGCTTTATATTTGTGGGCTTTGCATCGGAGTTTCATAGATCCTACCCCAGATCTGGGGATACCCTTTTAGGTAGCATAAGCTGTGAGGGACCTGTCTGGCGTAGACCGACACGGGTGAAGCAGTGGCTACGTTGGTGTGGCACCTTGGTCTGTACCGATATCCCTTGTGTTGCAACGAGGAGAATATGGGTCTTCTGAGGAGTCATTAAGCACCAACTGACCTTAGAACCCTAATGTGACCCAACTTGGCCATAGAACAGTAGCAGTATGCTACACCCATTGAGGCTAAACTCTCGCGATGGTTCTGGCCGCAAGAAAAGATTGCGACGCTGGAGTTATGACCGATTGAGGGTAGTCAGTGATATTGGGATCCTCTAGAACCAGGTTACTTTTGATAGGACAAGTCTTAACCAACGAAACTGAAAGAGGGTAGTAACCAAACTTCATGCTGGCCTAAACTCTAAGGGCTCTTTGTGTGACTTATGTGCCTTCAAACTTGACTACTTGCATGCTTGTTATCTGACACATGAGTTCCTTGCAGGTTTTGTCTACAGTCCTTAATTGGGACTCATTACAGGGCCTACTTACATCACTCCATGCATAGCATAACATCATACCATTGCATACATCCTACATAAGGACTAATCCATTTCAAGGGTCTCAAGGGTTTGTGATGCAGGTCATGATGTCTAGCAAGGGGCAAAGGGGACTTATTTTCCTCTAGCCAAGGTTGATAACTTGAGTCAGGGGCTATGACCCACTCGATATGGTGAGCTTTAACTCTTGAAGAAGGACTCTCAACAACACGAAGTTCCTTCAATCAAGCTACCGAATTCAAATTCTAACAAGTTTCTCTGTTTACCCCGCGAGATCCTTGAGAACATTGCATGCATATCATACATATCATTGCATTACAGGTACACTTTACAGGTCACTTACCTTCTTCGCTATTTATTTCAACAGTCATCATGAATCCTGAATCATCCAATGGACAAGCTATCAAGGCCCTTCAGGCCCAGAACGCCTAGTTCCAAGAGCTGGTCATGAGCTTAGCCCAAGGACAACAGGAATTGAAGACTCTGCTTTTGAAGAAAAAGAAGAAGAGGACTGTTTTGTTCAACCCTAGACACAGATCTGGGAATACATTGCAGAATGAAGCTGAGCGGACTACTCCATCTGTTGGGGAAGGCAGTCACCAAGAGGGAAGGGTTCCTAGTCCCATGGTCTCTGACACCGAGACAGATTTCAACGATGAACAGTACCCTCCTGCTGAGGACAGGTACAAACAGCTGGAGGACCGGTTAAACGCTATGGAGATTCAACGTGTGCCTGGGTTGGACTTTGGAGACCTAGGCTTATCTTCTGGGGTGGTGATCCCTCACAAGTTCAAGAAACCTGCCTTTGCAAAATACGATAGGGCATCTTGTCCTAAGCTGCATCTCAGATCATACATAAGGAGGATCCAGCCCTACACGGCTGACAAGAATTTATGGATTCACTTCTTTCAGGATAGTCTGTCAGGGACTCAACTCGAGTGGTTCTATCAGCTGGATGGAGCCAGTATCCGCAACTGGGAGGACCTTGCTGCTGCCTTTTACAAGCAATACCAGTATAATGCTAACCTCGCTCCTACGCGTACCTAACTCCAGGGTATGTCACTAGGGACGGGCGAAGGATTAAAAAATTATGCGCAAAAGTGGAGAGACCTTGTTGGAAGGGTGCAACCACCTCTGACTGACCATGAACTCGTTGATATGTTCTTGGGGACCCTGTCTGGTCCGTTCTTCAACCATCTGATTGGAAATTCCTCTGCTGGGTTTACAAATCTGATCTTGACTGGTGAAAGGATAGAAGCTGGTATCAAGTCGGGGAAGATACATAATAGTGATTCCTCGAACACTGAGAAGAAACCGCCCAAGAAAGAATCTAGTGCTGTCAACGCAGTAGTTATCTCAAAACCGGCCAGTGCTCCTCAACATCGCCACCAACAAAGGGAAGAGAGACCTAAAAGGCAATTCACTCCCCTCGGCATGACATTGTCCCAGATATTTCCACAGCTGCTGGAGACCAAGTTGGTAACTCTAAGGGACCCTCCTAAGAATCCCAACAGGACACCTTCAAGGTATAACCCCAACGTTCGCTGCGCTTATCATTCTGACAGCCCGGGGCATGCTACAGATGATTGTTGGACTTTGAGAAGCAAGGTTCAGGATCTGATCAACGGAAAGGAAGTCCAGTTCGACTCTCCAGAGACTCCCGATGTGATCACTGCTCCCTTGCCAAAATATGGCTAGGATTAGAAATTTTTTGTTCATTCGAATGTTCAAGTTGTATTTTTCTTTGATTGTTCAAAACATTGTATTCATGTCAAACGTTGTTATTTCATTAATGCATTACACATGTCTGTTTTGAAGTAATTATTTCGTATTTACTATATGCAAACTGTTTTCATATTTTTGTGATGATCAACTCTCCATTAATAATTCTAAGCCTCTTGAAGGAGGATGACGAAAACGATACCATGATTTACAGTACGCTTTTGAACAGACCCCGCTGATGAAGTACAAGCATTGTTTCAATTCCTAAACACTGGAGTTATAAGGAAGATAATCCCTCGTCAACCCCCTTTGAGCCAAAGAAGTAGGAGTTTTTCTTTTCGAAAATTAAAACCCTTAATCATAACCTGGGGCAGGGTAGTTCTCTCAGCTGATCCAAGTGCACAACGAATGGCACCAGAGGAGTCCTTACAAAACAAAAGACAGTGATGGCTCCAAATAATCATAAAGACAAGCAGTCATTATCCCTCAAAATAAACGCCCATTAAGTCAAAACCTATGAAGGAGACTTACAAAACTGGGGCATCCCGCTGACTGTAATCACAAAAGAAACAGTTCAGGCAAAAATAGGGATAATAAAATATAAAAAAAGAGGTCCTACAAACCCTCAACACAAAAGGAAATGACTGCCTATTCAAAATAAACTGTCAGTATCCGAACCATCACTGTATTGGGCGGTCCAGGCAAAAGTTAGGGATAAAGCGTAACACTATATCTCGTTGGATCACTCTGTATCCAGAATTTGGCATCAACTATCTGGCTCAGACTTCGGCATCGACCAATCAGCTTCATCTTCAACTAAGCAGTAAAGTGATGAGACGCTTTAAGACATAAAGGCGATAGCAGAGTTGGAACCCAGTGGGAATGTTGTGCACATAGCTGTTTTGTTTCCTTTTCAAAATTGTATAAACTCTATGTTATTCGGCGGCATTCTCTTACTAGGATGTCAGCCTCTTGTACAAAAACGCCTATTCACAGGCAAATTTCAAAATCAATACAAGTTCACTTTTCCAAACAAATTGCCCATTGTTTTTCCTTTTTTTGTTTTGTCTTGCGAAGAACGTCCAATGTTCATTTTTGATATATGCATTTGACATTAAATTGCTGATTCATAAATATTTGCATATGAAACAAAAGACTAATTACAGGTGACATCAGAAATAGGGGCAATGTAAAGTTGTCTGATGCAGTCTGGTTGCTTTGTCCGCCAAGGTACCAAGGTAGATCTAACTGAAGGATGTGATCAAGTTCTCTCAACTCCCCACAGAGTAAGACAAGATAACAACATTCCCCAGTGGAGTATAGGCATTCATTAGCAAGCATCCCCGGCAGTCTTGACCTAAGATGGTTCCCCGGCGGAATATCAATACCCCAGTGCAATTCCAAAAGTTTCCCCAGGAAAGTGGAATTCTTATCCCCAGCAGCAGGTTTTGAAGCTTATCCCCAGTAGATTCTGGAAGCTTATCCCCTGCAGAGTACGGACGTCTCTCCCGAGCTTTGTTCAAAGTTATTCCTCATAAGGGTTTATAACTGGGTTATCCTCAGCTAATTGCCACGGAAGATCGCCCTCGGCAAAGTTCTTCCTATCCCCAGCGGAGTTCATCAAAGTTCCCCAACATAACTTATCAACACAATCCCTAGCGGAGTTTATCTTTGGTATCCCCAGCGGAGTTTATCATCATTATCCCCAGTGGAATCCATCTTTGAAATCCTCAGCGGGCCTCTCATCAAAACTTCAGTAAAGTATCTCTTCCATAGAGCAATTCCCCGCAGAGTAATCTCTCCAACAAGTGTATTCCTCAACGGAGTCATCTTCTCCTACCGGTGTATTCTTACAACCGTCATCCCCAGCAGAAGCGAAGAACTCTACTCTTCAACGTCAGCCCATGATTTAATTCCCCGGCCGGTCGTCAAGGATTTATTTTCCTAGATGAAAATACATTCATAAACATTTCACATTTCATACATCTTGCTTACATACATGATAAAGTGCATACAACACTATCTCATGTTGAACATCATGACATCATGCATTTCATACATCATGACATTGCATACAACTGATGTTTTGCCTTTTTAGGGAAAAAGACAACCCCAAAGACAACTATCTAGCAACTATCACATTTCCAGATTCGATACCTGTATCTAGCCAGGGCACATCTGTGAGTGATCAGTTTCCAGACTCGATTCCTGTATCTAGCCAGGGCACATCTGAAGAGTTCGAAGATTCGATTCCTGTATCCAGCCAGGGCATATCTAGCAACTATTACATTTCCAGATTCGATACCTGTATCTAGCCAGAGCACATCTGTGAGTGATCAGTTTCTAGACTCGATTCCTGTATCTATCTAGGGCACGTCTGAAGAGTTCGAAGATTCGATTCCTGTATCCAGCCAGGGCATATCTATTGACGACTATTTCCGGATTCGATTCCTGTATCCAGCCAGGGCATATTTGTTGACGACTATTTCCGGATTCGATTCCTGTATCCAGCCAGGGAACATCTGTGAGCAACCGATTGTAGATTCGACACCTGTATCTAGCCAGGGCATATCTGCATGAGCAGATTGAAGATCAAACACCTGTAATAAGCCAGGAAAACATCTGTCTTTCTCAAATACACAAGTTCTCGCTAAGGAATCTCTTATGCGATCAACACTTCCAAATGGCATCTATAAGCCCATTCCCGACAAGGTTCTGTCACATCTCCAGATGGCATCTATAAGCCCATTCTCGACATCACATTGCTGATACTCCAACATGCGAGTGCAAATTTCCGGGCACTCTAGTGTCCAATCTCCTTTTACCTTCGAGTCACGAAAGGCAAACTTGCCAATCTAACTCTTCAGGTTCAAGAAGATTGAACAGGGGCAACTGTTGCACCCCAAAATTTTCCCTCCCATTTCCTCAACATTTTCTCATCACAAAACCCTTGGAGCTCAAGATCCAGTTAGGGTTTCCTCTGCTCAAGACTTCTCCTTGCACTGTTGACCCCAAATTAGGGTTTGTGTTTGCACAAAGATATTTTGATCTAAAATGCCTAAGATGACTTTCATGCTTCATGTTGGACTCCCAAGTTTATCCATACCAAGTTTCAGGTCTTGATTCTAAATTTTGTCCAGTCAATTAGACAGTTGACCTAGAAATCAGCTGTATTGGGGAAAAAGTCAACTGTGGCCAATTGACAGTCAAATCTCATGAAAATTGACCCACATCAACATTATGAACTCACATGGACCATTTGATCAAATTTGGATCACAATTCCACAAGAAATTTGATCAGATCACCAAAAGGGCAAAATGGTCATTTTTAGGGTTGTGACTGCACAAAGGCAATTTTTGACTGTTTGACCTAGCCAATGGAAAACCAAGCTCACATATGGACTCAAGGACCCCATGGAATTGTCTTGACATGCTCAACAAGTTCAAAAGATCCCAAATACACAAGATTGACAGTTGAATTTCCCAGTCAATTGATCAATTTTGACTGTATACTGAAAAGTTAAACTTTGACTTTTTGGTCAAAATCAAGTGTCAAGATTCATTTTTCATCAAAACATGCCAAATCATGAAATTTGTTCACCAAGAAATCAAGATTTGCAAATTAGGGTTTGAAATGAAGATTTTTCATAACTTAGAATTTTTCTAAGTTATGAAAAACCCTAATTTTTTCCTAACTTTGCCCCACTTTCTCACCAAGATTCATTTGGATTCAAGAAAAAGTTAAAACATGAAAGTTGTAGCCTATTGCAAAATCTACAACTTTGATTCACAAAGTTTTCCCAAAAGAAGCTTATAGCTCAAGTTACAATTTTTGGAACAAGGGTACCAAACCATTCTTAACTTAGAGAAAATTTGACCTATTTTAGACAAGGTTTTTACCTAACTTCAAGACCATTTTTCACATACTTACACTTGGAATTTCAATTTGCATTTCAAAGATGGATTGTAGTACACATTCCAAGCTTTCCAAAATGTCCAAGAACTCATCAAACAACCTCATGGTTAGAGAGAATCGAATTTGGCAATATAGGAAAAACTAACTTTGTTCATGACCAAATTACATGTCCATACACTTAGGCAATTTTGAACTCAGCTTGCATTTCTTGATTACAAGCCCTAAATCCCTTTTGCACTCATAAATTTAATGCAAACTCTTTGTGCCAAGACCATATTTTATGTGTTCAAGCATTGCATAGAGGTTTAATCCCAAAGTAGAAAAAGCATAATGGCCATTTTTGCAAAAGTGAACTTTATGTCAAAATGCAAATCCAAGCAAGTACAGTTAAGATCTCTTTGGCACAAGATTATGAGCTAATTACACTGATCAAGACTAAGTGGTGCAGCATAGAATGGGGGCATGTACAGGCTAGAAACACCAAGTGGACATTTGTTGCTTAAAGTGTAAGAAACTTGCCATAACACATAACAACTTTCATCTCAGCTAACCAAGCCTTAAGTAAACTTGTCAAACACTTTCTAAAGATCCATCCTAAGCTGAAACACGAGCCTAGCATCCCCAATACCTCCCCATTCCCAGAATCACCCTCAAACTGCCCAAACAGAGCATCTGCTGCAGTTTGAGTTCCATAGCTCAAACCTTCCATGCATTCTTGCTAAAAACACATCAAACACATACCACAATATCCCTTGAGGCTATTCCAAACCTCAAACACGACCTGTAACACTCCCAGGCAACATCACCATTTTCATTTTCTTGTTTTGCAGCTGAAGTTCCATAGCACGATTCAAAAGGTTTCAAGACAAAGTAAAGCTTGGAATAGCATCCCTGGACATCAAGGAAGCTGTACCAATCATCACCTTGCACTGAAGACACCTCCATCACCAGATACAACTTCAACTGAACAGGTAAGTTCATGAACTCGTATCTCTCTATCCAGGCATTGTTAGCTTTAGGTTTGTGAAGAAAACATGTCACATTCATAGCCCTGAACATGCCCATGTAATTAGATTTCATTTATATTACGTGTGCTTAGAGAATTTTAAGTCTGAACATTGAACAAAAACTAGGTCAGGAATTGGGGGAGAAGAAATTATCTCTCATTTCTGAGAGCTAGATTGATTTCTTTATATGTCTGGAATCGTGGCTTCAAGCTTTACAGGTTTCATGTTGGAAGATTTGGCAAAAGATCAAGGAATTGGAAGATAGAAAACGCGTGTTTTCTTGAACAAACATGTTCTGAGGTTGAAGATGACAGGGTTCTGGGCTGGGCCTTGTTTCATATTTCTGTTCACACCATGCTTTTGCTTTTACACCCCCTAGGTCCATTTTGCTTGTTTTCATGATTTTTTGACTTTTCTTTTTTTTGTTCTGACTTATTTATTTTTCCTCACAATATTAAAAATATGAAAAAATATTTTTACACCATTTTTATATTTATTAGGCTTTTATTTGTTTAAATAAGTATTTGTACATAAATAAATACATAAACACTTTTATTTGAAAATACTAAAAAATATGCAAACTCATTTTATTTTCCATTTTTATTTTATTTTATCTTCTGAAAATATTTTATATAAAATATACTTTTTTTTTATAAATATTAAATATTATTATTTTGTATATATAAAGTATATATAGTAAATAATACAAATATTTATATATATATATATATTAGTATATTTAGGTTAAAAATACAAAATATATACATTTTATTTTTTATTAATATTTAACATTAAAAAATACCTTTTGACCAATATACTTCATTTTATTTTATTTTTGTATATAATAAATAAATTTTGTACATATTAAATAATTAATACTTTTACTTAAAAAAATTAGGGTTTTGCCCTAAACATAAAAAATCCAAAAAATAATACTTTTTATTTTGTTTATTTGACACATAAAAAATACCTTTTTTTCATGCACATAAAAACATTTTTTGCATCTTGCATATTTATTCTTATGTTATTTAATTATTGTACATTAATTAATTTGTATAATTCTCAATTGATGTAATAGTCTAGGTTTAAATTCCTTGTCAAAAACCCCCCATTTGAACATTTGTACCCCCTTCCCATATATTGTGTTGTAATAGCTTAGTAACTTTATTTTTCGCACTTTATTGCTTTCTAAATATACCATGTTAGAATTAGGGTTTGTATGCGAATCAAAAACAACCAAAATAGTTTGACCTAATTTCAAGATAAACAAGCATGAAAATGGACAACACTAATCACACTTGCACCCCTAGGGTATTCCACTTGTTGCCTTCAATAAATGGGCCATATTGCATGTTAGGTCTCTTTGGGCAAAACAAAACAATTCAAATGATCATAGTCCCTCGATGACGCTTTCAAAAGTTGCCTAAAATGATCAAGTCCCTTTCAAGGAAAAATTGCCCAAAGATACTTGGCACCATTGCAATTATGGTCTAAACGATGACCCGTGCCCGTCCCTTTCACATCCTAACACAAGATTGTCCACCAAATGCAATGGTGGAACAAAATTGTCAAAAGGGTTAAAAACATAGGAGAAATCTTTGAGAAATTTAGGAGTAGATAACCTCTTAGTTACTTGAATCAAACTTGCAAAACACTTGCCTATTTTTAAACCACACCTCACAACACTTTCAAAACAAACTTTCAAAAACAAATGAAAACCTTTTCAAAAGACATACACCTTTGTATACATCCCAACATGGATCATTACAAAGGTTGCCACCACATTGGCCTCTTTTCAAAACATTTTCAAATCCACACACACAAAGCACCATTTCAAACAATTGAAAAATAAGGCAAGTTGATCTAAGCAAGTAACTAAGAGCCCATGGATAACCATGGATAGAAAGGGTGCTAATACCTTCCCTTTCTATAATCTACTCCCCGAACCCAAGAAAACATCTCAAAGGTTTTTGCTGTGCTTTTTAACCTTTCCTTAGGATAAAAATAAAAGTCGGTGGCGACTCTTGCTCAACCGAAACATTTGCGAATACAAACGCAAAACCAAGTCAGTTCTCCCACCGTATCACAGAACTGGCGACTCTGCTGGGGAGAAAATTAAAAGTGGAGTAACCTTAGGGCTTAGATCACCTTTGTTTTCAATTTTTTGCCTTGTTTGCTTTTATATTTGTGGGCTTTGCATCGGAGTTTCATAGATCCTAACTCGGATCTGGGGAATACCCTTTTTAGGTAGCATAATCTGTGAGGGACCTGTCCGGCGTAGACCGACATGGGTGAAGCAGTGGCTACGTTGGTGTGGCACCTTGGTCTGTACCTATATCCCTTGTGTTGCAACGAGGAGAATATGGGTCTTCTAAGGAGTCATTAAACACCAACCAACCTTAGAACCCTAAATTGACCAAACTTGGCCATAGAACAGTAGCAGTATGCTACACTCATTGAGGCTAAACTCTCGCGATGGTTCTGGCTGCAAGAAAAGATTGCGATGCTGGAGTTATGACCGATTGAGGGTAGTCAATGATTTGAGATCCTCTAGAACCCGGTTACTTTTGATAGGACAGGTTTTAACCAACGAAACCAAAAGAGGGTAATACCTAAACTTCATACTGGCCTGAAACCTAAGGGTTGTCTTGTGTGACTTGTGTTCCTTATCATGCTTGCCTGTGTGAATACTTGTGGTGTGCTTCATCATAGCATCATGCCATCATACCATTGCATGCATCCTGTATAAGGACTAACCCATTTCAAAGACAAAAAAGTTTCATCTTTGCACTGTTTTGTAGGACATCATGATGCCCGTGCGTAGGAATACTATCCGGCTCAACTTTGTTCAACCACCAGCTCTGCTTAAAGATTTGGTTGGTAGGATTCCAAACACTACTTCCTTCATCAACAGGCATGGTTCTCTCCTTGGCTTGATCACTGCAAAGTGGGACCAACAACTGATAAGTGTCCTGACCCAGTTTTATGACCCCTTGTATCATTGCTTTACCTTTCAAGACTTCCAGCTGGTCCCTACCCTGGAAGAATTCTCTAATTTGCTTGGTATCCCTGTTTTGGAGCAAACTCCATTCACTGGTTGGGAAAAGACTCCTAGGCCTGAAGAGATTGCTGCAATTCTCCCCTTGACCAAAGAAGAGGTATTGGCTAACTGGGAAACTAGAAGTGGAGTTAAGGGCTTTTTGGTCAAATTTCTGGTTGGCAAAGCTAATGATTTCTGGAATGACTTAGACTTCAAGGCGTATGAAGACATTATGGCTCTTTTAATCTATGATCTGGTATTGTTTCCCAATCCTGACACCTTTATCAGTATCCATGTCATAAGGATCTTCATGTCTCGGAATCCTGTACCCACTCTTTTGGGTGATATCCTGCAACAACTCTATGCTCGTACTGCCCGAAAATGGGGAACTCCATGGTGTTGCGCTCCTTTGCTAGTGAGGTGGTTTATTTCGCACCTTCCTAAGTTCGTGCTGAAGAATGAAGAAGGAAAGGGTTGGGCTCATAGGTTAATGTCTCTCGCTGATAATGATATCACTTGGACTCTCAGAGGTTTGGATGAGGTAGCTGTTATTGATCGTTGCGGAGAATACCCTAATGTCCCATTGATTGGTATCCAAGGAGGAATCTCCTATAATCCATGTTTAGCTCTCCGCCAGTTTGGAAGAGCCAGAAGAGCAGGGCCTCATGAAATGTTGGTTCCTCACTTCCATTTTGAATTTCAGGTAGAAAGTGACAAACTACGCCATGGATTCATTAAGGCTTGGGACATAATTCACAAAGCTGACCCACATGAGTTGGGACCAAAGACTTCTCTACCAATGGAACCCTATTGCAGATGGGTCCGCATCCGTGCTCAGAAGTTAGGTATGCCGTACGAAGCTGTCAGACCTATCATTCTTGAATCTCCTGATGAAGATGGGGTTCCTCCAACTGTCCTCCCTCCTCAGATACCCACTGATTTTGATACACTAAAGAGATCTTGGGCGCAGCTAAAGGAAGAACGGGATTTTTATCAGGAAAAGTTCAACGAACAGGAACGGAAGATCCAGAGGCTGACTAAGCAATTGGAGGAGGAGCGGGTCCTGAATGACTACATCCACACTGAGAAGAGGCGGCCATGGGAGCACTGATGGGCTTTGGATATTTCCTTTTACAGCTTTTATTTCCTTTTCAGTATTTTTCATTCCTGTAATGCCTAAGCGCAAGTTGTTGAACAATTTAAAATTTGAATCTAATGAAGTGTGTTTCCCTTTTGTCTACAAAGTTGAATCTTGTTTGTCTTTGAAAACATAAAACATACGCATCTCATTGCACCATATGCATAACAGGTACCCTTTTTCACAGGTTGCTTAATCTTCTTCGCTATTTATTTGAACAGTCATCATGAATCCAGATTCATCCAGTGAGCAAGCAATCAAGGCCCTTCAGGCCCAAAGTGCCCAGTTTCAAGAAATGGTCCTGAGCCTAGCCCAAGGTCAGCAAGAGTTGAAGGCTCTACTCCTAAAGAAGAAGAAGAAGAAGAAGAGGACTGCGTTGTTCAACACTGGACGCAGGTTTGGAAACACACTCCATAATGAGGCTGATCCAACTACCTCCTCTGCAGAGAAAGACAGTCCCCAAGGGGGAGGAGCTCCTAGTCCGGCAGTCTCTGATAACGAGACGGACTACAATGATGAACAATACCCACCTGCTGCCGATAGATACAAGCAGTTAGAAGACCGCTTGAGTGCCATGGAGATTCAGAATGTGCCGGGGATGGATTTCGGAGATTTGGGCTTATCTTCTGGGGTAGTAATCCCACACAAGTTTAAGGCTCCTGCCTTTGCCAAATATGAAGGGGCCTCCTGTCCAAAGCTGCATCTAAGGTCGTATGTAAGGAAGATCCAACCTTACACGGCAGATAAAAATCTTTGGATCCACTTCTTCCAAGATAGCCTTTCGGGGTCACAGCTTGAGTGGTTATACCAACTAGATGGAACTAGTATCCGACATTGGGAAGATTTGGCGATCGCATTTTATAGACAATATCAATACAATTCTGACCTCGCTCCTACGCGTACCCAACTTCAGGGTATGTGTCTAGGAACGGGCGAAGGGTTCAAAGAATATGCACAAAAATGGAGAGATTTGGCTGGCAGGGTGCAGCCTCCATTGACTGATCGTGAGCTGGTTGATATGTTTCTAGGGACCTTGTCTGGTCCATTCTTCAATCATTTGGTTGGTAACTCCTCCGCTGGGTTTACGGATTTGATCCTGACAGGTGAAAGGATTGAAGCTGGCATCAGATCAGGAAAGATACAAAAAGCTGCCTCCGCAAGTACTGAGAAGAGGCCTTTCAAGAAAGAAGCAAGTGTCGTCTATGGTCCTAGAAGACAAGTCAAGCCAGAGAGCCGTCAAGCCGTCAATGCCTTAGTCATTTCAAAACCTGCTGTTGCTCCTCAGCAGTACAATCAACAAAGAGGTGAAAGGCCCAAGAGGCAGTATACTCGGTTGAGTATGACCTTGTCACAAATCTTACCGCAACTGTTATCAACCAACTTGGTGACCATCAAAGAGGCTCCGAAGGTCGTGAATATTGCGTCTCCTAAGTATAACCCAAATGCCCGTTGTGCTTATCATTCTGATAGCCCCGGACATACTACTGATGATTGCTGGGCCCTGAGAAACAAGGTGCAAGACCTTATCGACGCGAAGCAAATTCAGTTTGAGGCGCCTGAGAGGCCAAATGTTGTAACTGCTCCTATGCCCCAGCATAGAGTAAATGCCATTGAGGAAGATTTGTATGCTGTTTCAGTGAATGATGTTGCTACCCCTCTTTTGACTGTTAAGAGGAACCTACTACTAGCCGGTTTATTTCCGGGTTGTAGCAAGGGTTTCCTCCTGTGTGCTGTTATCCCTACCGGTTGTCCGCTGCTGATATCAGGCATGCAAAGCCTGATAGATAGCAAAGAAATTCTGTTCAAGAAAACTGCTGTTCCATTTATTTCCGCTGAAGAAGTATCTGTCGTCACAATTTTCAACAATCCTACCAAGGCTCTCCCAAAGAAGCCAGTCCAAATTATGTCTGTTGCACCCATTACTATTATTATTCCAGGGCCTCTCCCCTATGAATCTAACAAGGCTGTCCCATGGCACAATGGGGCAGACGTGTATGTGCTTGGAGTGAAGTAGGAGTTCAACACCAGTACCAGTATCAGTAACATCACTGGTCCCGCCAAGATTACTCGCAGTGGCAAGCTCTTCTCGCCTGACATTGCACCGCCAGTTATCCGAAAACCCCTCATCATCACACCCGCAAGTGTGCATGTTCCAAATCAAGTTCCTGTGTCTACTACTGCCGCCAAGTCCTCTGATGTTCAGGGCAAAGAAGTTGCTACTGATTTGCCTGCCAGGACGAAGGCACCAAAAAAGACTGCTGCTGAAGCCTCCCAGCAAGAGATGGAGAAAATCCTTAAAATCATTAAAAAGAGTGACTTCAATGTTGTTGAACAGCTGGGGCATACCCCCTCCAAAATATCTATGCTATCATTGCTGCTATGCTCAGAGGCCCACGCAAAGGCCCTGATTTCATTTCTGAAAACGATCCATGTGCCGCAAGAGACCTCTGCAGATCAATTCACTGACTGTGTGGCTAATTTGACAGCTGACAATGGTTTGGGGTTCTCGGATGCTGACCTCACCGCCAAAGGGAAAAATCACAATGATGCCCTGCATGTCTCTATAGAGTGCATGGGCACTACTCTCGCACACGTATTGGTGGACACCGGTTCTTCCCTGAATGTTTTGCCCAAGAAGGCCTTGGATCGCTTGGATTGTGAGGGCCTGGAATTAAAACCTAGTAACATCATTATTAGAGCCTTCGACGGTTCTAAGAGGATGGTGCACGGTGAGGTAGACATTCCTATTCGTGTGGGTTCCCAAGTCTTCGACTCAATGTTCTATGTAATGGATATTCGTCCATCTTATTTCTGCTTGTTGGGTCGACCCTGGATTCACAAGGCTGGGGCAGTAACATCCACTCTACACCAAAAGCTCAAATACCCTGTCAAAGGGAAGATTGTTACTGTGCAGGGTGAGGAGGAATACATGGTAAGTCACTTAAATTCATTCCGGTATATCGAGATGGACGGGGAGTTTATTGAAACCCCCTTTCAGCATTTTGAGGAAGTACCTCCAACATTGGCATCAGCTGAGACAGTGGTTGAAGAAGACTTTCCTCTGAAGATGGCGTCCTTGAAGGATGCCCGGGCTGTAATCAAGAAAGGCAAATGCGCAAAATGGGGTAAGCTTCCTGACTTCACTCAAAAGACCGACAAGTTTGGGATGGGCTTCATTGCAGAGGCTCAGAGGGCTGTGCGCAAAGAGAGGATCAGAAAGGCTCCGGTGTTTATCACCAATCCAAGGGTGAATGCTATCGAGGAGGACGTAGAGGAAGCAGAGTTTGACAGTTGGATCTATCCAACCACCAGCAACGGACCAAGCAACTGGACGGCAAAGGATTTTACACCTATTACATTTGTCACGCAGTAATTAACTCTTTTGATTTTCAATTTGTAACAAACAATATGTTGAAACTTTTATTGGCTCGGTGTCCTACCCGGGGCATCGTAGCTCCATTTGTGAGGGCTTTTTGTATGACATTTCCATATATCATTAATCAAAACATTGGACGTTTGCTGCATTTCAAATCTTGTGCTCTTTTTCTTTGTGTTATATATTGAAAAACAACTATATTTACACACACTCACTCATACAGGTTCCAATCCATCCTGGATCTCACTGGTAACAGCTCTGCTACTGCCAGTTATGACTTCGAAAATCCGATCAACTTGGCCGAAGACGAAGGTGAAGATGATTGCGAAGTGCCTGGTGAACTCGCAAGACTGCTACTCCAGGAAGAAAGGGCCATTCAGCCGCATGAAGAGCCGGTGGAAACAGTGAACCTGGGTACTGAGACAGATAGAAAAGAAGTCAAGATTGGTGCCAATCTAGAGCTCAGCGTGAAGCAACGATTGATCCAGATGCTACATGATTACATGGAGATCTTTGCTTGGTCCTACGAAGACATGCCTGGTTTGGATGCCGACATTGTGGTTCATCACCTGCCTACCAAGGAAGACTGCCCTCCGGTAAAGCAAAAGGTCCGCCGTATGCGTCCAGAGATGTCCGAAAAGATCAAAGCTGATGTTATGAAGCAATTCGATGCCGGGTTTCTAGCAGTGACTTCTTACCCTCAATGGGTTGCCAACGTAGTGCCAGTGCCAAAGAAGGACGGTAAGGTCAGAATGTGTGTCGATTACAGGGATCTAAACAGGGCAAGCCCCAAGGATGACTTCCCCCTACCTCACATCGACGTTCTTGTTGACAATACTGCTCAACACAAGGTGTTCTCCTTCATGGATGGTTTTTCAGGGTATAATCAGATCAAGATGGCTCCGGAAGATATGGAAATGACTACCTTTGTGACTCAGTGGGGCACCTTCTGCTACAAGGTCATGCCATTCGGGTTGAAAAATGCTGGGGCAACCTACCAACGTGCCATGGTTGCTTTATTTCATGATATGATCCATCATGAGATTAAGGTATATGTTGATGACATGATTGCAAGGTCCTGTGATCGGTGGATCTGGAACTGACTGTTTAACGCTGGTTCGTGAAAGGTCGCGGAAGCAAGAGTCGCCACCTTCTTTTATTTTCTCCAAATGGAAAGGACAAAAGCACAGAAAAATTCCTTAAAGAGATTGCTCTCGGTTCGGGAGGTAGGTTATAGAAAGGGAAGGTGTTAGCACCCTTTCTATCCATGGTTATCCATGGGCTCTTAGATACTTGCTCATTGTGTTTTCAAAAATGGTTTGTTTGCTTTTCAACTGTGGGTTTTAAAAAGTTTCTTTGAAAATTTCGGTTCGACTCTTGTATCGGTCCTCAAGAGTGTTTGAAAAATTGCTTTCGAAAGCTTTTTGAAAAGGTGTCGGTGTGAAAAGTATGTTTGAATTTTTGTTTCGAAATTAGAGCAAGTATCTAGAGTTGTCTACCTACCCTAAGGAATTCGTCTGTGTAGATGTCCTTTAAAGTAGTGCCATCCCACCATTGAGAGGTAGGTAGCACCACCGTTGGAGGTGTTCGGGTCAATTCGAGTTTAGGGACATTGTGGTCACCGAGCAAGGGTAAGACACCTTAGAAGCTACCCTTATGCCATTGATCTTTTATTCCGAGGCAACCGTTCCGAGGCAACTTATTCGAGGCAACTTTGTTTTAGGCAACTAGATCAATGGACACAAGGACTCACTAAGACGTCCTATAGTCGACGGCCACGTTTCGAGGGACAAGGCAACAGTGTGATCACCGGAGTAATAGGAAGACACCTTAGAAGCTACCCTCATGCCAGGTTCCTGGATCATGAGGACTTACCAAAACGTCCTCTACTCGACGATCACCTTTCGAAGGCAAGGCAACAGTGAGGCGTACCCTAGGGGTGGTGTGTGCGATTCGTGTGTCGTTTTCATTTTGCATTTATCTTGTCATGTTATTGGTGTTCTACGCTTGATTTTATTTTAGGGCCATTCATTCTTGCATGCTTTGTTTAACAGTTAAAAGTTGCGAGGAAAAGTAAATCTAAAGCTATTACAAATGGCGCGGGTCCACATCGCCAAAATTAACCAGGACCCGATTTGACAGAAAATAAATAAAAGCGAATAAAGAATTAAAAAGTGCGAGAAGTATTTTACATGGCTTCGGGAGAGGTACATAATTATTTAAGCAAAATAAAATAAATATGCGAATTAGAAATAAAATTAAGAACATGGGCGTTGGACCCTTTTGCAAAATTAAAATTAATGAGGAATTAAAATTGAAAGAAGATGTTTTTGGTATTTTTTAATATTTTAGGATTTAATGAAAAAAGGAATTAATTAAAATTAAAATAAAATGCTAAACCTAATTCTAATTATTTTTTAAGTTATTAAGAAAAATATTGAAGTTTTTAACCTAAATGAAACCCTAATTAATTTACAAGTTTATTCATGAAAATAAATATTTAGTTATTTAATTATTTATGAAAGAAAAAAAAATGAAAAGGATGAAAAATTCATTAAACCTAATTCTATGCCTATTTTAGATTTTTTATTAAAAGAATTAAAATTAATCTAAATTAAAACTAAATAATTACATGCAAATTTATTTATCAAAAGTATTAAAATAAAGTATTTATTATATTTTTTATCTTTTCTGATTTTTATGCATTTTTTATATTTTGTAAAAATAGTTAATTAAGTCAAAACAATAAAGAAAATAAGATAATAATTGAAAATAAAACATAAGGAAAATATAGAGAATTTGCAAACCAGGGGGGGTGGTAGTCCCCAAAGTGGAGGTCTGGCCCAAGAATTCTGAGCCCAATAACCTTCAAGTTCGTTGACTTTTCCAGATACTATGTGGCACCTTTGACCAGGCTTATGATGCGCTTCCAATCTATGCCCTTGATTTGATCTCCAGGGACACATGTATGGCTGGATGGAGGGACGCATCATGGACCACACTATCATGCCTGCATATGAACGTAAATTGGGAAAAAACAAATGGAAAGGGTGGAGACCTGGGATCGAACCCAGGTCATTCACTTTACCAATAACTTCGTTCGCCACTGAGCCACTGCATATGCGTTTAATATATAATAGTAAATAAACATGATAAAAGAAATAATGATCAGGGGCCACCAACGCGCGAATTTTTGAATCCACCTATCACCGTTTGCCAACACATCGTCTTCTTCACTATCCCTGAAACGTAAAATATTAAGCCACGGTTTTTTATATGTTCTCTTAGGCACGCTACTGGAAAATAACGATTAGCCCTCTAACGCTCATAAATTGAGCGCGAGGGTTCCATTGCCTTCGTCCAAATGCACTGGTTTGAATGGTGGTGGTCTTGAGGGCCAATTTTTCCCCAGTCAAAAACCCCTAATCTGAAGCTCTGTAAACCCTAAAATTCAAACATGGTGAAATCGCGTATACAGCATAAAAACATAATTGAATGCAATGGTTAGCTTCAAAATCAAATGAGGAATAAGAATCCATGAATAAAATGTTATGAAAATGCCTAAATTTGAGAACACGATTATGAATTTTTTATGAAATATTTGGAATGCTGTATACCAATTCCTTGCGTTTTGATTGTTGTTTTTTATTGTGATATGTCCAATGACCTTTGAGCAAGCTATTGAAACACAAATCCTGTCTTGAATCGCCCTGTAAGGGTGTTTTCAGTTTTGAGTTCTTTTGCAATTTTTTCAAGTTTGATAATGACTTTCTGGAGCAGCTGTGCGTGTATCTTGATTAGGGTTATGTTCAGGCATATGTAGTGAGTGCATTAGGTCAAAAACTTGCTCCAAATCTCTTGCAATCATGGTTTTGAATATTTGATTTTTCACCATGATTTCCATATCTTTTTCCATGCAATTTTGTGTCAATTAGGATCCAATCAAACCAAATCTTCCCATATTTGAATGTGCACGAATTATTGAGTCTAAAACATGTGCAAAAAGATTTGTTAGGTTAAATTAAATATTTTTCACATATTTAAATGATTTAAATGAATTAATATAAATAAAAATTCAAATAAATAAATAAAAAATGAGAAAATACTTCCCTTTGGGCCAAGTGGTCGTGCACATGTCATGGATGATGAATTATGGAAGAAAAATGGGCCCATTAGCAATTTTAGGTTATTTGAATCAATGTTGACTTTTCAAAATATCCAACAATTTCCCAACTTCCACAAGGCATAACTTGCTCAATTTATAAGCTTTTCTCATGTTCTTGGACATTTTGGAAAGGTCTTTGAGTCCTCTAACCAATGCCTTTGGTCCCATGTTATTTTGATTTACCAATCTCAAGTTATGGCCTTTGTCTTAAAGTCCCTTTTTGTTGACTTTTGAAAATGACCTATAATGTTGAAATTGATAACTTTTTGTGAGAGCATTTCTTGGACTTGAAGTATGAAGATGAGTTGTAGGAAATGTATTTCTCTTCAAAATGAGCTTTGGATGGAGTTTTTCTGATAATCCATGTGAAAGTTATGCCCTGGTCAATTTCAGTTGACTTTTTTCAGCTGTCCAAATAAGGAAACTTTTGCATCTTGATGATTTCTGAGCCAAATTTTGAGAATCATGATCAAGCATTGATCAAATGATGTTTGTGGCTTAAAAATGATATGTTGACCAAAAATTTGAACTTTTGACTGTCAAATGACCATTTTGCCCCTACAGTTGACTGTAGTGCAATTAGGGTTTTTGACTGTGCAATTTTGTGCTGAATGTCTTGAAACTTGATATGAGGATACTTGACCATATTTGTAAGCATGTGAGACTTGATTGGACCTTTGAAAACTTCATTTTCTTGATCAGAACCCAAACCCTAGTTTTGACTGTATAGGAGATCTTTGACTGTGCAACCCTTGGGGAATTTTGCAGCTTGGCTTGGCAATTTCTTGGAGAATATGGGAGGGCAAATTTTGGGGTACAACAGTTGCCCCTGTTCAATCTTCTTAGACCTGAGGATGCAGATTGGCTGACGTGCCTTTCGTAATCCGAGGGTAGAAGATGATTGAACACTAGAGTGCCCAGAAATTTGCGCTCGCATAGTAGCAGTGATGGTGGAATGGGCTTATAGATGCCATTTAGAGGTTGCTGGATAGGATGATGGGCTTATAGATGCCATATGGATGTTGATCGCGTAAGAGATTCCTTAGCGAGAACCTGCATACCTGCAAAAGAAAAAATAAGTACCTGACACGTTGCAGGAGCTGGTTTTCAGATGCTTCGTATAAATGTGTCCTGACTGGTTACAGGAGCTGAGTCTGGAGCTTCAAATGGTGATGAATGAACCAGGGATGGTTGCTACCTTAGCATGAATGGTAAGAGAACCTTGAGTGACTTTAGTTTCAACAACGCTCGTTGAGAAAAATCTTGGTGGGAATTACCATCTTTGCAGTATTAGGAAGAGAACCAAAGGAAATTATAATCTGAAAGGGAATTGTCACCTCACTCACCGTCGGAGAGGGAACCATAGGAGGTTATCACCTCACTCACCGTCGAAGAGGGAAACATCTGAAAAGGACTTACCACCTCACTCACCGTCGGAGAGGGAACCAAAGGGGACTATCACCTCACTCACCGTCGGAGAGGGAAACATCTGAAAAGGACTTACCACCTCACTCACCGTCGGAGAGGGAACCATAGGAGACTATCACCTCACTCACCGTCGGAGAGGGAAACATCTGAAAAGGACTTACCACCTCACTCACCGTCGGAGAGGGAACCATAGGAGATTATCACCTCACTCACCGTCGGAGAGGGAAACATCTGAAAAGGACTTACCACCTCACTCACCGTCGGAGAGGGAACCATAGGAGATTATCACCTCACTCACCGTCGGAGAGGGAAACATCTGAAAAGGACTTACCACCTCACTCACCGTCGGAGAGGGAACCATAGGAGATTATCACCTCACTCACCGTCGGAGAGGGAAACATCTGAAAAGGACTTACCACCTCACTCACCGTCAGAGAGGGAACCATAGGAGATTATCACCTCACTCACCGTCGGAGAGGGAAACATCTGAAAAGGACTTACCACCTCACTCACCGTCGGAGAGGGAACCATAGGAGATTATCACCTCACTCACCGTCGGAGAGGGAAACATCTGAAAAGGACTTACCACCTCACTCACCGTCGGAGAGGGAACCATAGGAGATTATCACCTCACTCACCGTCGGAGAGGGAAACATATGAAAAGGACTTACCACCTCACTCACCGTCGGAGAGGGAACCATAGGAGATTATCACCTCACTCACCGTCGGAGAGGGAAACATCTGAAAAGGACTTACCACCTCACTCACCGTCGGAGAGGGAACCATAGGAGATTATCACCTCACTCACCGTCGGAGAGGGAAACATCTGAAAAGGACTTACCACCTCACTCACCGTCGGAGAGGGAACCATAGGAGACTATCACCTCACTCACCATCGGAGAGGGAAACATCTGAAAAGGACTTACCACCTCACTCACCGTCGGAGAGGGAACCATCTGGGATAACTTCTACTGAGTCTTCATCAGGAAAATCTGTTGGGAGTCGATTTAGCTGGACTAGAGAAGGCCTGGGACTGGATAAGAAATCTTTGGAGTCGACTAACTGAACCGGTCTAGGTCTTGAAATATGATTGAGAATTTCAACTGCATCTTTCCTGAAAGGTAAAGGTCAGTCATATGCAATGCATGATATGGATCAAGTAATGATGTTCTCAACATAAATGAGATTTGTATGATATGATGCGTCTATGCATGCTATGTATGCGATGTTTTATGAATGTATGTTTTCGTCTAGGAAAGTAAATCTTTGACGGGTGCCGGGAAGTCATATTCTGGGCTGATGTTGAAGAATAGCTTTTGCTTCTGCTGGGGATAATAATTGCAAGAATACCGGTAGGAGAAGATGACTCTGTTGAGGAATAAACCTGGCAAATGGAAGATTCTGCGGGGAGAAAAATACTCTAGCGGCCATGCTGGGAAGCAATACTCTGTGGGAAGAGGGATGCCTTGCTGAGTGTTGATAATAATTTGCCGGGGATACCCTTGTTGTTGGAAGTGTTGATGGACTTCGCTGGGGTAAGAAGACTTCGTCGAGGACGCTCTTTCTGTGGCTTTTGGCTGAGGATAACCCAGTTATATCCTGTTAAGGAAATAACTCTTTGAATAAAGCCGGGAGACGCGTTCGTGCTCTGCGAGGGGATAAGCTTCCAGAATCTACTGGGGATAAGCTTACTGCTTGGGGATATGAATTCAATCCTTCCTGGGGAACTGGATTGGACTTTCCTGGGGAAGTTTTGACTGCGGGGGGAAGTGATTCCTTTGACTGTTTGATAAATTGCCAGGGAACAATCTTTAGGTCGAGACTGCCGGGGATGCTTGTTAAGGATATATGTACTGCTGGGGGAAATGTTGAGATCTGCTGGAGGATACTCAACTTCCTTAAGATTTGATAACTTTGTTTGAAGAAGAGTGCACTGTTTTGCTGAACCACTCTCTGGGGCATTAATATGTACTAGTCATATTCTCTAGCTGAACCTACCTTGGTGCCTTGGAGGATAGAACAATTGGATTGTTTAGACAACTCTTTTATTGCCCCTGTTTCTAGTGGGAGAGGAAGACCTGTGAGGTGCTGATATTTGTTGAGGGTCAAACCTTCTTCTGGTAGGCAGGTTACAAGATGACAGGACATAGTCGTACGCTTTTGATCCCTAACTTTTGCCTGGACCGCCCTTTCGGGTTTTCAGTCCATCGGGATACCCATTTTTGCCCAAGCCGCCTTTTCAGGTTTTCGACTTGCCGGGTGTACATGTTTTTTCATTTCACCCCTTCATTTTTCCCGAACCCTTTTGGTTCGCCGGGGAGCCCTTATTTTTGCCTAGGTATGTCCACCTAGCGGGTCTTTGATTGTGCGTAGTATTTTTTTGACTATGTCCGTGTCCTCAGAATGTTAGGGGGTTGCCCCTGTTTAGGAGTGTTTTTTGTCGTGCCGCCAGAAGGTGTTTGATCAAGCAAGGTTCCTTGTTGGAATTCCCCAAGTGACTCAGGAGGAGATTTGCCCCAGGCTATCTTGCCTTTGAGAGATTCTCCGAATCTTGACTGGACTGCCCCAGATGATGGACAATGATCATGTCTGCCCCTTGGTTGGAAGTGCTTTTGTTCACTAGGTGTTCATCGTGCGAATTTCCCTGCTGTTCAAACAAAAGTCATCTGTAAACAAAGTTATGTTAAAAATGCAAAGCCTATGTCTGTCTTGAAGATTTTTTTTTAAAATGCATTCTTTTTCATAAAACAAGTGAATGTTTGTAAAACGTGATGTCAATTCTGTATTTACCGTAGGCCTTAAGGAGTCAGGATACCTTTCGTAACAGTATGCTTTCGAACTAACCCATGCTTCAGCTAGGACTTTTGAGGGTTGTAACGTGGCCTGGTTCACAGTTTAAGAAGCAAAGGATAAAGGCTCAAATTTTTATTTGTACCCACCCGCTCTTCGTGATGTTCTTCAAACCTAAGCTCAGTTGATCGTGCGTTAGACTTCGTTTGAGTCTTTGCTTTGATATACCAGCGATGGTTCGGATATTGACAGTATATTTTGATTAGGCAGTCGTTTCTTTTTTGTTGAGGGTTCGTAGGACCTCTTTCTTTTTGATTTCGTTATCCCTTTCTTTTTTTGCCTGAACTGTTTCCTTTTTTGGAATTGCAGTCAGCGGGATGCCCCAGTTTCGTAAGTCCCTTTTTATAGGTTTTGACTTCTTGGGCTTTTCGTTTATGATTTTTTTTTGATAATGACTGCCTATCCTTATGATTGTTCGGAACCATCACTGTCTTTTTTTCGTAAGGATCTCTTTGGTGCCATTCGTTATGCACTTGGATCAACTGAGAGACTACCCTGCCCCAGGTTATGATTAAGGGTTTTAAATTTCGAAAAGAAAAACTCCTACTTCTTTGGCTCAGAGGGGTTGACGAGGGATTATCATCCTTATAACTCCAGTGTTTAGGGATTGAAACAATGCATGTACCTCATCAGCGGGGCCTGTTCAAAAGCATACTGTATGTCGTGGTATTGTTTTCGTCATCCTCCCTCAAGAGGCCTAGAATTTTAGATCAAGAGTTGACATCAGACAAAAATATGAAAATAATTTGCACAGAGTGAATACGAATATATTGATTCAAAATAGACATAAGCGATGCATTAATGGAATAACAATGTTTAACATGAATAAATGTTTGAACAAAAGAAAATTGTAACTTGAACATTCGAATGAACAAAAATTTTCGGTCCTAGCCATATTTTGGCAAGGGAGCAGTGATCACGTTGGGAGTTTCGGCGGGCTCGAACTTGATCTCTTTAGCATCGATCATGTTCTGAATCTTGTACTTCAGTGCCCAACAATCCTCAGTATCGTGCCCCGGGCTACCAGAATGGTAAGCGCACCTTGCTTCTGGGTTGTAACTTGGAGAGGAGGTCTTTGGATTTGCAGGAGGGTTGATCACCGCAATCAGGTTCATCCTTAACATGTGTTGCAAAGCTCGTGACCATGGCATATTGATGTTGGTGAATTGTTTCTTAGGCTCGTCCGACCTGTTCTGATCAACCCGCTGTTCTTGGCGAGGTCGTTGTTGGACCTGAGAAGTAGTAGCAACTCGGGGAGGTCTATTCATTGGACCCGACCTTTGCCTTCTTGGAAGCTGTTCCATGACCTGGTCCCTGATTTGGGCTGGTTGCTTCATGCCTTGAGGAAGCTGACTGATCATGGCTCTCAGCTCTCCTTGCTCCTGAGCTAATCCTTGGATGAGGGCCCTTTGCCCCAGCATCTGGATTTTCAATGTGTCCACCTCAGCTTGTAGACGTTTCAGCTGTTCGTCCTTGTCATCTTCAGGACTTTTTCTGATCAGATTCCCCATGAGGGTCCTCAACTCTTCCTGCCCCTTGGATAGACCTAGGAAGATTTCCCTGAACTGAGTCTCTTGAGCAAGAAGGTCCTGGTTATCTGGTTGGAAGGCCATTGCTGAAATAAACAGCGAGAAAGGTAAGTGACCTGCAACAAAGATACCTGTTATGTAATGATGTGTATGACATGCATGCAATGTTTTCAAGGACCTCGCGGGGTAAACAGAGAAACTTGTTAGAGTTGGAATTTGCATTTTGTAGCTTGATGGGAGGAACTTCATGTTGTTGAGAGTCCTTCCTCATGGGTCAAGGCTCACCATATCGAGTGGGTCATAGCCCCTGACAACCTTGGCTAGAGGAAAATAAATCCTCTTTGCCCCTTGCTAGATGTTTGATTCATCATGACCTGCATCACAAGCCCTTGAGATCCTTGAAATGGGTTAGGATGTATGCAATGGTATGATGTCATGATGCATGGGGTAATATGAATAAACCCTGTTAGGAGCCCTTATTAAGGACTATAAACAGAAACCTGCAAGAAACTCAAGTAAAACCTGTCATGAGTCCCAGTTAAGGACTAAAAACAAAACCTGCAAGAAACTTGGTAAACCCTGTTATGAGTCCTAATTAAGGACTAAATAAAACCTGCAAAACACTCAACAAACCCTGTTATGAGTCCTAGTTAAGGACAATAAACAAAACCTGCAGGGAACTCAAGTGTCAGATAACAAGCATGCAAATAGTCAAGTTGGAAGGCACACAAGTCACACAAGACAAGCCCCTAAAGTTTAGGCCAGCGTGAGGTCTGGGTATTACCCTCTTGAAGTTGGTGGGCTCAACCTGTCCTATCAGAAGTAACCGGGTTCTAAGGGTCCCAATATCACGGGATTGCTTTCATTGTTCATCGTTTCGATTTAGCCACTGAACTGGCGACCGAAATATTCCAGGAAAGCAACCCTCAATTGAGTGTAGTATCGAGTATCAACCAACCTCGGACTGCACCAAAGTCAGTTATCTCACTACCCTAAAGAGGCCAAGATAGTTCAATTAAGGTTCCTAAGGTCAGTTGATGCTTCACGACACCACGCGGAGGCCCCGTACTCTCCTTGACTGAACACAAGGGTTACCGGTACACACCAAAGTGCCACATCAACGTAGCAGACTGTTTCAACCATGTCGGTATACCCCGCACAGTTCCCTCACAGCCTTGTTGCTACTTTCTAAGAAGGTATCCCCAGATCCGGGTTAGGATCTATAGAACTCCCAAGACAGTCCCACAATTTAAAGCAAACAAGGAAAGCAATTGAAAACACAGTTATGAACTAACCCTAAGGTACACCTCACTTTAAGTTAATTCCCCAGCAGAGTCGCCAGTTCTGTGATCGGTGGATCTGGAACTGACTGTTTAACGCTGGTTCGCGAAAGTTCGCGGAAGCAAGAGTCGCCACCGTCTTTTATTTTCTCCAAATGGAAAGGACAAAAGCACAGAAAAATTCCTTAAAGAGATTGCTCTCGGTTCGGGAGGTAGGTTATAGAAAGGGAAGGTGTTAGCACCCTTTCTATCCATGGTTATCCATGGGCTCTTAGATACTTGCTCATTGTGTTTTCAAAAATGGTTTGTTTGCTTTTCAACTGTGGGTTTTAAAAAGTTTCTTTGAAAATTTCGGTTCGACTCTTGTATCGGTCCTCAAGAGTGTTTGAAAAATTGCTTTCGAAAGCTTTTTGAAAAGGTGTCGGTGTGAAAAGTATGTTTGAATTTTTGTTTCGAAATTAGAGCAAGTATCTAGAGTTGTCTACCTACCCTAAGGAATTCGTCTGTGTAGATGTCCTTTAAAGTAGTGCCATCCCACCATTGAGAGGTAGGTAGCACCACCGTTGGAGGTGTTCGGGTCAATTCGAGTTTAGGGACATTGTGGTCACCGAGCAAGGGTAAGACACCTTAGAAGCTACCCTTATGCCATTGATCTTTTATTCCGAGGCAACCGTTCCGAGGCAACTTATTCGAGGCAACTTTGTTTTAGGCAACTAGATCAATGGACACAAGGACTCACTAAGACGTCCTATAGTCGACGGCCACGTTTCGAGGGACAAGGCAACAGTGTGATCACCGGAGTAATAGGAAGACACCTTAGAAGCTACCCTCATGCCAGGTTCCTGGATCATGAGGACTTACCAAAACGTCCTCTACTCGACGATCACCTTTCGAAGGCAAGGCAACAGTGAGGCGTACCCTAGGGGTGGTGTGTGCGATTCGTGTGTCGTTTTCATTTTGCATTTATCTTGTCATGTTATTGGTGTTCTACGCTTGATTTTATTTTAGGGCCATTCATTCTTGCATGCTTTGTTTAACAGTTAAAAGTTGCGAGGAAAAGTAAATCTAAAGCTATTACAAATGGCGCGGGTCCACATCGCCAAAATTAACCAGGACCCGATTTGACAGAAAATAAATAAAAGCGAATAAAGAATTAAAAAGTGCGAGAAGTATTTTACATGGCTTCGGGAGAGGTACATAATTATTTAAGCAAAATAAAATAAATATGCGAATTAGAAATAAAATTAAGAACATGGGCGTTGGACCCTTTTGCAAAATTAAAATTAATGAGGAATTAAAATTGAAAGAAGATGTTTTTGGTATTTTTTAATATTTTAGGATTTAATGAAAAAAGGAATTAATTAAAATTAAAATAAAATGCTAAACCTAATTCTAATTATTTTTTAAGTTATTAAGAAAAATATTGAAGTTTTTAACCTAAATGAAACCCTAATTAATTTACAAGTTTATTCATGAAAATAAATATTTAGTTATTTAATTATTTATGAAAGAAAAAAAAATGAAAAGGATGAAAAATTCATTAAACCTAATTCTATGCCTATTTTAGATTTTTTATTAAAAGAATTAAAATTAATCTAAATTAAAACTAAATAATTACATGCAAATTTATTTATCAAAAGTATTAAAATAAAGTATTTATTATATTTTTTATCTTTTCTGATTTTTATGCATTTTTTATATTTTGTAAAAATAGTTAATTAAGTCAAAACAATAAAGAAAATAAGATAATAATTGAAAATAAAACATAAGGAAAATATAGAGAATTTGCAAACCAGGGGGGGTGGTAGTCCCCAAAGTGGAGGTCTGGCCCAAGAATTCTGAGCCCAATAACCTTCAAGTTCGTTGACTTTTCCAGATACTATGTGGCACCTTTGACCAGGCTTATGATGCGCTTCCAATCTATGCCCTTGATTTGATCTCCAGGGACACATGTATGGCTGGATGGAGGGACGCATCATGGACCACACTATCATGCCTGCATATGAACGTAAATTGGGAAAAAACAAATGGAAAGGGTGGAGACCTGGGATCGAACCCAGGTCATTCACTTTACCAATAACTTCGTTCGCCACTGAGCCACTGCATATGCGTTTAATATATAATAGTAAATAAACATGATAAAAGAAATAATGATCAGGGGCCACCAACGCGCGAATTTTTGAATCCACCTATCACCGTTTGCCAACACATCGTCTTCTTCACTATCCCTGAAACGTAAAATATTAAGCCACGGTTTTTTATATGTTCTCTTAGGCACGCTACTGGAAAATAACGATTAGCCCTCTAACGCTCATAAATTGAGCGCGAGGGTTCCATTGCCTTCGTCCAAATGCACTGGTTTGAATGGTGGTGGTCTTGAGGGCCAATTTTTCCCCAGTCAAAAACCCCTAATCTGAAGCTCTGTAAACCCTAAAATTCAAACATGGTGAAATCGCGTATACAGCATAAAAACATAATTGAATGCAATGGTTAGCTTCAAAATCAAATGAGGAATAAGAATCCATGAATAAAATGTTATGAAAATGCCTAAATTTGAGAACACGATTATGAATTTTTTATGAAATATTTGGAATGCTGTATACCAATTCCTTGCGTTTTGATTGTTGTTTTTTATTGTGATATGTCCAATGACCTTTGAGCAAGCTATTGAAACACAAATCCTGTCTTGAATCGCCCTGTAAGGGTGTTTTCAGTTTTGAGTTCTTTTGCAATTTTTTCAAGTTTGATAATGACTTTCTGGAGCAGCTGTGCGTGTATCTTGATTAGGGTTATGTTCAGGCATATGTAGTGAGTGCATTAGGTCAAAAACTTGCTCCAAATCTCTTGCAATCATGGTTTTGAATATTTGATTTTTCACCATGATTTCCATATCTTTTTCCATGCAATTTTGTGTCAATTAGGATCCAATCAAACCAAATCTTCCCATATTTGAATGTGCACGAATTATTGAGTCTAAAACATGTGCAAAAAGATTTGTTAGGTTAAATTAAATATTTTTCACATATTTAAATGATTTAAATGAATTAATATAAATAAAAATTCAAATAAATAAATAAAAAATGAGAAAATACTTCCCTTTGGGCCAAGTGGTCGTGCACATGTCATGGATGATGAATTATGGAAGAAAAATGGGCCCATTAGCAATTTTAGGTTATTTGAATCAATGTTGACTTTTCAAAATATCCAAAAATTTCCCAACTTCCACAAGGCATAACTTGCTCAATTTTTAAGCTTTTCTCATGTTCTTGGACATTTTGGAAAGGTCTTTGAGTCCTCTAACCAATGCCTTTGGTCCCATGTCATTTTGATTTACCAATCTCAAGTTATGGCCTTTGTCTTAAAGTCCCTTTTTGTTGACTTTTGAAAATGACCTATAATGTTGAAATTGATAACTTTTTGTGAGAGCATTTCTTGGACTTGAAGTATGAAGATGAGTTGTAGGAAATGTCTTTCTCTTCAAAATGAGCTTTGGATGGAATTTTTCTGATAATCCATGTGAAAGTTATGCCCTGGTCAATTTCAGTTGACTTTTTTCAGCTGTCCAAATAAGGAAACTTTTGCATCTTGATGATTTCTGAGCCAAATTTTGAGAATCATGATCAAGCATTGATCAAATGATGTTTGTGGCTTAAAAATGATATGTTGACCAAAAATTTGAACTTTTGACTGTCAAATGACCATTTTGCCCCTACAGTTGACTGTAGTGCAATTAGGGTTTTTGACTGTGCAATTTTGTGCTGAATGTCTTGAAACTTGATATGAGGATACTTGACCATATTTGTAAGCATGTGAGACTTGATTGGACCTTTGAAAACTTCATTTTCTTGATCAGAACCCAAACCCTAGTTTTGACTGTATAAGAGATCTTTGACTGTGCAACCCTTGGGGAATTTTGCAGCTTGGCTTGGCAATTTCTTGGAGAATATGGGAGGGCAAATTTTGGGGTACAACAGGTCCCAAACCGAGGAAGAACACCTTGATCATCTGCGGAAGCTGTTTGACCGACTGAAGTTATACAAGCTGAGGTTGAACCTAAACAAATGCACCTTTGGGGTGAGGTCCGGAAAATTGCTAGGTTTCATTGTAAGCGATAAAGGTATTCAGGTGGACCCTGCCAAGGTAAAAGCCATACAAGAGATGCCGACCCCCAAGACAGAGAAAGAAGTCAGAGGCTTTCTGGGACGACTGAATTACATAGCCCGATTCATCTCACATCTAACTGCTACCTGTGAGCCAATCTTCAAATTACTGAAGAAAGATCAAGTAGTACGTTGGAACGATGAATGTCAGGCCGCTTTTGAAAAAATAAAAGAATATCTCCAAGAACCGCCCATTCTTATGCCACCAGTAGAAGGGAGACCTCTAATACTATACTTGACAGTACTTGACAATTCGATGGGGTGTGTGCTGGGGCAGCATGACGAGTCTGGCCGAAAAGAGCACGCTATTTATTACCTGAGCAAAAAGTTTACCGACTGTGAGTCTCGGTACTCGCTGCTCGAGAAAACTTGCTGCGCTCTGGTATGGGCTGCTCGCCGGTTGAGACAGTATATGCTGACTCACACCACTCTGTTGATTTCAAAGATGGATCCCATCAAGTACATATTCGAAAAGCCTGCTCTGTCTGGAAGAATAGCAAGATGGAAAATGATCTTGACAGAATATGATATCCAGTATACAACTCAGAAAGCAATCAAGGGAAGTGTATTGGCAGATCATTTGGCACATCAACCTATGGACGATTACCAATCATTGAACTTTGAATTTCTGGACGAGGATATCATGGTGGTAACTGATTGTGAAGTGCCTGGACCGGATGAAGGACCTGAGGAAGGATCCCGATGGTCTATGCATTTTGACGGGGCCTCCAACGCTTTGGGTAACGGAATCGGCGCTGTGATCATATCTCCCAAAGGAACTCATACTCCACTCACCGCCCGATTGTGTTTCAACTGCACCACAACATGGCAGAATATGAGGCATGTATCATGGGTGTTCAAGCTGCAATCGATTTAAGGATCAAGTTTCTGAGTGTCTTCGGAGATTCCGCCCTCGTGATCAATCAGATCAAAGGCGAGTGGGATACGAAACACCCAAATCTTATTCCTTACAAGGAGTATGTGTTGACTTTGCTTCCCCACTTTGAAGAAATAACTTTCGAACACTTCCCAAGAGAGGAGAATCAGCTAGCGGACGCACTAGCTACGATGTCTTCAATGTTCAAAGTCAAATGGGACAATGAGGCTCCCCGGATCATTATCTGGAAATTGGACGAACCGACATACTGCTGCGATCTTGAGGCCGAAAAAGTGACTGAAAAACCCTGGTATCATGAGGTGAAGAAATACTTGGAAGCTCAGGAATACCCTGAAGGTGCATCTGTCAATGACAAGAAGTTCATGAGAAGGTTTGCGGCAAAATTCTTCCTCAGCAACGGCATTCTCTACAAACAGAATCATGATTCAACTCTACTGCGTTGTGTGGATAAGGCTGAAGCAGAGAAGATCATGATAGAACTGCATGAAGGTACATTCGGAACACATTCCAGTGGACACACCATGGCAAAGAAAATCCTTAGGGCAGGATATTTCTGGTCCACAATGGAAGCCGATTGTTACCAACATTCTCGAACTTGTCATAAATGCCAGATCTATGCTGATAAGGTGCACATCCCTCCGGTTCCTCTGAACGTCCTGACGGCACCTTGGCCTTTTGCAATGTGGGGCATTGATATGATCGGTGAGATCCGACCGACGGCATCCAACGGGCATCGCTTCATCTTGGTAGCAATTGATTACTTCACGAAGTGGGTGGAGGCAGCTTCCTACGCCACCGTAACCAAGAGCGTTGTGGCACGGTTCATTCGGCATAACCTGATCTGTCGGTACAGCGTCCCGGAAAGAATCATTACGGACAATGGTACCAATCTCAATAACAAGATGATCACTGAACTCTGCGAGCAATTCAAGATACAGCACCACAACTCTTCTCCTTACCGGCCGAAGATGAATGGGGCTGTAGAAGCAGCTAATAAAAACATCAAGAAAATTGTGCAGAAGATGACGGTGACCTACAAAGATTGGCACGAAATGTTACCGTTTGCTCTTCACGGGTACCGTACCTCAGCAAGGACGTCAACCGGGGCAACACCTTTTTCCTTGGTCTATGGCATGGAGGCAGTCTTGCCAATTGAAGTCCAGATACCCTCTCTCCGGATAATGAAGGATGCAGACTTGAACGAAGATGACTGGATCCAGACTCGACTTGATCAATTAAACCTGATTGACAAAAAGAGACTCACCGCTATCTGTCATGGTCAGACGTACCAAAAACGGATGATCAGGGCATTTAACAAGAAAGTCAGACCACGAGAGTATCAAGTTGGGGACCTGGTAATCAAACGCATCATCCTTCCTCAAAGTGATCCCCGGGGAAAATGGACCCCTACGTACGAAGGGCCATTTGTGGTTAAACATGTGTTCTCAGGAGGAGCCATGATTCTGACCACCATGGATGGTGACGACCTTCCTCACCCCGCCAATGCAGACATAGTAAAAAGATACTACGCATGAATAAAAGACCCGCTAGGTTGACATACCTAGGCAAAAATAAGGGCTTCCCGGCGAACCAAAAGGGTTCGGGCAAAAATAAGGGATGAAATGAAAAAAATCTGTACACCCGGCAAGTCGAAAACCTGAAAAGGCGGCTTGGGCAAAAATGGGTATCCCGGTGGACTGAAAACCCGAAAGGGCGGTCCAGGCAAAAGTTAGGGATAAAGCGTAACACTATGTCTCGTTGGATCACTCTGTATCCAGAATTCGGCATCAACTATCTGGCTCAGACTTCGGCATCGACCAATCAGCTTCATCTTCAACTAAGCAGTAAAGTGATGAGACGCTTGAAGACATAAAGGCGATAGCAGAGTTGGAACCCAGTGGGAATGTTGTGCACATAGCTGTTTTGTTTCCTTTTCAAAATTGTATAAACTCTATGTTATTCGGCGGCATTCTCTTACTAGGATGTCAGCCTCTTGTACAAAAACGCCTATTCACAGGCAAATTTCAAAATCAATACAAGTTCACTTTTCCAAACAAATTGCCCATTGTTTTTCCTTTTTTTGTTTTGTCTTGCGAAGAACGTCCAATGTTCATTTTTGATATATGCATTTGACATTAAATTGCTGATTCATAAATATTTGCATATGAAACAAAAGACTAATTACAGGTGACATCAGAAACAGGGGCAATGTAAAGTTGTCTGATGCAGTCTGGTTGCTTTGTCCGCCAAGGTACCAAGGTAGATCTAACTGAAGGATGTGATCAAGTTCTCTCAACTCCCCACAGAGTAAGACAAGATAGCAACATTCCCCAGTGGAGTATATGCATTCATTAGCAAGCATCCCCGACAGTCTTGACCTAAGATGGTTCCCCGGCGGAATATCAATACCCCAGTGCAATTCCAAAAGTTTCCCCAGGAAAGTGGAATTTTTATCCCCAGCAGCAGGTTTTGAAGCTTATCCCCAGTAGATTCTGGAAGCTTATCCCCTGCAGAGTACGGACGTCTCTCCCGAGCTTTGTTCAAAGTTATTCCTCATAAGGGTTTATAACTGGGTTATCCTCAGCTAATTGCCACGGAAGATCGCCCTCGGCAAAGTTCTTCCTATCCCCAGCGGAGTTCATCAAAGTTCCCCAACACAACTTATCAACACAATCCCCAACGGAGTTTATCTTTGGTATCCCCAGCGGAGTTTATCATCATTATCCCCAGCGGAATCCATCTTTGAAATCCTCAGCGGGCCTCTCATCAAAACTTCAGCAAAGTATCTCTTCCACAGAGCAATTCCCCGCAGAGTAATCTCTCCAACAAGTGTATTCCTCAACGGAGTCATCTTCTCCTACCGGTGTATTCTTACAACCGTCATCCCCAGCAGAAGCGAAGAACTCTACTCTTCAACGTCAGCCCAGGATTTAATTCCCCGGCCGGTCGTCAAGGATTTATTTTCCTAGATGAAAATACATTCATAAACATTTCACATTTCATACATCTTGCTTACATACGTGATAAAGTGCATACAACACTATCTCATGTTGAACATCATGACATCATTCATTTCATACATCATGACATTGCATACAACTGATGTTTTGCCTTTTCAGGGAAAAAGACAACCCCAAAGACAACTATCTAGCAACTATCACATTTCCAGATTCGATACCTGTATCTAGCCAGGGCACATCTGTGAGTGATCAGTTTCCAGACTCGATTCCTGTATCTAGCCAGGGCACGTCTGAAGAGTTCGAAGATTCGATTCCTGTATCCAGCCAGGGCATATCTAGCAACTATCACATTTCCAGATTCGATACCTGTATCTAGCCAGGGCACATCTGTGAGTGATCAGTTTCAGACTCGATTCCTGTATCTAGCCAGGGCACGTCTGAAGAGTTCGAAGATTCGATTCCTGTATCCAGCCAGGGCATATCTGTTGACGACTATTTCCGGATTCGATTCCTGTATCCAGCCAGGGCATATCTGTTGACGACTATTTCCGGATTCGATTCCTGTATCCAGCCAGGACACATCTGTGAGCAACCGATTGTAGATTCGACACCTGTATCTATCCAGGGCATATCTGCATGAGGAGATTGAAGATCAAACACCTGTAACAAGCCAGGAAAACATCTGTCTTTCTCAAATACACAAGTTCTCGCTAAGGAATCTCTTATGCGATCAACACTTCCAAATGGCATCTATAAGCCCATTCCCGACAAGGTTCTGTCACATCTCCAGATGGCATCTATAAGCCCATTCTCGACATCACATTGCTGATACTCCAACATGCGAGTGCAAATTTCCGGGCACTCTAGTGTCCAATCTCCTTTTACCTTCGAGTCACGAAAGGCAAACTTGCCAATCTAACTCTTCAGGTTCAAGAAGATTGAACAGGGGCAACTGTTGCACCCCAAAATTTGCCCTCCCATTTCCTCAACATTTTCTCATCACAAAACCCTTGGAGCTCAAGATCCAGTTAGGGTTTCCTCTGCTCAAGACTTCTCCTTGCACTGTTGACCCCAAATTAGGGTTTGTGTTTGCACAAAGATATTTTGATCTAAAATGCCTAAGATGACTTTCATGCTTCATGTTGGACTCCCAAGTTTATCCATACCAAGTTTCAGGTCTTGATTCTAAATTTTGTCCAGTCAATTGGACAATTGACCTAGAAATCAGCTGTATTGGGGAAAAAGTCAACTGTGGCCAATTGACAGTCAAATCTCATGAAAATTGACCCACATCAACATTATGAACTCACATGGACCATTTGATCAAATTTGGATCACAATTCCACAAGAAATTTGATCAGATCACCAAAAGGGCTAAATGGTCATTTTTAGGGTTGTGACTGCACAAAGGCAATTTTTGACTGTTTGACCTAGCCAATGGCAAACCAAGCTCACATATGGACTCAAGGACCCCATGGAATTGTCTTGACATGCTCAACAAGTTCAAAAGATCCCAAATACACAAGATTGACAGTTGAATTTCCCAGTCAATTGATCAATTTTGACTGTATACTGAAAAGTCAAACTTTGACTTTTTGGTCAAAATCAAGTGTCAAGATTCATTTTTCATCAAAACATGCCAAATCATGAAATTTGTTCACCAAGAAATCAAGATTTGCAAATTAGGGTTTGAAATGAAGATTTTTCATAACTTAGAATTTTTCTAAGTTATGAAAAACCCTAATTTTTTCCTAACTTTTCCCCACTTTCTCACCAAGATTCATTTGGATTCAAGAAAAAGTCAAAACATGAAAGTTGTAGCCTATTGCAAAATCTACAACTTTGATTCACAAAGTTTTCCCAAAAGAAGCTTATAGCTCAAGTTACAATTTTTGGAACAAGGGTACCAAACCATTCTTAACTTAGAGAAAATTTGACCTATTTTAGACAAGGTTTTTACCTAACTTCAAGACCATTTTTCACATACTTCCACTTGGAATTTAAATTTTCATTTCAAAGATGGATTGTAGTACACATTCCAAGCTTTCCAAAATGTCCAAGAACTCATCAAACAACCTCATGGTTAGAGAGAATCGAATTTGGCAATATGGGAAAAACTAACTTTGTTCATGACCAAATTACATGTCCATACACTTAGGCAATTTTGAACTCAGCTTGCATTTCTTGATTACAGGCCCTAAATCCCTTTTGCACTCATAAATTTAATGCAAACTCTTTGTTCCAAGACCATATTTTATGTGTTCAAGCATTGCATAGAGGTTTAATCCCAAAGTAGAAAAAGCATAATGGCCATTTTTGCAAAAGTGAACTTTATGTCAAAATGCAAATCCAAGCAAGTACAGTTAAGATCTCTTTGGCACAAGATTATGAGCTAATTACACTGATCAATACTAAGTGGTGCAGCATAGAATGGGGGCCTGTACAGACTAGAAACACCAAGTGGACATTTGTTGCTTAAAGTGTAAGAAACTTGCCATAACACATAACAACTTTCATCTCAGCTAACCAAGCCTTAAGTAAACTTGTCAAACACTTTCTAAAGATCCATCCTAAGCTGAAACACGAGCCTAGCATCCCCAATACCTCCCCATTCCCAGAATCACGCTCAAACTGCCCAAACAGAGCATCTGCTGCAGTTTGAGTTCCATAGCTCAAACCTTCCATGCATTCTTGCTAAAAACACATCAAACACATCCCACAATATCCCTTGAAGCTATTCCAAACCTCAAACACGACACGTAACACTCCCAGGCAACATCACCATTTTCATTTTCTTGTTTTGCAGCTGAAGTTCCATAGCACGATTCAAAAGGTTTCAAGACAAAGTAAAGCTTGGAATAGCATCCCTGGACATCAAGGAAGTTGTACCAATCATCACCTTGCATTGAAGACACCTCCATCACCAGATACAAATTCAACTGAACAGGTAAGTTCATGAACTCGTATCTCTCTATCCAGGCATTGTTAGCTTTAGGTTTGTGAAGAAAACATGTCACATTCATAGCCCTGAACATGCCCATGTAATTAGATTTCATTTATATTACGTGTGCTTAGAGAATTTTAAGTCTGAACATTGAACAAAAACTAGGTCAGGAATTGGGGGAGAAGAAATTATCTCTCATTTCTGAGAGTTAGATTGATTTCTTTATATGTCTGGAATCGTGGCTTCAAGCTCTACAGGTTTCATGTTGGAAGATTTGGCAAAAGATCAAGGAATTGGAAGATAGAAAACGCGTGTTTTCTTGAACAAACATGTTCTGAGGTTGAAGATGACAGGGTTCTGGGCTGGGCCTTGTTTCATATTTCTGTTCACACCATGCTTTTGCTTTTACACCCCCTAGGCCCATTTTGGTTGTTTTCATGATTTTTTGACTTTTCTTTTTTTTGTTCTGACTTATTTATTTTTCCTCACAATATTAAAAATATGAAAAAATATTTTTACACCATTTTTATATTTATTAGGCTTTTATTTGTTTAAATAAGTATTTGTACATAAATAAATACATAAACACTTTTATTTGAAAATACTAAAAAATATGCAAACTCATTTTATTTTCCATTTTTATTTTATTTTATCTTCTGAAAATATTTTATATAAAATATACTTTTTTTTTATAAATATTAAATATTATTATTTTGTATATATAAAGTATATATAGTAAATAATACAAATATTTATATATATATATTAGTATATTTAGGTTAAAAATACAAAATATATACATTTTATTTTTTATTAATATTTAACATTAAAAAATACCTTTTGACCAATATACTTCATTTTATTTTATTTTTGTATATAATAAATAAATTTTGTACATATTAAATAATTAATACTTTTACTTAAAAAAATTAGGGTTTTGCCCTAAACATAAAAAATCCAAAAAATAATACTTTTTATTTTGTTTATTTGACACATAAAAAATACCTTTTTTTCATGCACATAAAAACATTTTTTGCATCTTGCATATTTATTCTTATGTTATTTAATTATTGTACATTAATTAATTTGTATAATTCTCAATTGATGTAATAGTCTAGGTTTAAATTCCTTGTCAAAAACCCCCCATTTGAACATTTGTACCCCTTCCCATATATTGTGTTGTAATAGCTTAGTAACTTTATTTTTCGCACTTTATTGCTTTCTAAATATACCATGTTAGAATTAGGGTTTGTATGCGAATCAAAAACAACCAAAATAGTTTGACCTAATTTCAAGATAAACAAGCATGAAAATGGACAACACTAATCACACTTGCACCCCTAGGGTATTCCACTTGTTGCCTTCAATAAATGGGCCATATTGCATGTTAGGTCTCTTTGGGCAAAACAAAACAATTCAAATGATCATAGTCCCTCGATGACGCTTTCAAAAGTTGCCTAAAATGATCAAGTCCCTTTCAAGGAAAAATTGCCCAAAGATACTTGGCACCATTGCAATTATGGTCTAAACGATGACCCGCGCCCGTCCCTTTCACATCCTAACACAAGATTGTCCACCAAATGCAATGGTGGAACAAAATTGTCAAAAGGGTTAAAAACATAGGAGAAATCTTTGAGAAATTTAGGAGTAGATAACCTCTTAGTTACTTGAATCAAACTTGCAAAACACTTGCCTATTTTTAAACCACACCTCACAACACTTTTAAAACAAACTTTCAAAAACAAATGAAAACCTTTTCAAAAGACATACACCTTTGTATACATCCCAACATGGATCATTACAAAGGTTGCCACCACATTGGCCTCTTTTCAAAACATTTTCAAATCCACACACACAAAGCACCATTTCAAACAATTGAAAAATAAGGCAAGTTGATCTAAGCAAGTAACTAAGAGCCCATGGATAACCATGGATAGAAAGGGTGCTAATACCTTCCCTTTCTATAATCTACTCCCCGAACCCAAGAAAACATCTCAAAGGTTTTTGCTGTGCTTTTTAACGTTTCCTTAGGATAAAAATAAAAGTCGGTGGCGACTCTTGCTCAACCAAAACATTTATGAATACAAACGCAAAACCAAGTCAGTTCTCCCACCGTATCACAGGTGGGTACAGATAAATTTGAGCCTTTATCATTTGTTTCTTAAACGATGAACCAGGCCACGTTATAACCCTCAAAAGTCCTAGCTGAAGCATGGGTTAGTTCGAAAGCATACTGTTACAAAGGTATCCTGACTCCTTAAGGCTCGCTGTAAAATCCTGAGTTGGCATCACATTTTACAAAATTTACTTGTTTTACTGAAAAAATGCATTTTCAAAAACGTTAAGACAGACATAAGCTTTGCATTCTTGATATAACATTGTTTGCATATGACTATTTGTTTAAACAGCATAGAAGTTCGCACGACGAATGTCTAATGAACAAAAGCACCTCCAATCAAGGGACATGGCATGATCATTGTCCATCATCTGGGGCAGTTAAGTCAAGATTCGGAGAATCTCTCAAAAGGCCAACCAGCTTGGGGCAAATCTCCGTCCAAATCACTTGGGGCATGGGACATGAATTCCAGCAACGAATCTTGTCTGATCAAACAAAGATCTTCTGGTCACATGGCAAACACAACAACAGGGGCACCTCCCTACATCCTGAGGGCGTGGACATAGTCAAAAAACATACTACGATAATCAAAGACCCGCTAGGTTGACACACCTAGGTAAAAATAAGGGCTTCCCGGCGAACCAAAAAGGTTCGGGCAAAATGAGGGATGAAAATGAAAAAAAATCTGTACACCCGGCAAGTCGAAAACCTGTAAAGGTGGCTTGGGCAAAAATGGGTATCCCGGTGGACTGAAAACCCGAAAGGGCGGTCCAGGCAAAAGTTAGGGATCAAAAACGTACGGCTATGTCTCGTCATCTCGTCACTTGCCTACCAGAAGAAGATTTGTCAATCGGCAGTTATCAAGCACCTCCACAAGGTATCTTCTTCTCCCCACATCAGAAACAGGGGCAATAATGAGTTGTCCAAGCGATCTAGTTGCTCTGTCAACCAAGGTACTAAGGTAGGTTCGGATGAAGAACAACCAAGATACCTCCACTCCCTGTAGAGTAAGACCAGATTCAACAATACTCTCCCCCGAGCAGAGTTGGTCTCCCGTCAGTCCTAACAAGGCACGGTATTCTCCCGCAAGTCAGCAACGCTCTCCCCAAACAGAGTTAGCCTACTGTCAGCCTTAAGGAAGATGGGTATCTCCAGAAAATCTCAATATTCCCCAGCGGAGTATACAGATGTTCCTAAGCAAAGCATCCCCGGCAGTCTTAATATAAGATTGTTCCCCGGCGGAATACCAGACACCCCAGTGGAGCCACTCCCCAGTACAGTCCAAAAAGTCTCCCCAGGAGAGTTGAACCAATCTCCCCAGTAGGAAGCTTATCCCCAGTAGATTCTGGAAGCTTATCACCTGCAGAATACGAACGCGTCTCCCCGGCTTTATTCAAAAGTTATTCTCCACCGGAGCTTATAACTGGGTTATCCTCAGCTAATTACCACGGAAAGATCGTCCTCGACGAAGTTCTTCCAATCCCCAGCGGAGTTCATCAAATTCCTCAACATAGCTTCTCAATGGAATCCCCAACGAAGTTATCACCAAATCTCAGTGAAGTATCTCTTCCCACAGAGTAATTCCCCGCAGAGTAATCTCTTCAACAAGTTTATTCCCCAACGAGTCATCTTCTCCTACCGGTTTATTCTTGTAATCATCATCCCCAGCGGAAATGAAGAACTCTGTTCTTCAACATCAACCCAGGATTCAACTTCCCGGCATGCGTCAAGGATTTACTTTCCCAGATGAAGATACATTCATAAACATCACATCATGATACATGCATATGCGCATCATGTCATACAATCTCGTTTATGTCGAGAACATCATTGCTTGATCCATATCATGCATTGCATACGACTGACCTTTACCTTTCAGGAAGGATACAATTAAATAATCAGCTATGTCAAAGTAGACCAATACAGTCAAAAGAGACCAATCCAGTCAAAAAAGACAAATCCAGTCAAAGAAGACAAATCCAGTCAAAGAAGACAAATCAAGTCAAAGAAGACAAGTCCAGTTAAATCCCAAAGGTTTTTCTGATGCTCATCCAGTCAAAGAAGACAAGTCCAGTTAAATCCCAAAGGTTTTTTTGATGCTCATCCAGTCAAAGAAGACAGGTCCAGTTAAATTACTTCCTAAAGTCAAAGAAGACAACTCGTCATTGAAGACAACCCGTCATTATAGACAACTCGTCATTGAAGACAACTCGTCATTGAAGACATCTCGTCATTAAAGACAACGCGTCATTATAGACAACTCGTCATTGAAGACAACCCGTCATTGAAGACAACCCGTCATTATAGATAACTCGTCATTTAAGACAACTCGTCATTTAAGACAACTCGTCATTAAAGACAACTCGTCATTAAAGACAACTCGTCATTGAAGACAACTCGTCATTGAAGACAACACGTCATTATAGACAACTCGTCATTGAAGACAACCCGTCATTATAGATAACTCGTCATTTAAGACAACTCGTTATTGAAGACAACTCGTCATTAAAGACAACTCGTCATTGAAGACAACCCGTCATTATAGACAACTCGTCATTGAAGACAACCCGTCATTGAAGACAACCCGTCATTATAGACAACCCGTCATTGAAGATAACTCGTCATTGAAGACAACTCGTCATTAAAGACAACTCGTCATTAAAGACAACTCGTCATTGAAGACAACTCGTCATTGAAGACATCTCGTCATTGAAGATCACTCGTCGTTGAAGACAACCCGTCCATGAGGACAACCCGTCCAAAGAGACAACTCGTCAAGAAAGACAAAACCTTCTCTTGTTCAGTTAAATCGATTCCTGAAGATTTTCTGAGATAACCTGTCAGTGGAGACAACCCATCAACCTCTTGAAATTCCAGGTTCGATTCCTGTATCTAGCCAGGGCACGTCTGAAGAGTTTGAAGATTCGATACCTGTATCCAGCCAGGGCACGTCTGTAAGCAACCTTTTGAAGTTCCAAATTCGATACCTGTATCTAGCCAGGGCATGTCTGTGAGCGACTGAGTGAAGATCAACACCTGTAACAGGACAGGAAATTATCTTTATCAGGTACGCAAGTTCTCTCTAAGGAATCTCTTACGCGATCGACAACCCTCTGATGGCATCTATAAGCCCATCTCCACAATTATCCATTACCCTTCCAAATGGCATCCATAAGCCCATTCCCGACAAAGTTCTGTCACATCTCCAGATGGCATCTATAAGCCCATCCTCCTATCCACCATCTCTCCAAATGGCATCTGTAAGCCCATTCCCGACATCACGTTGCTGATATTCTACTATGTGAGTGCAAATTTCTGGGCACTCTAGTGTTCAATCATCTTCCACCTTCGGATCACGAAAGGCACACTAGCCAATCTACATCCTCAGGTCTAAGAAGATTGAACAGGGGCAACTGTTGTACCCCAAAATTTGCCCTCCCATATTCTTCAAAGTTTTGACAAGCATCATCTCAATTTGCTCAAGTCTACTTAAGGGTTGCACAGTTCAAACACCCTCTTAAGCCAGTCAAATTAGGGTTTTGGTTCTTGCAAGGAAGTTGAGGTTTTCAAGGGCTCAATCAAGTCCCATATGCTCATATACATTGTCAAGCATCTACATGCCAAGTTTCAAGGCTCACAAGGTCAAGTTGCACAGTCAAAAACCCTAATTGCTTCACAATCAACTGTAGGGGTAAAATGGTCATTTGGCAGTCAAAAGTCAAAAATTTTGGTCAACATCTTATTTTGAAGCCACAATCATCATTTGATCAAGTCTTGATCATGATTCTACAAGAATGGCTCAAAAATCATCAAGATGCAAAAGTTTCCATTTTTGGACAGTTGAAAAGTCAACTGTAACTTGACCAAAGCATAAATTTTTCATGGTTCATCAGAAAAATCCCATCCAATGTTCATTTTGAAGGGGAGGACATTTCCTACAACTCATCTTCACATTCCAAGTCCAAGAAAAGCTCTCACAAAAAGTTACCAATTTCAACATTATAGGTCATTTTCAAAAGTCAACAAAAAGGCATTTTAAGTCAAATAACATAACTTGAGATTGGTAAATTCAAATTACATTGGACCAAAGGCATTGGTTAGAGGACTTCAAGACCTTTCCAAAATGTCCAAGAACATGTTCATATGATCAAAATTGAGCAAGATATGCATTGGAGAAGTTGGGAAATTTTTGTGAAATGGCCAAAGTCAACTATCCTTGAAACTTCAATTTTTGACAAAAGGGCCCACTTTTTTCCACTTGGTTCAGCCTTGTCATGCCACCCACGTGTCCCATGACCCATTACAAGACCAAACATTTATTTTTTCATTTTTATTTAATTTTTATGGATTTAATTCACTTTAATCCATAATAATTCAAATAAAAATCAAAAATTGAATTAAATGGTATCTTTGAGTTTTGAATGACTTTTATATGTCATGAATCACCTACCAAATTCGTGCCAAGCCTATTATGAGCATGAAATTCAAATTTTGAACAAAAATGGCAAGTTTCTTTAATGGTGGTTATGAGAAAATCCAAAGCTTAATGGCAATGGTTAAAAGCTCCTTAATCTGACTTATTCTCACTCATTACTATATATACAAGCCTTGCAAGCCTCATTCACAACCTAGAAAAAGTGCACAAACGGCCAGAGAAAAGTTCAAAATTTGTCAAAAAAAGTTTGAGATCAAAAGGAGTTTTTGCAAGCATTTTCAGGCCAAGAGGAGAACGTGACTCTCTTCTTTGCCATACCCTGAAGCTAAAGCAACCCTTTCCACGTCCTAAGGTCCATTATCAAGCACTGTAAGTATTCCCAGGTCCCCCCATAATTCCATGTTGTTTTTTCTAACGCTTTCTTGTGCAGCATTCCAAAGAAGGCATATCATACACCTCATCCAGGAGGGCGCCAAGTGGCCTCAGAAGCAGATCCAAAGGCCCAACAAGCAAGAACACCATACTCTTGGTCAACAGCGCTCCACTCAATTCCCAGAGTCAACAGGCTTTGTGCAAAATGGGCCTCATAATTCCACATACACCCTCCAATCTGGCCCAAAACCCCCTTGGGTTTGCAATTTTCTTTTTTTATATTTTATTTGTTTTATTTTTATTTTTCCCTTTTATTAACTATTAACATAATTAACATTTTTATAAAAAAACAAAAAAATACTTTTTTCATTTAAGTAATTATTTTGTAAATAAATATTAAATAATTGAATTAGCTTTAATTAGGCAATTTTAACTTTTTAAATAACTAAAATAAATTTAGAATTAGTTTTTTTTATTAACTTTTAATTTTAATTCCTTTATTTTATTTTCATTAAAAAACATAAAAACACAAAAAATATTTTCTTTTAATAAATTAATTAATTAGTTTAATCATTAGTCTTAATTTCATTTAATCACAAAAAAGGACAAAAAATTCAATTCTTTTCTCAAAAGGGTCAAAACCCTTAGGAAATTCCCGACTAATTTTTATTCGCGCGTTATTTTTATATTTTGATTATTATGTAACTGCTTCCAAGAATGTAATAGTAATTAGGTTTACCGCTTTCTTTACTTTCCGCACTTTATCAAAACGGGTCTTTGTTTTTTTGGCGATGTATAGACCCGCGCCTTGTAATAGCGTAGAATTTATATTCCCGCAATTTACTTTCCGCACCCCTAACTGTTAAATGCATGAAAGAATGTATGTAAATAAAATCAATCCGTAGCTCACAAATAACATGTACAAGATAACCTTAATTGAAAAACAACACACAAAGCACATGCCACTCCTAGGGTACGCTTCACTCGTTGCCTCGAAACGTGGTCATCAAGTATAGGACGTCTTAGAGGTCGCCCTTTGTCTAAAAGATCCAGTTGCCTCGAAACAGTTGCCTCGGATAAAAGGATCTAGGACATTAGGGTTACCACTAAGGTGTCCTACCATTGCTTTGGTGACCACACTGTCCCTATAATCGAATTGACCCGAACACCTCCAACGATGGTGCTACCTACCTCTCAATGGTGGGATAGCACTATCTAAAGGACTCTTACACAGCTTAATTCCTTAGGGTAGGTAGATGACTCATGGGTACTTGCTCTTTTCAAAACAAACAAAATACTTTTCACACCTTACACTTTCAAAAAAAGTTTTCAAACAATACTTCATACACTCTTGAGGACTGATACAAGAGTTACCTAGAAGTTTTCAAACGACCTTTTTCAAAACCCACACACACTTGAAAAGCAAACAAATTTTTGAAAACATAAGAGCAAGTACCTAAGAGCCCATGGATAACCATGGATAGAAAGGGTGCTAACACCTTCCCTTTCTATAAATCTACCTCCCGAACCGAGAGACATCTCGAATAAGGAATTTTGCTGTGCTTTTGTCCTTTCCATGTTATAGAACATAAAAGACGGTGGCGACTCTTGCTTACCGCGACATTTTGCAAAACCAGCTTAAAAAACAGTCAGTTCTATTTCCACCGATCACACATTGAAAAGCACCATTTCAAAAAATTGAAAAGCAAAGCAAGTGATTTAAGCAAGTAACTAAGAGCCCATGGACAACCATGGATAGAAGGGGTGCTAATACCTTCCCTTTCTATAATCTACTCCTCGAACCCAAGTGTGATCGGTGGATCTGGAACTGACTGTTTAACGCTGGTTCGCGAAATGTCGCGGAAGCAAGAGTCGCCACCGTCTTTTATTTTCTCCAAATGGAAAGGACAAAAGCACAGAAAAATTCCTTAAAGAGATTGCTCTCGGTTCGGGAGGTAGGTTATAGAAAGGGAAGGTGTTAGCACCCTTTCTATCCATGGTTGTCCATGGGCTCTTAGATACTTGCTCATTTGTGTTTTCAAAATGGTTTGTTTGCTTTTCAACTGTGGGTTTTAAAAAGTTTCTTTGAAAAATTTCAGTTCGACTCGTACGTCAGAGTGTTTGAAAAATTTGCTTTGAAAGCTTTTGAAAAGTGTCAGTGTGAAAAGTCTTTTTGAGTTTGTTTGAGATTAGAGCAAGTATCCTTGAGAACCTACCTACCCTAAGGAATTCGTCTGTGTAAATGTCCTTTAAAGTAGTGCCATCCCACCATTGAGAGGTAGGTAGCACCACCGTTGGAGGTGTTCGGGTCAATTCGAGGTTCGGGACATGGTGATCACCAGAGCAATGGGAAGACACCTTAGAAGCTACCCTCATGCCAGGTTCCCGGATCATGAGGACTTACTAAGACATCCTCTACTCGACGATCACCTTTCGAGGCAAGGCAACAGTGAGGCGTACCCTAGGGGTGGTGTGTGCGAATTGTATGTCATGTTTCAGTTATTTGTCTTGTCATGCTTGTCGTGTTCTACGCTTGATTTTAATTAGACATTCATTCTTTCATGCTTGGTTAACAGTTATAAGTTGCGGGAAAATAAATCTAAGATTATTACAAATGGCGCGGGTCCACATCGCCAAAATTAAACCGGACCCGATTTAGCGAAAAATAAATAAAGCGAATAAATAAAAGTGCGAGAAATTTAAATTACATGGCTTTGGGATATTTACAAAATTATAATAAGCGATAATAAAACAAATGCGCGAAATAAAGAAATTAAAATAAAAATAGGGTGTTGGACCCTTTTGCAAACAATTAATTAATAAGGATTTAAAAATTAAAATTAAATGAGAATGATATTTTTGTGTTTTTTTAGATTTACCGGAAAAAAGAAATTAATTGAGATTAAATTAAACGGCAAACCCTAATTCTAATATTTTTTTATTTATTGTGAAAGAATTAAATTACAACCTAAATTAAACTCTAAATTAATTTGTACAATTTTTAATTTATGAAAATAAAATAATAAATAAATAAGATTGTTATTCTGAAAAAAAAAGGGAAAATTAAAAGAAAATAAAAAAGATATTAAACCTAATTCTATTTTGTCGGATTTTTATTATGGAAAAAATATAAATTAAACCTAATTTGAAATTAATTTATTTACATGCTAATAAAATAATTATAATAAAATAAATATTATTTTTGGTCTTTTTCTGATTTTTATAATGTTTTTATATTTTATAGAAAAAATAAATTAATTAATTAAAGCAATAAAAATAATATAATACAATAATTAAAACAACAAAAAGAAAAGAAAATCAAACCAGGGTGGGGTGTTGCCCCAAATAAGGAGGTATAAATCTGAAAAGCCTGGCCCAATAAGAGTTGATTCATTGACTTTTCTGATCATGTACCAATGCGTTGACTTGCTGTATGCTGCGCCTGGAATATTGGCCATTGATCTGATCATCTTGGACGCGTGGATGGTGAGCTTGGAGTGTGCATGGTAGTCTCAGAATTATGCCTACATGGAATCAATTATGGAAAAATAACATGGAGTATTTGCCAGACCTGGGACTTGAACCCAGGTCTTTGAAGTTACAAGCGTAGCGTGTCACCACTGGGCCATTTGCTTTTCATTTAATATATAATAACGAATAATCAATATAAAATAAAATGGGTTAATGATCTGAAACCGCGCGCAAATTCGAATGTAGCCAATCCCTGCGTGCCACGGAGTTGTCTTCTTCGCGTGCCTGAAAATAAAAACAATATGGCAACGGTTTTAACGCGTTGCAGAAAGGTACCTACTGAAAAATAGCGATTAGGAATATGGACATCATAAATTTATCGCGAGGGTTCAAATTGCTTCGTCTTGGGGAGCTGAACTCAACCATGGTATCCAGATGGCCTAATTTTACTTGTATTGGGAAACCCCCTTTTTGAGTTCCTGAAACCCTAAAGACCATTCATGGTAGATTCATGTTTATGCCACAAAAATTCAATTAACTATAATGGTTAGTTCACAAACTTCACAAGGAGTAAGAATATACAAACAAAAATGCAAAAAGATGTCTAAATCATGCTATGCGATTTCGAGATGTTCTTGGTACAGTTTGACTTTGTGATACCGTTTCAAGGCGTTTGACTTGTTGTTTTTGATTGAGAAACGTTTGGGGACGTCTCAGGATGCTAATGAAACAAAAATCAAAGCTTGAATCGTCCTAGAAGCTAGATTTCAGTGTTTGAGTTTTTTGTGAATTTTTCAATATGCCAAAGCTTGAGTATGCGCAGCTTGCAGTCTTGGAGCATTAGGGTTCTCATTCTGATCATATATGGAGTGATTAGGTCAAGAAACATTGGACAAAATCTTATGCATTGATGAATTTCAATATTTGATTTTGGAAAATCTTTTTTCATATCTTTTTCATGTTGTTTTTGTTCAATCATGATCCAATCTCATCCAAATTTGCCTATTTAAGACATACACGAAATATTGAGTTTATAATGTGCATGAAAAGATTTTTTTAGGTTAGTTTGATATTTTTCATATATTAAAATCATTTAAATGAATATAAATTAATATTAATTCAAATAAATAATTAAAAAATATGTGAATACTTCCCTTTGGGCCTAATGGTCGTGCATAGGCTTGGTATGAAGAAACTTGGAAGAAAAATGGGCCCATTTGCATTTTTAGGCCTTTTGCATCAATGTTGACTTTCAAAAATTTCCAAAAATTTCCCAACTTCCACAAGGCATAACTTGGTCAATTTTTAAGCTTTCCACATGTTCTTCGACATTTTGGAAAGGTCTTTGAGTCCTTTAACCAATGCCTTTGGTCCCATGTCATTTTGATTTACCAATCTCAAGTTATGGCCTTTGACTTAAAGTCACTTTTTGTTGACTTTTGAAAATGACCTATAATGTTGAAATTGATAACTTTTTGTGAGAGCATTTCTTGGACTTGGAACATGAAGATGAATTGTAGGAAATGTCTTTCTCTTCAAGATGAGCTTTGGATGGAATTTTTCTGATAATCCATGTGAAAGTTATGCCCTGGTCAATTTCAGTTGACTTTTTCAGCTGTCCAAATATAGTAACTTTTGTATCCTTGATGATTTCTGAGCCAAATTTTGAGAATCATGATCAAGCATTGATCAAATGATGTTTGTGGCTTCAAAATGATATATTGACCAAAAATTTGAACTTTTGACTGCCAAATGACCATTTTGCCCCTACAGTTGACTGTAGTGCAATCTAGGGTTTTGACTGTGCAATTTTGAGCTGAATGCCTTGAAACTTGACATGAGGATGTTTGACCATCTTTGTAAGCATATGAGACTTGATTGGGCCTTTGAAAAGTTCATTTTCTTGACCAGAACTCAAACCCTAGTTTTGACTGTCTAGGAGACAGTTGAGCTGCACAACCCTTGGGGCATTTTGTGACCTTGACTTTGACAAATCTTTGATGAATATGGGAGGGCAAATTTTGGGGTACAACACCAAGAAAACATCTCAAAGATCTTTCCTGTGCTTTTTGACATTTCCTTAGGATAAAATAAAAAGTCGGTGGCGACTCTTGCTAAACCGAAACATTTGCGAACACAAACGCAAAATCCCAAGTCAGTTCTCCCACCGTATCACACAACCAAATCAAAATGGCACCTGAGGACATGGAGAAAACAACATTTGTCACGCAGTGGGGCACTTTCTGCTATAAGGTGATGCTATTTGGACTGAAGAATGTTAGGGCAACCTATCAGCGTGCCATGGTAGCTCTATTTCACGACATGATACATCACGAAATAGAGGTCTATGTGGATGACATGATAGCCAGATCTCAAACAGAAGAAGAGCATCTTGATCACTTACAAAAACTGTTTGAGAGACTGAAGAAGTATAAACTGAGGTTGAATCCAAACAAATGCACATTCGGGGTACGGTCTGGTAAACTCCTAGGCTTTGTCGTCAGCAACAAAGGTATCGAGGTCGATCCTGCCAAAGTTAAAGAAATACAAGAGATGCCTACTCCTCGTACTGAGAATGAAGTCAGAGGGTTCTTGGGACATTTGAACTACATTGCCAGATTCATCTCTCACCTGATAGCTACTTGTGAACCAATCTTCAAACTGTTGAAGAAAGATCAAGTAGTCAAATGGAATGACAAGTGCCAAGTTGCTTTTGACAAAATCAAAGAATACCTACAAGAGCCTCATGTGTTGATGCCACCATTCGAGGAAAGACCATAGATCATGTATCTGACTATTTTAGAAAACTTAATGGGGTGTGTATTGGGGCAGCATGACGAGTCTGGCCGAAAAAAGCATGTTATTTATTACCTGAGCAAAAAGTTTACCGACTGTGAAACCAGATATTCACTGCTCGAGAAAACTTGCTGTGCTCTGGCATGGGCTGCTCGCCTGCTAAGACAGAATATGCTGACCCATACTACTTTGTTGATATCTAAAATGGATCCGATAAAATACATCTTCGAGAAACCTTCTCTCTCCGAGAGAATAGCAAGATGACAGATGATCCTGACAGAATATGACATACAGTATACTACCTAAAAAGCAATAAAGGGTAGTGTATTAGATGATCACCTTGCTCACCAAGCTGTAGAAGACTACCAATCCATGAAGTTCGAATTTCCAGATGAAGACATCATGCCGGTAAATAACTGTGAGGAATTCAGGCCATATGACGGACCTGAACAAGGATCCCGATGGACCCTGTTCTTTGATGGGGAATCCAATACACTTGGCAATGGTATCTATGATGTACTCATATCTCCGGAAGGGTGTCATACTCCCTTTACCGCAAGACTCTGCTTCAATTGTACAAACAACATGGCGGAATATGAAGCGTGCATCTTTGGTCTCAAAGCTGCCATAGACTTGGGGATCAAACCCTTGGATGTATTCGGAGATTCAACTTTGGTTATTAGTCAGATCAAAGGGGAATGGGACACCAAACACCCTAACCTTATCCCTTATAAAGAACATGTTTTGACATTGTTACCACATTTTGAGAAGATTACCTTCGAGCATTTCCCGCAAGAAGAAAATCAGCTAGCAGACGCTCTAGCCACAATGTCATCTATGTTTAAACTTAATTGGGATAACGAGGCTCCCCAGATCACCATTGAATGAATGGATGAACCATCACACTGTCACGAGATTAATACTGAAGAAGTAATGGACTAGCCTTGGTTCCACGAAGTCAAGAAGTATCTCGAGGCTCAAGAATATCCAGAAGGAGCTTCAGTCAATGATAAGAAGTTCTTAAGGATATTCTCTGCTAAATTCTTCCTTAGTAATGGCATCCTATACAAACGCAATCATGACTCTGTGTTACTTCGGTGCGTAGATAAGACTGAAGCTGAAAGGATCATGGCTGAATTGCATGAAGGAACTTATGGCACCCATTCAAGTGGGTATACGATGGCAAAGAAAATCCTACGGGCAGGCTATTACTGGTCTACCATGGAAGCAGATTGCTATCAACACTATCGAACTTGCCATAAGTGTCGGATTTATGATGATAAGGTGTACGTACCTCCGGTTCCTATGAATGTCTTGACAACTCCTTGGCCCTTTTCTATGCGGGGAATATATATGATTGGGGAAATCAAGCCGATAACCTCTAATGGACACCACTTCATCTTAGTGGCCATTGATTATTTTTCAAAGTGGGTGGAGGAAGCTTCCTTCGCTTCCGTTACCAAGAATGTTGTTGCCCATTTCATCAAGAAAAATCTTATTTGCCGGTACTGTATCCGAGAAAGGATCATCACTGACAATGGTACAAATCTCAACAACACTATGATCACCATCTTGTGCAAGAAATTCAAGATCCAGCATCACAATTCTTCCCCTTACCGGCTAAATATGAATGGTGTTGTCGAAGCTGCAAATAAGAACATTAAAAAGATCATACAGAAAATGACAGTCACATACAAAGACTGGCATGAGATGTTACTATTCTCTCTCCACAGGTATCGTACCACAGCTTGCACATCAACTGGGGAAATACCCTATTCTCTGGTTTACAGCATGGAGGTCGTCTTTCCCATTGAGGTTCAGATCCCCTCTCTAAGAATTATGAAGGATGCAGGGCTGAATGAAGAAGATTGGATTCAGACTCGACTTGATCAACTAAACTTGATTGATGAGAAAAGGCTTACTGCTGTTTGCCATGGCCAAATGTATCAAAAACGGATGATCAAGGCTTTCAACAAAAAGGTCAGGCGCCAAGTGTATCAAGTTGGGGATCTGGTAATCAAACGCATCATACTACCGCAAGGTGATCCCAGGGGCAAATGGACTCCTACCTATGAAGGACCATTTGTAATAAAAAACATTTTCTCTGGTGGGGCAATGATCTTGACCACCATGGATGGTGATGACCTTCCGCATCCTGCGAACACGGACATAGTCAAAAGATACTACGCATAAGTGACCCGCTAGGTTGACATACCTAGGCAAAACAAGGGCATCCGGAGAACCAAAAAGGTTCGGGAAAAAATTAGGGATAAAACAAAAAAAATTTGTACACCCGGCAAGTTGAAAACCCGAAAGGGCGACTTGGGCAAAAAAGGGTTTCCCGGTGGACTGAAAACCCGAAAGGGCGGTCCAGGCAAAAGTTAGGGAATGTAAAGCGTATGAATATGTCCCGTTGGGTCAACTTACAGATAACCTTTGGCTTCAACTGACAAACTCAGGTTCTAATCAATTCAATCATCTTCGGACGAGACAACAAATAGAAAAAATGCTCGGAGATACAAAGGCTATAGCAGAATGGGACCCCCATGGGATTATTGCACATAGCTATCCTTTCTTTGTATCAAATTTTTCAATTTTTACGACAACATTCTCTTACTATAATGCTTGTCTCATTATACAAATACTTACTCGAAGTCAATATAAAGATATTCCATTTAAAGTGCAAAACTATATGTTATTCTTTACTCTTATGTTTTGTTTACAAAAACGTCCAATGATTCATTGTTGAACATATGCATTTGAACATAATTACTGTTTACCAATAAACAAAATAAAAGAAAATTACTAATGGCTTTAAGAGGTAGGGAAATCTCTCTAAGCTATTTCCATAAATCCCCCACAGTTTGCAGTTTAATTCCCAGCGGAACGAGCTTCCAATTATCAATCCCCGGTAGAAGTCATTCATTTTCTCAGGATTTTGCAACAGGATTTTACAAGCAGTACATGGCATTTCCTTTACAACAGAGTTTATTTCTCTAAAGCATAAATTCATCAACACTTAGACTTCACAACATGAAGACTTATACTCCATATCCTCAACAGCAGTCAGGAATTTATTTTCCCCAATCCAACAGCAGTGCAGCAAACTAGCTCACATACGCATACATTGCATCTGTATATCATAAACATTGATAAAACGAATGCATTATATCGTACATTTCATACAACATGGATTTGCATCTTAGCTAACATTTTACCCTTTTCAGGATAAGATTAACAACTATCATTAACAATGTTCAAAAAGTTTTTAGATACAGTACAAATACGCTCTAGACACGAACGCCATTCTGATACTCATTCAGATTCAACTCTCAGATACAGTTCAGATACGCTCCATACACGGATGCCATTCTGATACTCATTCAGATTCAACTCCCGGATACGGTTCAGATACGCTCCAGACACGGATGCCATCCTGATACTCATTTAGATCCAACTTTCAGATACAATTCAGATACACTTCATACACGGATGCCATTCTGATACTCATTCAGATTCAACTTCTCAGATACAGTTCAGATACGCTCCAGGCACGGATGCCATTCTGATACTCATCCAAATTCAACTCTTAGATACAGTTTAGATACGCTTCAGACACAGATGCCATTCTGACACTCATTCAAAACTAGATTTCAGATACAGCTCAGATACGCTCTAGACACGGATGCCATTCTGATAATCATTCAAAATCAGCTCCGAGATATAGTTCATATACGCTCCAGACACGGACGCCATTCTGATACTCATTCTTTCAGCTTACAAATTACAAAACAAACAATCACTTTTGGATGGCATCTTTAAGCCCATCTCCTACAGCTTTCTATCACCTCTCCAAATGGCATCTTTAAGCCCATTCCCTCAACCATCACATCACCGAGTGCAAATTTCTGGGCACTCTAGTGTCCAATCATCTTCCACCTTCAAGTCACGAATGGCAAAACATGCCAATCTAACTCTTCAGGCTTAAGAAGATTGAACAGGGGCAGCTGTTGTACCCCCAAAATTTTCCCTCTCACTTATCAAGAATTTTCTCACAAGATCTCCTTGGGTTCAAGACTGCACTAGGGTTTAATCAGCTCAAAACACTTCCTCAAGCACTGATGACTGAAAATTAGGGTTTGAGATTGCACAAAGATTTTTGAAATTCCAATGCCCCATATGACTTTCATGTATCATTATGGACCCCCAAGATTACTCATGTCAAGTTTCAAGCCTTGGATCACATTTTTGCTCAGCCAATTGAGCAATTGACCTAAAAATCAGTTATATTGGGGAAAAAGTCAACCATGGCCAATTTTACAGTCAAAATTCATAATTTTTTATCTACATTAACATTTTAAACCCATATATATCATTTTATCAAGTTTGGACCACAATTCCTCAAGAAATTTGATCAAAACTCCAAAAGGGCAAAATGGTCAAAATTAGGGTTTTGACTGGGAAAGGGCAATTTCTTATTTTTGACCTAGCAAGTGGTCAATTGGTTTAAGACATGATCTCAAGAGTCCAATTGCATCATTTTGACCTAATGACATGATTCAAAACATTGCAAATCCATTGGATTGACAAATGAATTTTACAGTCAACTGATCAAAAGTCAACTGTATACTAAAAAGTCAAACTTTGACTTTTTGGTCAAATTCAAGTGCCAAAGATCACAATTCATCAAAACATGTCAAAATAGGAAACTTATTCATCAAGAAATCAAGAAATCAAGATTTCATTTTGAAAAGTCAAATTTTCTAAACTTAGAAATTTTTCTAAGTGTCACAAATTTCTTATTTTTTCATAACTTTGAGTAATTTTTTTCATTATGATGCAAGATGATTCAAAGGAAACTTCCAACATGAAAGTTGTAGATCTACATTAAATATACAACTTTTATTCACACAACTTCTCCTAAAAGTTCTTGGATCTAAAGTTATAATTTTATGAATACATGCTCATGAACTAAAAAAGACTTAGTGAAATTTTGCCCTAGATAGGCAGATTTTTGACCTAACTTCATGGCAATTTTTCACATAGTTACAAGGGGAATCTTCAAAATAAATTCAAACATGAGTTGAAGATCACATTGCAAGCTTTCCAAAATGTCCAGGAACTCCCTGAGATCATTCTTGAGTAGAGAGAATTGAAGAGATGAAGTTGGTGTTTTGTCACTTGAATTATAGGACATTTTCATGATGAACACAAATGCAAATCAATGTTAGGCTACATAATCTTTGCTTTGCAGGCCTCAAACTTGTTTGTCACTCCATAATTAATGGATTACACAAACGTTTGAGCTATAATCCAAGTGAATTAAGCTTTATCTAATTCACATTGCCATTTTGGGAAGAAAGTTAACAATACCATTCTTGAAAAACAAGCTTTATGCATAAATTCCACTCTTGAGCCTCTAACTTGTTCCCTATGATCACACTTCATCTACAAAGTCAGAAGCAAGTGTGTTTAAAGCATAATCACTCTATCTTAGCAAGTACACAAGGCATTGAAACTTGTTTTCTCAAAAAATCACATGTTTAGCTTAAGGATGCAAATTCAAATTTTGATCAACAACAAGTCTCCAAACTTGTTGCTTATAAACAGAAGCACTATTTGTGAGCTAGGATATGAGCTTGAACCCCCTGAAACTCACTCAAACTCCCTCTTATCAGAAATTGTCTCAAAACACCATTGTTGTGCAAGTTCTGACTTTACATACCAAACTTCAAATCCCCTCGTGCGTTCTTTGGCCTTTCACTTCCAAAAGCTTCTAAACATCAAATACAAACCATCCAAAGTCCATTTGCTCAACTGTAACACCTCCATCATCAAATTCCATTTTTAAAAACAGGGGTCTGCAACTTGACTTCTCTAGAGCTCCTCAGCCACTTTCAGCTCAAGCTAATCATTGCATTAGCTTCCTGGGACCTCAAGGAAGCTAACCTGATCCTTGAAGCACCTTGAATCAAGCTCATTTTCATTTCACGATTTCCAGTTTTGAGGTCTTTTTCTTGAACTTCTACCTCATTACTTAGGCATTGTTAGGCTTGAATTTGTGAAGATAAAATGTAGACCTCATTGCCACGAAGTTGTACATATCCATAGTTTGCATTTCATGGAATGAGCTTAGAGAATTTTAGAGTTGAAGTTTATGAAATTTTTAGTGTTCAAATTAGGGCCAGAGAAATTCTCATTTATCTTTGACTTTTAGCTTTAGTTATTTACATGGTTAGATTCGTGAGAAAGAATGCAACAACTTTCATTTTGTCATCTTCCATTTTTGTTGAGAAATGAAGAAGTTATAGGTACATCGGCTGGATGTTGAAGATGAAGTCATCAGGACTTGATTTTCCTTGCATATTTATTATTTTGTTTATATAAACGGATGTATAGCCACCCCAGTGGTAAAGCGCGTGCCTGTTAACCTATGGGACCTGGGTTCGAGCCCCAGTGGTACCCTTTTTCATTTTTCATACTTTTTGACATTTCTGATTTGTTTTATTTGCAAGCGCTGGGCCCTTAGGCCTGGCTCTTTTTTTTTGCTTGTTAACCCCCTATTTCACTTATACGCCCTTGGCCCAGTTTTGTTTTTATTTTATTTTTCTTTATTTCATTTTATTTTCTTAAATATTTTTCCTAATGTTAAAAAATCATAAAAAATATTTTAAGAAAATTAGATTTTTATTTTAAATTAGTTTATTTTAATTTTCTCACAAAAAAATATTTTATTTAACTATACTTTATTTATTTTTACTAACTAGTTTTGTAAATTTAATTTAAAAACTAGGTTATTATTTATTTTCTTTTACACTAATTAAAATATATTTATTTTAATATAAAAAGGGCAAAAATATTTCACAACACCATATATTATTTTCAAGACAAAAATACAAAAATAATTTTCTTAAACTTAATTTATTTTAATCAATTAATAGACTTAGGGTTTTATTTAAAATCTTTTCTTATTAAATTAGGTTTCATTTTATTATTTTAATTAATTATTTTCTTGTAATTAATTAGGTTAAACAAAAAACCTTTTCTCATAAAAATCCAAACAAAAAGATCCATTTTCTTTGCATTTACATTCTTGCATATTTATTTTTGTACATTTATTTATTTCAATTATTGTATAAATTCAATTTGGTTGTAATAAACTAATTAGGGTTTAATTTCTTGCAATCCCCATTTACAAATTGTATACCCCTCCCCACAAATGTTGTAATATCGTAGTAACTTTAAATTTTGCAATTTATCGCTTTCATATATACAATGCTAATAATTAGGATTTGTATGGAAAGACTAAAATCAATACTTAGCAAAACCCTAATTCAAGACAAAATCAAGCATGAAAACAGTACACTAGCACACAAGCACCCCTAGGGTTATCCCATTTGGTTGCCTTATACAAAATAGCCATATTACGCATGTAAGGTATCTTAGCAAAAACAAGCAAATACAAGATCATAGTCTCTCGATGATGCTATCTAAGTTGCCTTACAAATGATCTTAGTCCCTCAAAAAGAATGCTAAGATACCTTGCAACATTGCTAATCATGGTTATACGATGACCCACGCCCGTCCCGTTTACATCCAAAGATAGGGTTGCTCACCAAATCAATGGTAAGACAACAATGTCAAAGGAAAAGAAAATGAACAAGAAAGATATTTGAGTAGGTAAATTGCTCCTAATTACTTGCTCCATTTCAAAACAAACATCATTGCTATTTTCAAAACAAACACATACACTTTCAAACATCTTGCAAAATTGAAAACATTTTCAAAAGATCAAACATCTTTGTATACATTCTTACGAACGAGAATCATTACAAAGATTGCCTAAACAATGGCCTCCTTACAAAATACTTTCAAAAACCATACTAAGCACATTTTCAAATAAAAGCAAGTGATATCGCAAGTAATTAAGAGCCCATGGATAACCATGGATGAAAAGGGTGTTAATACCTTCCCTTTTCATAATCTACCCTCCGAAATCGAGAAATAATCTCAAAGGTCTTTCCTGTGCTTTCTCACCTTTCCTTTTGGATAAAAGAAAAGTCGGTGGCAACTCTTGCTAACTGCAACATTTGCAATCAAATGCAAAACCCTCAAGTCAGTTCTCCCACCGCATCACACTATCTACGTTGCCTTTCAAAATGATCTTAGTCCCTAAAGAAAAATGCTAAGATATCTTGCAACATTGCTAAATCATGGTTATACGATGACCCACGTCCGTCTCTTTTACATCCAAAGATAGGGTTACTTACCAAATCAATGGTAAGATAACAATGTCAAAGGAAAAAGGAAATGAACATGAAAGACTTTTGAGTAGGTAAAATGTTTCTAGTTACTTGCTCTATTTCAAAACAAAAACATTCTTGCTATTTTCAAAACAAACACCAACACTTTCAAAACATCTTTCCAAAATTGAAAACATTTTCAAAAGATCAAACACTTTATATACATTCTTACGAACAAGAATCATTGCAAATTTTTCCTAAACGATGGTGCCTTTAAAAAATAATTTCAAAAACCACACAAAGCATATTTTCAAACAAAATCAAGTGATCTAGCAAGTAACTAAGAACCCATGGAAAATAATGGATGAAAAGGGTGCTAATACCTTCGCTTTTCATAATCTAACCCCCGAACTCAAGAAACAATCTCAAAGGTCTTTCCTGTGCTTTTTCACCTTTCCTTTTGGATAAAAGAAAAGTCGATGGTGACTCTTGCTAACCGCAACATTTGCGATCAAACTCAAAACAACCAAGTCAGTTCTCCCACCATATCACACTTATTAACTTAAGGCTTAACATAAATATGTATTAGAATTTGTTTAGTTTGGATCAGAGTATATGTACATATATAGCTATAAGACGGTAGCTGGATTTATTAACAATGCAGAGTTAGTGCCATTCGGTAGTAACAGAAGAATATTTAGTAGAAGTAATGTATCAATAGCAGACTAGTATTATTTGGCAGGATAATAGTGTTAATAGTATAGACTTTAGTAGTAGTATGATATTACTTCACAGAAGCATAATAAGACACAGTGAAACAGAGTAGAAATAATGGGGCGAATAGCTGGTAATTACTTTGCAGGATTTGATCGATTTGTCCAAATAATTATACGGAATGATCGTTATGGTTAATTATGAAGTTACAGGTGGTGAATTTTGTTGCATTGCCTCTAACTATTAGAAAGAATCAAATTGTAGGCTTATTGCCAAAGTTGAATAGTTGTGGTTATGTTGTTGTTAATATTTGTTGTTATTGTTCTTGTGCTGCCTCTATTATTTGAAATATAAAATTGTAGGCCTATGGCTAATGTTGAGATGTTGTGTTGTTGTGACTGTCGATGTGAATTCTTGTTGATAATGCAAAGTTGCAGATAATTTTAGATGATGATGAATTACCTCTATTTACTGGTAATAATGGTGATGTGGGCTTATGCCTTGCGATGGATGATGATTGTTGTGAGTATGTGATAGTGCATTCATTGAGTCACATTAATTTGCATACTCTGTGATGGCCTGGATTGGCAAATTGCAAAGAAGACTTATGCCTTGTTAATGCCTCTATTAATTGCCAATTTTTAAGATGGGAGTTTTGCTCCATTTTTAAGATGGGAGTTCTGCTCCGTTTTTAAGTTGGGAGTTCTACTCTAATGGTACCACATGCATGTGCATTGTAATTGAGTTACATCCTATGTTGCATCTTGATTTATGGTGATGATATATTTGTTGTTGCTTTATGTTGTTGACTTGTTGTGACGGGTACTATCTAAAAGTTGTGAATTAGTTGTTATGTCATGTTGAGGCTTTGTTGTAATAGTTATTGTGTATAATTTGTGAAGTGGTGATTTTATATGGACTGATTCTGATATATTAACTATCATACATTCAATCATATAGTTAGATATATCACCCCTTTTGTTTGAATGTTTCCCTCTGTTGGTAACATACAGGTAATCAAGAAGAATAGTTGTTACCTTTGCCAGCTCGAGTTGGTGTTGTCGCTCTGGTACGTAGCACTCGGGGGGGATGAACCCTTGATGTTTAGTTGTTGATTATTATTTCAGTTGTTGAATTTTAAGCTGATTACATGAAGTAATTGTTGTCTTAAAGTTTTTTTAGTTGAATAAAAGATGTGAAGTGAATTGAAGTTGAGTATGTAGATTCTGCTGCTTATCAATAAAAAGTTGTTTGATTTTAAAGAATAAATCAGGTTGTTATCGGTTCATCCGAATTAAGTGTTATGTATCTGTTTTACATGCGATTAAATAAAGTTTGATTTTAAGATGAAAATGTAGCATCCTATTCATGTTGAACTATGCTTTTATTATTATCCTCCGGGTAGAATTGTGGTGTTACATTAGTGGTATCAGAGCAGGTCGGTCTGTTCGGCCAAGTTGTCTAATGTTGTTTATCCCTTAGTACACGACAAGTATTTGGAACATTGTCGGTGTTTTCTTGCTTATCTAATCGATTGTATGCAGGAGTAGGTTTGAAGATAAGTGGGGGAGAAACTTTGCTTCTCGGATATGTTTCGATTGTAAGATGTTAGTTTAGTATGCTGTTGATGGCGACAGTGCAAGTAGTGTTGAAGTTTTGTTGTTTCCCGAATCCAAAGATGACATGGATTCAAGATTTTGTTTGTTAATCAAGTTGGAGCGTCTTGATGGAGGATGATCAGACCTTGTTGATGTTTACTTCTTGAAGTATGAGGAGTAATGTAACGGTTGTTAATATACGAGTAAAGTGTAAATTCCTGATGTTTCTGAAGATGATTGTTAAGTAACCGGGATAACTTTTAGAAGATGGAATTTAGAAAGTTACGATGTTTCGACACTACTAGTGGATCGTGAAGTTGTCGATTTGAGTAGCCCTTACGTAAGATGTCGATGTTTGAACGATGATAGAGTGACAGGTTGTTGTAGACCTTGTCATGGGATCCTTGTGAGTGATTGTAAAAGTTGTTGAAGTTGTTGGAATGTTTTGAATCGTGAGTCAGGGTCGGAAATGCGAGGAGATGAGTATGATTTCAAGAATGGTAAGTATTGGTATTGGTACAAAGAAATTTTGTTCTGACGTTATTGTAAGGTGTGTAATAGTATGTCACTGCATGACGTCGGTGTTCGTATTTTCAAATAACCTTGGAAATTCATATCTTGTGTTCCGAGTATTAGATTAGTGTTCCATTTGAAACTGTGAGGAGATAGAATATCTTCTATCTTATGAAAGTTTTTTCAAATATGGTTGAAGCATTCCCATATGGAGGAACTCTAAAGTCGTGTACGGAACTAGAGGCTTTTTGGGCATAAAAGATTATTATCGCAATTGTTTGAGACGAGGTCAAGCCTAATATGTTGTTGACGAATAAGTTGAGAAATGAGGTGTTCGAAATTCAAAAGGATAGTCGTTCATCATTTCAAATATGAGATGTTGCATGTGAAGAAAGTTTTGTAGAACTGAAGAAAAGTTGACGACTGCTCTGGTATTAGTTGTCTAATCTGAGTGAGTCATTGGTAGTGTATTATGAATGCGTCTAAGATGGAACTTAGTGGTGTGCTAATTCTGAATGGACAACTCATAGTTCATGAGAGGAATTATCCTATGTGTGACTTAGAGTTAGCAGCGGTGGTGTTTATGTTGAAGATTTAGAGACATTATCTTTTTGGTTCTAGATTTGAAGTATTTAGCGACCATAAGAGTTTAAAGTATTTATTTGATTAGAAGGAATTGAATATGAGATAACAAAGATGGTTGGAGTTGTTGAAAGATTATGATTTCGGTTTGAATTATCATCCAGGTAAAGCTAATGTTGTGGCTGATGATTTAAGTCGAAAGACTTTACATATGTCAGCAATGATGGTTAAAGAATTGGAATTAATTGAACAGTTCAGAGATATAAGTTTAGTTTGCAAGGTGACACCGAAGAGTGTGATGTTAGGGATGTTGAAGATTAACAATAATTTTCTGGAAAGTATCAAAGAAGCTCAGAAGTTAGATGTGGAATTGGTAGATTCAGTGGTTGGACTCGATCAGTCTGAGAATGATGATTTCAAGTCAGATGCGCTGGTGTGTTGAGATTCCGTAATCGAATTTGTATTCCTGATGGTGCAGAGATGAAGAAAGTAATTCTTGAGTTAGAGAATGCTTAATCTTCGAGTAAGGATAAGTGAATGTAATGTGGACCATGTAATATGTTGAGCGTTGGTGTCACGTCGACAAAATCGAATGAGAGGGAAATTATGGAAGTATTTGTAAACCTCATTGGAAATTATTGGATTATAGTGTGTTAGGTGACTTGAGTACAAGTTCTAAAGGTACACTATTATAGTTTAGTAATGATGGTTTGTACTCCATTATGGTTATCGGCTATCTATTGACAAATTGAGGAACTGATAACCCTTAATCTCTTATTGATAGTAGACGAGATCGTGTTGGATGGTGTGGACTTGTCTTGCTATCTTAATGGTGTGTGAAGTGATTGATGATATATCATGAGGATAGTCGCTCACCAGTTTGTGTGAATTAATAGAGGCGTGTCTATGAAAGAGTTAAGACGTATTGAACGAGTCAGAGTAGCGAGTTATATGCGAACTAACGTCTTAAAGTGAAAGATTGAGAATATCAAGTGAATGATGGTTTTATGGTGGGTGTTGAGGAAAGTCTGAAACTGGAATGAGACTTGTAAAATGTATAGTTGGTGGAAACTTTAATGAGGACGGTAACTTAAGATGGATTATCAGAGTTACATAGCTGAAGCATATGTGGCACAGTTGCTATGAGTATACGACTCTACATGCTTGATCTGGTAGATTATTGATATAGAGATGTTGTGCCAGGGCACTATGTTTGCTAGTAAATATTTACGGATTTTATAAGAAGATTGTTGTGGTTGTTGGTTGATGATGAGTTGTGTGTATATCTGTTGGATAATAATGTTGAGTTGACGTTATAATAATTTTGTTCCCATTATTGTGATGTCGTTGTTGGTTACCGTAAGTAAGGAATAATATTTCATAATATGACAAAGTCGATTATGTTGGCTATGTTGATGTCACTATAAGAGTGATACGACGATATGAATAAGGTTGATGATATTTTGTTGAAGTGATTGATAAGTTGTTAGCGATTATGTCGAGGAGATGTTGAATTATTAGCACATGTGGATTTGAATTATATCATATTGAGCATTGTTATGTTGGGAAAGTAGTGGCTGAAGTGTTGCCAAATGCAACTTGGAAATCAATGAGTTGGATGCGAAACTCGTACTAAGAGTGGTAGTATCGAATAGATTTTCGAGGACGAAAATATTCTAAGTGAGGGAGAGTTGTAACGCCCCGAATTTAATTAATTATTTAATTAAATTAATTAAAGATTTAATTATTGGAAATGGTTGAAGTTAGGATCTGTCGGTATTATTTTAAGAGGCATGATCGAATTAATATGTTGATTTGAGATGTTAAGTGGATAGTCGAGTGAAATAGTCGGTTTAATCGGAGAAATAATATTAGAAATAATATTATTATATTGGATTATTATTTAGTTAAATTGGATTAAGTGGTTGGGTGGTAAATAGCGGAGCTGGAGGTATTATCTAGTAGGCCGACTAAGACAATGTGGTAAGATATAATATTTTATTAGGTTGTTATAAGAAGTAGTAGTGAAACTAGGTTTTGTACGTAGCAGTAAGGGTTTGGTGAAAGAATAATGGTACGTGAGAAATGGCAAGGAGAACAAGGGTTTAGAGGAAACTGTCGTCGGGAGAGAAACCGCTGACCGGAAATCCAAATCGAAATTCGACCAGAAATTATAGAGAATCGTCAACCCAAGGTAAGGGTGGGGTTCTGACTATCTAATGGGTTGCATGACACATTTTATGTGGGATTGGGTTTGTAAAACTGCCTCTGTTTGTGTTTGATTATTATAATTGATACTGGGATGTGGTTGTTGTCAACGAATTAGTTGTGGAAAATTACTATGTCGATTGAGTATAATTTTATGTTGCTGTGATACTATGATGTGTTGCTGAATTTGATACCGCATTGGTTCGTAGCAGACGGAAGAAATTAGGAAGAAAACAAAAGAAACAAAAGTGTGTGTGCCGAGCGGAAATCTTGGGGATTGTGGTGCCATGCCGAACGGCATGGTTGTTGAGATAAGAGTGATATACATGCCGAATGACATGTTGTGAAGAAAAGGAGTGATGACCGACATAGCATTGTGCCAAAGAGTACATGTGGGAGGAAGGGGGTGCCGAACGGCACCCTAGAAGGAATTGGGAAGGAGGTGTCATTAGGCACTGCATGTATATATAGTTTCATCTTTAGAAACTTAATTAAATTGTGAATATTAGTGGCTATAGGAATAGTTCATGTTTTAATGATAGGCATGGAATTTATTGATGATATGCATGGCAATGTGCTGATAGGCACATAAGGTTCCTTTAGGAAAATAGTTTTCAATAATTGCATTTCAGTAGTAGCTTATTAACTTAAGGCTTAACATAAATATGTATCATAATTTATTTAGTTTGGATCATAGTATATGTACATATATAGCTATAAGACGATGGCTGGATTTATTAACAATGCAGAGTTAGTGCCATTCGTTAGTAACAGAAGAATATTTAGAAGAAGTAATGTATCAATAGCAGACTAGTATTATTTGGCAGGATAATAGTGTTAATAGTATAGACTTTAGTAGCAGTATGATATTACTTCACAGAAGCATAATAACACACAGTGATATAGAGTAGAAATAATGGGGCGAATAGCCGGTAATTACTTTGCAGCATTTGGTCGATTTGTCCGAATAATTATACAGAACGATCGTTGTGGTTAATTATGAAGTTGTAGGTGGTGAATTTTGTTGCATTGCCTCTAAGAATTGGCAAGAATCAAATTGTAGGCTTGTTGCCAAAGTTGAATAGTTGTGGTTATGTTGTTGTTAATATTTGTTGTTGTTGTTGTTATGCTGCCTCTATTATTGGCAATATAAAATTGTAGGCCTATGGCTAATGTTGAGATGTTGTGTTGTTGTGATTGTCGATGTGAATTCTTGTTGATAATGCGAAGTTGTAGAGAGTTTTAGATGATGATGAATTACCTCTATTTACTGGTAATAATGGTGATGTCGGCTTATGCCTTGCGATGGATGATGATTGTTGTGAGTATGTAATAGTGCATTAATTGAGTCACATACATTTTCATACGCTGTGATGGTCTAGATTGGAAAACTACGAAGAAAGCTTATGGCTTTTTGATGCCTCTATTAATTGGCAATTTTTAAGATGGGAGTTCTGCTCCGTTTTTAAGTTGGGAGTTCTGCTTCAATGGTACCACATGCATGTGTATTGTAATTTAGTCGCATCTGATGTTGCATCTTGAGTTATGGTGATGATATATTTGTTGTTGCTTTATGTTGTTGACTTGTTGTGACGGGTACTATCTAAAAGTTGTGAATTAGTCGTTATGTCGTGTTGAGGCTTTATTGTAATAGTTCTTATGTATAAGTTATGAAGTGATGATTTTATATGAACTAATTCTGATATATTAATTATCATACATTCAATTATATAGTTCGATATCTCACCCCTTCTATTTGAATGTTGACCTCTGTTGGTAACGTGTAGATAATCAAGAAGAATAGTTGTTACCTTCATCAGTTCGAGTCAGTGTTGTTTCTCTGATACATAGCACTCGGGGGGGTGAACGCTTGATGTTTATTTGTTGATTATTATTTCAGTTATTGAATTTTAAGTTGATTACATGAAATGATTGTTTTCTTGAAGTTGTTTTAGTTGAATATAAGATGTTAAGTTAATTGAAGTTGGGTGTGTAGATTCCACTACTTATCAATAAAAAATTGTTTAATTTTAAAGAATAAATCAGGTTGTTATCGGTTCATCTGAATTAAGTGTTATATATCTGTTTTATATGCGATTCAATGAAGTTTGATTTTAAGATGAAAATGTAGCATCCTATTCATGTTGAACTATGATTTTATTATTATCCGCCGGGTAGAATTGGGGTGTTACAGACTTCGCCTAGAGTCGGCGGAATTCTGCAAAAGGAACACCTCTCAAGAGATATCCTCTTAGGAAGTAGGATTTTGGAATGACACCTATGACTCTTTGTACAACCTTTAAACCAAAAACTCATGATGAGACCTTTCATGACCTAGAGACGAAATTTTCGATCTGCAAAGAGGCTCCACTTAAGGGAGGCCCTTGTGCCTTTCCCTCTAGTGTTATTCATGATACCCTTAAGGAAACCACCTTATGGGGATGATAGAATATTCTTAGGCCAATACTAGAATCCTGCCTTCTAAGGATACCTTTCACAAATCCCACTACAATTCCTAAACCCACAAGGGTTATCTTTTCTTCCACTACTATCTTTAGCCAGTCGGGCTTCCATCTATGTCATAACCCCTAGCCTGTAGGGATTCCTCGTTGTCTTTCATTGGCCATAATCCTCAAGGAATTCCTGCCTGTCTCAATCTCTAAGACAATGTAGGACATCATCATTTCTATATCTACCATTAAACCTATATAGGGTACCCCCTACATTTACCCTCATACTACGTCTGCAACGCATTGCATATCCATGAAACTTTTTCACGTACCTAAAAGCCAAAAAATATTTGTGCATACCCAAGCATTTTCATACATTTTCATTTTCATCCATCTGCATAAAGCTCATATCTCTTCCACTCACAGAGAACTTCCAACCATAGTCTAACAAGGTGATTCCCGGATACTCAAAACAAACTCAAAATAGCTCACGAAGCAAGCGTAACGTTAGCTATGGTAATGAAATAAGGTCAACAAGCCACAACTGAGGATGTCATTACACCTTAAGAAAACACTCATGCTCAACTTCGGCTTATACAAGCTTCAATGGAGAACCTTAATATGTAAGAACATGTCATTTTCGAGATGGGTATACTTCATCCCATGAATCTATTGAGTATCATCAATTTGCGTTCCCTATGCCAAAACCCTAATAGGAAAACCCGACCATGAATACTGAAGAGCCACAAGATTCCGAGGACACCAAAAGATATTGCATGCTAGAAAATAGGCTTATCACCATAGAAGGACAAGACACTCACAACTTTGATGCTTCCGATTTATGTTTGGTCGAAGATGTGGTATTTCCTCCAAAGTCTAAGATGCAAGATTTTTAAAAGTACAAAGGAGCTAGTTGTCCTAAGAACCATTTGAAGATGTATGTTAGGAAAATGGCAGCAAACCCACGCAACGACAAATTTCTTATCCACTATTTTGAAGACTATCTTAGTGAAGTATCCTTAGAATGGTATACGTAATTAGAAAGTGTGATTGGTGGAAATAGAACTGACTGTTTTTGTAAGCTGGTTCGCGAAATGTCGCGGTAAGCAAGAGTCGCCACCGTCTTTTATGTTCTCCAACATGGAAAGGACAAAAGCACGGCAAAATTCCTTATTCAAGAATGTTTCTCGGTTCGGGAGGTAGATTTATAGAAAGGGAAGGTATTAGCACCCTTTCTATCCATGGTTATCCATGGGCTCTTAGGTACGTGCTCTTATGTTTTCAAAAGATGTTTGCTTTTCAAGTTTGTGTGGGTTTTGAAAAAGTTTCGTTTGAAAAATTTCTAAGTAACTCTTGTATCAGTCCTCAAGAGTGTATGAAAAATTTGTTTGAAATCTTTTAGAAAGTGTGAGGTGTGAAAAGTATTTTTGTTTGTTTTTGAAAAGAGCAAGTACCTATGAGAATCTACCTACTCTAAGGAATTAAGCTGTGTAAGAGTCTTTTAGATAGTGCTATCCCACCATTGAGAGGTAGGTAGCACCATCGTTGGAGGTGTTTGGGTCAATTCGATTATCGGGACAGTGTGGTCACCGAAGCAATGGTAGGATACCTTAGAAGTAACCCTAACGTCCTAGATCCTTTTATCCAAGGCGACCATTTTGAGGCAACTGGATCTTTAGACAAAGGGTGACCTCTAAGATGTCCTGTGCTTGATGACCATGTTTCGAGGCAACTAGTGAAGCGTACCCTAGGAGTGGCATGTGCTTTGTGTGTTGTTTTTCAGTTAATTTTTGTCTTGTACATGTTATTTTGTGAGCTACGGATTGGTTTTATTTACATTCATTCTTTCATGCATTTAACAGTTAGGGGTGCGGAAAGTAAATTGCGGAAATATAAATTCTACGCTATTACAAGGCGCGGGTCTATACATCGCCAAAAATACAAAGACCCGTTTTGATAAATAAGTACAAGAAATCAAATAAAGCGGTAAACCTAATTACTATTACATTCTTGGAAGAAATTACATAATAATCAAAATAAAGTAAATGCGCGCGAATAAAAATTAATCGGGAACGTTCTAAGGGTTTTGACCCTCTTAAGAAAAGAAATTGGATTTTTTTTGTCTTTTTTGTGATTAAATGAGATTAAAATTAATTGTTAAACTAATTAATCAATTTATTAAAAGAAAATATTTTTTTTGTGTTTTTATATTTTTTAATGAAATAAAATAAAAGAATTAAAATTCTAAGTTAACCTAATTCTAAATTATTTTTATTGATTGTAAAGAAAAAGAAATTAAAGTTGACCTAATTAAACTATTTCAATTTATTAATGTTTATTTACAAAATAATTACTTAAATTAATAAAGTATTTTTTTTTTGGTTTATTGAATTTTATTGTGAAAAATTAGTTATGAGTTAATTAAATAATAACAGTTAATAAATATAATTAGTAAATAAAAAAAAGAAAGAAAAGAAAAAATGCAAGAACCATGGGGGGTATTGGACCAGATGGAGGGTGTGATTGGAATCTGAGGCCCATTTGAATCTTCAGCCACGTTGACTCTTTCTGGTTGCCTACGCCCATGTTGACTCCAGAGCACCATGGTCCTCATGCTTGGCCCTTGGATTTGCACTGATGGACATTTGGCAGGCTGAGATGTGAGGCTTATGGTGCTCATCATTTGAGAATCTGCACAAGAATGCATTTGAAAAAATAATATTGGAATTATGGGGGAACCTGGGAATCGAACCCAGGTCCCAGAGATCACTAAATACACTGCCAACCACTACACCAATCCTGCGCGTTTGTTAGTAAACTAAGAACTAAACATTATATAAAGAAAATGCGTTATATGCTGGAAAATGAAAAAGAGCGCGCGTGATTTGAATTGACCAATCCCTTGTTGCCACGCCCTTCGTCTTCAACCTTTTCCTGTAAAACATAAAACAGATAGCCGGGGTTTTAAACCCCCACAAAATGCAAGCATTTGAAAATAGCGATTAGGCGCTCGTGCAATATAAATTGGGCGCGAGGTGTACTTTGGATTCGTCCCACCCTGCTGATTTCAACCATGTATGTCTGGGGGCTTAATTTTGCAGTATAAGAAAAAACCCCAAATCATAAGCTTTGAAAACCTAGAACTCAACAATGGTATTTTGCGTTTTAAGGCACCATAATCCAATTAAGTCATATGGAAAGCTTCGTATGGATCCTGTGAGCACAATGCAATCAATAAAAAGTGTTAAAAACGTATGAATGGATGATTGTGATTTTGAGAAAGAATGTAAACCGTGTGACTTGTGTGGCACGAGTTCTTGGCTGCAAACGATTCCTGGGGATGTAAGGAATGTGTTTGGATCAAAAGGGAGGTTTGAATTATGCAGCAAAGTGGTTTTCAGTTTCACACTTTTCCTTGGAATTTTGGAAATTTGTTTGGCCGTTTGAGAGAGTTCTAGGTCGTGAATACTGTGTGGGAGGCTTGCCTATATGTCTAGCAATGAGAATCAATAAATATAATGAGCTCTTAACTCTTGCAATGAAGTTTTGATTTTGCCATGACCACCATTAAACAACTTGCCATTTTTGCTCATAATTTGAATTTTATGCTTGAAATGGGATGTACACGAAATTGGTATGTGTTTCATGATGCATCAAGGCTATTCAAACTCAAAGATACCCCTTAATTAATTTCTTTGATTTTTATTTTGAATTTTAAAGATTTAAAATGAATTAAATCAAATAAAATTAAATAAAAATAGAAAAATTAATCTTTAATCTTGAAATAAAACACGGGATACGTGGGGGGCATGGCAAATCTGAATCAAGTGGAAAAAGTGGGCCCTTTTTGTCAAAAATTGAAGTTTCAAGGATAGTTGACTTTGGCCATTTCACAAAACTTTCCCAACTTCTCCAATGCATATCTTGCTCAATTTTGATCATATGAACATGTTCTTGGACATTTTGGAAAGGTCTTGAAGTCCTCTAACCAATGCCTTTGGTCCCATGTCATTTTGATTTACCAATCTCAAGTTATGGTCTTTGACTTAAAATGCCTTTTTGTTGACTTTTGAAAATGACCTATAATGTTGAAATTGATAACTTTTTGTGGGAGCATTTCTTGGACTTGGAATGTGAAGATGAGTTATAGGAAATGTCCTCCCCTTCAAAATGAGCATTGGATGGGATTTTTCTGATGAACCATCAAAAAGTTATGCCTTGGTCAAGTTACAGTTGACTTTTCAACTGTCCAAAAATAGAAACTTTTGCATCTTGATGATTTTTTAGCCATTCTTGTGAAATCATGGTCAAGATTTGACCAAATGATGATTGTGGCTTCAAAATAAGATGTTGACCAAAAATTTTGACTTTTGACTGCCAAATGACCATTTTGCCCCTGTAGTTGATTGTGAGGCTTTTTGACTGTGCAACTTGACCTTGTGAGCCTTGAAACTTGACATGTAGGTGCTTGACAATGTATATGGGCACATGTGACCTGATTGAGCCCTTGAAAACCTCAACTTCCTTGCAGGAACCAAAACCCTAATTTGACTGGCTTAGGAGGGTGGTTGACTGTGTAGCCTTTGAGTAGACTTTGAACCATTTGAGGTGATGCTTGTCAAAACTTTGAAGAATATGGGAGGGCAAATTTTGGGGTACAACAGTTGCCCCTGTTCAATCTTCTTAGACCTGAGGATGTAGATTGGCTTGTGTGCCTTTCGTGATCCGAGGGTAGAAGATGATTGAACACTAGAGTGCCCAGAAATTTGCACTCACATAGTAGAGTATCAGCAGTGTGATAGCGGGAATGGGCTTACAGATGCCATTTGGAAAAGATGGTGGATAGGAGGATTGGCTTATAGATGCCATCTGGAGATGTGACAGGACCTTGTCGGGAATGGGCTTATAGATTCCATTTGGAACTGTGATGGATAGTTGTGGAGATGGGCTTATAGATGCCATCTAGGTGTCGATCGCGTAAGAGATTCCTTAGCGAGAACTTGCGTACCTGAGAAAGAAAGATAATTACATGGCCTGTTACAGGGGTTGATCTTCAAACTCTTTATGTAGATATGCCCTGGCTAGATACAGGAATCAAATCTACAAACTCTTCAGACGTGCCCTGGATGGATACAGGAATCGAGTCCGGAAATAGTCGTCAACAGATATGCCCTGGCTGGATACAGGAATCGAATCTTCAAACTCTTCAGACGTTCCCTGGCTGGATACAGGAATCGAATCTGGAAATAGTTGTCAACAGATATGCCCTGGCTGGATACAGGAATCGAATATGGAAATAGTCGTCAACAGATATGCCCTGGCTGGATACAGGAATCGAATCTTCAAACTCTTCAGACGTGCCCTGGCTGGATACAGGAATCGAATCTTCAAACTCTTCAGACGTGCCCTGGATGGATACAGGAGTCGAATCTGGAATTAGTCGTCAACAGATATGCCCTGGCTGGATACAGGAATCGAATCTTCAAACTCTTCAGACGTGCCCTGGCTGGATACAGGAATCGAATATGGAAATAGTCGTCAACAGATATGCCCTGGCTGGATACAGGAATCGAATCTTCAAACTCTTCAGACGTGCCCTAGCTGGATACAGGAATCGAGTCTGGAAATAGTCGTCAACAGATATGCCCTGGCTGGATACAGGAATCGAATCTTCAAACTCTTCAGACGTGCCCTGGCTGGATACAGGAATCGAATCTGGAAATAGTCGTCAACAGATATGACCTGGCTGGATACAGGAATCGAATCTTCGAACTCTTCAGACGTGCCCTGGCTGGATACAGGAATCGAATCTGGAAATAGTCGCTCACATATATGCCCTGGCTAGATACAGGTATCGAATCTGGAATTGCGACAGTTGATAATAATTATCTTTGGATTGATCTTTTTCCTGAAAAGTCAAAACATCAGTTGTATGCAATGTCATGATGTATGAAGTGCATGATATCATGATATTCTCAAAAATAGATGAGATTGTGTGGTATGATGCGTATGTGCATGCATTGTGGTGTATGATAATGTAATGTTTATGAATGCATTTTCGTCTAGGAAAATAAATCCTTGACGAATGCCGGGAAGCTGAATCCTGGGCTGATGTTGAAGAGTGAAGTTCTTCATTTCCGCTGGGGATGACGGTTGCAAGAACAAACCGGTAGGAGAAGATGACTCCGTTTGGGGAATAAACTTGTTGGAGAGATTACTCTGCGGGGAATATACTCTGTGGGAAGAGATACTTCGCCGAGGTTTTGAAATTGATGATAACTCCACTGAGGATGCCGTTGATATGTTATGTTGGAAGATTTGATGAACTCCGCTGGGGGTAGGAAGAACTTCGCCGAGGACGATCTTTCCGTGGTTTTTAGTTGAGGATAACCCAGTTATAAGCTCTGGTGGAGAATAACCTTTGAATAAAGTCCGAGAGACGTGTTCATGCTCTGCAGGGGTAAGCTTCCAGAATCTACTGGGGATAAGCTTCCTACTGGGGAGATGGTTCAACTTTCCTGGGGAGACTTTTGAGACTGTACTGGGGAAGTGGCTCCAATGGGTGTCTGTATTCCGCCGGGGAACAGTCTTATATTAAGACTGTCGGGGATGCTTGTAGAGGAACATCTGTATACTCCATTGGGGAATATTGAGATTTTCTGGGGATACCCAACTTCCTTAAGGCTGACAGTAGGCTAACTCTGTTTGGGGAGAGTGTCGCTGACTTGCTGGAGATACTGTGCCTTGTAGGGCTTATGGGAGACCAACTTTGTTTGAGGAGAGTATTGCTGAAATCTGGTCTTACTCTGTGTTGTACCCCAAAATTTGCCCTCCCATATTCTTCAAGATTTGCAAAGAGTATGCTTCAAAATCTCCCCAAGGGTTGCACAGTTCAAGGGCCTCCTAACAGTCAAAAACTAGGGTTTTGGTTCTGGCAAAGAAGTTGAGGTTTCCAAGGGTCCAATCAAGTCCCAAATGCCTACAAACATGGTCAAGCATCTTCATACCAAGTTTCAAGACTTACAGCACAAAATTGCACAGTCAAAAACCCTAATTGCTCAACAGTCAACTGCAGGGGCAAAATGGTCATTTGACAGTCAAAAGTTCAAATTTTTGGTCAACATATTATTTTGAAGCCACAAACATCATTTGATCAATTCTTGATCATAATTTCCAAGGCATGGCTCAAAAAGTCTCAAGATGCAAAAGTTTCCATATTTGGACAGTTGAAAAAGTCAACTGTAACTTGACCAAGGCATAACTTCCACATGGTTTATCATAAAAATTCCATCCAAAGCTCATTTTTAAGATAAAGACATTTCCTACAACTCCTCTTCACACTTCAAGTCCACGAAATGCTCTCACAAAAAGTTATCAATTTCAACATTATAGGTCATTTTCAAAAGTCAACAAAAAGGGACTTTAAGTCAAAGACCATAACTTGAGATTGGTAAATCAAAATGACATGGGACCAAAGGCATTGGTTAGAGGACTTCAAGACCTTTCCAAAATGTCCAAGAATATGATCAAAGCTTACAAATTGAGAAAGATATGCCTTGTGGAAATTGGGAAATTTTTGGGAATTTTGAAAAGTCAACTTTACTTCAAATGCCTCAAAATTGCTAATGGGCCACATTTTCTTCCAAGATTCATCATCCAAAGGCTATTCACGACCATTTGGCCCAAAGGGGATTTATCTCATCATTTTTTATTATTTATTTGAATTTTTAATCACCATTAATTCATTTAATTAAATAAAATATGAAAAAAATACTCATCCATGCTTTTCAAATCTTTTTGTGCATAGAATACCTTCAAGATTTCGTGCACTATCCAATATGGAAAGAATCAAGGTGATTGGAAATGATTGGCATATTCTTCACATGAAAAAGATTGGAAAAATATTCATGGAAAATCAAATATTTCATACATCAATGCAAGGATCTTTGGACTCAAAATTCAACCCTAATCCATCCCATACATAAGTCAGAAGCTAAACCTAAAGCACAAGACCTTGAAGCTGCGCCCCATCTCAAAAACCAAGTTTGCATTTTTGTCAAAAAAATTGAAAACTGAAAACGGCCTTAGAGGACAATTCAAAGAAAAGTATTGATCCCAAAAGCTTCCTGAGAGATCAAGGAACCTAACTGAATCCTTTTCCACGCTTCCAGCATCAAGAATTGGTATATGGAGATCAAACTGTGTCAAACTTTTTGCATATTCGTGTCTCATGATTCATGCATTGTTTTCAATTCTAATGATTGATTTGTGTTAATTTATTCATTCTAAAGCTAACTATGTACTTTAATTGAGTTTTCATGCCCTATATGCAAAGTTACCATTGAAGCTTGCTAGGGTTTCATGACTGTAAATTTGGGGCTTCTTTGTTCTGGAAAAATTGGGACATGAGACCAGAGCCATTTGAACCGGAAGCTTCATACGAATCCATTCCATAGGTCGCGCTCAATTTATGAGCAACCAGGACCTATTCGCTATTTTCATGCTTATCAATTAGTGGGGGTTTAAAACCCCCGCTATTTAGTTTGTTTTTTCAGGCAAAAAGGCAGAACAATTGGAGAAGAAGGTGATGTGTAAGCCAGCGGTTGGTGCGTTTGAATTTCGCACGGAAAAACACCACTAACCATCATTTTGCATTATGTTGTTTATTTGTTATATTATATACAAAGCACGTAAATGGCATAGTTGGTGGACGAAGCATTTGGTACACTCTGGGACCTGGGTTCGATTCCCAGGTCCCCTCCTTTCTCAATATATTTTCTTTTAACCTGATCCCATGCAGCTTCTTACCAAAGGGTTACCATGCACTCTACGCTCCAGCACGCCACTTGTCCCTCAACATCCATCCAGTGGCCAGGATTCAAGGTCTATGGAATGTTTCAGTCAACGCGTCCACACATGATCATTGAAAAGTCAGAAAGGGCCAAGCTTCTTGGGCCTAATTACTCACCACATAACCTCCAGATTGGGGTCAACACCCCCATTGGTTTGCTCTCTTTCATTTTTTTTTCTATTTTTATTTGTTTTGTTTAATTTTAATTTAATTCTTCAAATTGATATTTTCATAAAACATAAAAATAATAAAAAATCAGAAAAGGAAAAATATAAATATATTTCGTTTAAACATTTTTTTTTGTAAATAAATTTAATAATTAATTTAGTTTTAATTCTAGGTTTAATTTTAAATGTTTTTCTTAATAAATTAAAAAATGTAGAATTAGGGTTTTATACTTTTATCCTTTTTTTTTCTTTTTCACCATATTAATTATTAATTATTATTTTTGTAAATAAATTGCCATGTAAATAATTAGGTTAAAATTAGGATACAAACTTAAATATTTTTTTAATAAATTAAAAATAGTTTAGAATTAGGTTTTAATTCCATTAATTCTCATTAAAAATCCATAAATACAAAAAACTCAAAAATAATTTCTTTTTTCCATTAAATTTAATTAATTTCATAATTGTAATTTAATTTCCTTAAAAGGGCCCAACGCCCTCGCATTCAATCACAATTCTAATTCGCGCGCTTATTTTATTTCTTTTTTTCATGTAATTCTCCCAAAGCCATGTAATAGATTAATTAGGGTTTTTATTTTCCGCATTTTTGTTTTATTTCAAATCGGGTCTTTGACTAATTTGGCGATGTAGACCCGCGCCTTTGTAATAGCGTAGGACTTTTAATTCTCGCATCTTTTAACCGTTAATAACTCACATGAAAGAATGAATGTCAAAATAAAAGCAACGCGTAGATCACCAATGCATGAACAAGACAAAAATATCTGAAAATGACACACAAATCACACACCACCCCTAGGGTACGCCTCATTGTTGCCTTGTCCCTCGAAAGGTGATCGTCGAGTAGAGGACGTTTTAGTAAGTCCTCATGTCCATGAACATGGCATGAGGGTAGCTTCTAAGGTGTCTTCCCATTGCTCCGGTGATCACCATGTCCCGAACCCTCGAATTGACCCGAACACCTCCAACGGTGGTGCTACCTACCTCTCAATGGTGGGATGGCGCTACTTTAAGGACATTTACACAGACGAATTCCTTAGGGTAGGTAGATTCTCGTAGATACTTGCTCTAATTTCAAAACAAATCAAAAAATACTTTTCACACCGACACCTTTTCAAAAAGCTTTCGAAAGCAACTTTTCAAACACTCTTGAGGACCGATACAAGAGTCGAACTGAAATTTTCAAAGAAACTTTTTAAACCCACAGTTGAAAAGCAAACAAACAATTTTGAAAACACAAATGAGCAAGTATCTAAGAGCCCATGGATAACCATGGATAGAAAGGGTGCTAACACCTTCCCTTTCTATAATCTACCTCCCGAACCGAGAGCAATCTCTATAAGGAATTTTTCTGTGCTTTTGTCCTTTCCATTTGGAGAAAATAAAAGACGGTGGCGACTCTTGCTTCCGCGACATTTCGCGAACCAGCTAAAAAACAGTCAGTTCCAGATCCACCGATCACAGAACTGGCGACTCTGCTGGGGACTTACTTATAAAGTGAGGTGTACCTTAGGACTAAGATCACTTTGTTTTCATTTGTATTGACTTGCTTGCTTTAAATTGTGGGTTGCATGGGAGTTACATAGATCCTAACCCGGATCTGGGGATACCCTGTTTAGGTAGCATAAGCTGTGAGGGACCTGTCCGGCGTAGACCGACACGGGTGAAACAATGGCTACATTGGTGTGGCACCTTGGTCTGTACCGATATCCCTTGTGTCGCAACGAGGAGAATATGGGTCTTCCAAGGAGTCATTAAGCACCAACCGACCTTAGAACCTTAAAAGACACAACTTGGCCATTAGAACAGTAGCAGTATGCTACGCCCATTGAGGCTAAACTCTCGTGATGGTTCTGGCCGCAAGAAAAGATTGCGATGCTGGAGTTATGACCGATTGAGGGTAGTCAATGATATTGGGATCCTCTAAGAACCCGGTTACTTTCGATAGGACAGGTATGAACCAACAAACTGAAAGAGGGTAATACCCAGACCCCGTGCTGGCCTAAACTCTAAGGGCTTTTCTTGTGTGACTTGTGTGCCTTCCAACTTGACTACTTGCACGCTTGTTATCTGACACTTGAGTTTCTTGCAGGTTTTGTTTATAGTCCTTAATTGGGACTCATAACAGGGTTTACTGAGTTTCTGGCAGGTTTTGTTCACAGTCCTCATTTGGGACTCATAACAGGGTTACTTACATTACCCCATGCATACCATAACATCATATCATTGCATACATCCTAATCCATTTCAAGGACCTCAAGGGCTTGTGATGCAGGTCATGATGAATCAGAATGTCTAGCAAGGGGCAAAGGGGATTTATTTTCTCATAGCCAGGTTGAGGACTTGAGTCAGGGGCTATGACCCACTGGATATGGTGAGCCTTTGGCCCTGGAAGAAGGACTCTCAACAATATGCAGTGCCTTCAATCAAGCTACCGGTTTCAAATTTTAACAAATTTCTTGTTTACCCCGCGAGGTTCTTGAAAACATTGCATGCATATCATACATATCATTGCATTGCAGGTACCCTTGTTGCAGGTCACTTACCCTTCTCCGCTGTTTATTTCAGCAATGGCTTCCCAACAAGATAACCAGGACCTTCTTGCTCAAGAGACTCGGTTCGGGGAAATCCTCCTGAATCTATCCAAGGGGCAGGAGGAGCTAAGGACACTTCTCATGGAGACTTTGGTCAGGAACAGCGCTGAGGACGAACGGCTGAAATATCTGCAAACTGAAGTGGATGCATTGAAAGCCCAGATGCTGGGGCAGGTGACTGCCATTCAAGGTTTAGCTCAAAGATAAGAAGAGCTCGGAGTTCTCATCAACCAACTGCTTCAGGGTAACCAACTGGGGCAAACGTCTAAGGGTAAAGAGCCAGTCATCGTTCAACCATCTTTGAAACAAGGAGATAAGGGGAGAGCTCCTCAAAGGGCTTCAGGGTTACAAATTCAGCATCAACCTCACCAGGTTCAGTCAGACAAGCCCAGGAGGCAATTCACCCAGCTCAACATGTCGCTGTTTCAAGCTTTACAATGCCTGTTGAGATTGAATCTGATCACATTAAGGGCTCATCCCCGGAACCCCAACACAGCATCTCCTATCTATGATCCTAATAAAAGGTGTGCCTACCATTCTGCCAGTCCAGGACATGATACAAATGAGTGTTGGGCTCTGAAGAACAAGATCCAGGACCTGATTGATGAAGGAGCATTGGAGTTCACACAAGATGGTCATGCTGAGTTTTTCTACCATCCCTCCAAGGCTCACCATTTGAAGTAACAAGCCCTGAGATGAAAAGACTTTTGTTCATTAGGATTTTCAAGTTGTAACGTTCTTTTGTTCAAACATTTACTCATGTTAAACGTTGTTATTTCATTAATGCATCACATATGTCTGTTTTAAAGCAATATATTCGCATTCACTATATGCAAATTATTTTCATATTTTTTCTGATGATCAACACTCGATTAATAATGCTAAGCCTCTTGAGGGAGGATGACGAAAACGATACCACGATCCTCACAGTATGCTTTTGAACAGACCCCGCTGATGAGGTACAGGCATTGTTTCAATCCCTAAACATTGGAGTTATAAGGAAGATAATCCCTCGTCAACCCCTCTGAGCCAAAGAAGTAGGAGTTTTTCTTTTCGAAAATTAAAACCCTTTATCATAACCTGGGGCAGGGTAGTTCTCTCAGTTGATCCAAGTGCATAACAAATGGCACCAAAGAGGTCCTTACAAAAAAAAAGAAGACAGTGATGATTCCGAATAATCATAAGGATAGGCAGTCATTATATCTCAAAAATAAAAACCCAATAAGTCAAAACCTATGAAGGAGACTTACAAAACTGGGGCATCCCGCTGACTGTAATCACAAAAGAAACAGTTCAGGCAAAATTTAGGGATAGCGAAATCAAAAAGAAAGAGGTCATACAAACCCTCAACAAAAACAAAAAATGACTGCCTATTCAGAATAAATCATCAATATCTGAACCATCATTGGAACATCAGGACAAAGACTCAAACAAGGTCTAACGCACGATCAACTGAGCTTAGGTTTGAAGAATATCACGAAGAGTGGGTGGGTACAAATAAAATTTGAGCCTTTATCCTTTGTTTCTTAAACCGTGAACCAGGCCACGTTATAACCCTTAAAAGTCCTAGCTGAAGTACGGGTTAGTTCGAAAGCATACTGTTATGAAAGGTATCCTGACTCCTTAAGGCTCACGGTAAAATACGGAGTTGACATCACGTTTTACAAACATTCATTTGTTTTATGAAAAATAATGCATTTTCAAAATCTTCAAGACAGACATAAGCTTTGCATTTTTGATATAACCTTGTTTGCATATGACTTTTGTTTGAACAGCGGAGAAGTTCGCACGACGAATATCTTATGAACAAAAGTTTTCTCCGCAAAAGAGTCACCTCAAATGGAAGAAGCACTTCCGGTCAAGGGGCATGGCCTGATCATTGTCCATCATCTGGGGCAGTCCAATCAAGATTCGGAGAATCTCTCAAAGGCCAAATATCCCGGGGCAAATCTCCGCCAGAGTCACTTGGGGAATTCCAGCAACGAATCTTGCCTGATCAAACATCTTCTGGGGGTATGACAATACACTTCTAACAGGGGCAACTCCCTACATTCCGAGAGTGTGGACATAGTCGAAAAATACTACGCATAATCAAAGACCCGCTAGGTTGACATACCTAGGCAAAAATTAGGGCTTCCCGGCGAACCAAAAGGGTTCGGGCAAAATGAAGGCATGAAATGAAAAAATCTGTACACCTGGCAAGTCGAAAACCTGAAAAGGTGGCTTGGGCAAAAATGGGTATCCCGGTGGACTGAAAACCCGAAAGGGCGGTCCAGGCAAAAGTTAGGGATCAAAGCGTACGACTATGTCTTGTCATCTTGTCACCTGCCTACTAGAAGAAGGTTTGTCCATCAACAACTATCAGCACCTCACAGGTCTTCCTCTCCCACCTACAGAAACAGGGGCAATAAGGAGTTGTCCAAGCGATCCAATTGCTCTGTCCACCAAGGTACTAAGAACAGGATCGGCTGAAGAACAACCAAGATATCTTAAGTCCCCAGAGAGTGAGCCAGCAAGTCCATACACTCTCCCCAAGCAAAGTTACAGTCAACCTTAAGGAAGTTGGGCACCCTCCAGCAGATCTCAACATTCCCCAGCAATATACAGGCATTCTTAACAAGCATCCCCGGTAGTCTTAACCTAAAGATTGTTCCCCGGCGGTATGTCAAGCATTCAGTGGAGTTACTTCCAGTATATCTCAAAACTCCCCCAGGAGAGTCCAATCCAGTTTCCCCAGGAAAGTTGGGATCCATCTCTCCAAGCAGTAAGCTTATCCCCAGTAGATTCTGGAAGCTTCTCCCTCGAAGAGCACGAATGCGTCTCCCGACTTTATTCAAAGAGTTATTTCCCTACCAGGATATAACTGGGTTATCCTCAGCCAAAAGCCACGGAAAGATCGTCCTCGGCGAAGTCTTCGTATCCCCAGCAAAGTCTATTAGCACTTCCGACACAACAATGGTATCCCCAGCGAAGTTACCATCAACATTTCAGCAAAGTACCTCCCCCACAGAGTATTGTTTCCCAGCAAGATCGTTAGGGTACTTTTTTCCCCGCAGAATATTCCATTCCCCAAGTTTATTCCCCAACGGAGTTGTCTTCTCTTACCGGTATTCTTGCAACTATCATCCCTAACGGAAGCAAAGATCTATTCTTCAACATCAGTCCAGGAGTGACTTCCTGGCACCCGTCAAGGATTTATTTTCCTAAGACAAAAAGATACATTCATAAACATCGCACTTCCATACATTATAGCATGCATATATGCATCATATCTTACAAATCTCATTTATGTTGAGAACATCATCGCTTGATCCATATCATGCATTGCATATGACTGACCTTTACCTTTCAAGAAATATCCAGTTAAATTCTCAACTATATTTCAAGACCTAGACCGGTTCAGTTAAATCGACCCTAATATTTTCCTGATTCTTATCCAGTCAAAGGCCTTCTCTGGTTCAGTCAGATCGACCCTAAGATCTCCCTGTTTCTTATCCAGTTGAAGATTTCAAGACCTAGACCGGTTCAGTTAAATCGACCCTAAGATATTCCTGATTCTTATCCAGTCAAAGGCCTTCTCTGGTTCAGTCAGATCGACCCTAAGATCTCCTTGTTTCTTATCCAGTTGAAGATTTCAAGACCTTGACTGGTTCAGTTAAATCGACCCTAAGATTTTCCTGTTTCTTATCCAGTCAAAGGCCTTCTCTGGTTCAGTCAGATCGACCCTAAGATCTCCCTGTTTCTTATCCAGTTGAAGATGTCAAGACCTTGTCCGGTTCAGTTAAATCGACCCTAAGATTTTCCTGTTTCTTATCCAGTCAAAGGCCTTCTCTAGTCCAGTTAAATCGATCCCTAAAAGATTTTCCTGATGAAGACTCAGTAGAAGATATCCAAGATTCTCTCAGCGTTACTGTTGAGGTTGACGTCGCCCAAGATTCTCTCAGCGTTACTGTTGAGGTAGTAATCGTCCCAGATTCTCTCATTGTTCCTGTTGAGGTAGTAATCGTCCCCAGATTCTCTCAGTGTTCCTGTTGAGGTAGTAATCGACCAAGGTTCTCTCAGCGTTCTTATTGAGGTAGTAATCGTCCAAGGTTCTCTCACCGTTACTGTTGAGGTAGTAATCGCCCAAGGTTCTCTCAGTGTTCCTGTTGAGGTAGTAACCATCCCTGGTTTATTCATCACCTTTTGAAGCTCCAGATTCAATTCCTGTAACCAGTCAGGGCACATCCACACAAAAAGTTTGAAGACCAGCTCCTGTAACAGGTCAGGTACTCATTTTCTTTTTTCAGGTACGCAAGTTCTCGCTAAGGAATCTCTTACGCGATCGACACCCAGGTGGCATCTATAAGCCCATCCACATATCCATCACCTCTCGACATGGCATCTATAAGCCCATCATTCTATCCACAGCTCTAGATGGCATCTATAAGCCCATCCCCCCATCCATCACTTCCAAATGGCATCTATAAGCCCATCCCCCCTACATCACATTGCTGGTACTACACCATGCGAGTGCAAATTTCTGGGCACTCTAGTGTTCAATCATCTTCCACCTTCGGATTACGAAAGGCACGTCAGCCAATCTGCATCCTCAGGTCTAAGAAGATTGAACAGGGGCAACTGTTGTACCCCAAAATTTTCCCTCCCATATTCTTCAAGATTTGCAAAGAGTATGCTTCAAAATCTCCCCAAGGGTTGCACAGTTCAAGGGCCTCCTAACAGTCAAAAACTAGGGTTTTGGTTATGGCAAAGAAGTTGAGGTTTCCAAGGGTCCAATCAAGTCCCAAATGCCTACAAACATGGTCAAGCATCTTCATACCAAGTTTCAAGACTTACAGCACAAAATTGCACAGTCAAAAACCCTAATTGCTCAACAGTCAACTACAGGGGCAAAATGGTCATTTGACAGTCAAAAGTTCAAATTTTTGGTAAACATCTTATTTTGAAGCCACAAACATCATTTGATCAATTCTTGATCATGATTTCCAAGGCATGGCTCAAAAAGTCTCAAGATGCAAAAGTTTCCATATTTGGACAGTTGAAAAAGTCAACTGTAACTTGACCAAGGCATAACTTCCACATGGTTTATCAGAAAAATTCCATCCAAAGCTCATTTTGAAGAGAAAGACATTTCCTACAACTCCTCTTCACACTTCAAGTCCAGGAAATGCTCTCACAAAAAGTTATCAATTTCAACATTATAGGTCATTTTCAAAAGTCAACAAAAAGGGACTTTAAGTCAAAGACCATAACTTGAGATTGGTAAATTAAAATGACATTGTACCAAAGGCATTGGTTAGAGGACTTCAAGACCTTTCCAAAATGTCCAAGAACATGATCAAAGCTTAAAAATTGAGCAAGATATGCCTTGTGGAAGTTGGGAAAGTTTTGGGAATTTTGAAAAGTCAACTTTACTTCAAATGCCTCAAAATTGCTAATGGGCCACATTTTCTTCCAAGATTCATCATCCAAAGGCTATGCACGACCATTTGGCCCAAAGGGGATTTATTTCATCATTTTTTATTATTTATTTGAATTTTTAATCACCATTAATTCATTTAATTAAATAAAATATGAAAAAAATACTCATCCATGCTTTTCAAATCTTTTTGTGCATAGAATACCTTCAAGATTTCGTGCACTATCCAATATGGAAAGAATCAAGGTGATTGGCAATGATTGGCATATTCTTCACATGAAAAAGATTGGAAAAATATTCATGGAAAATCAAATATTTCATACATCAATGCAAGGATCTTTGGACTCAAAATTCAACCCTAATCCATCCCATACATAAGTCAGAAGCTAAACCTAAAGCACAAGACCTTGAAGCTGCGCCCCATCTCAAAAACCAAGTTTGCATTTTTGTCAAAAAAATTGAAAACTGAAAACGGCCTTAGAGGACAATTCAAAGAAAAGTATTGATCCCAAAATCTTCCTGAGAGATCAAGGAACCTAACTGAATCCTTTTCCACGCTTCCAGCATCAAGAATTGGTATATGGAGATAAAACTATGTCAAACTTTTTGCATATTCGTGTCTCATGATTCATGCGTTGTTTTCAATTTCTAATGATTGATTTGTGTTAATTTATTCATTCTAAAGCTAACCATGTACTTTAATTGAGTTTTCATGCCCTATATGCAAAGTTACCATTGAAGCTTGCTAGGGTTTCATGACTGTAAATTTGGGGCTTCTTTGTTCTGGAAAAATTGGGACATGAGACCAGGGCCATTTGAACCGGAAGCTTCATACGAATCCATTCCATAGGTCGCGCTCAATTTATGAGCAACCAGGACCTATTCGCTATTTTCATGCTTATCACTTAGTGGGGGTTTAAAACCCCCGCTATTTAGTTTGTTTTTTCAGGCAAAAAGGCAGAACAATTGGAGAAGAAGGTGATGTGTAAGCCAGCGGTTGGTGCGTTTGAATTTCGCGCGGAAAAACACCACTAACCATCGTTTTGCATTATGTTGTTTATTTGTTATATTATATACAAAGCGCGTAAATGGCATAGTTGGTGGACGAAGCATTTGGTAAACTCTGGGACCTGGGTTCGATTCCCAGGTCCCCTCCTTTCTCAATATATTTTCTTTTAACCTGATCCCATGCAGCTTCTTACCAAAGGGTTACCATGGACTCTACGCTCCAGCACGCCACTTGTCCCACAACATCCATCCAGTGGCCAGGATTCAAGGTCTATGGAATGTCTCAGTCAACGCGTCCACACATGATCATTGAAAAGTCAGAAAGGGCCAAGTTTCTTGGGCCTAATTACTCACCACATAACCTCCAGATTGGGGTCAACACCCCCATTGGTTTGCTCTCTTTCATTTTTTTTCTTCTATTTTTATTTGTTTTGTTTAATTTTAATTTAATTCTTCAAATTGATATTTTCATAAAACATAAAAATAATAAAAAATCAGAAAAGGAAAAATATAAATATATTTCATTTAAACATTTTTTTTTGTAAATAAATTTAATAATTAATTTAGTTTTAATTCTAGGTTTAATTTTAAATTATTTTCTTAATAAATTAAAAAATGTAGAATTAGGGTTTTATACTTTTATCCTTTTTTTTTCTTTTTCACCATATTAATTATTAATTATTATTTTTGTAAATAAATTGCCATGTAAATAATTAGGTTAAAATTATGATACAAACTTAAATATTTTTTTAATAAATTAAAAATAGTTTAGAATTAGGTTTTAATTCCATTAATTCTCATTAAAAATCCATAAATACAAAAAACTCAAAAATAATTTCTTTTTTCCATTAAATTTAATTAATTTCATAATTGTAATTTAATTTCCTTAAAATGGTCCAATGCCCTCGCATTCGATCACAATTCTAATTCGCGCGCTTATTTTATTTCTTTTTTTCATGTAATTCTCCCAAAGCCATGTAATAGATTAATTAGGGTTTTTATTTTCCGCATTTTTGTTTTATTTCAAATCGGGTCTTGGACTAATTTGGCGATGTAGACCCGCGCCTTTGTAATAGCGTAGGACTTTTAATTCTCGCATCTTTTAACCGTTAATAACTCACATGAAAGAATGAATGTCAAAATAAAAGCAACGCGTAGATCACCAATGCATGAACAAGACAAAAATATCTGAAAACGACACACAAATCACACACCACCCCTAGGGTACGCCTCACTGTTGCCTTGCCCCTCGAAAGGTGATCGTCGAGTAGAGGACGTTTTAGTAAGTCCTCATGTCCATGAACATGGCATGAGGGTAGCTTCTAAGGTGTCTTCCCATTGCTCCGGTGATCACCATGTCCCGAACCCTCGAATTGACCCGAACACCTTCAACGGTGGTGCTACCTACCTCTCAATGGTGGGATGGCACTACTTTAAGGACATTTACACAGACGAATTCCTTAGGGTAGGTAGATTCTCGTAGATACTTACTCTAATTTCAAAACAAATCAAAAAATACTTTTCACACCGACACCTTTTCAAAAAGCTTTCGAAAGCAACTTTTCAAACACTCTTGAGGACCGATACAAGAGTCGAACTGAAATTTTCAAAGAAACTTTTTAAACCCACAGTTGAAAAGCAAACAAACAATTTTGAAAACACAAATGAGCAAGTATCTAAGAGCCCATGGATAACCATGGATAGAAAGGGTGCTAACACCTTCCCTTTCTATAATCTACCTCCCGAACCGAGAGCAATCTCTATAAGGAATTTTTCTGTGCTTTTGTCCTTTCCATTTGGAGAAAAATAAAAGACGGTGGCGACTCTTGCTTCCGCGAAATTTCGCGAACCAGCTAAAAAACAGTCAGTTCCAGATCCACCGATCACACTCTGCATGGAGTGGAGGTATCTTGGTTACATTCTTCAGCCGAACTTACCTTGGTACCTTGGTGGACAGAGCAACTAGATTGCTTAGACGACTCATTATTGCCCCTGTTTCTGATGTCACCTATAATTAATCCTTTGTTTCGTATTTAAATATTTATGAGTTAGCAATTAGTGTCAAATGCATATATCAAAAATTGAACATTGGACGTTCTTTACAAAACAAAACAGAAAAAGGAAAAACAATTGGCAATTGGTCTGAAAAGTGAATTTGTGTTGATTTTTTGAATTGGCCTGTAAATAGGCGTTTATGTACAAGAGGTTGACGTCCTAGTAAGAGAACGCCGCCGAATAGAATAGAGTTTATATAATTTGTACAAGGGAAAACAAAACAGCTATGTGAAAGACCCCACTGGGTTTCAACTCTGCTATCGCCTTTATGTCTTCAAGCGTCTCATCACTTTGCTGCTCGGTTGACGATGAAGCTGACTGATCGATGCCGTCTGAACCTGATAGTTGATGCCAAATTCTGGATGCAAGGTGATTCAATGAGACATAGTATTACGCTTTAATCCCTAACTTTTGCCTGGACCACCCTTTCGGGTTTTCAGTCCACCGGGATACCCATTTTTGCCCAAGCCGCCTTTTCAGGTTTTTGACTTGCCGGGTGTACATATTTTTTTTCATTTCATCCCTTATTTTTGCCCGAACCCTTTTGGTTCGCCGGGAAGCCCTTATTTTTGCCTAGGTATGTCAACCTAGCGGGTATTTTATCATGTGTAGTATCTTTTTACTATGTCTGCATTGGCGGGGTGAGGAAGGTCGTCACCATCCATGGTGGTTAGAATCATGGCTCCTCCTGAGAAGACATGTTTAACCACAAATGGCCCTTCATACGTAGGAGTCCATTTGCCCCTGGGATCACTTTGAGGAAGAATGATGCGCTTGATCACCAGATCTCCGACTTGATATTCTCGGCGTCTGACTTTCTTGTTAAATGCCCTGATCATCCGTTTTTGGTATGTTTGACCATGACAAATAGCAGTGAGTCTCTTTTCGTCGATTAGGTTTAATTGATCAAGTCGAGACTGGATCCAGTCATCTTCTCTCAGATCTGCATCCTTCATTATCAGGAGAGAGGGTATCTGAACTTCGATAGGCAAGACTGCTTCCATGCCATAGACCAAGGAAAATGGTGTTTCCCCTGTTGACGTCCGTGCTGAGGTACGGTACCCATGAAGAGCAAATGGTAACATCTCGTGCCAATCTTTGTAGGTCACTGTCATTTTCTGCACAATCTTCTTGATATTCTTATTTGCCGCTTCAACAGCCCCATTCATCTTCGGCCGGTAGGGAGAAGAGTTGTGGTGTTGTATCTTGAATTGCTCGCAGAGCTCAGTGATCATCTTGTTATTAAGATTGGTACCATTGTCTGTAATGATCCTTTCCGGGACTCCGTATCGACAGATCAGGTTATGCCGAATGAACCGTGCCACGACGTTCTTGGTTACCATAGCGTAGGAAGCTGCCTCAACCCACTTTGTGAAGTAATCAATCGCTACAAGGATGAAGCAATGCCCGTTGGATGCCGTAGGTCTGATCTCGCCAATCATATCAATGCCCCACATTGAAAAAGGCCAAGGTGCTATCAAGACATTCAGAGGTACTGGAGGAACGTACACCTTATCAGCATAGATTTGGCATTTGTGACACGTCCGAGAACGTTGATAACAGTCAGCTTCCATTGTGGACCAGAAATATCCTGCCCGGAGGATTTTCTTTGCCATGGTATGTCCACTGGAATGTGTTCCGAAGGTACCTGCGTGTAGCTCTGCCATGATCTTTTCTGCTTCAGTCTTATCCACACAATGCAGTAAGGTTGAGTCATGGTTTCGCTTGTACAGAATGCCGTTGCTGAGGAAGAACTTTGCAGCGAACCTTCTCAGAAACTTTTTGTCATTGATGGATGCACCTTCAGGGTATTCTTAAGCTTCCAAGTACCTCTTTACTTCATGATACCAAGGTTTCTCATTTACCTCTTCAGCCTCAAGATCATAACAATGTGCATGTTCATCTAACTTCCAGATAATGATTCGGGGGGCCTCGTTGTCCCATTTGACTTTGAACATGGAAGACATTGTAGCTAACGCGTCCGCCAACTAATTCTCCTCTCTTGGGAAGTGTTCAAAAGTTATCTCCATGAAATGGGGGATCAATGTCAACACTAACTCCTTGTAAGGAATAAGGTTTGGGTGTTTCATATCCCACTCGCCTTTGATCTGATTGATCACGAGAGAGGAATCTCCGAAGACACTTAGAAACTTGATCCTTAAGTCAATTGCAGCTTGATGACCCATAATGCATGCCTCATACTCCGCCATGTTGTTGGTGAAGTTGAAACATAGCTGGGCAGTAAGTGGGGTATGAGTGCCTTTGGGGGATATGATCACAGCACCAATGCCGTTACCCAAAGCGTTTGAGGCTCCGTAAAAGTGCATAGACCATCGGGATCCTTCCTCAAGTCCTTCATCTGGTCCAGGTACTTCACAATCAGTTACCACCATGATATCCTCGTCTGGAAATTCAAAGTTCATAGATTGGTAGTCGTCCACTGCCTGGTGTGCCAAATGGTCTGCCAATACACTTCCTTTGATTGCTTTCTGAGTCGTGTACTGGATGTCGTATTCCGTCAAGATCATCTTCCATCTTTCTATTCTTCTGGACAAGGCGGGCTTTTCGAATATGTACTTGATTGGATCCATTTTAGAGATCAACAGAGTGGTGTGAGTCAGCATATACTGTCTCAGCCGGCGAGCAGCCCATACCAAAGTGCAGCAAGTTTTATCGAGCAGTGAGTATCGGGTCTCACAGTCGGTAAACTTTTTGCTAAGATAATAAATAACATGCTCTTTTCGGCCAGACTCGTCATGCTGCCCCAGCACACACCCCATTGAGTTGTCCAGTATTGTCAAGTATAGTATTAGAGGTCTCCCTTCAACCGGTGGCATAAGAATGGGGGGTTCTTGGAGATACTCTTTGATTCTGTCGAAAGCGGCCTGACATTCATCATTCCAACGTACTACTTGATCTTTCTTCAGTAGCTTGAAGATTGGTTCACAGGTAGCAGTTAGATGTGAGATGAATCGGGCAATGTAGTTCAGCCGTCCTAGAAAGCCTCTGACTTCTTTCTCTGTCTTGGGAGCTGGCATCTCTTGTATGGCTTTCACCTTGGCAGGGTCCACTTGAATACCTTTGTCGCTTACGACGAAGCCTAGCAATTTTCTAGATCTTACCCCGAAGGTGCACTTGTTCGGGTTCAACCTCAGCTTGTACAACTTCAGACGGTCAAACAGTTTCCGTAGATGGTCAAGGTGTTCCTCCTCAGTTTGAGACCTTGCAATCATATCGTCGACATATACTTCAATCTCATGATGGATCATGTCATGAAATAAAGCAACCATGGCACGTTGGTAGGTTGCCCCAGCATTTTTCAACCCGAATGGCATGACCTTGTAGCAGAAGGTGCCCCACTGAGTAACAAAGGTAGTCTTTTCCATATCTTCAGGAGCCATTTTGATTTGATTATAACCTGAAAAACCATCCATGAAGGAGAACACCTTGCGTTGAGCAGTATTGTCAACCAGAACGTCAATGTGAGGTAGAGGGAAATCATCCTTGGGGCTTGCCCTGTTCAAATCCCTGTAGTCAACACACATTCTGACCTTACCATCTTTCTTCGGTACTGGAACCACGTTGGCAACCCACTGAGGGTAAGAAGTCACTGCTAGAAAACCGGCGTCAAATTGTTTCATAACCTCAGCTTTGATTTTCTCGGACATCTCTGGACGCATACGGCGGACCTTCTGTTTAACCGGAGGGCAGTCTTCCTTGGTAGGAAGGTGATGAACCATAATGTCGGTATCCAACCCAGGCATGTCTTCGTAAGACCAGGCAAAGATTTCCACATAGTCATGCAGCATCTGGATCAACCGTTGTTTCACGCTGAGCTCCAGATTGGCACCAATCTTGACTTCCTTTCTGTCTGTCTCAGTACCCAGATTTACTGTTTCCACTGGCTCCTCATGTGGCTGAATAGCCCTCTCTTCCTGGAGTAGCAGTCTTGCAAGCTCACCAGGCACTTCGCAATCATCTTCACCTTCGTCTTCGGCTAAGTTGATCTGATTTTCAAAGTCATAACTGGCAGTAGCAGAGTCGTTACCAGTGAGATCCAGAGTGGATTAGAACCTGTATAAGTGAGTGTGTGTAAATATAGTTGTTTTACAATATATAAAGAAAGAAAAGGGAGCGCAAGATTTGAAATGTGAAAAACGTCCAATGCTTTTATTCATGATATATGGAAGTGACACACAAAAGCCCTCACAAATGACGCCACGGTGCCCCGGGTAAGACACCGGGCCATAGAGTTTAGTAATATTGTTTGTTACAACTTTAAAACAAAAGAGTTCATTACTGCGTGACAAAAGTAATAGGTATAAAGTCCTTTGCAGTCCAGTTGCTAGGTCCACCGTTGGTCGTTGGGTAGATCCAGCTGTCAAATTCAGATTCGTCCGCCTCGTTCTCAATAGCATTCACTCCCGGGTTGGTGATGAATACGGGAGGTCTTCCGATCCTTGCCTTACGCACAACCTTCTGAGCTTCTGCAGTGAAACCCAAGCCAAATTTGTTAGTCTTTGGAGTGAAATCAGGAAGTCTGCCCCAGTTTGCATACTCACCCTTCTCAATCACAGCCCGGGCATCCTTCAAGGAAGCCATCTTCAAAGGAGAGTCTTCTTCAGTCACTGTCTCTGCTGCTGCCAACGTCTGAGGCACCTCTTTAAAGTGTTGAAAGGGGGTCTCAATGAACTCCCCATCCATTTCTACGTATCGGAACGAGTTGAGGTGGCTGACCATGTATTCCTCCTCCCCTTGCACTGTTACGATCTTCCCCCTGACCGGGTATTTAAGCTTCTGATGTAAAGTGGAGGTCACAGCTCCAGCCTTGTGGATCCACGGACGACCCAGCAAACAAGAATAGGATGGCCGGATATCCATCACATAGAATTTTGAATCAAAGACTTGTGAACCAACCCTGATTGGGATGTCAACCTCGCCATGTATCATCCTTTTGGACCCGTCAAAGGCCCGGACCACAATGTTACTTGGTTTGAGCTCTAAACCCTCACAGTCCAACCTGTCTAGAGCTTTCTTGGGTAGCACGTTTAATGAAGAACCAGTGTCAACCAGCACATGAGCAAGAGTAGTGCCCCTGCATTCAATGGAGACATGCAGGGCATCATTATGGTTTTTCCCCTTGGCCGTCAGATCAACGTCAGAGAAACCCAGACCATTATCAGCAGTTAAGTTGGCCACACAGTCGGTGAATTGATCAGCAGACGTTTCTTGTGGCACGTGAGCCGTCTTCAGGAAAGCAATCAGGGCCTTGGCATGGGCCTCTAAACACAGCAATAGTGATAGCATGGAGATTTTAGAGGGGGTGTGCCCCAGCTGTTCAACGACGTTGAAATCACTCTTCTTGATCATTTTGAGGATCTCTTCCATCTCTTGTTTGGAAGCCTCAACGGTGGTCTTCGGTGCCTCCGTCCGGGCAGGCACATCAGTAGCAATCCCCTTGCCCCGAGCGTCAGATGACTCGGCAGCAGGGGTAGAAACTTGATCAGGGGGGGAACAGGCACACTGGCAGGTGTGATAACAAGAGGTCTCTGGATTGCTGGAGGTGCAATGTCTGGTGAGAACAGTCTTCCACTACGAGTGACTTTAGCAGGCCCGATGATGTTGGTGACACCGGTACCAGTATTGAACTCTTGTTTCACTCCCAGAACATAAACATTTGCCCCATAGTGCCATGGGACAGCTTTATCAGACTTGTAGGGGATGGGCCCCGGAACAGTAATGGTTATAGGAGCAATCTTGTGAACAGGCATAATTTTGATAGGCTTCTTTGAAGGAGCCTTGGAAGGGTTGTTGAAAATGGTGACAATTGGAACTTCTTCAACAGGGGCAGCAGGAACGTCAATCTTCTTGAACAAGATCTCTTTACTATCCATCAGGTTTTGGACGCCTGACTTCAGCAAAGGACAACTGGCAGGTGAATTAGCACATAAATGGCAACCTTTACTACATCCCGGAAATAAACTGGCTAGCAACAGGTTCCTCTTGACGGTCAGCAGCGGAGTAGCAACATCATCCACAAAAGCTACATACAGATCCTCCTCAACAGCATTCACTCCATGCTGGGGCATGGGAGCGGTCACAACATTTGGCCATTCGGGCGCCTCGAACTGTATTTCCTTGGCATCAATAAGGTCCTGAACCTTATTCCTTAGAGCCCAACAATCATCTGTGTTATGTCCCGGGCTATCAGAGTGATGAGCGCAACGGGCGTTCTGGGCCTGGAGGGCCTTGATAGCTTGCTCGGTAGTGAGTTCAGGATTCATGATGACTGAGTGCTAAAATAAACAGCGAAGAAGATTAAGCAACCTGTAGAAAAAGGTTACCTGTGATGCATATGATGAATGAAATGCGTATGAAATATGTTTTCAAATACAATAGGGAATCAACTTTGTAGACAAAAGGGAAACACACTTTATTAGATTCAAACTTTAAATTGTTCAACAATTTTCCCTTAGGCGTTACAAGAATGAAAATACCGAAAAGGAAATAAAGCCGTAAAAGAAACATCCAAAGCCCATCAGTGCTCCCATGGCCTCCTCTTCTCAGTACGGATATAGTCATTCAGGGTTCGCTCGTTCTCCAATTGCTTGGTCAGCTTCTGGATCTTCTGTTCCTGTTCGTTGAACTTTTCCCGATAATAATCCCGCTCTTCCTGTAGTTGCGCCTAAGACCTCTTTAGGGTATCAACACCAGTGGGTATCTGAGGAGGGAGAACAGTTGGAGGAACCCCGTCTCCATCAGAACTTTCAAGAATGATAGGCCTGACAGCTTCATACGACATACCTAACTTCTGAGCACGGATGTGGACCCACTTGTAATAGGGTTCCATTGGTAGAGAAGTCTTCGGTCCCAAATCATGTGGGTCAGCTTTGTGAATTTTGTCCCAAGCTTTGATGAATCTACGGCACAGTTCGTCACTGTCCACCTGAAACTCAAAACTGATGTGAGGTACCAACATCTCATGAGGCCCTGCTCTTCTGGCTCTTCCAAACTGACGGAGAGCTAAACATGGATTATAAGAGATTCCACCCTGAGTACCAATCAATGGAACATTAGGATACTCTCCGCAATGATCAATAACAGCCACTTTATCTAAACCTCTGAGAGTCCAAATGATGTCATTATCAGTGAGAGACATTAACCTATGAGCCCAGCCTTTTCCTTCTTGGTTCTTCAGCACGAACTTGGGGAGGTGCGAAATAAACCACCTCACTAACAAAGGAGCACAACACCACAGAGTTCCCCATCTTCGGGCAGTACGAGCATAGAGTTGTTGCAGGATATCACCCAAGAGAGTGGGTACAGGGTTCCGATACATGAAGATCCTTATGGCATTGATATTGACAAAGTTATCAGGATTTGGAAACAATACTAGACCATAGATTAAGAGAGCCAGAATGTCCTCGTACGCCCTGAAGTCTAAGTCATTCCAGAAACTGTTAGCTTTACCAATCAGAAACTTAGCCAAGAAGCCCTTAACTCCGCTTCTAGTCACCCAGTTGTCCATTACCTCCTTGTTGGTCAAAGGAAGGGTTGCTGCAATCTCCTCAGGTCTAAGAGCCTTTTCCCAACCAATGAAGGGAGTCTGATCCAAGATAGGGATGCCAAGTAAATCAGAGAATTCTTCCAGGGTAAGGACCAGCTAGAAGTCTTGAAAGGTGAAGCAACTGTACAGAGGATCATAAAACTGGGTCAAGACACTCATCAGTTGTTGGTCCCACTTTGAAGTGACTAAACCGAGAAGAGAACCATGCCTCTGGATGAAGGAAGCAGTGTTTGGAATTCTGCCAACCAACTCTTTAAGCAATTCAGGTGGGTGAACAAAGTTGAGCCGGATAGTGTTCCTCCGCACAGGCATCATGATGTCCTGCAAAACAGAGCAAAGGTGATACCCTCTTATCTTTGAAATAGGTCAGTCCTTATGCAGGATGGATGCAGTGGTATGATGGTATGATGTTATGATAAAGCACACCACAAATATTCACATAGGCAAACATGATAAGGCACACAAGTCACACAAGACAGCCCTTAGGGTTTAGGCCAGCATGAAATTCAGGTACTACCCTCTTTCAGTTTCGTGGGTTAAGACCTGTCCTATCAAAAGTAACAGGGTTCTAGAGGATCCCAATATCACTGACTATCCTCAATCGGTCATAACTCCAGCGTCGCAATCTTTTCTTGCGGCCAGAACCATCGCGAGAGTTTAGCCTCAATGGGTGTAGCATACTGCTATTGTTCTATGGCCAAGTTGGGTCACATTAGGGTTCTAAGGTCGGTTGGTGCTTAATGACTCCTCAGAAGACCCATATTCTCCTCGTTACAACACAAGGGATATCGGTACAGACCAAGGTGCCACACCAACGTAGCCACTGCTTCACCCGTGTCGGTCTACGCCGGACAGGTCCCTCACAGCTTATGCTACCTAAAAGGGTATCCCCGGATCCGGGTTAGGATCTATGAAACTCTGATGCAAAGCCCACAAATATAAAGCAATCAAAGCAAATCAATTGAAAAAATAAGTATGATCTAGTCCTAAGGTACACCTCACTTTTATAAGTCCCCAGCAGAGTCGCCAGTTCTGTGATCGGTGGAAATAGAACTGACTGTTTTTGTAAGCTGGTTCGCGAAATGTCGCGGTAAGCAAGAGTCGCCACCGTCTTTTATGTTCTCCAACATGGAAAGGACAAAAGCACAGCAAAATTCCTTATTCGAGAATGTTTCTCGGTTCGGGAGGTAGATTTATAGAAAGGGAAGGTATTAGCACCCTTTCTATCCATGGTTATCCAAGGGCTCTTAGGTACTTGCTCTTATGTTTTCAAAAGATGTTTGCTTTTCAAGTGTGTGTGGGTTTTGAAAAAGTTTCGTTTGAAAAATTTCTAAGTAACTCTTGTATCAGTCCTCAAGAGTGTATGAAAAATTTGTTAGAAATCTTTTAGAAAGTGTGAGGTGTGAAAAGTATTTTTGTTTGTTTTTGAAAAGAGCAAGTACCTATGAGAATCTACCTACTCTAAGGAATTAAGCTGTGTAAGAGTCTTTTAGATAGTGCTATCCCACCATTGAGAGGTAGGTAGCACCATCATTGGAGGTGTTCGGGTCAATTCGATTATCAGGACAGTGTGGTCACCGAAGCAATGGTAGTATACCTTAGAAGTAACCCTAACGTCCTAGATCCTTTTATCTGAGGCGACCGTTTCGAGGCAACTGGATCTTTAGACAAAGGGTGGCCTTTAAGACGTCCTGTGCTTGATGACCACGTTTTGAGGCAACTAGTGAAGCGTACCCTAGGAGTGGCATGTGCTTTGTGTGTTGTTTTTCAGTTAATTTTTGTCTTGTACATGTTATTTTGTGAGCTACGGATTGGTTTTATTTACATTCATTCTTTCATGCATTTAACAGTTAGGGGGTGCGGAAAGTAAATTGCAGAAATATAAATTCTACGCTATTACAAGGCGCGGGTCTATACATCGCCAAAAATACAAAGACCCGTTTTGATAAATAAGTACAAGAAATCAAATAAAGCGGTAAACCTAATTACTATTACATTCTTGAAAGCAATTACATAATAATCAAAATAAAGTAAATGCGCGCGAATAAAAATTAATCGGGAACGTTCTAAGGGTTTTGACCCTCTTAAGAAAAGAAATTGGATTTTTTTGTCTTTTTTGTGATTAAATGAGATTAAAATTAATTGTTAAACTAATTAATCAATTTATTAAAAGAAAATATTTTTTTGTGTTTTTATATTTTTTAATGAAATAAAATAAAAGAATTAAAATTCTAAGTTAACCTAATTCTAAATTATTTTTATTGATTGTAAAGAAAAAGAAATTAAAGTTGACCTAATTAAACTATTTCAATTTATTAATGTTTATTTACAAAATAATTACTTAAATTAATAAAGTATATTTTTTTTTGGTTTTATTGAATTTTATTGTGAAAAATTAGTTATGAGTTAATTAAATAATAACAGTTAATAAATATAATTAGTAAATAAAAAAAGAAAAGAAAAGAAAAGAAAAAATGCAAGAACCATGGGGGGTATTGGGCCAGATGGAGGGTGTGATTGGAATTTGAGGCCCATTTGAATCTTCAGCCACGTTGACTCTTTCTGGTTGCCTACCCCCATGTTGACTCCAGAGCACCATGGTCCTCATGCTTGGCCCTTGGATTTGCACTGATGGACATTTGGTAGGCTGAGATGTGAGGCTTATGGTGCTCATCATTTGGGAATCTGCACAAGAATGCATTTGAAAAAATAATATTGGAATTATGAGGGGACCTGGGAATCGAACCCAGGTCCCAGAGATCACCAAATACACTGCCAACCACTACACCAATCCCGCGCGTTTGTTAGTAAACTGAGAACTAAACATTATATAAAGAAAATGCGTTATATGCTGGAAAATGAAAAAGAGCGCGCGTGATTTGAATTGACCAATCCCTTGTTGCCACGCCCTTCGTCTTCAACCTTTTCCTGTAAAATATATAGCGGGGGTTTTAAACCCCCACAAAATGCAAGCATTTGAAAATAGCGATTAGGCGCTCGTGCAATATAAATTGGGCGCGAGGTATACTTTGGATTCGTCTCACCCTGCTGATTTCAACCATGTATGTCTGGGGGCTTAATTTTGCAGTATAAGAAAAAACCCCAAATCATAAGCTTTGAAAACCTAGAACTCAACAATGGTATTTTGTGTTTTAAGGCACCATAATCCAATTAAGTCATATGGAAAGCTTCGTATGGATCCTGTGAGCACAATGCAATCAATAAAAAGTGTTAAAAACGTATGAATGGATGATTGTGATTTTGAGAAAGAATGTAAACCGTGTGACTTGTGTGGCACGAGTTCTTGAGGTTTTTGGCTTGTTTTTGGCTGCAAACGATTCCTGGGGATGTAAGGAATGTGTTTGGATCAAAAGGGAGGTTTGAATTATGCTGCAAAGTGGTTTTCAGTTTCACACTTTTCCTTGGAATTTTGGAAATTTATTTGGCCGTTTGAGAGAGTTCTAGGTCGTGAATACTGTGTGGGAGGCTTGCCTATATGTCTAGCAATGAGAATCAATAAATATAATGAGCTCTTAACTCTTGCAATGAAGTTTTGATTTTGCCATGACCACCATTAAACAACTTGCCATTTTTGCTCATAATTTGAATTTTATGCTTGAAATGGGATGTACACGGAATTGGTATGTGTTTCATGATGCATCAAGGCTATTCAAACTCAAAGATATCCATTAATTAATTTCTTTGATTTTTATTTTGAATTTTAAAGATTTAAAATGAATTAAATCAAATAAAATTAAATAAAAATAGAAAAATTAATCTTTAATCTTGAAATAAAACATGGGACACGTGGGGGGCATGGCAAAGCTGAATCAAGTGGAAAAAGTGGGCCCTTTTTGTCAAAAATTGAAGTTTCAAGGATAGTTGACTTTGGCCATTTCACAAAAATTTCCCAACTTCTCCAATGCATATCTTGCTCAATTTTGATCATATGAACATGTTCTTGGACATTTTGGAAAGGTCTTGAAGTCCTCTAACCAATGCCTTTGGTCCCATGTAATTTTGATTTACCAATCTCAAGTTATGGTCTTTGACTTAAAATGCCTTTTTGTTGACTTTTGAAAATGACCTATAATGTTGAAATTGATAACTTTTTGTGAGAGCATTTCTTGGACTTGGAATGTGAAGATGAGTTGTAGGAAATGTCCTCCCCTTAAGAATGAGCATTGGATGGGATTTTTCTGATGAACCATGAAAAAGTTATGCATTGGTCAAGTTACAGTTGACTTTTCAGCTGTCCAAAAATAGAAACTTTTGCATCTTGATGATTTTTGAGCCATTCTTGTGAAATCATGGTCAAGATTTGACCAAATGATGATTGTGGCTTCAAAATAAGATGTTGACCAAAATTTTTGACTTTTGACTGCCAAATGACCATTTTGCCCCTACAGTTGATTGTGAGGCAATTAGGGTTTTTTGACTGTGCAACTTGACCTTGTGAGCCTTGAAACTTGACATGTAGGTGCTTGACAATGTATATGGGCACATGTGACCTGATTGAGCCCTTGAAAACCTCAACTTCCTTGCAGGAACCAAAACCCTAATTTGACTGGCTTAGGAGGGTGGTTGACTGTGTAGCCTTTGAGTAGACTTTGAACCATTTGAGGTGATGCTTGTCAAAACTTTGAAGAATATGGGAGGGAAAATTTTGGGGTACAACAGAAAGAAACAATGTTCCCACCTGGAATGACTTAGCTTTGGCATTTCAGAAGCATTATCAATACAACATTGGCATGGCTCAAAGTCTCATGCAACTGCAAGATTTATCTCAGAGGAGTAACGAATCCTTCAAAGAATACGCGCAGAGATGGAGAGAGTTGGTTGCTCGAGTACAACCACCATTATTGGATAAGTAGTTGGTAGACATATTCATGGACTTTACCACAGAACCAGCAGGCTAAGATTTCACCTCAATGACGACATCAGAATCGACAGGTTTAGAATCGAAACAATCACCATCAACGCCTGAATCAGCATTGGCGTATGTGGTATGGCGGGAGAACTGACTTGGGTGTTTTGCATTTGATCGCAAATGTTGCGGTTAGCAAGAGTTGCCACCGACTTTTATTTTATCCAAAAGGAAAGGTGAAAAAGCACAGGAAAGACCTTTGAGATTATTTCTTGAGTTCGGGGGGTAGATTATGAAAAGGGAAGGTATTAGCACCCTTTTCATCCATGGTTTTCCATGGGATCTTAGTTACTTGCTAGATCACTTACTTTTGTTTGAAATTGTGCTTTGTGTGGTTTTGAAAGTATTTTTGAAAAGAGGCCATTTGTTTAGGCAAACTTTGCAATGATTCTTGTTCGTAAGAATGTATACAAAGTGTTTGATCTTTTGAAAATGTTTTCAAGTTTTGAAAGAGGTTTTGAAAGTGTTCGTGTTTGTTTTGAAAATAGAAAGGATGTTTTTTTTTGTTTTGAAATAGAGCAAGTAATTAGGAGAAATCTACCTACTCAAAAGTCTTTCATGTTCATTTCCTTTCTCCTTTGACATTGTTATCTTACCATTGATTTGGTAGGTAACCCTATCTTTGGATGTAAAAGGGACGGGCGTGGGTCATCGTATGACCATGATTAGCAATGTTGCAAGGTATCTTAGCATTTTTTTAGGGACTAAGATCATTTTGAAAGGAAACTTTTGATAGTGTCATCGAGGGACTATGATATTGTATTTTGCTTGTCTTTGCTAAGATACCTCACATGCGTAATATGGTCATTTTTGTAAGGCAACCAAGTGGATTTACCCTAGGTGTGCTTGTGCGCAAGTGTATTAATTTTCATGCTTGGTTTTTGTCTTGAATTAGGGTTTACTACTTGTTGATTTTATCTTTCCATACAAACCCTAATTACTAGCATTTATATAAAGCGATAAATTGCGAAAAGTAAAATTACTACGCTGTTACATCATTGGGGGATGGGGATGTACAAATTTACAAATGGAGATTGCAAGAAAATTAAACCTAATTATCTATTACAACCATATTGAATATTGTACAAAATTGAAAATAAAATGCAAGAAATATAAATGGAAAAAGAAATAATTTTTGTTGTTATTATGAAAGGGGTTTTAACCTAATTAAGAGAGATGATTAATGAAAAATAAACAAAATTTAAACCTAAATTAATTAAGAAGGAAATTAAGTTTAAAAAAATGTGTTTTAGAGTTTTTTGTGAAAAGGTTTTAACTTATTAAAAATAATATGAAAATTAATTAATTAAAATAAACCTAAGTTCTAAATTAATTTTAATTAAGAAAATGAATAATTAAACCTATGTCTAGATATTAATTATTAAAAAGAAATTAATTATTAAGAGAAATGTTTTTTTAGTGTTTTTGTTTTATAGAGAAAATAAAATATATAAGTGTAAATATTAAATAAAAATATTTTTGGATTTTTATTAATAAAAATAATAATAATAATAGTGAAAATAATAAAAGAAAATATGAAATGAAAATAAAATAAAAAAAGAAAATGAAATAATAAAGAAAATAATGGGCCAGGGTGTATGAACATGAAAACGGGAGTATGAAACAAGCAAAGTACCAGACCCAACAATAGGGAGCCCAATGCCTGTATTGTGATCCAGTGGGGGAGGTTGGTGAAGGAGCATCATGGAAAGGCACTGGATGTGTTAGATCTGGGCTTGATTGAGATTTGATGGTGGAGGATGAAGGATGCATCATGCGCGCTAGGGGGTTGCTTGCACTGAATCTGTGAAAACGAAACAAGAAAAAATAAAAGGGTACCACTGGGGCTCGAACCCAGGTCCCTATAGTCACAGGCGTGCGCTTCTACCACTGAGGTGGCTATACATCCGTTTATTAATACAAAACCATAAATATATATTTGAAACACATTCCTAGGCTTGTATCTTCTTCAACCTCGCGCCAGACCATTCAACACAATTTTTGAAATTGCTTTCTCTCTCATTTATCAACCATTTTCAAAAGTACAAACATGAAAGTTGCTGGAAATTTCATCACGAATCCAACCATGTAAATAACTTAAGCTAACAGTCAAAGATGAGTGAGAATTTTTCTGGCCCTAATTTAAAACCTAAAAATTTCATAAACTTCAATTCTAAAATTCTCTAAGCTCAGGCCATATAAATGCAAACTATGGATATGTACAGCTTCGTGGCAATGGTATCTACATTTTATCTTCACAAATCAGAACCAAATGATGCTTGTATGAAGAGATAGAAGTTTGAGAACTTACCTCTTGCGGCTGGAGTCATGTATAGAGTTTGAGCAACCTTTATGATGGCTTGATGATTTTTGTAGCTTGTCTGGACCTCCTTGAGTGTGTTCCAACTCCTACTTTGCTTTGAGGATGGCTGAAACTCCCAACTCAAGTCAAGTTGCAAGCTTCAGTTTTGGAAATGATAGCAATGGAGGAGTTACAGTCAGGAAACAGGGGTCTGGATCACTTTGATATGATATATATTAAGTGTTTGGATGGTTAAAACTCAATACGCACGAGTGGATTTGGAGATGGCTATGTGAGGTTCAAAACTGTCAAGTTATGGCAGATTCTGAGTTGTAGAGTGTTTGGGAGTATTTTGGGGTCTTAGCATTCGTGTGTTATGTTGCAATAGACTTGTGTATATGTATGGAAAAGGTTAGAGATCAAATGCTATCAAGGTTTCTGAGTTCTAGCCTTTTGGCTCTATAACTTGCTTTTGAAGAAAAGTGAGAAGACAAATCTCAAAGTGTTATACAAGCATGTTCTGAGTTCAAAGAGGCTTTATACACATTGCTTTTGGTTTATAGGGGTTGTGTGTGCAGAAATAACAAGTGCAAAGCTCAAGAAGTTGACAATTGCAAAAGTGATGCTTTATCAAAATGGAAATGGCAACTTTGTGCCATAAATGAAAATGTAATTTGGATAAAGGCTCAAGTGCTTGGATTAAAGCTCTAACAGCTGTGTAAACATTTAATTATGGAGTGACAAACAAGTTTGAGGCCTGCAAAGCAAAGATTATGAAGCCTAGGCTTGGATTTGAATTTTTGTTCATCATGAAATGGCTTGTAATTTAAGTTTGAAAACCCTAAATTCATCTCTTCGATTATCCTTGCTCACACGTAATCTCAAGGAGTTCTTGGACATTTTAGAAATCTTGTAATGTGCTCTAAAACCCATCTTTGATTCACTTTTGAAGATTCCCCTTGGAACTATAGGAAAAAGTGCCATGAAGTTAGGTTAAAATCTTGCCTAAACTAGGGCAAAATTTCACTAAGTGTTTAATTTCAAGACCATGACTTTATGAATTAATAACTTGAGATCTAAGTACTTTTAAAAGAATTTGTGTAAATAAATGTTGTAGATATCAAGGAGATCTATAACTTTCATGTTGAAAGTTTCTTTTGAATCATCTTGTATCACGGTGAAAAATTGGCTCAAAATTGTGAAAAAACTTGAAGTTTTAAACACTTAGAAAAATTTCTAAGTTAGAAAACTTTGACTTTTCAAAATGAAATCTTGACTTTTTGATTTATTGATGAATAAGTTTCATATTTTAACATGTTTTGATGAATTGTGATCTTTGACATTGGCTTTTGACCAAAAAGTCAAAGTTTGACTTTTCAGTGTATAGTTGACTTTTGATCAGTTGACTGAAAATTCACTGTTGTACCCCAAAATTTGCCCTCCCATATTCTTCAAAGTTTTGACAAGCATCATCTCAATTTTCTCAAGTCTACTCAAGGGTTGCACAGTCAAACCATCCTCCTAAGCCAGTCAAAATTAAGGTTTTGTTTCTCTCAAGGAAGTTGAGGTTTTCAATGGCTCAATCAAGTCCCATATGCTCATATACATTGTCAAGCACCTACATGTCAAGTTTCAAGACTCACAGCATCAAGTTGCACATTCAAAAGCCCTAGTTGCTCCACAATCAACTGTAGGGGTAAAATGGTCATTTGGCAGTCAAAAGTCAAAAAAATTTGTCAACATCTTATTTTGAGGCCATAGTCATCATTTGATCAATTCTTGATCATGATTCCACAAGCATGGCTCAAAAATCATCAAGATGCAAAAGTTTCCATTTTTGGACAATTGAAAAGTCAACTGTAACTTGACCAAGGCATAACTTTTTCATGGTTCATCAGAAAAATCCCATCCAATGCTCATTTTGAAGGGGATGACATTTCCTACAACTCATCTTCACACTCCAAGATCAAGAAATGCTCTCACAAAAAGTTATCAATTTCTACATTATAGGTCATTTTCAAAAGTCAACAAAAAGGCATTTTAAGTCAAAGACCATAACTTGAGATTGGTAAATCCAAATGACATGGGACCAAAGGCATTGGTTAGAGGACTTCAAGACCTTTCCAAAATGTCCAAGAACATGTTCATATGATCAAAATTGAGCAAGATATGCATTGGAGAAGTTGGGAAATTTTTGGAAATGTGCAAAAGTCAACTATCCTTGAAACTTCAATTTTTGACAAAAGGGCCCACTTTCTTCCACTTGGTTCAGCCTTGTCATGCCATACACGTGTCCCATGATTAATTTCAAGACCATATCTTTATTTTTTTCATTTTTATTTAATTTTTGTGGATTTAATTCATTTTAATTCATAATAATTTAAATAAAATCAAAAAAGATAATTAAATGGTATCTTGTGGTTTGAATAGCCTTCATGAAGCATTTGCTAGCTTCCAAATTCGTGCAAGCTATTTTTGTACACAAAATCATGGTTGTTGGACCAAGAAAGGAATGTTCTTCAATGGTGGTCAAACAAAATCCAAAACATAATGGCACAAGTTTAAGGCTCCTAAATGTCACTTAATTCCATTGACACATACATATGCAAGCAAGCCATACAGTATTCACGAGCTGAACATCTCTCAAACGGCCAAACCAATATCCAAAAAATCAAGAAAAAGTTGAAAACTGAAATCAACCTTCCAGCATAATTCAAAGCCTTAGAGTGATCCAAACACCTTGCTGGACCTTCCAGGAACATTTTGCAATCACAAACAAGCTCCAACACCCAAGGAAACGCCCAACACAAGTCACACGGTTTGAATTTTTTTCCATAAACGCATCCTTTGATTCATGCATTATTAACGTATTTTGTGGTTTGTTTTGTGTTCAGAGGGACCATACGAAGCTTTTGGTACAATTCAATTTGATTATGGTGCCCTGGAACGAAAACCACCATGGATAAGATTTAGGGTTTTCAAGCTTTTAAATTACGGGTTTCTTATATAGGAAAAATTAGGCTTGGAAAGACCCATGGTTGAACTCAGAAGGACAAGACGAACTCAAAACTACCCTCGCGCTCAATTTATCTTGCACCCATTTCTATTCGCTATTTTTGATAGTTGCAGTTTGTGGGGGTTTAAAACCCCCGATATCTAACTCTTATTTTACAAGAAACACGAAGAAGATGATGGTGTGTTGATACGTGATTGGCTATTTCAAAAATAAGTGCGTTTTTATTCTTTTTTCAGGGCATCGTTTGATTTATAATATAATATTTTGTTATTATTATTATTTCAACTAAGACAATTGGCTCAGTGGAAGGACGCGCTGGCAATGACCACTGGGACCTGGGTTCGATTCCCAGGTCCCCCAAACCTTTGTTCCTATTTTGTTCAACATGATTTCATGCAGCGCTTTCAATGAATTCCACCATATGCCTCTAGGCATCATCATGCCATGTGTCCCAATCAACAATCCAAAGGCCAGGGAAGAAGGAGCACCATGTTCTTCAGTCAACCATACGCATCTGAATCCAGAAAGTCAACAGGCCTGAGCTTAGTGGGCCAAAAAACTGCAATCAACACCTCCAAAAAAGGCCCAAACCCCCCATGGTTTTGTTACTTTTTTTATTTTTCTTTTCCTTATAATTTCTTTTTTTAATTATTATCATTATTGTTAATTAACCTAACAAACTAATTTTTTCCCATAAAATTAAAAAAAAAAACAAAAAAAAGCATTTTATTATTTATTAACTTATTTTTGTAAATAAATTCTAATATTAATTAATTAGTTAGTTTAAATAGGTAACTTTAATCTTTTTCTTAAAAACTAAAATAAATTTAGAACTAGATTTTTTCTTCTTTTAATTTTTAATTCCTTTTATTTTATTTTCATTAAAAACATAAAAATACCAAAAAACATTTTCTTAATTAATTAATTAATTAATTAATTAGTTATTAGTTTTAATTTCATTAATTACAAAAAAAGGGACAAAAATTCAATTCTTTCTTAAAAAAGGGTCAACACCCTAAAGACTTCCCGATTCAATCTTTCGCGCGTATTTATTTTTAATTCATTATTTTGTAACTGCTTCTGGAAATGTAATAGTTAATTAGGACCTCCTTTATCGCTTTATTTATTTTCTCGCACTTTATTTCCAAACGGGTTATGTTTTTTGGCGATGTATAGACCCGCGCCTTGTAATAGCTAGATTTACATTTTCGCAATTTATTTTCCGCACTCCTAACTGCTAAAAAATGCATGAAAGAATGTATGAATAATAAAAATCAATCCGTAGCTCACAAATAACATGTACAAGATAACCTTAACTGAAAAACAACACACAAAGCACATGCCACTCCTAGGGTACGCCTCACTGGTTGCCTCGACGTGGTCGTCAAGTATAAGGTGTTTTAGAGGTCGCCCTTTTGTCTAAAGATCCATTCGCCTCGAAACGGTTGCCTCGGATACAAAGGATCTAGGACATTAGGGTTACTTCTAAGGTGTCCTACTATTGCTTTGGTGACCACACATGTCCCTTAATCGAATTGACCCGAATACCTCCAACGACGGTGCTGCCTACCTCTCAATGGTGGGATATCACTATCTAAAGGACTCTTACACAGCCTAATTCCTTAGAGTAGGTAGATTCTCATGGGTACTTGCTCTTCTCAAAACAAAAAAAAAACAAACTTTTCACACCTCACACTTTCTAAAAGTTTTCAAACAAATTTTTCATACACTCTTGAGGACTGATACAAGAGTTACTTAGAAATTTTTCAAACGAAACTTTTTTTCAAAACCCACACACATTTGAAAAGCAAACAATTTTTGAAAACATAAGAGCAAGTACCTAAGAGCCCATGGATAACCATGGATAGAAAGGGTGCTAACACCTTCCCTTTCTATAAATCTACCTCCCGAACCAAGAAACATTCTCGAATAAGGAATTTTGCTGTGCTTTTGTCCTTTCCATGTTGGAGAACATAAAAGACGGTGGCGAATCTTGCTTACCGCGACATTTCGCGAACCAGCTTAAAAAAAACAGTCAGTTCTATTTCCACCGATCACAGAACTGGCGACTCTGCTGGGGAAACTAAAAGTGAGGTGTACCTTAGGAATAATTCATCATCATGTTTTCAATTGCTTGATCTGTTTGCTTTGAATGTTGTGGGCCTGTTTTGGGAGTTTCATAGATCCTAACCCGGATCTGGGGGATACCTCTTAGAAAGTAGCAACAAACTATGAGGGAACTGTGCGGGGTATACCGACACGGTTGAAACAATTTGCTACGTTGATGTGGCACTTTGGTGAGTACCAGTAACCCTTGAGTCAAGTCAAGGAGAGTACGGGGCCGCCGCATGGTGTCGTGAAGCATCAACTGACCAAAGGAACCTTACTTGAACCATCCTGACCTCTTTAGGGGTAGTGAGATGACCGACTTTGGTGCAGTCCGAAGTTGGTAGATACTCGATACTACACTCATTGAGGGTTGTTTTCTTGGGATATTTTGATCGCCAGTTCAGTGGCTAAATCAAAACCATGAACACAGAAAACAACCCAATGATATTGAGCTCCTTAGAACCCGGTTACTTTTGATAGGACAGGTTTTTGAGCCCACCAACTTCAAGAGGGTAGTACCCCAAACTTCATACTGGCCTAAACTCTAAGGGCTGTCTGGTGTGACTTGTGTGCCTTATCATGTTTGCCTTTGTGAATACTTGTGGTGTTTTTATCATAACATCATAACATCATACAACATCATATGCATCCACTAACCACTTCAAGGGTTCGAATCTTCATCTTTGTTCTTGTTTTGTAGGACATGGAAACTATCCGCAGAAAGACAATTCAGGTCAACCTTGTAAGGGTTCCTCCTCAGCTTAAGGAGCTTACATCCAGGATTCCCGAGAACTCTTCTTTCAGTGAAAGGCATGGTAGACTCATCAGTTTGGTTAACACCAACATTGAAGAAGATATGATAAAAGTTCTCTTCCAGTTCTTTGACCCCTTGCACCACTGCTTTACTTTCTCGGATTATCAATTGGTTCCTACTTTGGAAGAGTTTTCTCAGCTTCTGAAGGTTCCCATTCTCAGTCAACTACCCTACAACGGTACGGAAAGAGAGCCAAAACTTGAAGAGGTGGCTAAAGCATTATGCCTACAACCATCTGACATCAAGGGGCATTGGGAAACCAGAAGTGGTATCAAAGGATTCTTGGCAAAGTTCCTATTTGAGAAGGCACAAGAATGTTGGAATTCCCTTGACCTACAAGCCTTTGAAGAAGTTGTGGCACTCCTTGTCTATGGGTTGGTGTTGTTCCCGAATCCAGATCAGCTTATAGATATCAATGCTGTAAAGATCTTCATGTCCAGGAATCCTATACCTACATTGCTTGGGGACATCCTCCACTCATGTTACACTCGAACCATGAGAAAAAGAGGTGTTCTCATGTGCTGCACTCCTCTCCTGGCAAGGTGGTTTATTTCGCACCTTCCACAATCAGTGGCTAAACCTTTTGAGGATTGTTTTCTTGGAATATTTTGGTCGCCAGTAAGTGGCTAAACCGAAACAATGAACACAAAAAAACAATCCAATGATATTGAGCTCCTTAGAACCCGGTTTCTATTTTAGGACAGGATGAGCCAACTAACTTCAAGAGGGTACTTACCTGAACCTCATGCAAGCCTAAACCTAAGGACTGGTTTGCTTTGTGTGAATATGTTTGCCTGTATATACACCCACTTGCTTTTCGCATACATATACATAACATCATGACATCATACCATAGCATTTTCAATAACCATTTCAAGGATCTCAAGGGGTCTTTGGATGCAGGGTTACGTTGAACCGGACGTCTATCAAGGGGCAAGAGGTTTTCTCCTCTAAACCAAGTTTTCCAGCCAAAGATCAAGTGCAACAACTTGAATCAGTGGCTATGACCCACTCGACATGGTGAGCTTGATTCTCGTGAAAAGACATCCACCGATACAAAGCTCTCCAATCAAAGATCAAGTGCAACAACTTGAATCAGTGGCTATGACCCACTCGACATGGTGAGCTTGATTCTCGTGGAAAGACGTCCGCCGGTGCAAAGTTCTCCAATCCAAGAGCAGAGTTCAACCTCTAACATTTTCTTGTGTTTACCCCAAGAGATCCTTGAAAGCATGCATCCACATATCATGCATTGCATTTTGACAATCTTTCCTTTTTTAGGTTTCCTTACTCTCCTGCTGTTTATTTCAGCAAGAGATGGCCCTAGAAAGGTCTGTCAAAGACATTCAAGACCAGACTGCTCAACTGCAGGAGATGTTCCTGAACTTGTCTCTGGGGCAAGAAGAGATGAAAGCTCTCCTCACAAAGGGTTTGGAGAATTCCAACAACGCCAGGAGTGACCAGCTTGCGGAGCTGCAGTTTGATCTGCCAACCTTGAGGACCCAAGTGATGGGGCAGTTGGTGGGCCAGATGGCTCTCATCCAAGACCTATCTCAAAGACAAGAGGAACTCAGAGTTCTGGTCCGCCAACTGCTTCAAAACAACCAACTGGGGCAAGCATCTGAGGTCGAAGAGCAAGTCACCGCTCAACCTCCATCCACTCAAGAGGGCAAGGGGAAAGCTCCTTTGCTTGCTTCAGGGTCACAAGCCCATCAACAACCTCGCCAGCGTCAAAGGGGTAATCGGCGTAAGCAAGAAACGTCGGGAAGACAGTTCACAGAGACTGAAATACCATCATTCTTTATACTTAAGCGTCTGTTGGAGGTCAACTTGCTTACCGTAAAGGACCCTCCTCAGAAGCTCAATATCTCCTCTCCTCACTATCATCCCGACGCATTTTGTGTTTACCACTCCTACAACCCGGGACACGACACCAACGACTGTTGGGCCTTGAAGAACAAGATTCAAGATCTGATCGACATTGGAGTGCTGGAATTCATGCCAGACGGCGAGATGAAAATCTTCCGTTAAAGGGTTCTCTACTGGAAGTGACGAAGCTCAAGCTGAAAGACTTTTGCTTCTTTTTGAATTTTCAAAGTTGTAATTTCTTTTTCTGTCAAACAATTATCTGTTGATGTTAAACTCTGTTTTCATTAATGCATTGCATGTGTTTGTCTTGAATTCATCCATTCGTTTCACTACTCTCATGCTTTTCTGTATGATATTTGACTCTTGATAAAAAGCTGCAAGCCTTTAGAGGGAGGATGACGAAACAATACCATGATCTCATACAGTATGCTTTTGAACGGACCTTGCTGATGATGTACAGGCATTTCTTTCAATTCCCAAACACTGGAGTTATAAGGAAGTTAATCCCTAGTCAACCCCTTCGAGCCAAAGAAGTAGGAGTTTTTTGTTCTAAACAATCGAAACCTTTGATATAAACCTGGGGTAGGGTAGTCTCTCAGTTAATTCAAAAGAAAATGCGCATTGAAGTCGCAAACTCTCAGTTCATAATACAATGAACGATGTCAAAAAAAGAAAGCATTCCTTTAGAATCAAAAGACAAGGGGGGTTCCCTATCACATAGACAGTCAATCTCTCAAAAAAAGAAAAAGCCCACTGAGCCAAAACCTATAAAGGAGGCTTAAGAAAGCTGGGGCATCCCGCTGACGGTAATCCCGGAAAACGGTGACAGTCAGGCAAAAGTTAGGGATAACAAATCAAAATCAAAATAGTGAGGTCATTACAAAATCCTCGACAACATGAAAAAATGTTGAAAAAGAAAAAAAGGAGATAATGACTGTCTCCCCGAATTCAACTGGTGAACCATCGCCCAAAAATCGTTCCAAACTCAAAACAGAGTGTGACGCACAATCAACTGAGCTTAGGTTGGAGAACATCACGAAGAGCGGGTGGGTACAAATATACTTTGAGCCTTTATCCTTTGTTTCTTAAACCGTGAACCAGGCCACGTTATAACCCTTTAAAAGTCCTAATTGAAGCATGGGTTAGTTCGAAAGCATACTGTCACAAAAGGTATCCTGACTCCTGTAGGGCTTTGCTCTAAATCTTGTGTTAACTTGTCTTATGAAAAGTTTTCTGCTAAAAACGCATTTTTCAAAATTTTGAGACAAACATAAACTTTGCATTATTCGAATATCACTGTCTGCATTTGACCTTTTTGTTTGACAGCGAAGAAATTCATACAGCGAATGTTCGGAGGAACGAAAACTCTCTCAGTAAGTGAAAATCACTTCAAGAGGATAACGCTTCCATTGCAAATCTCCTATCAACAAGGGGCATGCCATGTCACTATTCAATTAACCTGGGGCAGTCCAGTCAAGGTCCAACAGATCTTTCAAAGTTCAGTTAAACTGGGGCAGTCCGTTCAAGATTTCAAAAAAAATCTCTCAATATGCAGAGTAATTTGATTCAAGACTCCTTCTCCACCACTTGGGGCATTCGAATGTCAAAAGTGTTCAACAAATCAACTATCACATTTCCAGACTCGATTCCTGTATCTAGCCAGGGCACGTCTGAAGAGTTTGAAGATTCGATTCCTGTATCCAGCCAGGGCATATCTATCAACTGTCACAATTCCAGATTCGACTCCTGTATCCAGCCAGGGCATATTTGTTGACCACATTTCCAGACTCGATTCCTGTATCTAGCCAGGGGACGTCTGAAGAGTTCGAAGATTCGATTCCTGTATCCAGCCAGGGCACATCTATCAACTACAACATTTCCAGATTCGATTCCTGTATCCAGCCAGGGCATATCTGTTGACCACATTTCCAGACTCGATTCCTGTATCCAGCTAGGGCATATCTGTTAACTATTACATTTCCAGACTCGATTCCTGTATTTAGCCAGGGCACGTCTGAAGAGTTTGAAGATTCAATTCCTGTATCCAGCCAGGGCTTATCTGTTAACTATCACCTTTCCAGATTCGATTCCTGTATCCAGCCAGGGCACGTCTGAAGAATTCCAGATCAACACCTGTAACAAGCCAGGAAAACATCTGTGGACGACCGATTGTAGACCAACACCTGTAACAAGCCAGGAATTTATCTACATCACCACTTGGGGCATTCGAATGTCAAAAGTGTTCAAAAACCCGATGCAGTTTTACACGGACTCATCGTCAGGAAATCCTACACAGATCTCCTCAAAACAGGAAGACCCCAGTAGTTTGGCATACAACCCAAGCTTCTGATTCTCCCAACAGTGGTCCCAAGACCTCTCATTTTCAACAATTGAAGACTCTTGCCCTCCACAGCAGCAGCCAAGGATTTATTTTCCCCGGCAGCAATCAAGATTCTTTTATCTTCAGCTATCAGGATTCATTTATCCTCAGCATTAGCTCATCAGCTTACATGCGCATTCATCCCATTCATATCATAAACATTGATGTCACATACATTGCATCATGCATCATGACATTGCATACGATTAACCTTTTACCTTTTCAGGAAAGATCAGTCGGCAGACAAAGATCATCCTCCAAGTTTACTCAGATGTGACCCGGACACGGCGACATTCTGATACTTATTCCAGATTCATCCAGATGCAGTTTTACACGAGCTCATCATTAGGAAACCCTACACCGGTTCCTCTTCAAGACTTCTGAAAACAGTTTACGGATTCTTCCCAACGACGGATGTTAATCTACCAACTTGTTCAGACTCTTCTCAACTTTTGAAAACAGTTTACGGACGCGTCCCAACAACAGATGTTGCTCTATTGCTTATTCAACTTTAAGATTTCTGAAAACAGTTCACGGGTTCTCCAAGTAACGGATGTTAACCTATCACTTGTTTAGATTCTTCTCAAGACTTCTGAAAACAGTTTACGGATTCTTCCCAACGACGGATGTTAATCTACCAACTTGTTCAGACTCTTCTCAACTTTTGAAAACAGTTTACGGACGCGTCCCAACAACGGGTGCTGCTCTATTGCTTATTCAACTTTAAGATTTCTGAAAACAGTTCACGGGTTCTCCAAGTAACGGATGTTAACCTATCACTTGTTCAGATTCTTCTCAAGACTTCTGAAAACAGTTTACGGATTCTTCCCAACGACGGATGTTAATCTACCAACTTGTTCAGACTCTTCTCAACTTTTGAAAACAGTTTACGGACGCTTCCCAACAACGGATGCTGCTCTATTGCTTATTCAATCTCGACTCCTGAAAATAGTTTACGGATTCTCCGAAACGTGGATGTCAATCTATTGCTTGCTCAGACCCCCGATTTAGAGATGTTCCAAAACATGGGTGGCTTTCTGATACTTGTCCACTCACCATTAACATACAGTTCAACATAACCAGATGGCATCTATAAGCCCGTCCTCCTACCAGCAGCCACCAGATGGCATCTTTAAGCCCATCACCAAATGGCATCTTTAATCCCATCACCAAATGGCATCTTTAATCCCATTATCAGATGGCATCTCTAAGCCCATTCCCCGACAAGATTCTATCACACCAAATGGCATCTTTAAGCCCATCACCAAATGGCATCTTTAAGCCCATCACCAAATGGCATCTGTAAGCCCATTCACCTCTACCATCACATCGCCGAGTGCAAATTTTCTGGGCACTTTAGTGTCCAATCTTCTTTTACCTTCAAGTCGCGAAAGGCAAACTTGCCAATCTAACTCTTCAGGTCCAAGAAGATTGAACAGGGGCAACTGTTGTACCCCAAAATTTGCCCTCGCATTTTTCCACAAGAAATCTCAGCTTCAGGCATTTCCTGATTTTTCAGATTGGCTCAAGAATCGGTCAAACGGACTTTTCTCGTCAGTCAGACGCAATTAGGGTTTATTGATCTTTCAGGGCTCTGGATTGTTTCACACAGTTGGCTTAGGGTTTTGGTTGATTTTGACTCGATTTTGATCAGGTGAACGTTCTTTGGCATTTAATCAGGAATTAAGGTTTTTGTGGGCATATTCTCAGAAGGTTAAAATTCCACAGCACTTTGCAAGATATTCCGAGATTCGGGTTGAATTCGCATTGTTTTTGATTTAATCAGTAAAAGGAGGCAGTTGGTTTGAATTCACCAGTCAAAAGACATGCGCAGTTTGGAATTACAGTGTTTGTTGAAAATCAGTGAAAAGAGAGAACGCTCCTGATCAGTGTTTTGATTAACTATTGATTCGCTTTGGAGATACCAGGTTTAACTGATCAATGTGCTAAAGTATTGTTTATTTAAATTATTCATTATTCTAAATTAAGTGATTGAAATTTATTTTTCAATTATTTTAATTCAAAGAGTTTTAAATAATAGATAAACAATAAAGAAAGAGGAAATAGAATTGATTGGATAATAAAGACTTTTATTGATTCTTGAATTATTTGTACAATTATTGTTTATAATTTAATTACAAACAATGGTTTTACATTAATTTAAATATTAAATAAAGAAGAAAACTATCCTATTTTTTCTAATTCTTCAGTCTTCATTTAGTACCCCTCCATCCATTTTTATTCATCTGCAAAAGAAAAGGAGAAAAGTCAAAAAGCAGATAAAATAATAAACGACAGAAGAAATTCATCATTAAGGGTCACTGATTGGGATCAGTTAACCCTCTCTGCAAATCACGGGATTTCTCCTGGTTCACAAAGAGGGAAGAATTTTATTTAATCATGAATGCAAAGTTGAGAAAAAATGCAAAGTGTCAAAATGCATAAAATGTCAAACTGCATAGTTCAGAAGCAAGTTCAAATCAAACTGAAAAAATCAAGTTGCAACTTTCTGTCAAATGCCAAAGGTACCCAAACTGTCAAAAGAAGATTTGGCAAAGATATGGAAAAGTTCAAAAAGTACAAAGTCTACTCAAAGCTGTCAAGAAAAGATAAGATATGCAAGCAAGCTATGTTCACTTTTCATCATTTCCCAATGGCCCTTTCAGAAAGTACAGCATAAAAACATATTTTAACATATCCAACTGTACTGAGAAAGAAGAGAGAGAGATAAAAGAATGCAGGTTTTTAGGCTTTAGGCAGGAGGCATAGATAGAAAGAGATACAAGAGAGCAAACCAACACAAAGAAAAATATACAAACTCCCACTGCATAAACCTCATAACCAAAGAAAACACTTCAAAACTCAGAACCTGCTAAAAGCTCAGGTCTGCAAGCACTATTTGCAAACCAACCATCAAGTTTAAACAGCATAAACTGCATACACCAAACCTACAAGCATAACATGCTGAAGCCCAAACCTACATATTCCAGTTAAACCATAAACTGCATACACAAAACCTGCCTCAGCCTCAAAAGCCTCAGACCTGCATATGCACAAACAAAAAACCAAATACTAATTTCCAAACCATAACAACCAGAAGCCTAACAAAGCCATACCAGTATAAACACTGTCAAGAAGAAGCATAACCTGTTTTCTCACCAAAACACAAACATCCAACCTGCCTAAGTAACAACCTGCTGAAGCCTTAACCCTAAAATGCCATTAACCTGCAGAAGAAACTCACCAAAAGGCCTGCCCATCTTTAAGCCTAATACATCAAACTAAAAGCCAGTTTCAACACAAATTACCTGCCTATTATCACACTCAAGCCAACCAACTCAACATAGGCCAAAAACCTGTTTGAAGCCTTCAAGCCTCATGCATTAAGGGCAAACATTCAGGGCAAAGGGAGAAGAGAACGAGAAGTATATTCAAGGCAGGCCCTCAGGAAAAACATCATCGGGCAATCAGAATAAGCGACTTAAGCAAGCATACGACAAACACTCAAGGCAACTGTAAGAGAAGAGGAAAAGAAGCATTCAAAATCAAATCCCACGAGCCCTCAGATTTGCATCATCATAGGGCATCAAGCATCACCTTAGTCCAACATTCCAAAAGCAACAAGTACCAAGGCAACAAATAGTCAAAAGCACACCAAACTCAGAGGCGACAGAAGTGAGCATCAAAGAAGCAACAAGCATACAGTGGTAAAGAAGAAGAAGAAAGAGGCGAATTCAAAAATAAGGTTTTCAGTCAAGTCATCATCACGAAACCTTAAAGATGGTAACAAAGTAAAGGGTACCAGTAAGCTAGCTTCACGATCGCGTCCTCTCCGCCGCCGAGCCCTCTAAACGCCTCCTAACCATCTCCCTCAACGAAGGTAACTCTTTCTCTTCACACCTCGAACAAAAAGGACACAAATGGTCAGAATCAATAACGAAATCTTAATCGAAATCGAATTAAACATGCAAGACAAATTATTAAAAACCTAAAATACGTTGAAAAAGAGATGTCACCTAACAGCCTCGTTGGACCAAAGAGGAAGAGGAGATGGTGGTAGCGTGGTGGCTCAGGCAAGGAGACGTTGTTCAGTAGCCATGGCAAAGAAGCAAGAAGACGAAGACAACGCGAAGAAGACCTCCATGAGCGCCGCTGTACACAAACCCTAAAGCTTTGTCCCAAACGAAAACACAAGCTAACCCTAAACACTTGTTTCAACTCTGGGCCTAACCTTTTTTTCCCAACGCCTGAAGCCCAATGAATTCCCATTCAAAAGCCTTAATATTTTTTATTATAAAACAAATTTTTAACTTACCTTTTTTATATAAAAACAAATTTATTTCATTAATAAATTAATACTAACTTTTCTTTTAAAAACCAATATATTTTTCCTAACTTAATATATTTTACAATAATACTTTAATAATAAAATACATTTTCTACATCATATAATTAAAATTGAAAATGCCTCTTTTATTCTTTTAATTAAAACACTTTTTGTACATAACAAATGAAAAATACTTTTTTGTATACATAATTAAAACTTAGAAATATTTTCTTTTCTTAAAACATCCTTTTTATACATAATTTAATCCTTGATTTTTTATTTTTACTTGTTGTATATAATAAACAAATACATTTTGATACATAATTGAAAACATTTTCTTTTCATTAAAACTTTCTTTTCATACATATCTAAATACAAAATACAAGACTAATTAAAACAATACTTAATACATGTTCAAAATTCACATTGTCGCGCCTGTAAATAATCACATACTTACACAATACATCTCACACTTACACAATACAAATACATTCACATTGCTCATATACACACTTGTTTATCTTATACATTGATATTTGTCATTTACATTTGATCGCAAATTCAATTTGGTTGTAACTTATTGGATACTATAAGTCTCATCCCCATTTGTGAACATTGTACCCCCACTCCCGGATACTTATTTTGTAATAGCGTAGATTTTACATTTTCGCAATTTACCGCTTTCAATTATACCATGGTTAGACCTAGGGTTTGCATGTACATAATATCAAACGCTAGATAACCTAATACAAGACAAATACATGAAATCAATACACAATCACACTTGCACCCTCTAGGGTAATCCCACATGTTGCCTTCCAAAATGGGCCATGCTTGCACATCGAGTTTCTTTGGCAAAACGAATTCAAAATGATCATAGTCCCTCGATAACACTTTAAAAATGTTGCCTAAACAAATGATCAAGTCCCTTCAAAGAAAATTGCCAAAGACACTTGGCACCATTGCATTCATGATCCATACGATGACCCGTGCCCGTCCCGAACAAACTTCCTAAACGCAAGATTGTCCACCAAATTCAATGGTGGAACAAAATTGTTAAAAGGGGTTGAAAACATAGAGAAAACCTTTGAGTACAATAGGGTAGACAAAACTCTTAGTTACTTGAGATCAACTTGAAAAAAACACTTGCCTTCTTTTCAAAAAACACAATCCACAACACTTTCAAACAAACTCTCAAAAACATTTGAAACATCTTTTCAAAAAGATACACACTTTTGTAAAACACTCAAACATGAGTCAAATACATTGGTTGCCTAAAACAAGGCATCTCTTCAAAAACATTTTCAAAACACACACCCACACCAAAATTTCAAAGCAATCGAAAATCAAGGCAAGTGATCTAAAAAACCAAGTAACTAAGAGCCCATGGATAACCATGGATGAAAAGGGTGCTAATACCTTCCCTTTTCATAATCTACCCCCCGAACCCACGAAACATCTCAAAAGGTTTTTGCTGTGCTTTTTTAACCTTTCCTTTAGGATAAAATAAAAAGTCGGTGGCGACTCTTGCTCAACCGCACAAGTGCGAATACGAATGCAAAACCACAGTCAGTTCTCCCACCGTATCACAAACCTGTTGTGGAAGGAGAGTTGCCCTATACCATTCAAAATCCTGGCATGCCAACATCTTGGGAAGAAATGCAGAAAAGCTGGATCCAACTTAAGGAAGAACGAAATTCTCTTGAAACCAGTCTACATGCCAGTGAGAAGAAGGTTATGGAGCTCACCCTCCTACTGCACGAGGAAAAGACTCTCAACACCTACATCGCTCCAAAGAGGATGCGCAGTGTCTTTTGGGATTAAGTTTTGTATTGTTTTACCCATGAGGCCCTGATGTACTGAACAGATTATTTCCTAATACAACGTGTGTTTCCTTTTTGTCTACAACGAACTTGAACTTTTGAACCCTTGAATGCATTGCATAAATAGCATATCATGCATCATGTGCATAACAGGTACCCTTTTTCTACAGGTTGCTTAATCTTCTTCGCTGTTTATTTCAGCACTCAATCATCATGAATCCTGAACCTACTACCTAGCAAGCTATCAAGGCCCTCCAGGCCCAGAACGCCCAGTTTCAAGAGCTGGTCATGAGCTTAGCCAAAGGAAAACAGGAGTTGAAGGATTTGCTCCTGAAGAAGAAGAAGAAGAAGAAGACTGTGCTGTTCAACACTGGACGCAGACTCGGGAATACACTGCAGAATGAAGCTGAGCTGACTACTCCATCTGTTGGGGAAGGCAGTCACCAGGAGGGAGGGGTCCCTAGTCCCGTGGTCTCTGACACCGAGACAGACTTCAATGATGAACAGTACCCTCCTGCTGAGGACAGGTACAAACAGCTGGAGGACCGGTTAAATGCTATGGAGATTCAACGTGTGCCTGGGTTGGATTTTGGAGACTTAGGGTTATCTTCTGGGGTGGTGATTCCACACAAGTTCAAGGCGCCTGCCTTTGTGAAGTACGAAGGGGCTTCCTGTCCTAAACTGCACCTCCGCTCTTATGTAAGGAAGATCCAACCTTACACTGCAGACAAGAACTTATGGATCCATTTCTTCCAGGAGAGTCTTTCAGGGACTCATCTTGAATGGTTCTATCAGCTGGATGGAACCAACATTCGTAACTGGGAGGACTTGGCTACTGCTTTTTATAAGCAGTATCAGTACAATTCCGACCTTGCTCCCACGCGTACCCAACTCCAGGGTATGTCACTGGGAACGGGTGAAGGTTTTAAGGAGTACGCGCAGAAGTGGAGAGACCTGGCTGGCAGGGTGCAGCCACCATTGACTGATCGTGAACTCGTGGACATGTTCTTGGGGACCCTGTCTGGTCCATTCTTTAATCACCTGATTGGTAATTCCTCTGCCGGGTTTACAGACCTGATCCTGACAGGTGAGAGGATCGAAGCTGGCATCAAGTCGGGAAAGATACAAAAGGGTGCCTCCTCGAGCTCTGAAAAGAAGCCCTTCAAGAAGGAAGCTAGTGCGGTTTATGGTCCCAGAAGACAAAACAAACCGGAACTCCGCCAAGCTGTCAACGCGGTGGTAATTTCGAAGCCTGCTGCTGCTCCTCAGCAATACAACCAACCAAGAGTTGAGAGGCCCAAAAGACAGTATACTCGGCTCAGCATGACCCTGTCTCAGATTTTTCCGCAATTGCTGTCAACCAATCTGGTAACTATCAAGGAAGCTCCGAAGGTTGTAAATACAACCTCTCAAAAGTACAACCCCAACGCCCGCTGCGCTTATCACTCTGATAGCCCGGGGCATTCTACTGATGATTGTTGGGCTCTAAGGAATAAGGTTCAGGACCTTATTGATGCTAAAGAGGTACAGTTCAAAGCGCCCGAGAGGCCTAATGTGGTGACATCTCCCATGCCCAACCATGGAGTAAATGCTATTGGGGATGATGACGAAGTGGAGGAATCTGAATTTGACAGCTGGATCTACCCAACAACCAATGGTGGATCAAGCAACTGGACTGCCAAAGACTCCATACCTGTTACTTTTGTCACTCAGTAATGAATTCCTTTGTTTTAAAGTTCTAACAAACAATATTACTAAACTTTATGGCCCGGTGTCTTACCCGGGGCACCGTGGCTTCATTTGTGAGGGCTTGTTATTTGTCACTTTCATATATCATGAATAAAAGCATTGGACGTTTTTCACATTTCAAATCTTGCGCTCCTTTTCTTTCTTTATATATTGCAAAACAGCTATATTTACACACACTCACTCATACAGGTTCCAATCCACTATGAATCTCATTGGTAACGACTCTGCTACTGCCAGTTATGACTTCGAAAATCCGATCAACTTAGCCGAAGACGAAGGTGAAGATGATTGCGAAGTGCCTGGTGAGCTTGCAAGACTGTTACTCCAGGAAGAGAGGGCCATTCAGCCACATGAAGAGCCAGTGGAAACGGTAAATCTGGGTACTGAGACAGACAGAAAGGAAGTCAAGATTGGTGCCAATCTGGAGCTCAGTGTGAAACAACGGTTGATTCAGATGCTGCATGATTATGTGGAAATCTTTGCCTGGTCCTACGAAGACATGCCTGGGTTGGATACCGACATTGTGGTTCATCACCTGCCTACCAAGGAAGACTGTCCTCCGGTTAAACAGAAGGTCCTCCGTATGCGTCCATAGATGTCCGAGAAAATCAAAGCTGAGGTTATGAAACAATTTGATGCTGGGTTTCTAGCAGTGACTTCTTACCCTCAGTGGGTTGCCAACGTGGTTCCAGTGCCGAAGAAAGATGGTAAGGTCAGAATGTGTGTTGATTACAAGGATTTGAACAGGGCGAGCCCCAAGGATGACTTCCCTCTACCTCACATCGACGTTCTAGTGGACAACACTGCTCAGCATAAGGTATTCTCCTTCATGGACGGGTTCTCCGGTTATAATCAAATCAAGATGGCTCCTGAAGACATGGAGAAGACCACTTTTGTTACTCAGTGGGGCACCTTTTGCTACAAGGTCATGCCTTTTGGGTTGAAAAATGCTGGGGCAACCTACCAACGTGCCATGGTTGCTTTATTTCATGACATAATCCATCATGAGATAGAAGTATACGTCGATGATATGATTGCAAGGTCCCAGACTGAGGAGGAACACCCTGGCCATCTACAGAAGCTGTTTGACCGTCTGAAGTTGTACAAGCTGAGGTTGAACCCAAACAAAAGCACCTTTGGGGTGAGATCTGGAAAATTGCTAGGCTTCGTCGTGAGCGATAAAGGTATTCAAGTGGACCCTGCCAAGGTGAAAGCCATACAAGAGATGCCAGCTCCCAAGACCGAGAAAGAAGTCAGAGGCTTTCTAGGACGTCTGAATTACATTTCCCGATTCATCTCACATCTAACTGCTACCTGTGAACCAATCTTCAAGCTACTGAAGAAAGATCAAGTAGTACGTTGGAATGATGAATGTCAGGCCGCTTTCGAAAAAATCAAAGAGTATCTCCAAGAACCACCCATTCTTATGCCACCGGTTGAAGGGAGACCTCTAATCTTATACTTGACAGTACTAGACAACTCAATGTGGTGTGTGCTGGGGCAGCATGACGAGTCTGGCCGAAAAGAGCACGCTATTTATTACCTCAGCAAAAAGTTTACCGATTGTGAGACCCGATACTCACTGCTCCAGAAAACTTGCTGCGTTTTGGTATGGGCTGCTCGCCGGCTGAGACAGTATATGTTGACTCACACTACCCTCTTGATTTCAAAAATGGATCCAATCAAGTACATCTTCGAAAAGCCCGCCTTGTCCGGAAGAATAGCTAGATGGCAAATGATCTTGACAGAATACAACATCCAGTACACGACTCAGAAAGCCATCAAGGGAAGTGTATTGGCAGACCATTTGGCACACCAAGCAGTAGACGACTACCAGTCCATGACCTTTGAATTTCCAGACGAGAACATCATGTTAGTGACTGATTGTGAAGTACCTGGACCGAATGAAGGACCTGAGGAAGGATCCCGATGGTCTATGCACTTTGACGGAGCCTCAAACGCTTTGGGTAATGGCATCGGCGTTGTGATCATATCCCCCAAAGGCACTCATACTCCACTCACTGCCCGGCTATGTTTCAACTGCACCAACAACATGGCAGAGTATGAGGCATGCATCATGGGTCTTCTAGCTACAATTGACTTAAGGATCAAGTTTCTGAGTGTCTTCGGAGATTCCGCTCTCGTGATCAATCAGATCAAAGGCGAGTGGGATACGAAACACCCAAATCTTATTCCTTACAAAGAGTATGTGTTAACGTTGATCCCCCATTTCAAAGAGATAACTTTTGAACACTTCCCAAGAGAGGAGAATCAGTTGGCGGACGCGCTAGCTACGATGTCTTCTATGTTCAAGGTCAAATGGGACAATGAAGCCCCCCGGATCATTATATGGAAATTGGATGAACCTGCACATTGCTGCGATCTTGAGGCTGAAGAGGTAACTGAAATACCTTGGTATCATGAAGTGAAGAGGTACTTGGAAGCTCAAGAATACCCCGAGGGTGCATCTGTTAATGACAAGAAGTTCCTGAGAAGGTTTGCGGCAAAGTTCTTCCTCAACAATGGCATTCTATACAAGCGAAATCATGATTCAACCTTACTGCGTTGTGTGGATAAAACTGAAGCAGAAAGGATCATGGCAGAGATACATGAAGGTACCTTCGGAACACATTCCAGTGGACATACCATGGCAAAGAAGATCCTTCAGGCAGGATATTTCTGGTCTACAATGGAAGCCGACTGTTATCAACATTCTCGAACTTGTCACAAATGCCAAATCTATGCTGATAAGGTGCACGTTCCTCCAGTTCCTCTGAACGTCTTGACAACACCTTGGCCTTTTGCAATGTGGGGCATTGATATGATCGGCGAGATCAGACCTACAGCATCCAACGGGCATCGCTTCATCCTGGTAGCGATTGATTACTTTACAAAGTGGGTTGAAGCAGCTTCCTATGCTACCGTAACCAAGAACGTCGTGGCACGGTTCATTCGACATAACTTGATCTGTCGATACTGTGTACCTGAGAGGATCATTATGGACAATGGTACCAATCTTAACAACAAGATGATCACTGAGCTCTGCGAGCAATTCAAGATACATCACCACAACTCTTCTTCTTACCGGCCAAAGATGAATGGGGCAGTAGAAGCGGCGAATAAGAACATCAAGAAGATTGTGCAGAAGATGACAGTGACCTACAAAGATTGGCACGAGATGTTACCGTTTGCTCTTCATGGGTACCGTACCTCAGCACATACGTCAACAGGGGCAACTCCCTTTTCCTTGGTCTATGGCATGGAGGCAGTCTTGCCTATTGAAGTCCAGATACCCTCTCTCCGGATAATGAAGGATGCAGGTTTGAGCGAAGATGACTGGATCCATACTCGACTTGATCAATTAAACCTAATCGACGAAAAGAGACTCACCGCTATTTGTCATGGTCAAACGTACCAAAAACGGATGATCAGGGCATTTAACAAGAAAGTCAGACGCCAAGAGTATCAAGTCGGAGACCTGGTAATCAAGCGCATCATTCTTCCTCAAAGTGATCCCAGGGACAAATAGACCCCTACGTACGAAGGGCCATTTGTGGTTAAACATATCTTCTCAGGAGGAGCTATGATTCTAACCACCATGGATGGTGACGACCTTCCTCACCCCGCCAATGCAGACATAGTAAAAAGATACCACGCATAATATAAAGACCCGCTAGGTTGACATGCCTAGGCAAAAATAAGGGCTTCCCGGCGAACCAAAAGGGTTCGGGCAAAAATAAGGGATGAAATGAAAAAATTTGTACACCCGGCAAGTCGAAAACCTGAAAAGGCGGCTTGGGCAAAAATGGGCATCCCGGTGGACTGAAAACCCGAAAGGGAGGTCCAGGAAAAAGTTAGGGATAAGCGTAATACTATGTCTCATTGGATCACCTTGCATCCAGAATTCGGCATCAACTATCAGGCTCAGACGGCATCGATCAATCAGCTTCATCTTCAACTAAGCAGCCAAGTGATGAGACGCTTGAAGACATAAAGGCGATAGCAGAGTTGAAACCCAGTGGGGTTATTTTTCACATAGCTGTTTTGTTTTCCTTTTCACAAAATGTATAAACTCTGTTGTTCGGCGGCGTTCTCTTACTAGGACATCAGCCTCTTGTACATAAACGCCTATTTACAGGCAAATTCAAAAATCAATACAAATCCACTTTTCCAGACAAATTGCCAATTGTTTTTCCTTTTTCTGTTTTGTCTTGCGAAGAACGTCCAATGTTCATTTTTGATATATGCATTTGACACTAATTGCTAATCATAAATATTTGCATACGAAACAAAGGACTAATTACAGGTGACATCAGAAACAGGGGCAATCAGAATTGTCTAAGCGATCTAGTTGCTCTGTCCACCAAGGTACCAAGGTACGTTCGGCTGAAGAATGTAACCCAGATACCTCTACTCCCTGCAGAGTAAGACAAGACTCAGCAATACTCTCCCCCGAGAAGAGTTGGTCTCCCATCAGCCCTGACAAGGCACAGTATCTCCAGCAAGTCAGCAATACTCTCCCCAAGCAGAGTTAGTCTACTGTCAGCCTTAAGGAAGTTGGGTATCCCCAGAAGATCTAAATATTCCCCAGCGGAGTATACAGATGTTCCTAAGAAAGCATCCCCGGCAGTCATAACATAAGATTGTCCCCGGCGGAATACCAAACACCCCAGTGGAGCCACTTCCCCAGTACAGTCCAAAAGTTTCCCCAGGAAAGTTGAATTACCCTCCCCAATAGATTCTGGAAGCTTATCCCCAGTAGATTCTGGAAGCTTATCCCCTGCAGAGCACGAACGCGTCTCCCCGGCTTTATTCAAAGGTTATTCCCCACCGAGGTGTAACTGGGTTATCCTCAGCTAATTGCCACGGAAAGATCGTCCTCGGTGAAGTTCTTCCTACCCCCAGCGGAGTTCATCAAATTCCCCAGCATAAACTTATCAACGGAATCCCCAGCGGAGTTATCATCAAAATCTCAGCGAAGTATCTCTTCCCACAGAGTTATTCCCCGCAGAGTAACCTCTCCAACAAGTTTATTCTCCAACGGAGTCATCTTCTCCTACCGGTGTATCCTTGCAATCATCATCCCCAGCGGAAACGAAGAACTCTACTCTTCAACATCAGCCCAGGATTCAAACTCCCGGCATTCGTCAAGGATTTATTTTCCTATACGAAAATACATTTATAGACATTTCACATTTCATACATCCTGCTTACATACATAATGCATGCATATACGCATCACATCACATGATCTCATTTATTTTTGAGAACATCATGACATCATGCATTTCATACATCATGACATCACATACAACTGATGTTTTGCCTTTTCAGGAAAAAGGTCCATCCAAAGATGATTACTATCAACTGTCGCAATTCCATATTCGATTCCTGTATCTAGCCAGGGCATATCTGTGAGTTATTTGATTATAGATTTGATACCTGTATCCAGCCAGGGCATATCTGCATGAAGAGTTTAGAGATTCGATACCTGTATCCAGCCAGGGCCTATCTGTAGACGAGCAATTCTAGATTCAATTCCTGTATCTAGCCAGGGCATATCTGTGAGTAACTGATTGTAGATTCGATACCTGTATCCAGCCAGGGCATGTCTGCATGAAGAGTTTAGAGATTTGATTCATGTATCCAGCCAGGGCATATCTGTAGACGACTAATTCCAGATTCGATTCCTGTATCTAGCCAGGGCATATTTGTGAGTAATTGATTGTAGATTCGATACCTGTATCCAGCTAGGGCATGTCTGCATGAAGAGTTTAGAGATTCGATACCTGTATCCAGCCAGGGCATATCTGTAGACGACTAATTCCAAATTCGATACCTGTATCCAGCCAGGGCATATCTGTGAGTAGATTCGACACCTGTATCCAGCCAGGGCATATCTGCATGAAAATTTTAGAGATTCGACACCTGTATCCAGCCAGGGCATATCTGTAGACGACCAATTCCAGATTCGATACCTGTATCCAGCCAGGGCATATCTGTGAGTAGATTCGACACATGTATCCAGCCAGGGCATATCTGCATGAAGAGTTTAGAGATTCGACACCTGTATCCAGCCAGGGCATATCTGTAGACGACCAATTCCAGATTCGATTCATGTATCCAGCCAGGGCATATCTGTGAGTAACTGATTGTAGATTCGATTCCTGTATCCAGCCAGGGCATGTCTGCATGAAGAGTTTAGAGATTCGACTCCTGTATCCAGCCAGGTCATATCTGTAGACGACCAATTCCAGATTCGATTCCTGTATCTAGCTAGGGCATATCTGTGAGTGACTGATTGTAGATTCGATTCCTGTATCCAGCCAGGGCACGTCTGCATGAAGAGTTTAGAGATTCGATTCCTGTATCCAGCCAGGGCATATCTGTAGACGACAAATTCCAGATTCGATTCCTGTATCTAGCCAGGGCATATCTGTGAGTAACTGATTATAGATTCGACACCTGTATCTAGCCAGGGCATATCTGCATGAAGAGTTTAGAGATTCGATTCCTGTATCCATCCAGGGCATATCTGTAGACGGCAAATTCCAGATTCGATTCCTGTATCTAGCCAGGGCATATTTGTGAGTAGATTCGATTCCTGTATCCAGCCAGGGCATATCTGTGAGTAGATTCAATTCCTGTATCCAGCCAGGGCATGTCTGCATGAAGAGTTTAGAGATTCGATACCTGCATCCAGCCAGGGCATATCTGTAGACGACCAATTCCAGATTCGATTCCTGTATCTAGCCAGGGCATATCTGTGAGTAACTGATTGTAGATTCGATACTTGTATCTAGCCAGGGTATGTCTGCATGAAGAGTTTAGAGATTCGATACCTGCATCCAGCCAGGGCATATCTGTAGACGACCAATTCCAGATTCGATTCCTGTATCTAGCCAGGGCATATCTGTGAGTAACTGATTGTAGATTCGATACCTGTATCTAGCCAGGGCATATCTGTGAGCAATCAATTGTAGATTCGATACTTGTATCCAGCCAGGGCATGTCTGCATGAAGAGTTTGAAGATCAACCCCTGTAACAGGCTAGGTAATTATCTTTCTTTCTCAGGTACGCAAGTTCTCGCTAAGGAATCTCTTACGCGATCGACACCTTCCGATGGCATCTATAAGCCCATCTCCACAACCATCCATCACATTTCCAAATGGCATCTATAAGCCCATTCCCAACAAGGTTCTGTCACATCTCCAGATGGCATCTATAAGCCCATCCTCCTATCCACCATCTTTCCAAATGGCATTTGTAAGCCCATTCCCGACATCACGTTGCTGATATTCTACTATGTGAGTGCAAATTTCTGGGCACTCTAGTGTTCAATCATCTTCCACCTTCGGATCACGAAAGGCACACAAGCCAATCTACATCCTCAGGTCTAAGAAGATTGAACATGGGCAACTGTTGTACCCCAAAATTTTCCCTCCCATATTCTTCAAAGTTTTGACAAGCATCATCTCAATTTGCTCAAGTTTACTCAAGGGTTGCACAGTCAAACCATCCTCCTAAGCCAGTCAAAATTAGGGTTTTGTTTCTCTCAAGGAAGTTGAGGTTTTCAATGGCTCAATCAAGTCCCATATGCTCATATACATTGTCAAGCACCTACATGTCAAGTTTCAAGACTCACAGCATCAAGTTGCACAGTCAAAAGCCCTAGTTGCTCCACAATCAACTGTAGGGGTAAAATGGTCATTTGGCAGTCAAAAGTCAAATTTTTTGGTCAACATCTTATTTTGAGGCCACAATCATCATTTGATCAATTCTTGATCATGATTCCACAAGCATGGCTCAAAAATCATCAAGATGCAAAAGTTTCCATTTTTGGACAATTGAAAAGTCAACTGTAACTTGACCAAGGCATAACTTTTTCATGGTTCATCAGAAAAATCCCATCCAATGCTCATTTTGAAGGGGATGACATTTCCTACAACTCATCTTCACACTCCAAGATCAAGAAATGCTCTCACAAAAAGTTATCAATTTCTACATTATAAGTCATTTTCAAAAGTCAACAAAAAGGCATTTTAAGTCAAAGACCAGAACTTGATATTGGTAAATCCAAATGACATGGGACCAAAGGCATTGGTTAGAGGACTTCAAGACCTTTCCAAAATGTCCAAGAACATGTTCATATGATCAAAATTGAGCAAGATATGCATTGGAGAAGTTGGGAAATTTTTGGGAATGTGCAAAAGTCAACTATCCTTGAAACTTCAATTTTTGACAAAAGGGCCCACTTTCTTCCACTTGGTTCAGCCTTGTCATGCCATACACGTGTCCCATGATTAATTTCAAGACCATATCTTTATTTTTTTCATTTTTATTTAATTTTTGTGGATTTAATTCATTTTAATCCATAATAATTTAAATAAAATCAAAAAAGTTAATTAAATGGTATCTTGTGGTTTGAATAGCCTTCATGAAGCATTTGCTAGCTGCCAAATTCGTGCAAGCTATTTTTGTACAAAAAATCATGGTTGTTGGACCAAGAAAGGAATGTTCTTCAATGGTGGTCAAACAAAATCCAAAACATAATGGCACAAGTTTAAGGCTCCTAAATGTCACTTAATTCCATTGACACATACATATGCAAGCAAGCCATACAGTATTCACGAGCTGAACATCTCTCAAACGGCCAAACCAATATCCAAAAAATCAAGAAAAAGTTGAAAACTGAAATCAACCTTCCAGCATAATTCAAAGCCTTAGAGTGATCCAAACACCTTGCTGGACCTTCCAGCATAATTCAAAGCCTTAGAGTGATCCAAACACCTTGCTGGACCTTCCAGGAACATTTTGCAATCACAAACAAGCTCCAACACCCAAGGAAACGCCCAGCACAAGTCACACGGTTTGAATTTTTTCCCATAAACGCATCCTTTGATTCATGCATTATTAACGTATTTTGTGGTTTGTTTTGTGTTCAGAGGGACCATACGAAGATTTTGGTACAATTCAATTTGATTATGGTGCCCTGGAACGAAAACCACCATGGATAAGATTTAGGGTTTTCAAGCTTTTGAATTAGGGGTTTCTTATATAGGAAAAATTAGGCTTGGAAAGACCCATGGTTGAACTCAGAAGGACAAGACGAACTCAAAACTACCCTCACGCTCAATTTATCTTGCACCCATTTCTATTCGCTATTTTTGATAGTTGCAGTTTGTGGGGGTTTAAAACCCCCGATATCTAACTCTTATTTTACAGGAAACGCGAAGAAGATGATGGCGTGTTGATACGTGATTGGCTATTTCAAAAATAAGCGCGTTTTTATTCTTTTTTCAGGGCATCGTTTGATTTACTAATATAATATTTTGTTATTATTATTATTTCAACTAAGACAATTGGCTCAGTGGAAGGACGCGCTGGCAATGACCACTGGGACCTGAGTTCGATTCCCAGGTCCCCCAAACCTTTGTTCCTATTTTGTTCAACATGATTTCATGCAGCGCTTTCAATGAATTCCATCATATGCCTCCAGGCATCATCATGCCATGTGTCCCAATCAACAATCCAAAGGCCAGGGAAGAAGGATCACCATGTTCTTCAGTCAACCATACGCATCTGAATCCATAAAGTCATCAGGCCTGAGCTTAGTGGGCAAAAAAACTGCAATCAACACCTCCAAAAAAGGCCCAAACCCCCCATGGTTTTGTTACTTTTTTTATTTTTCTTTTCCTTATAATTTCTTTTTTTAATTATTATCATTATTGTTAATTAACCTAACAAACTAATTTTTTCCCATAAAATTAAAAAAAAAAAAAAGCATTTTATTATTTATTAACTTATTTTTGTAAATAAATTCTAATATTAATTAATTAGTTAGTTTAAATAGGTAACTTTAATCTTTTTCTTAAAAACTAAAATAAATTTAGAACTAGATTTTTTCTTCTTTTAATTTTTAATTCCTTTTATTTTATTTTCATTAAAAACATAAAAATACCAAAAAACATTTTCTTAATTAATTAATTAATTAGTTATTAGTTTTAATTTCATTAATTACTAAAAAAGGGACAAAAATTCAATTCTTTCTTAAAAAAGGGTCAACACCCTAAAGACTTCCTGATTCAATCTTTGGCGCGTATTTATTTTTAATTTATTATTTTGTAACTGCTTCTGGAAATGTAATAGTTAATTAGGACCTCCTTTATCGCTTTATTTATTTTCTCGCACTTTATTTCCAAACGGGTTATGTTTTTTGGCGATGTATAGACCCGCACCTTGTAACAGCTAGATTTACATTTTCGCAATTTATTTTCCGCACTCCTAACTGCTAAAAAATGCATGAAAGGATGTATGAATAATAAAAATCAATCCGTAGCTCACAAATAACATGTACAAGATAACCTTAACTGAAAAACAACACACAAAGCACATGCCACTCCTAGGGTACGCCTCACTGGTTGCCTCGACGTGGTCGTCAAGTATAGGGTGTTTTAGAGGTCGCCCTCCTGTCTAAAGATCCAGTCGCCTCGAAACGGTTGCCTCAGATACAAAGGATCTAGGACATTAGGGTTACTTCTAAGGTGTCCTACTATTGCTTTGGTGACCACACATGTCCCTTAATCGAATTGACCCGAATACCTCCAACGACGGTGCTGCCTATCTCTCAATGGTGTGATAGCACTATCTAAAGGACTCTTACACAGCCTAATTCCTTAGAGTAGGTAGATTCTCATGGGTACTTGCTCTTCTCAAAACAAACAAAAAACAAACTTTTCACACCTCACACTTTCTAAAAGTTTTCAAACAAATTTTTCATACACTCTTGAGGACTGATACAAGAGTTACTTAGAAATTTTTCAAACGAAACTTTTTTTCAAAACCCACACACATTTGAAAAGCAAACAATTTTTGAAAACATAAGAGCAAGTACCTAAGAGCCCATGGATAACCATGGATAGAAAGGGTGCTAACACCTTCCCTTTCTATAAATCTACCTCCCGAACCGAGAAACATTCTCGAATAAGGAATTTTGCTGTGCTTTTGTCCTTTCCATGTTGGAGAACATAAAAGACGATGGCGACTCTTGCTTACCGCGACATTTCGCGAACCAGCTTAAAAAAAACAGTCAGTTCTATTTCCACCGATCACATTCACTATCAATCCAATTGATCTTGAGCAATGTTTTGGGTCATTCCATTAGCTCAAAATGATGCAATTGAACTCTTGAGATCATGCTTCAAACCAATTAAACATTTTTCTAGGTCAAAAAATCAGAAATTGCCTTTCCTCAATCAAAACCCTAATTTTGACCATTTTGCCCTTTTGATGATTTGATCAAAATTCTTGAGGAATTATGGTCCAAACTTGATCAAATGATACATACTAGTTTATAATGTTGATGTGGATAAAAAATTATGAAGTTTGACTGTAAATTGGCCAAAGTTGACTTTTTCCCCAATACAATTGATTTTTAGGTCAACTGCTTAATTGACTGAGCAAAAGGGTGATCCAAAGCTTGAAACTTGACATGAGTGATCTTGGGGGTCCATAATGATCAATGACAATCATATGAGGCATTGAAAGTTCAATTATCCTTGTGCGATCTCAAACCCTAATTTTGGTCATCAATGCTTAAGGAGGTGTCTTGAGTTGATCAACCCTAGTGCAGTCTTGAACCAAGAGAGATCTTTGTGAGAAAATATTTGATAAATGAGAGGGAAAATTTTGGGGTACAACAGATGCCCCTGTTCAATCTTCTTAAACCTGAAGAGTTAGATTGGCGGATTTTCCATTTGTGACTTGAAGGTGGAAGATGATTGGACACTAGAGTGCCCAGAAATTTGGACTTGAGGAAGTGGTGGTTGATGGTATAGGGAATAGGCCTAAAGATACCATTTGGAGATGTGATAGAAAGTTGTTGGAGATGGGCTTGTAGATGCCATCCAAAAATGATTGTTGAACCGTATCTGCAAACTGAAACTGAATGAGTATCAGAATGACGTCCGTGCCTGAAGCGTATCTGTATTGCGTCTGAGAGCTGAATCCAAATGAGTATCAGGATGGCATTCGTATCTGGAGCATATCTGTATTGTATCTAAAAGCTGAATCTAAATGAGTATCAGAATAGCATCCGTATCTGGAGCGTATCTGAACTGTCTCTGAAAGCTGAATCTGAATGAGTATCAGAATAACGTCCGTGTCTAGAGCGTATCTGAACTGTATCTTGAAAGAGAATCTGAATGAGTATCAGAATGGCGTCCGTATCTGGAGTGTATCTGAACTGTATTTGAAAGCTCAACTGGTCGTGTAGATAATTGTCCTGACTTGTTTCAGGTATCAATCTCTGACTTTTTGCAAATTGTTGATGATAGCCATCTGCTGACTGATCTTTCCTGAAAAGATGAAAGATTATTTGTATGCAATGTCATGATGTATGAAATGCATTGTATAATGATGTTCTCAATAAAATGAGTGAGACTATGTTGTATGCGTTCGTGTTGTCAATGTCATGACGTATGGATGTGATGTATAGGCATATAAGCTATATTGTTGTAACACTGTTGGATTAGGGATAATAAATCCTCGACTGTTGTTGGATATGTGGAGTGTAAGTCTTCATGTTTTGAAGTGTTGATGAGTTGATGAGCTCCTATTTATTAGAGAAATAAACTTTGTTGTAAGGGAAACGCCGCGTATGGCATGTGAAATCTGTTGGGGAATCCTGAGAAGTTGGACGACTTCTACTGGGGATTGATAATTGGAAGTTTTATTCTGCTGAGGATTAAGCTGTACACTGTAGGGAATTTTATGGAATAGTCTAAAGATATTATCCTATTTCTTAAAGCCATTAGTTATTGTCTTCTATTTTTTTGCCCATTTGTAAACAGTAGTTACGTTCAAATTCATATGCTCAAAAATAAATCATTGGACGTTTTTGTAAACAAAACACAGAAATTAAAGAAAAACATATAGTTTTGTACTCTCAAAGGAGTATCTTAGTATTAACTTGAATAAGTATTTTGTACAATGAGACAAACATTCTAGTAAGAGAATGTTGTTGTAAAAAAATGAAAATTTGATACAAAGAAAAGATAGCTATGTGCAATAATCCCATGGGGTTCCCATTCTGCTATAGCCTTCGTGTCTCTGAGCGTCTTGTCCACTTGCTGCCTTGTCCGAAGTTGATTGGATTGATCAGAACCGCTAAGTTTGTCAGTCGAAGCCAAAGGTTGTCCGTAAAGGTGATCCAACGGGACATAGTCGTACGCTTTAATTCCCTAATTTTTGCCTAGACCTCCCTTTCGGGTTTTCAGTCCACCGGGATACCCTTTTTTTACCAAGTCGCCCTTTCGGGTTTTCAACTTGCCGGGTGTATGGATTTTTTTTTGTTTTTATCCCTAATTTTTCCCGAACCTTTTTGGTTCGCCGGGATACCCTTGTTTTGCCTAGGTGTGTCAACCTAGCGGGTCTCTTATGCGTAGTATCTTTTGACTATGTCCGTGTTCATAGGGTGTGGCAGGTCGTCGCCATCCATAGTGGTCAAGATCATCGCTCCACCAGAGAATATGCTTTTGATCACAAACGGTCCTTCATATGTAGGAGTCCATTTGCCCCTGGGATCACCTTGCGACAGTATGATGCGCTTGATCACCAAATCCCTGACTTGATACACTTGGCGTCTGACCATTTTTTTGAAAGCCTTGATCATCCGTTTTTGATACATTTGACCATGACAGACAACAGCAAGCCTTTTCTCATCAATCAAGTTCAGTTGATCAAGTCGGGTTTGGATCCAATCTTCTTCATTCAGCCCTACATCCTTCATAATTCTCAAAGAGGGGATCTGGACCTCAATAGGCAAGACAGCCTCCATGCCGTATACCAGAGAGTAGGGTGTTACCCCAGTTGATGTGCGTGCTGTGGTACGGTAACCGTGGAGGGAAAATGGTAGCATCTCATACCAGTCTTTGTATGTGACTGTCATTTTCTGTATGATCTTTTTGATATTCTTATTTGCGGCTTCGACAACACCATTCATCTTTGGCCGGTAAGGGGAAGAATTGTGGTGCTGGATCTTGAATTGCGTACACGGTGCGGTGATCATAGTGTTTTTGATATTCGTACCATTGTCTGTGATGATCCTCTCCGGGATACCGTACCGACAGATGAGATTCTGTTTGATGAACCGGGCGACAACATTCTTGGTAACGGAAGCGAAAGAAGCCGCCTCAACCCACTTTGTGAAATAGTCAATGGCCACCAAGATGAAGCGATGTCCATTAGAGGTTGTTGGCTTGATTTCTCCAATCATGTCGATGTCCCACATAGCAAAGGGCCAAGGAGCCGTTAAGACGTTCAGAGGAACTGGAGGTACGTGCACCTTGTCAACATAGATCTGACACTTGTGGCAGGTTCGAGAGTGTTGATAACAATCTGCTTCCATGGTTGACCAGTAATAACCTTCCCGTAGGATTTTATTTGCCATCGTATGCCCACTTGAATGGGTTCCAAAAGTGCCTTCATGTAGATCATCCGTGATCTTCTCTGCTTCAACCTTGTATATGTAATGGAGCAAAATAGAGTCATGGTTGCGCTTGTAGAGAATGCCATTACTGAGGAAGAATTTAGCAGAGAATCTCCTTAGGAACTTCTTATCATTAACTGAAACTCCTTCTGGATACTCTTGAGCCTCGAGATACCTCTTGACTTCGTGAAACCAAGGCCGGTCCACTACTTCTTCAGTATTAATCTCGTGGAAGTGAACCGGTTCATCCATTTGTTCAATGGTGATTTAGGGAGCCTCGTTATCCCATTTGAGTTTAAACATGGATGACCTTATGGCTAGCGCATCTACTAGTTGATTTTCTTCTTGCGGGAAATGTTCGAAGGTAATCTTCTCGAAATGTGGGATTAATGTCAACACATGTTCTTCATAGGGGATAAGGTTAGGGTGTTTAGTGTCCCATTCTCCTTTGATTTGGCTGATGACCAAGGCTGAATCTCTGAATACGCTTAAGGAAGTGTGACAACCTTCAAGGGATATGAGTACATCACCTATGCCATTTCCGAGTGCGTTGGATGCCCCATCAAAAACCAGGGTCCATCGGGATCCTTGTTCAGGTCCGTCATATGGTCTGAGTTATTCACAATTGTTTACCATCATGATGTCTTCATCTGGGAATTCGAACATCATGGACGGGTAGTCATCCACAACTTGATGAGTAAGGTTATCGCCTAGTACACTGCCCTTTATTGCTTTCTGGGTAGTGTATTGAATCTCATATTCCGTCAGGATCATCTGCCATCTCGCTATTCTCCCAGAGAGGGCAGGCTTCTCGAAAATGTATTTTATTGGATCCATCTTGGATACCAATAAGGTAGTATGGGTCAGCATATACTGTCTTAGATGACGAGCATCCCATGCCAGAGCGCAACAAGTTTTATCGAGTAGTGAATATCTTGTTTCAAAGTCGGTAAACTTTTTGCTCAGGTAATAAATAGCATGCTCTTTTCGGCCAGACTCGTCGTGTTGCCCCAACACACACCCCATTGAATTTTCCAGAATAGTTAGATACATGATCAAGGGTCTTTCCTCGACTGGTGGCATGAAAACGGGAGGCTCTTGTAGGTACTCTTTGATCTTGTCGAAGGCAGTTTGGCACTCATCATTCCATTTGACTACTTGATCTTTCTTCAATAATTTGAAGATTGGTTCACAAGTAGCTGTCAGGTGAGAAATGAATATGGAAATTTAGTTTAAACGTCCTAAGAATCCTCTGACTTCCTTCTTGGTATGAGGAGCAGGCATTTCTTGTATCTCTTTCACCTTGGCAAGATCCACTTCGATACCTTTTCCGCTGACGAAAAAACCCAGGAGTTTACCGGACCTCACCCCAACTATGCATTTATTCGGGTTCAACCTCAGCTTGTATTTCTTTAGTGTCTCAAAGAGTTTCTGTAAATGGTCAAGATGTTCCTCTTCAGTTTGAGATCTGGATATCATGTCTTCCACATAGAACTTTATTTCGTGATGTATCATGTCATGAAATAAAGCTACCATGGCACGCTGATATGTTGCCCCAGCATTCTTCAACCCGAATGGCATAACCTTGTAATAGAAAGTTCCCCATTGTGTGACAAATGTTGTTTTCTCCATGTCCTCAGGCGCCATTTTGATTTGGTTGTAGCCTTAGAAACCATCCATGAAGGAAAACACCTTATGCAGTGTTGTATTGTCAACCAAAATATCGATGTGGGGAAGTGGGGAATCATCCTTAGGGCTTTCCCTATTCAAATCTTTGTAGTCCACGCACATTCGTACCTTGTCGTCCTTTTTAGGCACGGGAACAACATTGGCGAATGTTGTACCCCAAAATTTTCCCTCTCATTTTATCAAGATTTCCCCTCACAAGACTCCTTAAACTCCAGACAAGATTAGGGTTTTGCTCTGCTCAAGACATCTCCTTGCACTGATGACCTAAATTAGGGTTTGAGTTTGCACAGAGATTTTTGGACTTCCAATGCTCAAAGTGACTTTCATACTTCATGTTGGACTTATAATATTGCCTCTACCAAGTTTCAAGCCTTGAATCAAATTTTTGCCCAATCAATTGGACAATTAACCTAGAAATCAACTGTATTGGGGAAAAATTCAATTGTGGCCAATTTACAATCAAACCTCACAATTTTTGATCCACATCAACATTATAGACTCTTATGGATCATTTGATCAAGTTTGGACCACAACTCCTCAAGAAATTTGATCAGATCACCAAAAGGGCAAAATGGTCATTTTTAGGGTTTTGGGTGCAGAAGGGCAATATCTGACTTTTGACCTAGCCAATGGAAAATTGGGTTCAAGCATGGACTCAAGGACTCAATGGCATCATCTTGACCTATTCACAAGGTTCAAAAGATCTCAAATGCATTGGATTGACAAATGAATTTTCCAGTCAACTGATCAAAATTTGACTGTATATTGAAAAGTCAAACTTTGACTTTTTGGTCAAAATCAAGTGCCAAGGATCATTTTTCATCAAGATGTGTCAAAACATGAAACTTGTTCATCAAGAAACCCAATTTTGCAAATTAGGGTTTGTGATACGGTGGGAGAACTGACTAGTGTTTTGCGTTCGTATTCGCACTTGTGCGGTTGAGCAAGAGTCGCCACCGATTTTTTATTTTATCCTAAAGGAAAGGTTAAAAAAGCACAGCAAAAACCTTTTGAGATATTTCGTGGGTTCGGGGGGTAGATTATGAAAAGGGAAGGTATTAGCACCCTTTTCATCCATGGTTATCCATGGGCTCTTAGTTACTTGGTTTTTTAGATCACTTGCCTTGTTTTTTCAATTGCTTTGAAAATGGTGTGTGTGTGGGTGCTTTTTGAAAATGTTTTGGAAAAAGATGCCTTGTCTTAGGCAACTAATTTATTTGACTCGTGATTGAGTGTTTTACAAAAGTGTGGATCTTTTCGAAAAGATGTTTCAAATGTTTTTGAGAGTTTGTTTTGAAAGTGTTGTGGATTGTGGTTTTTGAAAAGAAGGCAAGTGTTTTTGCAAATTGATCTCAAGTAACTAAGAGTTTTGCCTACCCTATTGTACTCAAAGGTTTTTGTTATGTTTTAACCCCTTTTAACAATTTTGTTCTACCATTGAAATTGGTGGACAATCTTGCGTTTAGGAAGTTTATTCGGGACGGGCGCGGGTCATCGTATGGACCATGAATGCAATGATGCCAAGTGTCTTTGGCAATTTGCTTTGAAGGGACTATGATCATTCCGTTTAGGCAACATTCGAAAGCGTCATCGAGGGACTTATGATCATTTGATTTTGTTTTGCCAAAGGTACTCGACGTGCAAGCATGGCCCATTTTGGAAGGCAACATGTGGGATTACCCTAGGGGGTGCAAGTGTGATTGTGTATTGATTACATGTATTTGTCTTGTATTAGGTTATCTAGCGTTTGATTTTATGTACATGCAAACCCTAGGTCTAACCATGGTATAATTTGGAAAACTGTAAATTGCGGAAATGTAAAAATCTACGCTATTACAAAATAGTGTCCGGGAGTGGGGGTACAAGTGTATGAATGGGGATGAGACTTATAGTATCCAATAGGTTACAACCAAATCGAATGTGCGATCAAATGTAAATATCGAATATACAAATATAAGATAAACAAGTGTATAGGAGCAATGTATTGTGTAAGTGTAAGTGTGAGATGTATATGTATTGTGTAATTAATTACAGGTGCGGAATGTGAAATTAATGCGAGATTAGGGTATTTGACCTAGATGTGTGTTTTAATGAATCTTTGATTTGTATGCTTTTAATATATACAAAAGAAAATGTCCAAGTTTTAATTAAGAAATGTATCTTTATTTGTTTATATACAAAAAGTATTTTAATCAAATGTTTGTGAATTTTAATATTAGAGAAAAAATGTATTTCTATTATTATGTACAAATATGTATGTTAATTAAAAAGAATAAAAAGAAGTATTTTCAATTTTTAATTATATGATGTAGAAATGTATTTTTATGTGCAAAAATATTTTAAGAAAAAAAGAATGGAAATGTATTTTCAATTTTTAATATAGGATAAAAAATGATATGTACAAATGTATTTTAATCAAGTATTTAGAAATTAAGTTATGCAACTATGTACAAAATATATCTTTAATTAAAAGAACAAAAAGTCATTTTTAATTTTAAGTATATGATATAAAAAAGGTATTTATTATTTATGTGATTTTTTAATAATAAAAAAGTGTTTATATGATATAAAGAAAAGAGGTTAGTATTTAAAATGAATTTGGTTATATAAAAAGGGTTAGTGATAATAAAAATGAGATTAAGGCTCTTTTTTGAATCCAATGGGCTTTTAGGGCGTGCAGAATGGGCAAGGCCCATGTTGAACTCAGAATGAAATTTTAGGGTTTCACGTTTTGTTTGTTCAGTTGGAAATGCTTTAGGGTTGGCAGCGGCGCCGTTCGCGTTCGTCGTTCAACGTTATCTTCCGGTCATAGCTCTTTGCCCAAACTGAAATCCTTCGCCTCAGCCATCAGCAATCTCCACCTCTTCTCCTCTCTTCAAGCCCTCATAAATGGTGACAAACAAAGGTATTCTCTTTTCAACGCGTTAGGGTTCGAATTCTTCTTAGACATAATTGTTTACTGCTTTTCTTTTGACTGTGCGTTTAACTTTTTGTTTGTTTTAATGAGGATGAAAAGGCATAAGAAAAGGGATGTTTTACCTTGATAGAGGGGAGGAAGAAGATGGAGGAGGAGCGTAGGAGGCTCGATGGCGGAGGTTCGGTGATGTTCGCGCTAGCTGGCTTTGAGATCCTGGTATCTTTGTATATTTCTTTGTTTATTGGTTTTAATGATGATGTTCTGAAAAGCCCTCTTGAAACGATTCGCTTCTTTACCTCTTCTACTGCATGTTGCCTTGATCTGTTGCTTTGAATTGTTGCTTTGAACTGTTGTTGCTTGGACGAACTTTCTCTCTTCTTCTCTTGTTGCCTTGGACGCTTGTATCTCTTGTTACTTCCTTGCCTATATGCTTGAAATATGCCTTTCTGAGATGTTTGCTTGCCTTGAACTTCTGTTGAGTTTGCCTTCTTCTGAATTGCCTAATTTGAAATGTTTCTTCCTCGCCCCATGATGAATCCAAGATTCTGAGGGCTTGAAGGCTTGATGCTTTTTTTGGAGCCTTGAGGCTTTGAAAAGCATAAGCTTATCTCTTACAATGAATGGCTTGAGTATGCTTGAGGGATTTGGATATGCTTGAGGGATTTGGATATGCTTGAGGGATTATGTTGCCTATGATGAATATTTTACTGAGGCCTGGAGGGTTAGAAAAATGATTCTGGTTGGCTTGGGGTTGGTTCAGGTTTGAACTTGGTTATGTTTGTGCTAGCAAATGGGTGTGTTGACAGGGGTTGGTATGCTTGACAGGTTCAGCATGTTTTTAGTTGGTTTATCAGGTTTGAAGGCTAGGCCAGGTTTGGTAGTTTAGTTTATGTGTTTGTATGTGTTTTGGTTAAGCTGATGTGGTGAGGTTTTGACAGCAGGTAAGCTTGCAGTAGGTTATGTTGTTGGACAGTATGGTGGTTCTTCAGGTCTTGTGCAGGTTTTCTATGCTTTTGACCTTGCAGTAGTTTAGGCTTTTGAGGTTGAGCTTCAGATTTTGTGAGGTTTGGCCTTGGGTTTGAACTTGGTTCTGGTTCACAGTTTTGTATATTTTTTTCTCTCCTTTGCTGAACTGAGTTCTCTTGGATTATATCTTTTTTTTGTTATGTTTGCATGTCCTGCCTCAGCCTACAAAACCTGCATATGCTTAATTTATCTCTCTTCTCTTTTTCTCCATAGTACAGTTGAATATATTATATGATTCTTTGTGTACTATCCTCTGAAGGGGCCCTGGGAAATGATGATTAAGTTGCTTGCATAACACATTATTTCTGCATACTTTATCCAGCTTTGACAGCTTGCTACACTTTATCTTTTCTTTGATATCTTTTCCAAATCCTTTTTGACAGCTTTTGAGTGGATTTTGTACTTTGACAGTAAAATGCACTTTTGGCTAATCTTTGAGTAGACTTTGGCATTTGATAGGAAGTGGGAATTGGATTTTTCAGTTTAGTTTGAATTTGAAGTTTGAGATTTTATGCAGTTTGAACTTTGGAATTTATGCATTTGACATTTTACATTTATGATAAAAATCTTCCCTCTTTGTGAACCGGGAGAAATCCCGTGATTTGCAGAGAGGGTCAACTGATCCCAGTCAGTGGCCCCTAATGATGAGCAAATTTTATCTGTCTCTTTTAATTTAACTGCTTTCTGACTTTCCTTCTTCTTTTTGCAGATAAAAAATGGAGCACCGGAGCGAAGTGAAGAATGAAGAATTAGAAATAGGATAGAATTTTTTATTTTCAATTTAATTTTTGTACACTATTATTATTTTAAATACTTTGTAATAAATACTCGTATCCAAATAATAACAATTGTAACAACTATTAAATATGAAATAAAAATTCCATTGACATTTAATTCTTTTCAATTCCTTTTCTTTATTTACTTGTTATTTATAATTCCTTAAATTAAATAACATGAAAGTTAAATTTCAAGTATTTAATTTTTAAAACCATAAATAATCAACTAAACCTTGCTGATCAAAATAAATGAACTGGACGTCTCCATTATTCAAAGCAACGCACAGTCGAACACAAAAACTGATCAGATGCAATCCTTTCTTACTGATTCTTTGCCAAGCACTGTAATTCCAAACTGCACATATCTTTTGACTGGTGAATTCAAACCAATTGCCTCCTCTTACTGATTAAATTATGAACAATGCAAATTCAACCCGAATCTCGGAATAAACCGCAAAGTACTGTGGAATTTCAACCTTTCTGAGAAGATGCCCATAAAACCCTTAATTCCTGATTAAATGCCAAATAACATTCGCCTGATCAAAATTGAACCAAAAATCCTCCAAAACCCTAAGCCAACTGTGAAACAATCCAGAGTCCTGACAATCAGTAAAAACCCTAATTTCGCTTGACTGACAAGAAAAGTCCGTTTGTCCGATTCTTGAGCCAGTTTGAAGAATCAGGAAATGCTTGAAGCTGATATTTCTTGGGGAAAAATGTGAGGGCAAATTTTGGGGTACAACAGTTTCCCCTGTTCAATCTTCTTGGATCTGAAGAGTTAGATTGGCAAGTTTGCCTTTCGCGACTTGAAGGTAGAAGAAGATTGGACACTAAAGTGCCCAGAAAATTTGCACTCGGCGATATGATGGTAGATGTGAATGGGCTTACAGATGCCATTTGGTGATGGGCTTAAAGATGCCATCTGGTGCGATAGAATTTTGTCGGGGGATGGGCTTAGAGATGCCATCTGAGAATGGGCTTACGGATGCCATTCGGCGACTGTTGGTAGGAGGATGGGCTTACAGATGCCATCTGGTAATGTTGAACTGTATGTCAATGGTGAGTGGACAAGTATCAGAAGGGCCTCCATGTTTTGGAACATCTCTGAATCGGGGTCCGAACAAGCAATAGATTGACGTCCATATCTGGAGAATCTGTAAACTATCTGAGATTGAATAAGTAATAGAGCAACATCCGTTGTTGGGACATGTCCGTAAACTATTTTCAAAAATTGTGAAGAGTCTGAACAAGTCGGTAGATTGACATCCGTTGTTGGGAAGAATCTGTAAACTAATTTCAGAAGTTGAGTAGAGTCTGAACAAGTCGGTAGATTGACATCCGTTGTAGGGAAGAATCTGTAAACTATTTCAGAAGTCTTGAAGTTGAAGAGGAACCGGTGTAGGGTTTCTGCTGATGCGTCTGAATGAATCTGGAATAAGTATCAGAATGTCGCCGTGTCTGGGTCACATCTGAACTATTTCTGGATGAATCTCGGGAGTTGATCTGTGTCTGTCGACTGATCTCTCCTGAAAAGGCAAAGGGTTAGTTGTATGCAATGCTATGATGCATGATGCAATGCATGTGACATTAATGTTTATGATATGAATGTAATGAATGCGCATGTAAGCTGATGAGCTAATCTTGCCGAGGATACATGAATCCGAGATGGCTGAAGATAAAAGCCTCTTGACTGCTGCCGGGGAAAATAAATCCTTGGCTGCTGCTGGGGAAGAGAATTCCTGATGACCTCTACTGGGGAGTTCCAAACTAGTAGACTCATGCTGGGGAGGCCAGATTGAGAATCTTCGGCTTGATGGGAAGTAACCCTGGCGACTTCACTGGGGAACCCAAGGTTTGCCTTCCCAAAACTCTGTGGGGAGAAGGTTCAATGGTCTGGCTCCGCTGGGGATACTGAAGTTTAAACTCTGAGGGGAATTGAATTCCGGAGGATTCCCTGGCTGGGGATTTGCAAAGATAAGTTACTGTTGGGGTATTTTGATGAACTCCGCTGGGTATAGGGAGAATTTTTGCGAGCGCGATCTTCCGTGGTTGTTAGCTTGAGAAGAATCTGAACAAGCGATGGGTTAACATCCGTTACTTGGAGAACCCGTGAACTATTTTCAGAAATCTTGAAGTTGAATCAGCGATAGAGCCGCATCCGTTGTTGGGAAGCGTCCGTAAACTAATTTCAAAGGTTGAGAAGAGTCTGAACAAGTTGGTAGATTGACTTCCGTTGTTGGGAAGAATCCGTAAACTTGTTTCAGAAGTCTTGAAGAGGAACCGGTGTAGGGCTTCCTGATGATGAGCTTGTGTAAAACTGCATCGATTTTGAACACTTTTGACATTCGAATGCCCCAAGTGGTGATGTAGATAATTTCCTGGCTTGTTATAGGTGTTGGTCTACAATCGGTCGTTCACAGATGTTTTCCTGGGTTGTTACAAGTGTTGATCTGGAATTCTTCAGACATGCCCTGGCTGGATACAGGAGTCGAATCTGGAATGGTGATAGTTGATAGATATGCCCTGGCTAGATATAGGAATCGAATCTTCAAACTCTTCAGACGTGCCCTGGCTAGATACAGGAATCGAATCTGGAAATAGTCGTCAACAGATATGCCCTGGCTGGATACAGGAATCGAATCCTCAAACTCTTCAGACGTGCCCTGGCTAGATACAGGAATCGAGTCTGGAAATGGTCGTCAACAGATATGCCCTGGCTGGATACAGGAATCGAATCCTCAAACTCTTCAGACGTGCCCTGGCTAGATACAGGAGTCGAGTCTGGAAATGTGATAGTTGACAGATATGCCCTGGCTGGATACAGGAATCGAATCTTCAACTCTTCAGACGTGCCCTGGCTAGATACAGGAATCGAGTCTGGAAATGATGTAGTTGATTTGTTGAACACTTTTGACATTCGAATGCCCCAAGTGGTGAAGAAGGAGTCTTGAATCAGATTACTCTGCATATTGAGAGATTTCTTGAAATCTTGACTGGACTGCCCCAGGTTAACTGAACTTTGAAAGATCTGTTGGACCTTGACTGGACTGCCCCAGGTTAATTGAATTGTGACAGGTCATGCCCCTTGCTGATAGGAGATTTGATGGAAGTGTTATCCTCTTGAAGTGATTTTGACTTACTGAGAGAGTTTTCGTTCCTCCGAACATGCGCTGTATGAACTTCTTCGCTGTCAAACAAAAGGGTTAAATGCAGACAGTGATATTCGAATAATGCAAAGTTTATGTTTGTCTTTGAAGTTTTGAAAAATGCGTTTTTTAGCAGAAAACTTTTCATAAGACAAGTTAACACAAGATTTAGAGCAAAGCCCTACAGGAGTCAGGATACCTTTGGTAACAGTATGCTTTCGAACTAACCCATGCTTCAATTAGGACTTTTGAAGGGTTGTAACGTGGCTTGGTTCGCGGTTTAAGAAACAAAGGATAAAAGGCTCACAGTATATTTGTACCCACCCGCTCTTCGTGATGTTCTTCAACCTAAGCTCAGTTAATTGTGCGTCACACTCTGTTTTGAGTTTGGAACGACTTTTGGGCGATGGTTCACCAGTTTGAATTTTTGGGAGACAGTCATCATCTCCTTTTTCTTTTTCAACATTTTTCATGTTGTTGAGGATTTTGTAATGACCTCACTATTTTGATTTTGATTTGTTATCCCTAACTTTTGCCTGACTGTTCCCATTTTCCGGGATTACTGTCAGCGGGATGCCCCAGCTTTCTTACGCCTCCTTCATAGGTTTTGGCTTAGTGGGCTTTTCTCTTTTGAGAGATTGACTGTCTATATGATAGGGAACCACCCTGGTCTTTTGATTCCAAAGGAACGCTTTCTTTTTTGGCGTCGTTCGTTGTATTACGAACTGAGAGTTTGCGACTTCAATGCGCATTTTCTTTTGAATTAACTGAGATACTACCCTGCCCCAGGTTTATATCAAGGTTTCGATTGTTTAGAACAGAAAACTCCTACTTCTTTGGCTCGAAGGGGTTGACTAGGGATTAACTTCCTTATAACTCCAGTGTTTGGGAATTGAAAGAAATGCCTGTACATCATCAGCAAGGTCTGTTCAAAAGCATACTGTATAAGATTATGGTATTGTTTCGTCATCCTCCCTCTAAAGGCTTACAGCTTTTTATCAAGAGTCAAATATCATAAAGAAAAGCATAAGAGTAGTGAAACGAATGGATGAATTCAAGACAAACATATGCAATGCATTAATGAAAACAGAGTTTAACATCAACAGATAATTGTTTGACGGCAAAAGAAATTACAACTTTGAAAGTTCAAAAAGAAGCAAAGGTCTTTCAGCTTGAGCTTCGTCACTTCAGATGGAGAACCCTTTAACGGAAGATCTTCATCTCACCGTCTGGCATGAATTCCAGCACCCCAATGTCGATCAGATCTTGAATCTTGTTCTTCAAGGCCCAACAGTCGTTGGTGCCGTGTCCCGGGCTGTAGGAGTGGTAAACACAGAATGCGTCGGGATTATAGTGAGGAGAGGAGATATTGAGCTTCTGAGGAGGGTCCTTTACAGTAAGCAAGTTGACCTCCAACAGGCGCTTCAGTATGAAGAATGATGGTATTTCAGTCTCCGTGAACTATCTTCCCGACTTTTCTTGTTTACGCCGATTACCCCTTTGACGCTGGCGAGGTTGTTGATGGGCTTGTGACCCTGAAGCAAGTAAATGAGCTTTCCCCTTGTCTTCTTGAGTGGGTGGAGGTTGAGCGGTTACTGGCTCTTCGACCTCAGATATTTGCCCTAGTTGGTTGTTTGGAAGCAGTTGGCGGACAAGAACTCTGAGTTCCTCTTGTCTTTGGGATAAGTCTTGGATGAGAGCCATCTGGCCCACCAACTGTCCCATCATTTGAGTCCTCAGTGTTGTCAGATCAAACTGCAGCTCCACAATCTGATCACTCCTGGTATTGTTGGAATTCCCCAGGCCTTTGGTGAGGAGAGCTTTCATCTCTTCTTGCCCCAGAGACAAGTTCAGGAACATCTCCTGCAGCTGAGCAGTCTGGTCTTGGATGTCTTTAACAGACCTTTCTAGAGCCATCTCTTGCTGAAATAAACAGCAGGAGAGTAAGGAAACCTGAAAAAGGAAAGATTGTCAAAATGCAATGCATGATATGTGGATGCATGCTTTCAAGGATCTCTTGGGGTAAACACAAGAAAAATGTTAGAGGTTGAACCCTGCTCTTGGATTGGAGATCTCTGTACCGGTGGACGTCCTTCCACGAGAATCAAGCTCACCATGTCGAGTGGGTCATAGCCACTGATTCAAGTTGTTGCACTTGAGCCTTATTTGGAGAACTTTGTATCGGTAGATGTCTTTCCACGAGAATCAAGCTCACCATGTCGAGTGGGTCATAGCCACTGATTCAAGTTGTTGTACTTGATCTTTGACTGCATTGGTTAGAGAAGAAACCTCTTGCCCCTGGATAGATGTCTGGTTCAACGTAATCCTGCATCAACAGAACCCTCGAGATCCTTGAAATGGTTATTGAAAATGCTAAAATGCTATGGTATGATGTCATGATGTTATGTACATGTATGCACAAGCAAGTGAGTGTATATACAGGCAAACATATTCACACAAAGCACACAAGGTCTTAGGTTTAGGCTTGCATGAGGTTCAGGTACTACCCTCTTTCAGTTTGTTGGTTAAAACCTGTCCTATCAAAAGTAACCGGGTTCTAGAGGATCTCATATCATTGGCTACCCTCAATCGGTCATAACTCCAGCATCGCAATCTTTTCTCGCGGCCAGAACCATCTCGAGAGTTTAGCCTCAATGAGTGTAGCATACTGCTACTGTCCTAATAGCCAAGTTGGTCAATTTAGGGTTCTAAGGTTGGTTGGTGTTTAATGACCCCTTAGAAGACCCATATTCTCCCCGTCTTAACGCGAGGGATATCGGTACAGACCAAGACGCCACACCAACGTAGCCACTGCTTCACCCATGTCGGTATACGCCGGACAGGTCCCTCACAGATTATGCTACCTAAAAGGGTTTCCCCAGATCCGGGTTAGGATCTATAAAACTCCGATACAAAGCCCACAAATATAAAGCAAACAAAGCAATCAATTGAAAGTAAAGGTGATCTAAACCCTAAGGTTACTCCACTTTTAAAATTTCCCCAGCAGAGTCGCCAGTTCTGTGATACGGTGGGAGAACTGACTAGTGTTTTGCGTTCGTATTCGCACTTGTGCGGTTGAGCAAGAGTCGCCACCGATTTTTTATTTTATCCTAAAGGAAAGGTTAAAAAAGCACAGCAAAAACCTTTTGAGATATTTCGTGGGTTCGGGGGGTAGATTATGAAAAGGGAAGGTATTAGCACCCTTTTCATCCATGGTTATCCATGGGCTCTTAGTTACTTGGTTTTTTAGATCACTTGCCTTGTTTTTTCGATTGCTTTGAAAATGGTGTGTGTGTGGGTGATTTTTGAAAATGTTTTGGAAAAAGATGCCTTGTCTTAGGCAACTAATGTATTTGACTCGTGATTGAGTGTTTTACAAAAGTGTGGATCTTGTCGAAAAGATGTTTCAAATGTTTTTGAGAGTTTGTTTTGAAAGTGTCGTGGATTGTGGTTTTTGAAAAGAAGGCAAGTGTTTTTGCAAATTGATCTCAAGTAACTAAGAGTTTTGCCTACCCTATTGTACTCAAAGGTTTTTGTTATGTTTTAACCCCTTTTAACAATTTTGTTCTACCATTGAAATTGGTGGACAATCTTGCGTTTAGGAAGTTTATTCGGGACGGGCGCGGGTCATCGTATGGACCATGAATGCAATGATGCCAAGTGTCTTTGGCAATTTGCTTTGAAGGGACTATGATCATTCCGTTTAGGCAACATTCGAAAGCGTCATCGAGGGACTTATGATCATTTGATTTTGTTTTGCCAAAGGTACTCGACGTGCAAGCATGGCCCATTTTGGAAGGCAACATGTGGGATTACCCTAGGGGGTGCAAGTGTGATTGTGTATTGATTACATGTATTTGTCTTGTATTAGGTTATCTAGCGTTTGATTTTATGTACATGCAAACCCTAGGTCTAACCATGGTATAATTTGGAAAACTGTAAATTGCGGAAATGTAAAAATCTACGCTATTACAAAATAGTGTCCGGGAGTGGGGGTACAAGTGTATGAATGGGGATGAGACTTATAGTATCCAATAGGTTACAACCAAATCGAATGTGCGATCAAATGTAAATATCGAATATACAAATATAAGATAAACAAGTGTATAGGAGCAATGTATTGTGTAAGTGTAAGTGTGAGATGTATATGTATTGTGTAATTAATTACAGGTGCGGAATGTGAAATTAATGCGAGATTAGGGTATTTGACCTAGATGTGTGTTTTAATGAATCTTTGATTTGTATGCTTTTAATATATACAAAAGAAAATGTCCAAGTTTTAATTAAGAAATGTATCTTTATTTGTTTATATACAAAAAGTATTTTAATCAAATGTTTGTGAATTTTAATATTAGAGAAAAAATGTATTTCTATTATTATGTACAAATATGTATGTTAATTAAAAAGAATAAAAAGAAGTATTTTCAATTTTTAATTATATGATGTAGAAATGTATTTTTATGTGCAAAAATATTTTAAGAAAAAAAGAATGGAAATGTATTTTCAATTTTTAATATAGGATAAAAAATGATATGTACAAATGTATTTTAATCAAGTATTTAGAAATTAAGTTATGCAACTATGTACAAAATATATCTTTAATTAAAAGAACAAAAAGTCATTTTTAATTTTAAGTATATGATATAAAAAAGGTATTTATTATTTATGTGATTTTTTAATAATAAAAAAGTGTTTATATGATATAAAGAAAAGAGGTTAGTATTTAAAATGAATTTGGTTATATAAAAAGGGTTAGTGATAATAAAAATGAGATTAAGGCTCTTTTTTGAATCCAATGAGCTTTTAGGGCGTGCAGAATGGGCAAGGCCCATGTTGAACTCAGAATGAAATTTTAGGGTTTCACGTTTTGTTTGTTCAGTTGGAAATGCTTTAGGGTTGGCAGCGGCCCCGTTCGCGTTCGTCGTTCAACGTTATCTTCCGGTCATAGCTCTTTGCCCAAACTGAAATCCTTCGCCTTAGCCATCAGCAATCTCCACCTCTTCTCCTCTCTTCAAGTCCTCATAAATGGTGACAAACAAAGGTATTCTCTTTTCAACGCGTTAGGGTTCGAATTCTTCTTAGACATAATTGTTTACTGCTTTTCTTTTGACTGTGCGTTTAACTTTTTGTTTGTTTTAATGAGGATGAAAAGGCATAAGAAAAGGGATGTTTTACCTTGATAGAGGGGAGGAAGAAGATGGAGGAGGAGCGTAGGAGGCTCGATGGCGGAGGTTCGGTGATGTTCGCGCTAGCTGGCTTTGAGATCCTGGTATCTTTGTATATTTCTTTGTTTATTGGTTTTAATGATGATGTTCTGAAAAGCCCTCTTGAAACGATTCGCTTCTTTACCTCTTCTACTGCATGTTGCCTTGATCTGTTGCTTTGAATTGTTGCTTTGAACTGTTGTTGCTTGGACGGACTTTCTCTCTTCTTCTCTTGTTGCCTTGGACGCTTGTATCTCTTGTTATTTCCTTGCCTATATGCTTGAAATATGCCTTTCTGAGATGTTTGCTTGCCTTGAACTTCTGTTGAGTTTGCCTTCTTCTGAATTGCCTAATTTGAAATGTTTCTTCCTCGCCCCATGATGAATCCAAGATTCTGAGGGCTTGAAGGCTTGATGCTTTTTTTGGAGCCTTGAGGCTTTGAAAAGCATAAGCTTATCTCTTACAATGAATGGCTTGAGTATGCTTGAGGGATTTGGATATGCTTGAGGGATTTGGATATGCTTGAGGGATTATGTTGCCTATGATGAATATTTTACTGAGGCCTGGAGGGTTAGAAAAATGATTCTGGTTGGCTTGGGGTTGGTTCAGGTTTGAACTTGGTTATGTTTGTGCTAGCAAATGGGTGTGTTGACAGGGGTTGGTATGCTTGACAGGTTCAGCATGTTTTTAGTTGGTTTATCAGGTTTGAAGGCTAGGCCAGGTTTGGTAGTTTAGTTTATGTGTTTGTATGTGTTTTGGTTAAGCTGATGTGGTGAGGTTTTGACAGCAGGTAAGCTTGCAGTAGGTTATGTTGTTGGACAGTATGGTGGTTCTTCAGGTCTTGTGCAGGTTTTCTATGCTTTTGACCTTGCAGTAGTTTAGGCTTTTGAGGTTGAGCTTCAGATTTTGTGAGGTTTGGCCTTGGGTTTGAACTTGGTTCTGGTTCACAGTTTTGTATATTTTTTTCTCTCCTTTGCTGAACTGAGTTCTCTTGGATTATATCTTTTTTTTGTTATGTTTGCATGTCCTGCCTCAGCCTACAAAACCTGCATATGCTTACTTTATCTCTCTTCTCTTTTTCTCCATAGTACAGTTGAATATATTATATGATTCTTTGTGTACTATCCTCTGAAGGGGCCCTGGGAAATGATGATTAAGTTGCTTGCATAACACATTATTTCTGCATACTTTATCCAGCTTTGACAGCTTGCTACACTTTATCTTTTCTTTGATATCTTTTCCAAATCCTTTTTGACAGCTTTTGAGTGGATTTTGTACTTTGACAGTAAAATGCACTTTTGGCTAATCTTTGAGTAGACTTTGGCATTTGATAGGAAGTGGGAATTGGATTTTTCAGTTTAGTTTGAATTTGAAGTTTGAGATTTTATGCAGTTTGAACTTTGGAATTTATGCATTTGACATTTTACATTTATGATAAAAATCTTCCCTCTTTGTGAACCGGGAGAAATCCCGTGATTTGCAGAGAGGGTCAACTGATCCCAGTCAGTGGCCCCTAATGATGAGCAAATTTTATCTGTCTCTTTTAATTTAACTGCTTTCTGACTTTCCTTCTTCTTTTTGCAGATAAAAAATGGAGCACCGGAGCGAAGTGAAGAATGAAGAATTAGAAATAGGATAGAATTTTTTATTTTCAATTTAATTTTTGTACACTATTATTATTTTAAATACTTTGTAATAAATACTCGTATCCAAATAATAACAATTGTAACAACTATTAAATATGAAATAAAAATTCCATTGACATTTAATTCTTTTCAATTCCTTTTCTTTATTTACTTGTTATTTATAATTCCTTAAATTAAATAACATGAAAGTTAAATTTCAAGTATTTAATTTTTAAAACCATAAATAATCAACTAAACCTTGCTGATCAAAATAAATGAACTGGACGTCTCCATTATTCAAAGCAACGCACAGTCGAACACAAAAACTGATCAGATGCAATCCTTTCTTACTGATTCTTTGCCAAGCACTGTAATTCCAAACTGCACATATCTTTTGACTGGTGAATTCAAACCAATTGCCTCCTCTTACTGATTAAATTATGAACAATGCAAATTCAACCCGAATCTCGGAATAAACCGCAAAGTACTGTGGAATTTCAACCTTTCTGAGAAGATGCCCATAAAACCCTTAATTCCTGATTAAATGCCAAATAACATTCGCCTGATCAAAATTGAACCAAAAATCCTCCAAAACCCTAAGCCAACTGTGAAACAATCCAGAGTCCTGACAATCAGTAAAAACCCTAATTTCGCTTGACTGACAAGAAAAGTCCGTTTGTCCGATTCTTGAGCCAGTTTGAAGAATCAGGAAATGCTTGAAGCTGATATTTCTTGGGGAAAAATGCGAGGGCAAATTTTGGGGTACAACAGGGTTTAAGTTTGAAAACTTTCATAACTTAGAATTTTTCTAAGTTATAAAATTTTCTTAATTTTCCCAACTTTGCCCAACATTTTCACCATGATGCACTTGGATTCAAACAAAACTTCCAACATGAAAGTTGTAGTGCTCCACAAAGTATACAACTTTGATTCACAAAGTTTTCCCAAAAGAAGCTTGGATCTCAAGTTATGATGTTTGGAACAAGGGTCCATGAAACTTTTAACTTAGTGAAATTTTGCCCTAGTTTAGGCAGGATTTTGGCCTATCTTCATGACCATTTTTCACATAGTTCCACTTGGGATATCAAATTGCATTTCAAATATGGATTGTATATCTTGTTGCAATATTTCTAAAATGTCCAAGAACTCTCCAAAGTCATTTGTGGTTAAGGAGAATCGAAAGCTTGAAGTTGGCAAAAACTCACTTTTGATCCATGGCATGTTCATATTGATACAAGTTGCAAACTCTAATCAGCTTGCTTTGCACTAGATTACAGGTCTCAAAACCCTTCCATACTCAATAATTAAATGCAAATCCATTGGTCTAAGGCTTTGTTTTGGTCATTAGAGGATTATACAATAGATTAATCCAAAAATGGTAAAAGGTACATTCCCATTTTTGTCAAAATCTTGCTTTATGTCAAAGTGCATCCTTGAGCATTGAAACATATCTTGTACTGCACACAATATCCACCAACTCGAGGGGCCAAGAGCATAAGGTTCAGGCTGATAGATAGCATGTACAGGCTTGTCTTGCATCATGGTTTTCTTTTTGCTTCATATACAAGAAACATGTCAAAATTCACACAACTTGAACATCAAAAAGAGCCAACTTTTGCAAGCCTTTGAGACAAATTTCACACATTGTATTGAACCTAAAACACGAGCCTTTTAGTCCTGAAACCTCCCATAGCACAAAATCATCTTCAATTGGCAAAACAGGGCACTCCCTGCAGTTTGATTTCCATAACACAAATCCCTCGTGCGTTTTTCCTCAAACTGGTTCAAACACCTTCCACATAACCTATCCAAGCTATCCCAACCCTTAAACACTGACTGTAACTCCCTTTACAAGGTTTGCCATTTTTTATTTCATCTTGTGCAGGTTGAGTTCCACAGGCTTGTTCAAGCACATTCAAGGCAAGCTAGGCATTGGGGAAGGTCAGAGGAAGTTCAAGCAAGCTCCCAAACACCTCAGGCCTCATTGAAAAGCTCTACATTGTCAGACACGATCTCAACTGAAACAGGTTTTTATCAACTTCCTATCTCTCTATTTAGGAATCATTAGGCTTAGGTTTGTGAACAAAAAATGTAGTATTCATAGCCATGAAGCTGTACATATGCTCAGTTTTTATTTAAATTAAGCGTGTTAAGAGAATTTGATCCATGAACTTCCTGAAAAAATTAGGTTAGGATTTAGGGCCATAGAAATTCTCTCTGGTCTTTGAGAGTTAGAATGAGTTCTTTACATGGTTGGATTTGTCTTATAAAATGCTACAACTTTGATATTTTGAGTTTTTGCATTAGAGCACGTATGCAGGATCTAGCATTTTGTACAGGGAACGCGTAATTTTGAGACAAAGGTTGAAGATGAAGTCTGGTGGGCTGGACTTGGTCCTGGCTTTGTTTTTGGCACCCCCCTCATTACTGACTGCACCCCCCTGGCCCATTTCTTCATATTTTTGTATTTTTCCATTTTATTTTCATTTCTGATTTTTTTTACTATTTTCCAAACATAAAAAATACCAAAAATACTTTTATAAATTTTCACATTTATTTTTGTATTTTATTTTATTTTTTGTAACATAAAAATAATTTAATTAATATACACTTTTATCTTGTTAATGAAAAGTTAAAAATAATATATAATAATATTATACATTTTTATTCTTTATTTATTTATACTCCAATAATATTTTTTCTAAATATATTTTTGCCTTGTATATATTTTATTTTATTATACATGACTAATATAATTAATATATATATATATATATATATATATATATATATATATATATATATATATATATATATATATATATATATATATATATATATATATATATATATATATATATATATATATATATATATATATATATATATATATATATATATATATATATATATATATATATATATATATATATATATATATATATATATATATATATATATATATATATATATATATATATATATATATATATATATATATATATATATATATATATATATATATATATATATATATATATATATATATATATATATATATATATATATATATATATATATATATATATATATATACTTTTATTTTATTTAGTGGAAACTTGAGAATAAAACATAAAAATATTGTACCTTTATTTTTTTTTAATCATTTATGCTTAAATAATATTTTTCTAAGTATATTTTATTTTTGTACATTCATTATTTTATTTTTATTGTATATAAAAAGTATATAATATATATTTATTTTCTTAAAAGAAAGTTAGGGTTTTACCCTTAAATAAATAAAATGTAATAATCTTTTATTTTATATATACATTAAACATTTTTACATACATAAAAAATAAACATAAACATCTTTTGCATATTCATAATATTTTGTATATTTGTTTAAATTAATTTATTTAAATATTGTTCATTTATTATTTGTACCTATTATTCAATTTGGATGTAATAGTAATATTAGGGTTTAATTTTCTTGCAAGTATCCCCCATTCAAAAATTGTATCCCTCTCCCCATATCAAATGTTGTAATAGCGTAGATTTACTTTACGCATTTATGCTTTCAATTATGCCATGGTTAGAGATTAGGGTTTGTATGCAAAAAAATCCAAAAATCAAACAAATAGCTTGATTAATACAAAGACAAAATGCATGAAAATGATAACACAATGCACACTTGCACCCCTAGGGTTTCATCCACTTGTTACCTTTAAAATGGCCATGTTACGCATGTTGAGTATCTTTGGAAAAACAAAAACAAAACAAAAAGATCATAGTCCCTCGATGACGCTATCTTGGTTGCCTATACAAAAAATGATCTAGTCCCTCAAAATTGCTAAAGATACTTAGCACAATTGTTATCATGGTCAATACGATGACCCGCGCCTGTCCCGTTTAACATCCTAATACAAGGTTGTTTACCAAATGCAATGGTAAAACAACATTGTTAAAAGGGTTAAAAATGTGTAGGAAATACCTTTGAGTAAAACAGGGTAGACAACTCTTAGTTACTTGATCACAACTTTTAAAATATCCTTGCTATTTTCAAACATACCTCACAACACAATTTCAAAACATTTCCTAAAACAAACTTTCAAACATTGAAATATCTTTTTCCAAAAAGACAATACACTTTTGTATATATTCAAACAAGAATCATTACAAAGGTTGCCACAACGATGGCCTGTTTTCAAAATATTTTTCAAAACCACACACACAAAGCACCATTTCAAACAATTGAAAAACAAAAGCAAGTGATCTAAACAAGTAACTAAGAGCCCATAGATAACCATGGATGAAAAGGGTGCTTGCACCTTCCCTTTTCATAATCTACTCCCCGAACCCAAGAAAACATCTCAAAGGTCTTTCCTGTGATTTTTGACGTTTCCTTTGGATAAAATAAAAAGTCGGTGGCGACTCTTGCTAAACCGAAACATTTGCGAACACAAACGCAGAACCTCAAGTCAGTTCTCCTACCGTATCACAGAACTGGAGACTCTGCTGGGGAATGTCTTGAAAAGTGGAGTAACCTTAGGGTTTATATCACCTTTACATGCTTACTTTGTTTGCTTTGATTGCTTTACAATTGGTTCTATTGTTTGGGCTTAAAATCCTCTACCCGGATTTAGGAAACATTGATAGGTAAATAGCAATACATTGTGGAAACTGTGCGGGGTATACCGACATGGTTGAAGCAATAGCTATATTAGTGCGATATATTTGTGGGTACCGGTAGCCTTTGAGTTAATCAAAGAGAATACGGGGCCGCTGAGTGATGTCATGAAGCACTAATGGACTTTTAGAACCTTTACTTGACCATCTTGGCCTTATTAGGGGTAGTGAGATAACCGACTTTGGTGCAGTCCGAAGTTGGTAGATACTCGATACTACACTCATTGAGGGTTGTTTTCTTGGAATATTTCGGTCGCCAGTTAAGTGGCTAAACTGAAACAATGAACACAAAAAATAATCCAGTGATATTGAGCTCCTTAGAACCCGATTACTATTTATAGGACAGGTTGAGCTAACTAACTTCAAAAGGGTACTTACCTATGAAACCCCGTGCAAGCCTGAAACTAGGAACTTGTGTGACTTGCTTGTACATATACTTGTTCATACATCATGAACATCATAAAGCATCATGTGCATCCACTAACCATTTCAAGGGTTTGGATCTTCATCTTTGTTCCTGTTTTGTAGGTTATGGAATCACTCCGCAGAAAAACAATCCAGGTCAACCTTGTGAGAATCCCTCCTCAACTCAAGGAGCTTACTTCCAAGATTCCAGAGAATTCTCCCTTCAGTGAAATACATGGTATACTTCTCAGCTTGGTCAGCTCCAACATTAAAGAAGACAAGGTGAAAGTTCTCTTCCAGTTCTTTGACCCCCTACACCACTATTTTACATTTCCTGATTACCAACTAGTACCTACTTTACAAGTTGATAATCGGGAAATGTGAAGCAATGGTGTAAAGGATCAAAGAACTGAAAGAGCAACTTCATCATGTCTTCATCAATGTTGGAGGTAACCAAGTTTAGTAGGCGACCATGTCTTTCGGTGAACGGATAATTTTCAGGAATCCTTGATGCTAGCTCTTTAAGTTGAGGAGGGATCCTTACAAGATTGACTTGAATAGTTTTCCTACAAATAGAATCCATGTCCTACAAAACAAAACAAAGATAAATCCCAAGATCCTTGAAATGGTTAGTGAATATGAGTATGATGTTATGATGTTTATGATGTTATGTACAAGTAAATATGCACAAACAAAGCAAACAAGTCCTTAGGTTTAGGATTGCGTGGAGTCTCATAGGTAAGTACCCTCTTGAAGTTTAGTTGGCTCAAACTTGTCCTAGTAATAGTAACTGGGTTCTAAGGAACTCAATATCACCGGTTTGTTTTCTCGGGCATTGTTTCAGTGCAAGCCTCTTTAATGGTGACTGAAATATCCCAAAAAACCAAACCTCAATGAGTGTAGTATCGCGTATCTACCAACATCGGACTGCACCAAAGTCGGTCATCTCACTACCCCTAATAAGGCCAAGATGGTCAAGTAAAGGTTCTAAAAGTTCATTAGTTCTTAATGACATCACTCAGTGGCCCCATATTCTCCTTGAATACTCAAGGGCTACCGGGTACCAACAAATATGTCACACTAACGTAGCTATTTCTTAGACCATGTCGGTATACCCCGCACAGTTTCCACAATGTATTGCTACTTACTTATAAGGTATCCCAACTCTGGGTAGAGGATTCAAACCCAAACAAAGAACCATAATGTAAAGCATACAAGTCAAACAAAGAAAGCAAGTAAATATGATCTAACCCTAAGGTAACCCCACTTTTAGAATCTTCCCCAGCGGAGTCGCCAGTTCTGTGATACGGTTGGAGAACTGACTTGGGTGTTTTGCATTTTATCACAAATGTTGTGGTTATCAAGAGTCGCCACCGACTTTTCTTTTATCCAAAAGGAAAGGTGAAAAAGCACAGGAAAGACCTTTGAGATTGTTTCTTGAGTTCGGGGGGTAGATTATGAAAAGGGAAGGTATTAGCATCCTTTTCATCCATGGTTTTCCATGGACTCTTAGTTACTTGCTAGATCACTTGTTTTGTTTGAAATTGTGCTTTGTGTGGTTTTGAAAGTATTTTTGAAAAGAGGCCATTTGTTTAGGCAGACTTTGCAATGGTTCTTGTTCGTAAGAATGTATACAAAGTGTTTGATCTTTTGAAAATGCTTTCAAGTTTTGAAAGAGGTTTTGAAAGTGTTGGTGTTTGTTTTGAAAATAACAAGGATGTTTTTTTGTTTTGAAATGGAGCAACTAATTAGGAGCAATCTACCTACTCAAAAGTCTTTCATGTTCATTTCCTTTCTCCTTTGACATTGTTATCTTACCATTGATTTGGTAGGTAACCCTATATTTGGATGTAAAAGGGACGGGCGTGGGTCATCGTATGACCATGATTGTTGCAAGGTATCTTAGCATTTTTCTTTAGGGATTAAGATCATTTTGAAAGGCAACTTTTGATAGCGTCATCGAGGGACTATGATCTTGTATTTTACTTGTCTTTGCTAAGAAACCTCACATATGTAATATGGTCCTTTTTCTAAGGCAACCAAGTGGATTTACCCTAGGGGTGCTTGTGTGCAAGTGTATTGACTTTTATGCTTGGCTTTTGTCTTAAATTAGGGTTTGCTACTTGTTGATTTTATCTTTGCATACAAACCCTAATTACTAGCATTTATATAAAGCGATAAATTGTGAAAAGTAAAATTACTATGCTATTACATCATTAGGGGAGGGGGTGTACAAATTTACAAATGGAGATTGCAAGAAAATTAAACCTAATTATCTATTACAACCATATTGAATATTGTACAAAATTGAAAATAAAATGCAAGAAATATAAATTGAAAAATAAATTATTTTTGTTGTTATTATGAAAGGAGTTTTAACCTAATTAAGAGAGATGATTAATGAAAAATAAACAAAATTTAAACCTAAATTAATTAAGAAGGAAATTAAGTTTAAAAAAAATGTGTTTTAGGGTTTTTTGTGAAAAGGTTTTAACTTAATAAAAATAATATGGAAATTAATTAATTAAAATAAACCTAAGTTCTAAATTAATTTTAATTAACAAAATGAATAATTAAACCTATGTCTAGATATTAATTATTAAAAAGAAATTAATTATTAAGAGAAATGTTTTTTTTTAGTCTTTTTCTTTTATAGAGAAAATAAAATATATAAGTGTAAATAATAAATAAAAATATTTTTGGATTTTTATTAATAAAAATAATAATAATAATAGTGAAAATAATAAAAGAAAATATGAAATGAAAATAAAATAAAATAATAAAATGAAATAATAAAGAAAATAATGGGCCAGGGTGTATGAACATGAAAAAGGGAGTATGAAACAAGCAAAGTGCCAGGTCCAACAATAGGGAGCCCAGTGCCTGTATTGTGATTCAGTGGGGGAGGCTGGTGAGGGAGCATCATGGAAAGGCGCTAGATGTGTTAGATCTGAGCTTGATTGAGATCTGATGGTGGAGGATGAAGGATGTATCATGCGTGCTAGGGGGTTGCTTGCACTGAATCTGTGAAAATAAAACAAGAAAAAATAAAAGGGTACCACTGGGGCTCGAACCCAGGTTCCTATAGTCACAGGCGCGCGCTTCTACCACTGGGGTGACTATACATCTATTTATTAATACAAAACCATAAATATATATTTGAAACACATTCCTAGGCTTGTATCTTCTTCAACATCGCGCCAGACCATTCAACACAATTTTTGAAATTACTATCTCTCTCATTTCTCAACCATTTTCAAAAGTACAAACATGAAAGTTGCTGGAAATTTCATCACGAATCTAATCATGTAAATAACTTAAGCTAACAGTGAAAGATGAGTGAGAATTTTTCTGGCCCTAATTTAAAACCTAAAAATTTCAGAAACTTCAACTCTAAAATTCTCTAAGCTCAGGCCATATAAATGCAAACTATGGATATGTACAGCTTCGTGGCAATGGTATCTATATTTTATCTTCACAAATCAGAACCAAATGATGCTTGTATGAAGAGATAGAAGTTTGAAAACTTACCTCTTGCAGTTGGAGTCGTGTATGTAGTTTGAGCAACTTTTGTGATTGCCTGATGATTTCTGTAGCTTTCCTGGACCTCCTTGAGTGTGTTCCAACTCCTACTTTGCTTTAAGAATGGCTAAAACTCCCAACTCAAGTCAAGTTGCAAGCTTCAGTTTTGGAAATGGTGGATAGCAATGGAGGAGTTACAGTCATGAAACAGGGGCCTGGATCACTTTGATATGATATATGTTAAGTGTTTGGATGGTTAAAACTCAATACGTACGAGTGGATTTGGAGATGGCTATGTGAGGTTCAAAACTGTCAAGTTATGGCAGATTCTGAGTTGCAGAGTGTTTAGGAGTGTTTTGGGGTCTTAGCATTCGTGTGTTATGTTGCAATAGACTTGTGTATATGTATGAAAAAGGTTAGAGATCAAATGCACTCAAGGTTTCTGAGTTCTAGCCTTTTGGCTCTATGACTTGCTTTTGAAGAAAAGTGAGAAGACAAATCTCAAAGTGTTGTACAAGCATGTTCTGAGTTCAAAGAGGCTTTAGAAACATTGATTTTGGTTTATAGGGGCTGTGTGTGCAGAAAGAAAAAGTGCAAAGCTCAAGAAGTTGACAATTGCAAAAGTGATGCTTTATCAAAATGGAAATGGCAACTTTGTGCCATAAATGGAAATGTAACTTGGATAAAGGCTCACGTGCTTGGATTAAAGCTCTAATAGCTGTGTAAACATTTAATTATGGAGTGACAAACAAGTTTGAGGCCTGCAAAGCAAATATTATGCAGCCTAGGCTTGGATTTGAATTTTTGTTCATCATGAAATGGCTTGTAATTTAAGTTTGAAAACCCTAACTTCATCTCTTCGATTCTCCTTGCCCACAAGTGATCTCAAGGAGTTCTTGGATATTTTGGAAAGCTTGTAATGTGATATACAACCCCTCTTTGAATCACTTTTGAAAATTCCCCTTGAAACTATATGAAAAAGTGCCATGAAGTTAGGTCAAAATCCTGCCTAAACTAGGGCAAAATTTCACTAAGTGTTTAATTTCAAGACCATTACTTTATGAATTAATAACTTGAGATCTAAGCACTTTTAGAAGAAGTTGTGTAAAGAAATGTTATAGATATCATGGATATCTATAACTTTCATGTTGAAATTTTCTTTTGAATCATCTTGTATCATGATGAAAAATTGGCTCAAAGTTGTGAAAAAACATGAAGTTTTAAACACTTAGAAAAATTTCTGTTAGAAAACTTTGACTTTTCAAAATGAAATCTTGACTTTTTGATTTCTTGATGAATAAGTTTCATATTTTGACATGTTTTGATGAATTATGATCTTTGACATTGGCTTTTGACCAAAAAGTCAAAGTTTGACTTTTCAGTGTATAGTTGACTTTTGATCAGTTGACTGAAAATTCACTATCAATCCAATTGATCTTGAGCAATGTTTTGGGTCATGCCATTAGGTAAAAAAGATGCAATTGAAATCTTGAGATCATGCTTCAAACCAATTGACCATTTTCTAGGTCAAAAAATCAGAAATTGCCTTTCCTCAGTCAAAACCCTAATTTTGACCATTTTGCCCTTTTGATGATTTGATCAAAAGTCTTGAGGAATTATGGTCCAAACTTGATAAAATGATACATATTAGTTTATAATGTTGACGTGGATAAAAAATTATGAAGTTTGACTGTAAATTGGCAAAAGTTGACTTTTCCCCTAATATAGCTGATTTTTAGGTCAACTGCTCAATTGACTGAGAAAAAGGGTGATCCAAAGCTTGATACTTGACATGAGTGATATTGGGGGTCCATAATGATCCATGACAGTCATATGAGGCATTGAAAGGTCAATTATCCTTGTGCAGTCTCAAACCACAAGTTTGGTCATCAGTGCTTAAGGTTGTGTCTTGAGTTGATCAACCCTAGTGTAGTCTTGAACCAAGAGAGATCTTTGTGAGAAAATATTTGATAAATGAGAGGGAAAATTTTGGGGTACAACAGCGTCCAAACAACCAAGAACGAGAAACTCACCAGTTTGACCCGATCCATATGACATATAGTAAATTATGGTCATATATGGTCCAAAATTCATCAATGACCCTTAGACAAACTAGAATCATGAAGTCTTCATTTCCTCCTTAGTACAAATCAGATGTTCAATGTGAGTTTCATGATATAGTAGTGGAGCATTCGATTGAAGAATTCAATTTATTCTAAGAAGTGGTACAAGAGTTGATTGACAATAAGCAATTAACTTTTGAAGAAGATGGCCTGCATATGGTGGAAAATACCTCGCCCTGATTGGTGGATCACTAAAGAAGATCATTCCTAGAATAATTAGGCTTTATCATGTGTAATTTCTTTCTTTCTAAGTGTTATTTGTTATAAACTTTGTACTATGTGATAAGTAATTCAAATAAATAATCATGCATGTTTTTGAAATCAATCCATTCCACAAATAATCAACGACTTTATATTCTTCTTTTCTATCTTCCATTGCACAACATTAACAAACTTTGAGTGATAGTGATGTAAACAAAATAATTGAACTTTGTTGTCGTATGCTTTTTAATAATAAGACTTAGATGACGATGTAAGACATTGTTTGAATTCCTAAACAGTGGAGAAATAAGAAGTTAATCTGTAGTCAACCCCTTCAAGCCAGAAGTTGGAGTTCTTTCTATTTTCAAAAACTCTTAATTTTAACCAGGGGCTAGGTAGATTTCAATTAATTCGACAACGCATTCAAATCCTAGGAGAATCAAAACGATCTAAGAAAAGGTTCAAGCATATCTCTTTCCTCGATACATCATTGAGAGAACGATCTAAGTAAAGGTTCGAGCACATCATCTTCCTCGTGTTCATCATCCAGGGTTGAGGAATCAACAAAGACAAAGGCCATGGCGTCTTTTTCCTCAATACATCATTCAAAATTGAGGAAAACAATAAAGACGAAGCTTATAACAATCAGCATGGCAGTCACAAATTTTCAAAATCAAAAGTAAAAAAAAGAAATTAAAAAAAAGAGAAATCCCTCTAAGTCAAAGGAAATCAAAACTTGGATTAGGAAAAAGTTAGGGCATCGCGATGGACCGGAAAATTCAAAAGAATTGGTCCATGCAAAACAAGGGATTAAAAACAAATAAATTAGAGAATAATCTTGTGACTACCACCTCAAGAATCATCAAGGCTTCTCATCAATGTTTGGTCCCTATCAATGCTTGGATCTTATCAATTCTTTTCATCGACACTTGGATCTTTATCTACGCTTATCATCATCTGCGCGACTATGAAACTTACCTTGGGGATTAAACGCATTTGTTACATTAATTGAAATTAGCACTGGAGAATATCAAGGAGAATGGAGTGGGCTAAACGAATTTTGATTCTTATATATTTTTTTTCTTAAACAACAAACCATCGCCACGTTACAACCTTCAAAAGTCCTAATTGAAGCTAGGTTCACTATGGAAACATACTCAACAAGATCTATGTTAAACTGACTCTTAATGATTGTTAAATTATCACTAAATCATGTTTCCACTTCTTCATATCTAATCATCCATTTCTTTTCAATAATTAATTTCGATTTCAAGAACTTGCATGTGCATCACATTAAGATTACTTTTCAAAGAGTACAATGTTACTTACAAGTCGATACTTAGCATCAAGGAGATTTCAAAAAGGGTCTGATCAAGGGAAGCATTTCCAAGAAGCTTCTAACTAGGGGCACAACATCTAACAGAACCCCTATATACAGGGGCAAATACTAATGATCGTAGGGGTATTTCACATGAAGATATTATTTACAAGGAGTGATTATTCCAAGACTCAATCAACTTGGATCAAATTTCAAAGCATTGTTCAATCAGGGGCATACCTTTTGAAGGAGCATTCCTTAATCAAGTCATATCACAACAGGGTATGACTCGGTTTCCTCGTTTTTAACAAACCTCTCAAGGCCTTGATAATCAGGGGCAACCTTCCAAGATTCAAATGTTGGGATGGTACGTACCAAGTTCGTCCTACTGCACGTAGGATCCAAATTCCCCTTCAAGCAACTTTAAGTATAAACATTTCAAGCTTCGAATACTTGGGGTAATCTATGTCAAGTTCATGGTGAGGTTTAAGTTCTTTCTGAGAATACTTCCTCCAGATCCTGGAGATTGAGGGGCACATCTTTCAAAATTCGAATGTTGGGGCAAACCACTGTGAGGCTCAATCAAAAGGAGTTTATTCAAAATGGTTCATCAAAGGCAAACATTTTCAAGAGACTTTTAATCATGGGCATAATGCAAAATACTGGGTCATTCATATTATGATCAAATTATTTCCAAGTTCATATCAATGAGAATCACCTCTAAGACCCTACCAACAAATTAGGGAAAGACAGTTCATATAGGGGCAAACTCTCTGCGTATTTTCATAACTCTAGTGGATCTTTCTCCTACATCAGCAATCTTCAAGTTCAAATCGAGTATCGGGAAATCATGATAGCATAACATTTAACCGTCATGTGACAAGAAACCTTATTGCATAGGCAAACCTTTACGTTTTAATCATCCACGACCCATCACAAGGGCACCATTTAATAAGCATACAATTTTGCATAAATCATTATCATGCATTCATTAGGTCACTTCGATCTAAAATCAAGATATACTTATTATCTCATCCATCTGACGAATTCTAGCAGCATCGATCGGGCATATCTCAAAAAGTCCAATTACGCATTAGTCCATTTACACATATCCAAGTCACTCACTACATATATCAGTTAATTATTATATTTCATACATAATCATAAAACATGATGCATAGCATAAAACCATGTTTCATGTGAAGACAATCATCATTGTCATATCAAGTTATAATTCTATGTTAAATCTTGGCAGCAGATTCCCCTGGTTAATCTCAGCGTTTGATTATTCAGAAGACCTCGACAGAAGGTAATTCTATGTTGAATCTCGACAGTAGATTCCCCTGGTTAATCTCGACAGATGATTTTCCAGAAGACCTCGACAAAAGGTGATTCTACGTTGAATCTCAGCAGTAGATTCCCCTGGTTAATTTTGGTGTTTGATTATCCAGAAGACCTCGGAAAAAGGTAATTCTACGTTGAATCTCGTAAGTAGATTCCCAGGGTTAATCTTGACAGTTGATTATCCAGAAGACCTTGGCAGAAGGTAGTTCACAACAAAATCTCGGCAGTAGATTCCCCTTGTTAATCTCGGCGTTTGATTATCCATAAGACCTCAGCAAAAGGTAATTCTACGTTGAATCTCGTAAGTAGATTCCCCTGGTTAATCTCAGCAGTTGACTATCCAGAAGACCTCGGCAGAATGTGATTCTACATTGAATCTCGACAGTGGATTCTCCTGGTTAATCTCGGCATATGATTTTCCAGAAGACCTCGACAGAAGGTAATTCTACGTTGAATCTAGGCAATAGATTCCCCTGGTTAATCTCGACATTTGATTATCCAGAATACCTCGGTAGAAGGTAATTCTACATTGAATCTCGATAGTAGATTCTCCTGGTTAATCTCGGCAAGTGATTTTCCAGAAGACCTCGGTAGAAGGCAATTCTATGTTGAATTTCGGCAGTAGATTCCCCTGGTTAATCTCAACATTTAATTATCTAGAAGACCTCAGCAGAAGGTAATCCTATGTTGAATATCGCTAGTAGATTCTCCTGGTTGATCTTGACAGATGATTATCCAGAAGACCTCGATAGAAGGTAGTCCTTAATCGAATCTCGACAGTAGATTCCTTTGAAGTCTCGACGGTAGATTTCCCAATAAGAGCCTCACATCAAGCATGACGTTCACATAACCATATCAAAGTATCAAGGTCGTTCATAACATTTGGTGCATGTACATATGAGGAAAATTTAGGGTTCATTTGTTCATGTTAATAGCCATGGTTGAGAACAGACACAACCAACATCATCGGCAAAACTTCGGTTTCAATCTTCAAACCTAGCATTTTTATACTAGACAATTACCTTGGTTGAGAATAGACACAACCGATAAAAAAATCCGACCTCATCTCTGATTTAGTTATCTACGATTTGATCATCAAAAACAGCTTTTTATGTGATATAACCCATTGCATCAGTCTCCATGCAACAATGTATCATCAAACTGTGTTTTATTTATCCCTAGGTTGTAATAAATGTCCCTCCTCTGCGATATAACTCATTGTGTAAGTCTCCATGCAGCAATGTGTGAAATCTGCGATATAAACCATTTCCTGAATCTCCATGCAATGATGTAGTTATCAAGCTTTTTCTCAATTATATATCTCCTAGGTTGCGTTAGATATGCAAATAAATCTGCGTAATCCATTGCATCAGTCTCCAGGCAGCAATTTATTATTAGCCTTTGTTTTATTCATCCTCTAGGTTGCGATGAATAGACAAAATCAAATCAAATCAAAACTTACTATATTAGTCTCCAAGCATTAGTAAGTCAACTTTTTCAAAACTTATATTTTTGTAAATATGCAAAAGAATCTACAACCTCTTAGATACTGACGAGTTATCCGCGTCGTCGTGTCTAAGTTCTATCAAAAACTTTGGTTCAATCGCTGGTAAGATGATACATCATCATCTATGCCTACTCTTCATACCCACAGGAATGTTATACAGTGTATCCTTATAATCTTTTAGACAAATTTTGGGGTCTTCCAATATTTAATAAATTTTCGATTAGAACGTGTGAGACCTGCGTATTCTCATACTATTCAATCGAAAAGTGATTAAATATGGGTAGTTGTCATACCCCAAATTTTCACTACCATTATATTATATTTAGGTTTCTAATTAAATAAATCATATTCTGCATGGGGGTATAAAACATGGAAGAGAGGTGTATTGATCTAAAATCTTCCATCAATATCTGATGGTCCATTAAGGGTTCATTCATGTTTTGAGAAAATGTGTGTTTTTATAATGGAGGTACACTATTTTTAAAATCATGAGCCTTTTTAAATCAGAAAGGGCCCGTGTAATTTTTTTAATCCATTTCAGATATAGAAGGGGAGTATGTTGCAATTAGGGAGATGTATGAATAATTCGTTTGTTGTTAAGGCCCAATAAATAATGTGACCCATCCAGTTTTTTGGCTTGTTTTAAAAAAAGAGTTATTTTATTCATATTATTGTTATAATTAAACGTATATATATTAACTTAACTTAATTTCTCAGTTTTATTAACTAAAAAGAAAAAAAAATGTTGCAAGTCTTTTTGCACGATCCAAAACCCTACCAAACAAGGCCCAAAGTCTCAAGGAAGCATTCATTTTATTAATCAAAAGAAGAAAAAAAACTATTTTGTTTTAATTATATAATAATTATTATTATTATTATTTAATATTATTATTATAATTACTATTATTAAAATCATTATTACATCAGTTTTCATTATCTGAAAAAACAGTGACTAAGACTTAAAGCCCTCAAACGCACAGCACAAGCCCAAAACATTACCGACCCAATCCAAAATCAGAGAAAACGCATGGCCCAAAACTAAGTCAAGGGAACTCCCACCGTTCAAATCAGAAAGAAAAGAAGCGAATGTTTGAGGCTAAAAAATGGTTACTGTTTGAATTAAACAAATTTTGCATTATTGTCCAGAATTAATACAGAATTGAACAAGATCAAACCAATACAGAAACAAATCTTTTCATCAAACTATACAATAAATTCAAAAACAGATTTGTGCAAAGTCAAACGAGACTTAATCTAAATCGACACAAAATCATATCAAAGATCTTTATAGTCCATAATCAAAACAGATCAGTATACAAAGTTATTACGATTTACAAACAAAATCAAGACAAATCCCCAAATTCACTAATTCACTAAAAATAACGTCAATCTCATAAAACTATTTCCTAATATAACTTAAATCTAACACTATAAGTACCTAAGAAATCAAAACAGAAGTGAGGGGGGGGGGGGATTTACAGAAAGAAGAAGGAAGAGGGAAATTTTACAAAAAGGAAATCGGAAGATGTTCAGAGACGGAACTCAAAGAGCCTCGCCGTAATATTTGTTCACCGCTGCTCCTTATAAACCTAGGGTTTCAACATTTGAAACCCTAGTTTTATCCTCAAAGTGTCGTTACCTTTATCTTCGGCATCATTTGTCGTCGCACCTGCAAACAGAAGGAGGAGAGGTTAGCATAACGAGATCGGACGCAAAAAACCCACAACAAGGTAACAGTTTGAACCATATCTTAATGTTTTTTTATGTTGTTATGTTTGATCTGAGGGTTGAGGCTTGTGGGTTGTTGGTGTATCGGAGAAGGAGGGAGATGGTCGGAGTCGCTGCCGCTTAGGACGGACTAGGGTTTTTCTGTTGTGAAGAGAGAAGAGGCTTAGGCGAGGGGAAGAAGGATGCAAGTGAAGAGAGAGAAGGATAACAAAAAATGAAATGATTGTTTGATAAAATAAAAATATAACATGTCCATAGATCCAGTACACGCTGTCCCATGGTCACTACTACGCGTCTTCAGTCATCATCATCTGATCACCATCATACGATACAAAGACGCACGCCTATGATCTTATGGTACTTCCGCCCATACCTGAACCAAATGGGCCCGTCCCAAACCATACTGGGCCTGACACACCCCCTCTTGTTCTATTTTACTAGTCTACGCAAAACTTCAACTCCTAGGCCAAATGGGCCAAGTCCAAAATATGGACTTGGCCCCTTAGCTCTCTACACCCACATTTTTACTAGCTCAATAAGATTCACACCCCCCCTATGTTTTGTTTATTTTTCTTTGTTATTTTTATTTTTAATTTTTATATTTTCTATTTTCTATTTTTATAAATATAATGTTATATATTATTATTATATCACATAAATTTTATTTTTCTAAATTCATCAAAAATAAAATATTTATTTATTACATTAAAATTATTTTTAATCATGCATTAATAAAGATATTTTTTACAATTAATACCATTAAAAATATTTAACCAATACCGAATCATTTTCATAATCAAATTAAATTCCGTAAACAATTCTCAAAAAGATTACGAGTATATTTAAATCGACTGCGTACTTTGTCTAATATCTCTGCTAGCTGCATTTCTTAAATTGCTTGTGGTAAGAATGTCTGACGCAGCAAGTTTGAGAAAAAAATTGGTTTATTTTTATCACCATCTTGATTATCAGTTGAGATGTTCTTCGGGGTCAGTACTTCTTCGTTCCACAACATGCAGTTAACAGCAAATAAATGATAAGCAAAAGCGAACAATTGGTGAAGCAAGTGTGGTCACACTGTGCTTGAGAATTCAGTTACAGTCCCACATCCGTTTAAGAGAAATAAAATTGATTGTTTATATAGACTAAACAATCCAAACAAACAAGACACTTATGGGTTGTAGTTGAGAGACATTGAAATCAAGTTGCTTTTAAGTACAATATTATTATTGTAACAAAAGTTGTCTTAAATAATGTTATTTAATTAAATTTCCAAATAATATCTTAAATAATATTCAATTAAATTTTCATATAAAAATTGTCTTAAGAAATATTCATTCAAAGACTAGATTTCTTTGAAGTTTGCGATGAACTTGTTTTTCACGAAGACTGATGAGGACCGTTAAATGTTTTAGTTGTTGAGTAGGTGTCATCTACATTATCATAAAAGTAAATCACCTTCATATGTGTGTCGTTCGTCTTCAACAATCATATTGTGCAATATGATGCAAGCATACATGGTATGCTTGAGGGTTTCCATGTGCCAGGCATGCGCTGGGCATAATTGCAAATTGAGATTAGAGTACTCTAAATGCCAGCTCCACATCCTTTCTAGCTGATTCTTGATGTTGAGCAAATAGTTTTCTCTTTTCTCTCTGTGACATTGAAATGGTCTTGACAAATGTAGCTCACTCAGGATATATATATCATCCGTTAAATAATATTGTTAGTGTTGTACCCCAAAATTTTCCCTCTCACTTATCAAGAATTTTTCCACAAGATCTCCTTGGGCTTAAGACTGCATTAGGGTTTGATAAGCTCAAGACACCCCCTTATGTCCTGATGACCAAAATTAGGTTTTGAGATTGCACAAGGATTTTTGGACTTCCGATATCCCATATGATTTTCATGGATCATTATGGACCCCCAAGATTACTTATGTCAAGTTTCAAGCCTTGGATCACACTTTTGATTAGTTAATTGAGCAGTTGACCTAAAAATCAGATGTATTAGGGAAAAAGTCAACTATGGTCAATTCACAGTCAAACTTCATAATTTTTGGTTCACATCAATATTTTAAACTCATGTGTATCATTTGATCAAGTTTGGACCACAACTCCTCAAGAAATTTGATCGAATCTCCAAAAGGGCAAAATGGTCAAAATAAGGGTTTTGACTGGGAAAGGGCAATTTCTGATTTTTGACCTAGCAAATGGTCAATTGGTTTAAGGCATGATCTCAAGAGATCAATTGCATCATTTTGACCTAATGACATGGTTCAAAACATTGCAAGTCCATTGGATTGACAGATGAATTTTGTAGTCAACTGATCAAAAGTCAACTGTATACTAAAAAGTCAAACTTTGACTTTTTGGTCAAATTCAAGTGCCAAAGATCATAATTTATCAAAACATGTCAAAATATGAAACTTATTCATCAAGAAATCAAAAATTCAAGATTTCATTTTGAAAAGTCAAAATTTCTAAACTTAGAAATTTTTCTAAGTGTTGGAAATTTCATGTTTTTTCATAACTTTGATCCAAATTTTCACCATGATGAAGATGATTCAAGAAACACTTCCAACATGAAAGTTGTAGATCTCCATGAAATATACAACTTTACTTTACACAACTCCTTCCAAAAATGCTTGGATCTCAAGTTATGATTTTATGAACATAAGGTCATGAAACTAAACACTTAGTGAAATTTTGCCCTAATTTAGCCTGGATTTTGACCTAACTTCATGACACTTTTTCACATAGTTCCAAGGGGAATCTTCAAAATAAATTCAAAGATGGATTGTAGAGCACATTTCAAGCTTTCCAAAATGTCCAAGAACTCCTAGAGATCATTCTTGAGTAGGGAGAATTGAAGAGATGAAGTTAGGGTTTTATCACTTGAATTACAAGCCATTTTTTATGAACACATGAACCAAATCCATGCTAGGCTGCATAATATTTGTTTTGCAGACCTCAAACTTGTTTGTCACTCCATAATTAAATGTTTACATAGCTGTTAGAGCTTTGATCCAAGCATTTGAGCTATTATCCAAGTTGCATTTCCATTAATGGCACAAAGTAACATTGTCATTCTTGTAAAGCAAGCTTTTTGCATAAAGTTCACATTGAGCCTCTAACTTGTTCCTTCTGATTACACTCCATCCACAAAGTCAGAAGCAAGCTTGTTTAAAGCATAACCACTCTATCTTAGCAAATACACAAGACATGAAAACTTGTTTTATCAAAAAATCACATGTTTAACTTAAACATGTAAATTTGAATTATGATCAACTAGAACACTCCAAACTTGTTGCTTATAAATACAGTCACTATTTGTGAGCTAGAACTGGAGCTTAAGGATCCTTAAATACACCAAAGCTCTCTCAAATCATAAATTGCACAAAAACTCCATTGTTGCACAGTTTCTGACCTTGAACATCAAACTCCCATTTCCCTCGTGCATTTCTTGGCCTTTTAGTTTCTAAAGCTTCCTTACATCAAGGGTAACTTATCCCTATATCTGTTTCATTTATGTAAAATCATTTATCCTATCTTTCATAACCAAAAACAGAGCATTGCACATTGACTTCTCCAAGTCACTTCAACCACTCTCAACTCAAGCAAACCATTGCATTAGCTTCCTAGGACCTCAAGAAAGCTAACCTGATCATTGCAACACCTTGAAACAAGCTCAAACTCCAACACACGATTTCCAGTTTTGAGGTAAGTTTTCTCAACTTGGAACTCTTCATACAGGCATCATCAATAGTTTATTTGTGAATAAAACATGTAGATATCATTGACCTGAAGCTAACCATGTACATAGTTTCCATTAATTTTGCTTGAGCTTAGAGAATTTTGAAACTGAAATTTCTGAAATTTTTAGGGTTCAGATTAGGGCCATTAAAATTCTTGCTTATCTTTGATCTATAGTTTTAATACTTTACATTTCTGAAATCGTGAGAAAATTTGCTACAAGATTCATGTTTACAATTTTCATTTTTAATGAGAAATGAGCAAGTTACAGTAGGTATGGCTGGAGGTTAAAGATGAAGTCTTCAGGGGGCGTTTTGTCTTACATATTTATTGTTTCATTTGTATTAACGGATGTATAGCCACCTCAGTGGTAGAAGCGCGCGCCTGTAACCTATGGGACCTGGGTTCGAGCCCCAGTGGTACCCTTTTGCATTTTTTCATGTTTTTGCAATTCAGACCTGTGATACGGTGGGAGAACTGACTTGAGGTTTTGCGTTTGTATTCGCACTTGTTCGGTTTAGCAAGAGTCGCCACCGACTTTTTATTTTATCCTAAGAAAAGGTTAAAAAGCACAGGAAAAACCTTTTGAGATGTTTCGTGGGTTCGGGGGGTAGATTATGAAAAGGGAAGGTATTAGCACCCTTTTCATCCATGGTTATCCATGGGCTCTTAGTTACTTTGTTTAGATCACTTGTCTTTGATTTTCAATTGCTTTGAAATGGTGTGTGTGTGTGTGTGTGTGTTTGAAAATGTTTTGAAAAATATGCCTTGTCTAGGCAACCATTGTAATGACTCGTGTTTGAGTGTTTTACAAAGGTGTGTATCTTTTCGAAAAGATGTTTCAAATGTTTTTGAAAGTTTGTTTTGAAAGTGTTTGTGAAGTGGGTTTTGAAAAGTAGGCAAGTGTTTTTGCAAGTTTGATCAAGTAACTAAGAGTCGTCTACCCCTAAATTGACTCAAAGGTTTTTCTCATGTTTTAACCCTTTTAACAATTTTGTTCCACCATTGTATTTGATGGACAATCTTGCATTAGGATGTTAACGGGACAGGCACGGGTCATCGTATGGACCATGAATGCAATGGTGCCAAGTGTCTTTGGCAATTTTGCTTGAAGGGACTATGATCATTTTGATTAGGCGACTTTCGAAAGCGTCATCGAGGGACTATGATCATTTGGTTCATTTTGTTTTGCCAAAGAAACTCAACGTGCAAGCATGGCCCATTATTGAAGGCAACAAGCGGGATTACCCTAGGGGTGCAAGTGTGATTGTGTATTGATTTCATGTATTTGTTTTTTGTATTAGGTTATCTAGCGTTTGATTTAATGTACATACAAACCCTAGGTCTAACCATGGTATATTTGAAAGCGATAAATTGCGGAAATTTAAAGTCAACGCTATTACAAATAAGTATCCGGGAATGGGGGTACAAATGTTTACAAATGGGGATGAGACTTTAAAAGGAGAGTAGTGTCCAAATAATTTACAACCAAATTGAATCGATCGCAAATGTAATATGTATCAAATGTACAAGAATAAGCAAATGTATAATGTAAATGTGTAAGTGTATGATTATTCACAAGTGAGAAATGTGTTTAGCTTAATAAAAAAAAATTAAGTATTGTATTTATTTTGTTTTTGTATTCTTGTTAATATGTACAAACGAAGGTTTTAAGAAAAGAAAAAGAAAATGCTTATGTATTTTATTGTCTTTATGTATTAATGTGAATATTTTACACAAGAGTTTTTATAAAAAGGAAAAAAGATGTTTTAAGAAAATTAATGCTTTATGTACAAAAATTTTAATTAAAAGAAAGTAGAAGTATTCTAAGTTTAAGGAAAAATTAATGTTCGTATATTCATGTTAAAATGTAATAAAAATGATAAAGAAAAGAAACCATTGAGAATATTTTATATATAAAAAAAAGGTGTTATTTATTTATCAAAATATTAATTATGTTAAGAAAAGAGTATTGTTAATCAAAATTTAATGTAAAAAAAATGAGTTAGTTTGAAAAATAATAAAAAGAAGCTAAAGGGTTAAATGGGCCTTAAGGGGATTATGACCCAATCAAAAACGCATCAGGCTAAGTCAGGGGGGGGGGGAGGTATACGCCTGAGTTGTAATGGGCTTAAGGCTGATTAGGAAGGGGTAAAGGCCTAAGGGTTTCCCACAACGTTTTAGGGTTTTCAGTGTTTGTTTCATTTGGATTAGGGTTTGTGACATAACAAAGGCGCCGTTCACTTCGTTTTCGTTCCTCTCTTCTTCCCCTCAAGCCAAAGATTCTGAATAACATCCTTCTCGCCTAAGGCCAACCAGCGCCACCATCTATCCTCCTCCTCGCGTTCACTCAAACGGTGATAAAAAAAAGAGGTACGACTTTTATCTCAACGCGTTAGGGTTCTTAGATTTTTAAGCTTGCATGCTCTTATCTGTTCTTATTCTTGGATTTTGTTATGTGTTTGTACGAGGTATTTAAAGAAAGGAAAAAAGAAGTTTTATACCTTTGCTGGCTCGTTGCTTGGAGAGGAGGAGAGATGGAGAAGGAGGCGCTTAGGGTGGCCGGAGGCTAGGGAATGGCGAGGCTGAGCTAGCTTGGAAACTCTGGTACTCGTATTTGCCTTTTTAGGTTTTATGATGATGATGTCTGAGAACCTTATAACTTTCTTTTCCTCTTCCCTTTTGCCTGCTTCTGTATGCTTGCTTGATGCCTTTGATTGCTTCTTTTCCTCGTTTCTGTATACCTCTGAATCTGAGAAATATTGATGTTGTCGTTGGCCCAGTGATGAAGCAAATCTGAGGGTTTGTGTTGCCTGACTCTGAGTTGCCTTGAATGCTTGATATGTTTGGTTGCCTTGAAATGCTTTGATGATTTTGGCTTTTGGACGAATTTTTGTGGTTGATTTGCTCAGTGATGAACCCTTTGATGTTCTGAGAGCTTGAGTGCTTGCCTCTGTATGCTTGTTGGTATTGAGTATTGATGATATTGGTAGCCCAATGATGAGGATGCTCTAAGGGCTTGTGTTGGTTTGAAAGCTGGTTTTTGAAAGGGCTTTGAAGGTTAAGCTTGGTTTTGATTGTCTGTTGATGATTAAGGCTTGAGGCTTAACACGGGTTATAGGCTTTAAGGCTTATGCAGGTTTGGTTTAAGGCAGGTTAGGCTTTAAGGCATAAAGTAAGTTTGAGGCTTATGTTTAGTAGGCGAAATTACAGGCTTCAGGTTGGAAGGCTTGAAGCTTTAGGCTTCAGACTGGATGTTTAGGCTTTCTCTGGTTTGAATGAGGGTTTAGGCTTGATGTGTTTCAGACTGATGAAACAGGTTATGGCTTTTGAAGCTTTTAATGCAGGTTTCAAGCTTATGCTGTTTTGAGATTAGAGGTTTGGCTTGAGCAGTTTAGGCAGGTTTGATGTTTTGAATGTTTGGGTGTTTGAAGGTTAATGCAAGTTCATGGCCTTTGTTTTTGTTGCAGGCCTGGAGTTTGAACAGGTTGAGAGGCTTTGTTAGGTTTTTGAGGCAGCTCTGTATCTTTTGATACAGTTTATGTTCTTTTTCTTTTGTGTTATTTCTGCCTCTTTTCCACTGTTCTATCTCAGTTTTGTTTTATATTCTAAAGCCTAAAGCCTGTAAGCCTCTTTCTTATTTTCCTCTTTTTCTCTCTCTCCAGTATTAAAGCATAAAATATTGCTTAGATGTACTCTTTTCTGAAAAAGCAATTGGCCTTGAAAATGATGAATTTGAACCTTGCTTGCAATGCATATTTTCCTCTGCATACTTTGTACTTCTTTGACAGCTTTTGGATAGCCTTTTGTACTTGTTTGATATCTTGATATCTTTCTATATCCTTGGACAGTTTTTGACAGCTTTTGGCTTAGTTTGACATTGTGACTTTGTAGTTCAGTTTGAAATTTGTTGGCAATTTATGAACTATGCAGCTTGTTGACAATGCAGTATGTTTGAAAATTTGAATTTGTGCAATTATAACTTTTGTGCATTTCATATCTTTTTGCAAGCATTTTTTTCTATCCCTCTTTGTGAACCAAGAGAAATTTTGTGATTTGCAGAGAGGGCAAACTGATTCCGGCCAGTTGCTTTTAATGATGAATCCAATTTTTATCTATCTGCTCTTTAATTATTTTATCTGCATTTGACTTTTTCTTTTCTTTGTTTTTGCAGGTAAAGATAATTGAGCAAAGGAACATTGGATAGAAGATGAAGACTTAGGAAATTTAGGACATAGTTTTGTTTCAATTTAAATTATTTGTAATAATATTAATGTAAATAACTGTAAATAAATTTACAGTATTTAAATAATATCTGTAACAAACAATTCAAAATGAATAAACATCCCTTTTTGATCAGTTAATTCCTTTTATTTCTTTTCAATTGTTTATCTTAATTATTTGAATTTCTTAAATTAAAACAATTGGAAGTAAATCCAATTATTCTGACTTAGAAAAAAGAAATAATTAATAAACGTCCGGCGTTCCGAATTAAACATAACAATGCACAGTCAAATCAAACAAACATCCACATGTCCTTTTTTCACTGATTAAATCCAAACACTGCAAATTCTCAATCCAAATGCCTCAGTCCAAATCTCAGAGTAAACTGAAAAGAACTTGTAGAATTAATTCTTTCTGCGCGCACAAACCCTAGTTCTTGGTTAAATGTCAGAGAAGCGTCTGTCTGATTAAACCTGAGCCAAACTCAAACAAAACCCTAGCAATCTGCTTGAACTGTTCCAGAGCCATGAAAACCCTAAATTTGTCTGACTGATAAGAAAAATTCTGTTTGACTGATTCTTGACAAATCTTGGAGAATATGGGAGGGCAAATTTTGGGGTACAACAGTTGCCCCTGTTCAATCTTCTTAGACCTGAGGATGTAGATTGGCTTGCGCGCCTTTCGTGATCCGAAGGTGGAAGATGATTGAACACTAAAGTGCCCAGAAATTTGCACTCGCATAGTGGAGTATTAGGAATGTGATTTCGGGAATGGGCTTATAGATGTCATTTGGAGATGTGACAGAATCTGGTCGGGGGATGGGCTTAGAGATGCCATCTAGAAATGGGCTTAAAGATGCCATTTGGAAGTGTAATGGATAGTTGTGGAGATGGGCTTAAAGATGCCATTCGGGGTGTTGATCGCGTAAGAGATTCCTTAGCGAGAACTTGCGTACCTGAGAAAGAAAGAAAATTTCCTGGCCTGTTACAGGGGTTAATCTTCAAACTCTTCATGCAGATATGCCCTGGCTAGATACAGGTATAGAATCTACAATCAATCACTCACAGATATGCCCTGGCTAGATACAGGTATCGAATCTGGAATTGGTCGTCTACAGATATGCCCTGGCTGGATACAGGAATCGAATCTCTAAACTCTTCATGCAGACATGCCCTGGCTAGATACAGGAATCGAATCTACAATCAAATACTCACAGATATGCCCTGGCTAGATACAGGTATCGAATCTGGAATTAGTCGTCTATAGATATGCCCTGGCTTGATACAGGTATCGAATCCGGAATTGTCGTCTACAGATATGCCCTGGCTGGATACAGGTATCGAATCTGGAATTGCGATAGTTGATAGTAATCATCTTTGGATTGACCTTTTCCTGAAAAGGCAAAACATTAGTTGTATGCAGTGTCATGATGTATGAGATGCATGATGTCATGATGTTCTCAAAAAAAAAATGTGACCGTGTGATATGATGCGTATATGCATGCGTCATGGTGTATAAAATGTGATGAATGTATTTTTGTCTAGGAAAATAAATCCTTGACGACTGCCGGGAGTTTGTGGAATCCTGGGATGATGTTGGAGAGTAGAGTTCTTCGCTTCCGCTGGGGATGATGGTTGCAAGAATAAACCGGTAGGAGAAGATGACTTCGTTGGGGAATAAACTTGTTGGAGAGATTACTCTGTGGGGAATTACTCTACGGGAAGAGATACTTCGCTGAGGTTTTGATGAGAGCTCCGCTGGGGATTCCACTGATAAGTTATGTTGGGAAAATTGATGAACTTCGCTGGGGATAGGAAGAACTTCGCCGAGGACGATCTTTCCGTGGAGAATATTCGAATATTCTGTGAGGTGCTGAGAACGAGAGTCTTCATTCTTCTTGGGGATTGATAGTTGGAAGTTTTAGCTTCGCTGGGGATTGACAGTTTTGGCTCCACTGGGGATTTTGAAACTTGACTCTGAGGGGAGTTAGCTTCTGGAAGGTTCTCTGGATGGGGAAGTCGAGAATCTTTTGATCGTGCAGGTATTGATCAGGTTGGTCAAGGAGATACTGTCCTGGCTTGTTTCAGGTGTTGATCTCTGACCTGAGAAAGAAAGATGGTTCCCTGGCTTGTTACAGGTATTGATCTTCAATCTCTTCATGTAGATGATTTCCTGGCTTGTTACAGGTGTTAATCCACAATCAGTCGTCCACAGATATTTTCCTGGCTTGTTACAGGTGTTGATCTGGAACTTAAGAAAGGTTGGTCAAGGAGATACTGTCCTGGCTTGTTATAGGTGTTGATCTCTGACATGAGAAAGAAAGATGGTTCCATGGCTTGTTACAGGTGTTGATCTTCAATCTCTTCATGTAGATGATTTCCTGGCTTGTTACAGGTGTTAATCCACAATCAGTCGTCCACAAATATTTTCTTGGCTTGTTACAGGTGTTGATCTGGAACTTAAGAAAGGTGACAGAATGGCAACCGTGTCTGGAGCATATCTGGACCGTATCTTCCAACAGGTGATGAAGGAATTGTTGAACACTTTCGACATTCGAATGCCCCAAGTGATGATGAAGGAGACTTGCCCCAGGTTAACTGAACTTTGAAAGATCTGTTGAAACCTTGACTGGACTGCCCCAGGTTAATTGGATGGTGACATGTCATGCCCCTTGTTGATAGGAGACTTGTCGATGGAAGTGTCATCCTTTTGAAGTGATTTTACTCACTGAGAGAGTTTTCGTTCCTCCGAACATTCGCTGTATGAATTTCTTCGCTGTCAATCAAATAGCCAAATGCAAACAGTGATATTCAAGCAATGAAAAGTTTATGTTTGTCTAGAAGTTTTGAAAAATGCGTTTTTTAGCAGAAAACTTTTTATAAGACAAATCAACACAAGATTTTAGAGCAAAACCTTACAGGAGTCAGGATACCTTTTGAACAGTATGCTTTTCAAACTAACCCATGCTTCAATTAGGACTTTTGAAGGGTTGTAACGTAGCTTGGCTCACGGTTTGAGAAACAAAGGATAAAGGCTCAAAGTATATTTGTACCCACCCGCTCTTCGTGATGTTCTTCAACCCTAAGCTCAGTTAATTTGTGCGTCGAACTCCATCCGAATTTGGAACGACTTTTGGGTGATGGTTCACCAGTTGAATTTCGGAAGACAGTCATCATCTCCTTTTTTCTTTGCAACATTTTTCATGTTGTTGTGGATTTGTAATGACCTCTCTATTTTGATTTTGATTTGTTATCCCTAACTTTTGCCTGACTGTCTCTGTTTTCGAGATTACAGTCAGCGGGATGCCCCAACTTTCTTAAGCCTCCTTTACAGGTTTTGGCTTGGTGGGCTTTTCTCTTTTGAGAGACTGACTGCCTAGGTGATAGAGAACCATCACTATCTTTTGATTCCAGAGGAATGCTTTTTTTTGTTGACGTCGTTCGTTGTGTTACGAACTGAGAGTTTGCGACTTCAATGCGCACCTTTTTGAATTAACTGAGAGACTACCCTGCCCCAGGTTTATATCAAAGGTTTTGATTTGTTTTAGAACAGAGAACTCCTACTTCTTTGGCTCGAAGGGGTTGACTAGGGATTATCTTCCTTATAACTCCAGTGTTTGGGAATTGAAAGAAATGCTTGTACATCATCAACATGGTCTGTTCAAAAGCATACTGTACGAGATTATGGTATTGTTTCGTCATCCTCCCTCTAAAGGCTTGCAGCTTTTTATCAAGAGTTAAATGTCAAAAAGAAAGCATAAGAGTAGTGAAAACGAATGGATGAATTCAAGACAAACATATGCAATGCATTAATGAAGCAGAGTTTGACATTAATAGATAAATTGTTTGAATAACAAAGAGATTACAACTTGGAAATTCAAATGAAACAAAAGTCTCTCAGTCTGAGCTTTGTCACTTCAGGTGGAGAAACCCTTAACGGAAGATTTTCATCTCGCCGTCTGGCATGAACCTCAGCACTCCAATGTCAATCAGATCTTGAATCTTGTTCTTCAAGGCCCAACAGTCGTCAGTGTCATGTCCCGGGCTGTAGGAGTGGTATACACAAAATGCATCGGGATGATAGTTAGGAACGGAGGTATTGGGATTCCGAATAGGATCCCTCAAAGCAGTCAGATTGACCTCCAACAAACTCTCCAGTATCAGAGATGACGGTATGTCAGTCTCTGTGAACTGTCTTCCCGACGTATTTTGATTACACCGATTACCCCGTTGACGCTGGCGAGGTTGTTGTTGGGCTTGTGACCCTGAAGCAAGCAGAGGAGCCTTCCCCTTGTCTTCTTGAGTGGTGACTTGCTCTTCAACCTCAGATGTTTACCCCAGTTGGTTGCCCTGAAGCAGTTGGTTGACGAGAACTCTGAGTTCCTCTTGTCTTTGAGCCAAGTCCTGGATGAGAGCCATCTGGCCCACCAGTTGTCCCATCACTTGGATCCTCAATGTTGCCAAATCAAACTGCAGTTCCCCCAGCTGATCACTCCTGGCATTGTTTGAATTCTCCTGGACCAAGCCCTTTGTGAGGAGAGCTTTCATTTCTTCTTTCCCCAGAGACAGGTTCAAGAACATTTCCTGCAGCTGAGCAGTCTGGTCCTGGATATCCTTGAGAGTCCTTTCTAGAGCCATCTCTTACTGAAATAAACAGTAGGAGAGTAAGGAAACCTGAAAAAGGAAAGATCGCCAAGATGCAATGCATGATGTGTGGATGCATGCTTTCAAGGATCTCTTGGGGTAAACACAAGAGAATGTTAGAGGTTGAACTTCGGTCTTCGATTGGAGAACTTTGCACCGATGGATGCCTTTCCACGAGAATCAAGCTTACCATGCCAAGTGGGTCATAGCCCCTGATTCAAGTTGTGGCACTTGATCTTTGATTGGAGAACTTTGCATTGGTGGATGTCTTTCCACGAGAATCAAGCTCACCATGTCAAGTGGGTCATAGCCCCTGATTCAAGTTGTGGCACTTGATCTTTGATTGGAGAACTTTGCATTGGTGGATGTCTTTCCACGAGAATCAAGCTCACCATGTCAAGTGGGTCATAGCCCCTGATTCAAGTTGTTGCACTTGATCTTTGATTGGAGATCTTTGCCCCGGTGGATGTCTTTCCACGAGAATCAAGCTCACCATGTCAAGTGGGTCATAGCCACTGATTCAAGTTGTTGCACTTGATCTTGGATGGCATTTGTTAGAGGAGAAACCTTTTGCCCTTTGGTAGACGTCTGGTTCAACGTAATCCTGCATCAAAAGAACCCTCGAGATCCTTGAAATGGTTATTGAAAATGCTATGGTATGATGTCATGATGTTATGTACATGTATGCAAGTAAGTAAGTGTATATACAGGCAATCATATTCACACAAAGCAAACAAGTCCTTAGGTTTAGGCTTGTATGGGGTTTGTAGGTAAGTACCCTCTTTTAGTTTCGTTGGTTAAGACCTGTCCTATCAAAAGTAACAGGGTTCTAGAGGATCTCAATATCATTGACTACCCTCAATCGGTCATAACTCCAGCATCGCAATCTTTTCTTGCGGCCAGAACCATCGCGAGAGTTTAGCCTCAATGAGTGTAGCATACTGCTACCATTCTATGGCCAAGTTGGGTCAATTTAGGGTTCTAAGGTCGGTTGGTGCTTAATGACTCCTTAGAAGACCCATATTCTCCTCATTGCAACACAAGGGATATCGGTACAGACCAAGGTGTCACACCAATGTAGCCACTGCTTCACCCATGTCGGTCTACGCCGGACAGGTCCCTCACAGCTTATGCTACCTAAAGGGTATTCCCCGGATTCGGGTTAGGATCTATGAAACTCCGATGCAAAGCCCACAAATATAAAAGCAAACAAAGTAAGCAATTTAAAACAAGAGTGGTATAATCCTAAGGTAACCCCACTTTTAAGTTAGTCCCCAACAGAGTCGCCAGTTCTGTGATACGGTGGGAGAACTGACTTAAGGTTTTGCGTTTGTATTCGCACTTGTTCGGTTTAGCAAGATTCGCCACCGACTTTTTATTTTATCCTAAGAAAAGGTTAAAAAGCACAGGAAAAACCTTTTGAGATGTTTCGTGGGTTCGGGGGGTAGATTATGAAAAGGGAAGGTATTAGCACCCTTTTCATCCATGGTTATCCATGGGCTCTTAGTTACTTTGTTTAGATCACTTGCCTTTGATTTTCAATTGCTTTGAAATGGTGTGTGTGTGTGTGTGTGTGTGTTTGAAAAAGATGCCTTGTCTAGGCAACCATTGTAATGACTCGTGTTTGAGTGTTTTACAAAGGTGTGTATCTTTTCGAAAATATGTTTCAAATGTTTTTGAAAGTTTGTTTTGAAAGTGTTTGTGAAGTGGGTTTTGAAAAGTAGGCAAGTGTTTTTGCAAGTTTGATCAAGTAACTAAGAGTCGTCTACCCCTAAATTGACTCAAAGGTTTTTCTCATGTTTTAACCCTTTTAACAATTTTGTTCCACCATTGTGTTTGATGGACAATCTTGCATTAGGATGTTAACGAGACAGGCGCGGGTCATCGTATGGACCATGAATGCAATGGTGCCAAGTGTCTTTGGCAATTTTTCTTGAAGGGACTATGATCATTTTGATTAGGCGACTTTCGAAAGCGTCATCGAGGGACTATGATCATTTGGTTCGTTTTATTTTACCAAAGAAACTCAACGTGCAAGCATGGCCCATTATTGAAGGCAACAAGCGGGATTACCCTAGGGGTGCAAGTGTGATTGTGTATTGATTTCATGTATTTGTTTTTTGTATTAGGTTATCTAGCGTTTTATTTTATGTACATACAAACCCTAGGTCTAACCATGGTATATTTGAAAGCGATAAATTGCAGAAATTTAAAGTCTACGCTATTACAAATAAGTATCCGAGAATGGGGGTACAAATGTTTACAAATGGGGATGAGACTTTAAAAGGAGAGTAGTGTCCAAATAATTTACAACCAAATCAAATCGATCGCAAATGTAATATGTATCAAATGTACAAGAATAAGTAAATGTATAATGTAAATGTGTAAGTGTATGATTATTCACAAGTGAGAAATGTGTTTAGCTTAATAAAAAAAAATTAAGTATTGTATTTATTTTGTTTTTGTATTCTTGTTAATATGTACAAATGAAGGTTTTAAGAAAAGAAAAAGAAAATGCTTATGTATTTTATTGTCTTTATGTATTAATGTGAATATTTTACACAAGAGTTTTTATAAAAAGGAAAAAATATGTTTTAAGAAAATTAATGCTTTATGTACAAAAATTTTAATTAAAAGATAGTAGAAGTATTCTAAGTTTAAGGAAAAATTAATGTTTGTATATTCATGTTAAAATGTAATAAAAATGATAAACAAAAGAAACCATTGAGAATATTTTATATATAAAAAAAAAGGTGTTATTTATTTATCAAAATATTAATTATGTTAAGAAAAGAGTATTGTTAATCAAAATTTAATGTAAAAAAAATGAGTTAGTTTGAAAAATAATAAAAAGAAGCTAAAGGGTTAAATGGGCCTTAAGGGGATTATGACCCAATCAAAAATGCATCAGGCTAAGTCAGGGGGGAGGGGGGGGGGGTATACGCCTGAGTTGTAATGGGCTTAAGGCTGATTAGGATGGGGTAAAGGCCCAAGGGTTTCCCACAACGTTTTAGGGTTTTCAGTGTTTGTTTCATTTGGATTAGGGTTTGTGACATAACAAAGGCGCCGTTCACTTCGTTTTCGTTCCTCTCTTCTTCCTCTCAAGCCAAAGATTCTGAATAACATCCTTCTCGCCTAAGGCCAACCAGCGCCACCATCTATCCTCCTCCTCGCGTTCACTCAAATGGCGATAAAAAAAAGAGGTACGACTTTTATCTCAACGCGTTAGGGTTCTTAGATTTTTAAGCTTGCATGCTCTTATCTGTTCTGATTCTTGGATTTTGTTATGTGTTTGTACGAGGTATTTAAAGAAAGGAAAAAAGAAGTTTTATACCTTTGATGGCTCGTTGCTTGGAGAGGAGGAGAGATGGAGAAGGAGGCGCTTAGGGTGGCCAGAGGCGAGGGAATGGCGAGGCTGAGCTAGCTTGGAAACTCTGGTACTCGTATTTGCCTTTTTAGGTTTTATGATGATGATGTCTGAGAACCTTATAACTTTCTTTTCCTCTTCCCTTTTGCCTGCTTCTGTATGCTTGCTTGATGCCTTTGATTGCTTCTTTTCCTTGTTTCTGTATACCTCTGAATCTGAGAAATATTGATGTTGTTGTTGGCCCAGTGATGAAGCAAATCTGAGGGTTTGTGTTGCCTGACTCTGAGTTGCCTTGAATGCTTGATATGTTTGGTTGCCTTGAAATGCTTTGATGATTTTGGCTTTTGGACGAATTTTTGTGGTTGATTTGCTCAGTGATGAACCCTTTGATGTTCTGAGAGCTTGAGTGTTTGCCTCTGTATGCTTGTTGGTATTGAGTATTGATGATATTGGTAGCCCAATGATGAGGATGCTCTAAGGGCTTGTGTTGGTTTGAAAGCTGGTTTTTGAAAGGGCTTTGAAGGTTGAGCTTGGTTTTGATTGTCTGTTGATGATTAATGCTTGAGGCTTAACACAGGTTATAGGCTTTAAGGCTTATGCAGGTTTAGTTTAAGGTAGGTTAGGCTTTAAGGCATCAAGTAAGTTTGAGGCTTATGTTTAGTAGGCGAAATTACAGGCTTCAGGTTGGAAGGCTTGAAGCTTTAGGCTTCAGACTGGATGTTTAGGCTTTCTCTGGTTTGAATGAGGGTTTAGGCTTGATGTGTTTCAGACTGATGAAACAGGTTATGGCTTTTGAAGCTTTTAATGCAGGTTTCAAGCTTATGCTGTTTTGAGATTAGAGGTATGGCTTGAGCAGTTTAGGCAGGTTTGATGTTTTGAATGTTTGGGTGTTTGAAGGTTAATGCAGGTTCATGGCCTTTATTTTTGTTGCAGGCCTGGAGTTTGAACAAGTTGAGAGGCTTTGTTAGGTTTTTGAGGCATCTCTGTATCTTTTGATACAGTTTATGTTCTTTTTCTTTTGTGTTATTTCTGCCTTTTTTCCACTGTTCTATCTCAGTTTTGTTTTATATTCTAAAGCCTAAAGCCTGTAAGCCTCTTTCTTCTTTTCCTCTTTTTCTCTCTCTCCAGTATTAAAACATAAAATATTGCTTAGATGTACTCTTTTCTGAAAAAGCAATTGGCCTTGAAAATGATGAATTTGAACCTTGCTTGCAATGCATATTTTCCTCTGCATACTTTGTACTTCTTTGACAGCTTTTGGATAGCCTTTTGTACTTGTTTGATATCTTGATATCTTTCTATATCCTTGGACAGTTTTTGACAGCTTTTGGCTTAGTTTGACATTGTGACTTTGTAGTTCAGTTTGAACTTTGTTGGTAATTTATGAACTATGCAGCTTGTTGACAATGCAGTATGTTTGAAAATTTGAATTTGTGCAATTATAACTTTGGTGCATTTCATGTCTTTTTGCAAGCATTTTTTTCTATCCCTCTTTGTGAACCAAGATCAAGTGCCACGACCAAGATGAATCCAATTTTTATCTGTCTGCTCTTTAATTATTTTATCTACATTTGACTTTTTCTTTTCTTTGTTTTTGCAGGTAAAGATAATTGAGCAAAGGAACATTGGATAGAAGATGAAGACTTAGGAAATTTAGGACATAGTTTTGTTTCAATTTAAATTATTTGTAATAATATTAATGTAAATAACTGTAAATAAATTTACAGTATTTAAATAATATCTGTAACAAACAATTCAAAATGAATAAACATCCCTTTTTGATCAGTTAATTCCTTTTATTTCTTTTCAATTGTTTATCTTAATTATTTGAATTTCTTAAATTAAAACAATTGGAAGTAAATCCAATTATTCTGACTTAGAAAAAAGAAATAATTAATAAATGTCCGGCGTTCAAAATTAAACATAACAATGCACAGTCATATCAAACAAACATCCACATGTCCTTTTTTCACTGATTAAATCCAAACACTGCAAATTCTCAATCCAAATGCCTCAGTCCAAATCTCAGAGTAAACTGAAAAGAACTTGTAGAATTAATTCTTTCTGCGTGCACAAACCCTAGTTCTTGGTTAAATGTCAGAGAAGCGCCTGTCTGATTAAACCTGAGCGAAACTCAAACAAAACCCTAGCAATCTGCTTGAACTGTTCCAGAGCCATGAAAACCCTAAATTTGTCTGACTGATAAGAAAAATTTTGTTTGACTGATTCTTGACAAATCTTGGAGAATATGGGAGGGCAAATTTTGGGGTACAACAAGACCTTTTTTTGTTTGGCAAGCGCTGGGCCCTTTGGGCCTGGTTCATTTTTGTTTTTGCTAGCTGACTTCCATATTGACTTTTTTCACCCCCTGGCCCAAATTATTTTATTTATTCATTTTTTTTCATTTTTTTCTTCTTTTTCTTAAAAATATTTCCTAAATACTAAAAATCATAAAAATACAAGAAAATGATATATGTTTATATTTTGACTTATCTTATTTTATTTTTCCATAAATAAAAATATTTTTATTTATTATACTTTATTTATTTTATTAAGTAAATCTTATAAACTTAATTAATATTACTTTATTTATTTATTTTTCTTCACACCATTTAAAATACATTATTTTAATATAAAAAAGACTAAAAATATTTTATAATACTACAATAATTTTCAAGATAAAAAATACAAAAAAAAAATACTTTTCTTAAAATTTTTTTCTTTTAATTAATTAATAGAATTAGGGTTTTCATTTAAAATCTTTTTTTTAATAAATTCAAACTTAATTAACTTTTTTTTTTAATTAGGTTAAGACAAAATCTTTTTTTCATGAAAACGAAACAAAATTTATTTTCTTTACATTTTATATCCTTTTATATTCATTCATTGTTATACTTTGTATTTATTTAATTCCTTGTATATTTATACCAATTCAATATGGTTGTAATAGATTAATTAGGGTTTAAATTCTTGCAATCCCCATTCAACTTGTACACCCCCCACAAATGTTGTAATAGCGTAGTAACTTTAAATTTCGCAATTTATCGCTTTTATATAACATGCTAGTAATTAGGGTTTGTATGGAAAGACTAAAACCAATGATTAGAAAATCCTAATTCAAGACAAAAACAAGCATGAAAATGATACACTTGCACACAAGCACCTCTAGGATTATTCCACTTGGTTGTCTTATACAAAATGGTCATATTACGCATGTGAGGTATCTTAGAAAAAACAAGCAAATACAAGATCATGGTCCCTCGATGACGCTATCTAAGTTGCCTTATAAATGATCTTAGTCCCTCAAAAAGTATGCTAAGATACCTTGCAACATTGCTAATCATGGTTATACGATGACCCGTGCCCGTCCCGTTTACATCCAAAGATAGGGTTGCTTATCAAATCAATGGTACGACAACAATGTCAAAGGAAAATAAAATGAACAAGAAAGACATTTGAGTAGGTAGATTGCTCCTAATTACTTGCTCCATTTCAAAACAAACATCCTTGCTATTTTCAAAACAAACACATACACTTTCAAACATCTTGCAAAATTGAAAATATTTTCAAAAGATCAAACATCTTTGTATACATTCTTACAAACAAGAATCATTACAAAGATTGCCTAAACAATGGCCTCTTTACAAAATACTTTCAAAAACCACATCAAGCACAATTTCAAACAAAAAGCAAGTGATCTAGCAAGTAACTAAGAGCCCATGGAAAACCATGGATGAAGAGGATGTTAATACCTTCCCTTTTCATAATCTACCCCCCGAACTCAAGAAACAATCTCAAAGGTATTTCATGTGCTTTTTCACATTTCCTTTTGGATAAAAGAAAAGTCGGTGGCGACTCTTGCTAACTGCAACATTTGCGATCAAACGCAAAACCCTCAAGTCAGTTCTCCCACCGTATCACAGAACTGGGGACTCTGCTGGGGAAAATTCTAAAAGTGGGGTTACCCTAGGGCTAGATCACATTTACTTGCTTACATTGTTTGATTTGTTTGTTTTACATTATGGTTCTTTGTTTGGGTTTGAATCCTCTACCCAGATTTGGGATACATTATAGGTAAGTAGAAATACGTTGTGGAAACTGTGCAGGATATACCGACATAGTCTAAGTAATAGCTACGTTAATGCGACATATTTTTGGGTACCGGTAGCCTTTGAGTTAATCAAAGAGAATACGGGGCCACTGAGTGATGTCATAAAGCACTAATGAACTTCTAGAACCTTTACTTGACCAACTTGGCCTTTAGGATGTAGTGAGATGACTGGCTTTGGTGCAGTCTAAAGTTAGTAGATACTCGATACTACACTCATTGAGGTTTGGTTTCTTGGGGTATTTCGGTCGCCATTAAAGAGGCTTGAGCTGAAACAATGACCAAGGAAACAATCCAGTGATATTGATCTCCTTAGAACTCGGTTACTATTACTAGGACATGTTTAAGCCAACTAAACTTCAAGAGGGTACTTACCTATAACACTCCATGCAAGCTTAAACCTAAGGAATTGTTTGCTTTGTTTATATATACATGCTTGTACATAACATCATGAACATCATAACATCATTTATATTCACTAACCATTTCAAGGATTTTTTGGATTCATCTTTGTCTTGTTTTGTAGGATATGGATTCACTTTGCAGGAAAACTATTCAAGTAAACTGTTATACCCCAAAATTTGCCCTCCCATATTCTTCAAGATTTGTCAAGAGTCATCTCAATTTGCTCAAAGTCTACTCAAGGGTTGCACAGTCAAACATCCTCCTAAGCCAGTCAAAATTAGGGTTTTGGTTCTTGCAAAGAATTTGAGGTTTTCAATGGCTCAATCAAGTCCCATAGGCCTATATACATTGTCAAGCATCTACATGTCAAGTTTCAAGGTTCACAATGCCAGTTTGCACAGTCAAAAGCCCTAGTTGCTCCACAACCAACTGCAGGGGCAAAATGGTCATTTTACAGTCAAAAGTCAAAAAATTTGGTCAACATCTTATTTTGAGCACACAATTATCATTTGATCAAGTCTTGATCATGATTCCACAAGAATGGCTCAAAAATCATCAAGATGCAAAAGTTTCCATTTTGGGACAGTTGAAAAGTCAACTGTAACTTGACCAGCGCATAACTTTTTCATGGTTCATTAGAAAAATCCCATCCAATGCTCATTTTGAAGGGGATGACATTTCCTACAACTCATCTTCACATTCCAAGTCCAAGAAATGCTCTCACAAAAAGTTATCAATTTCTACATTATAGGTCAATTTCAAAAGTCAACAAAAATGCACTTTAAGTCAAAGACCATAACTTGAGATTGGTAAATACAAATGACATGGGACCAAAGGAATTGGTTAGAGGACTTCAAGACCTTTCCAAAATGTCCAAGAACATGTTCATATGATCAAAATTGAGCAAGATATGCATTGGAGAAGTTGGGAAATTTTCATGAATTTGCAAAAGTCAACTATCCTTAAAACTTCAATTTTTGACAAAAGGGCCCACTTTCTTCCACTTGATTCAGCCTTGTCATGCCACCCACTTGTCCCATGATTAATTTCAAGATCAAACATTTATTTTTCCATTTTATTTAATTTTTATTGATTTAATTCAATTTAAATCCATAATAATTCAAATAAAATCTAAAAAATTAATGGAATAGCATATTTTGGTGTGAATAGCTTTTATATGTCATATGCCAGCTAACAAATTCGTGCCAAGCCTTTTTGTGCATAAAATCCAAGATTTGAACCAAGTTTGGAAAGTTCTTCAATGGTGGTCAACCAAATCTCCAAACTTAATTACACAAGGATACAAGCCCAGCTGCTGACCTAATTTTGTTCACACATACATAAGCAAGCAGTACAAACCTAAGTCACGACCTAAGCCTTGCTAAAACGGCCAGAGCAAAACTCAAAAATTGTCAAAAAAGTGTGAGATCAAGAACAAAGTTGCAAGCATTTTCAGACAAAAAGGAGAACGTGACATCCTTCCTTGTCATCCCCTGAAGCTAGCACCACCTTTACCACGCCCTAAGACCCCCTACACAACACTAAAAGTACTCACGAAGTCACCTCTGAACATGGAATCGTGTTTCTCCATTCTTGCATTTTTTCTCAAAAATATTAGCATATTCATACTCCTTGCTTGATTTCTAACCTAATGGCATTATTCAATTTCATTTTTAGGCCTTGTATGACAATACTCGTGCCTAGGGTTTGTTTGTGTTTTTTTTAGGTGTTTTGTTTCCAGGTGAAATTAGAACAAACCATAAGCATGGATGGACTCAGGAGACATGGACGATCCTGACCATGGGCTTGGATGGCATTTTTGTTGCCTAGGGATGGTTTTAGGAAAGGCCTGCGAAACTTCCTGCGGATAGAAATCCGCAGGTAAAAAACCAGTGTCCAAGGAAGAAGACGCTGACGCGTCTCCCTCTCATTCGCTCTTTTAAAATAACGCGCGTTATATTTTTTTCCAGGGCATTGTTTGATTCACCAATATATTATTTGCTTATTATTATTATTATTTCAATTGAACAAGGCAGTTGGGTTGGTTAAGGCGTGCAGGCGTAGTCCCTTGGGACTTGGGTTCGAATCCCAGGTCCCCCAAAATATTTGTTTGTTTCTTTTCTTCATGTATTCCTATGCAGGCTTCATGAAAGGCTTCATCATACACCTCACAAATCCACGCGCCATGTGTCCACAATCACAGATCCAAAGGCCAAGAGATGATAACCACCATGAACCCCAGGCAACGCTTGCACACCTGATCCAGAAGTCAACGCAGGCTTGGCTTAATGGGCTGGAATTACTTCTTCACCTCCTTGTTAGGCCCAGAACCTCCCTTGGTTCATTCTTTTCTCTTTTATCTTATATTTTCCATTTTATTTATTAACTATTTTTTTTTCTAATTATTATTATTATCACTAAAACTAACATAATTAATTTTTCACAATAAAATTCAGAAAACCAAAAAAAAAACATTTTTATTAATTTCAATTACTTTTTGTAAATAAATTCATTAATTAATTTAGTTGTTTAATTAGGTTAATTGTAATCTTTTTCACATTAAATAAAATCAAATCTAGAATTAGGTTTTTCTTTTGACACTTTTAATTTCTTTTTTTTAATTTTATTAAAACATAAAAAACACAAAAAAACTACTTTTTTCTTGTAAATAATTAATTAATTAGTAAATTAGGGTTAATAGTTAATTTAATTGCAAAAAAGGGTCAAAACCCTAAGGACGTCCCGATCCAATTCTTTCGCGCGCATATAATTTTTAATTCGTTATTTTTATTATTTATGTATCTGCTCAGAAATGTAATAGTTAATTAGAACTTTATCGCTTTCTTTTAATTTCTTGCATTTTCCAAACGGGTTTTGTTTTTGGCGATGTATAGACCCGCGCCTTGTAATAGCGTAGATTTACCTTTCCGCAATTTATTTTCCGCACTCTTAACTGTTAATTATGCATGACAAGATTTGTATGGAAAATAAAATCAAAGCGTAGCTCACAAATAACATGTACAAGATAATCTTAACTGAATTCAACACACATTGCACATGCCACTCCTAGGGTACGCCTCACTCGGTTGCCTCGACGTGGTCGTCAAGTATAGGGTGTTTTAGAGGTCGCCCTCCTGTCTAAAGATCCAGTTGCCTCGAAACGGTTGCCTCGGATAAAAAAGGATCTAGGACATTAGGGTTACCGCTAAAGCGTCCTACCATTGCTTTGGTGACCACATTGTCCCTAATAATCGAATTGACCCGAATAACTCCGACGATGGTGCTACCTACTTCTCAATAGTGGGATAGTATTGTCTAAAGGACTCTTACACAGCCTAATTCCTTAGAGTAGGTAGATTTCTCTTGGGTACTTGCTCTTTCAAAAACAAAACAACTTTTCGCACCTACACTTTCAAAAGGTTTTCAGACAAATATTTCATACACTCTTGAGGACAGATACAAGAGTTACCTAGAAATTTTTCAAACGAAACTTTTTCAAAACTCACACACACTTGAAAAGCAAACAAATTTTGAAAACATAGAGCAAGTACCTAAGAGCCCGTGGATAACCACGGATAGAAAGGGTGATAACACCTTCCCTTTCTATAAATCTACCTCCCGGACCGAGAAACATCTTGAAAAAGGAATTTTGCTGTGCTTTTGTCCTTTCCATGTTGGAGAACATAAAAGACGGTGGCGACTCTTGCTTACCGCGACATTTCGCGAACCAGCTTAAAAAACAGTCAGTTCTATTTCCACCGATCACATCAACCTTGTGAGGATCCTTCCACAACTTAAGGAGCTAGCTTCAAGGATTCCTGAAAACTCTCCATTCACCGAGAGACATGGTTGCCTACTCAACTTGGTCACCTCTAACACAGATGAGGACATGATGAAGGTGCTCTTCCAATTCTTTGATCCTCTACACCATTGCTTCACTTTTCCCGATTATCAACTTGTGCCTACTTTGGAAGAATTCTCCCGACTCTTGAGGATTCCCATTCTCAATCAAATACATTTCAATGGTACGGAAAGAGACCCAAGTCTAGAAGAGATTGCTCAAGCTCTACACTTTCACTCCTCTGATCTCACAACTCATTGGGAAACAAGGAGTGGTGTCAAAGGTTTCTTAGAAAAGTTCTTGTTCGAGAAAGCCCAAAACTGTTGGAATTCCTTGGATTTGCAAGCCTTCGAGGAAATTGTGGCACTCCTCATCTATGGGATGGTTTTGTTTCCAAATCCTGACCAACTCATAGATGTGAACACCGTCAAAATCTTCATATCTTGCAACCCGGTGCATACATTTCTAGGGGATATCTTACACTCTTTTCACACTCGCACAATGAGGAAAAGAGATGTCCTTATGTGTTGAACTCCTCTCTTGGCAAGGTGGTTTATTTCACATCTTCCCTAATTTGTATTAAAGAACGAGCAAGGTTCAAGGTGGTCACAAAGGTTGACGACGCTCAATTATTCAGACATTCATTGGTGTTCCCGATCCATAGAGAATGTTACTATTGTTGACTGTTGTGGGGAATTTCCTAATGTCCCTTTACTTGGCATTAGGGGAGGAATCACCTACAACCCCTGCTTAGCTTTAAGACAGTTTGGTTACGCCCGAAGGGATGTTCCGCACGAGATGCTGATTCAAGGTTTGGTATTTAACTACGACAATGATGATCAAGGTCTTCGCCAGATATTTATCCGAGCTTGGAGGATGTTAAACAAGGTAGATAGCAAGACTTTGGGGCACAAGAATTCCATCCCTCTTGAGCCTTACCTCAAATGGGTACGAACTCGTGCTCAAAGTCTTATGATGCCTTATCCCTCCATTCTCCCGGTAATCATTGAGCCTGTCATGGAGGGAGATGTTCCATATACTATCCTACATCCTGACACGCCTACCTCTCTTGAAGACCTACAAAGGGATTGGATACAACTCAAGGGGGAGCGAGATACCTTCGAAGCCCAATTCTATGCAAGCGAGAAGAAGGTTTTGGAACTCACTAGGCTATTTCATGAGGAACAGACTCTGAATGCTTACATTGCACCAAAGAGGATGCGTAATACCTTTTTATATTAGAGTTTTTGTATTATTTTTCCCAAGAAGGAATTGATGTACTCAAGCTTTAATATATTAATATGAGGTGTGTTTCCTTTTTGTATAAAACAAATTTGAATCTTAAAATCCTTGAAAACATTGCATATGCATTTACCATTCATTATAACAAAAGCAGGTTTCTTGCAACAAGTCTTCTCATATCTCTACTGTTTATTTCAGTAAGATGGATCTCGAGCAAACGGTGAAGGACCTCCAAGCTCAGAATGGACAATTTCAACAGTTGTTCTTGACCCTAGCTAAAGGACAAGAAGAGTTGAAGACTTTGCTGGCTGAGGAGAAGAAAAAGAAGACAAAGAAGATAACCAGAGTTCTAAACATGGGAAGAAGGTTCCAAGGGCAGACAAGAAGAGCCCTAGACTTTGCAACAACATCCGGTGAGAAAGACAACCAAGATGGTAAGGGCAAGGAAACAATTGTCCAGTCAGAATCAGAAGAAGAAGAGGAAGAAAAAGATTATTCTGAAGAACAATACCCTCTAGCTGATGACAAGTATAAACATCTCGAAGAGCGGTTGAGTGCAATGGAAATCTAAAAAGTGTCTGGCTTGGACTTTGAGGAGTTGGGGTTAGTATCGAGAATTGTCATTCCTCCAAAATTTAAAGCACCTATGTTTGCCAAACATGACAGAGTTTCATGTCCTAAAATGCATCTTCGGTCTTATGTAAGGAAAATCCAGCCCCATACCACAGACAAAGATTTATGGGTACACTTCTTCCAAGACAGTCTGTCTGGAACTCAACTTGATTGGTTTTATCAGTTAGAAAGAGCCAATGTTCATAACTGGGAAGATCGTGCTGCAACCTTTTACAAACAATACCAATACACCGCTGATCTTGCGCCAACCCGTACTCAACTCTAGAGTATGGCCATGGTTTCAAGTGAGGGCTTCAAAGACTATGTGCAAAAATGGAGAGACTTGGCTGAAAGAGTTCAACCTCTCCTATCTGAAAGAGAATTAGCATACATGTTTTTGGGCACCTTTTCTGGTCCCTTCTTCAATCACCTAATTGGGAGTTTATCGGCAGGTTTTACTGAACTGATTTTGATCGGAGAGAGGGTAGAAGCCGGGATAAAAGTGGAAAGATTCAAAAAGATACATCCTCTGCTGCTATAAGGAAACCATTTATTGGAAAGAAAGAAGTGGTTGCTGTTTATCCTCAAAGAAATCAAGATAGGGTCGAACGCTGTCTAATGGTGGGGGTTGTTATGATTCCTAAACTTGCGCCTGATCAGCAAAGAAACAACCAACCAAGGATGGAAAGACTAGTCAGAAAATTCACCAGAGTTAATATGACCCTATCTCAGGTATTGCCACATCTGTTGAGATCCAACCTAATGACCTTGAAAGAAGCTCCTAAGAATCTTAACACAACATCTCCTCACTATCATCCTAATGCCCGTTGTGCATACCACTTTGAGAGTCCCGGCCATGACACTAACAACTGTTGGGTGCTGAAGAACAAAGTACAAGACCTCATTGAAGCCAAGGAGATTGAATTTGATGCGCCCGAAAATCCAAATGTCATTTCTGCCCCTATGCCCAAACATGGCCATAATACCAACGTCATTGAGGAAGATATGTTTGTTACTTTAGTTGATGACCTTATGACTCCACTCCGGACTATCAAAGAGAACTTATTAAATGTCAGTGTATTCCCAGGCTGTGATGAAAGCTGCCATTTCTGTTTGTCCTCACCAACTAGTTGTCCTTTATTAAAAGCAGACGTTCAATGCCTAATAGATAACAAGGAAATTTTGTTTGAAAAGACTTCTGTTTCACCTGTTCCTTATAATGACGTTTCTATCATTACCATTTCCTCCAATTCTTCCATGGTCTCCACCAAAAGACCCGTTAGAATTAAATCAGATCCAAAAGCAGCTCCTTTGATAATTACAATTCCTGGACCAGTCCCATATTCGTCAGATAAAACCATACCATGGAATTATGGAGGGGATGTCTACTACCTCGGTATCAAGCAAGATTGGCCAGCTGCCGAAGATTCAATTTCTGAGAAAATTGGCTCCGATATCAATAATATTGCAGGGACTAGCAAGATTACCCGAAGCGGAAGGATATTCTCTCCAAAAATTGCTCGCCCAAAAGCAATTTCTGGACCCGTAATCATTCATGTTGTTGTTTCTCCTCCGAAGGCTATTCCCAGTCCTACAATCATCTCCACCAATACTCCAACTGACAAAGCTGTTACAATCTCTGCTATCACTCCTACTGACATTCCTGCTACCGAGTTAACCGAGACTTTAGGTAAAAGTATTCTGATTGAGCCCGTCCAGATGAAGGCACAATCATTGGCTACCCCTGAGACCTCCCGGAAAGAGATGGAGGAAATTCTAAAGATCATAAAAAGAAGCAACTACAATGTAGTCGAGCAACTGGGGAAAACTCCATCAAAAATTTCCATGCTGGCTTTATTACTATGTTCCGAGGCGCATGCAAAGGCCTTGGTAAAATTACTGAAAACTGCCCATGTACCCCAAGAAACATCTACCGATCAATTCCAAGACTACATAGCCAACTTGACTGCTGATAATGGTCTAGGTTTTTCGGATGTTGATTCAACGCCAAGAGGAAGGAAGCATAATGAGGCATTTCACGTCTCAGTTGAATGTAGGGGCACAACCTTGGCTCATGTTTTGGTGGACACTGGCTCATCTCTGAATGTATTGCCTAAAAAGGCTCTTGATAGGCTTGACTGTGAGGGATTGACATTGAAACCAAGTAACATAGTAGTAAGGACCTTTGTTGTACCCTAAAATTTTCCCTCTCATTTCTCAAAGGATCACCCTGAATCCTCAGGTTTGCTCCCCTCCAATTTCAAGCCTGGATTTACAAATTTTCCAAGAAAATCATTCGCGAGGGTAAAATGGTCATTTGCGCATTAAAAAGTCAAACTTTGACTTTTGATCAAAATCAAGTTTCAAGAATCATATTTCATCAAGACATGTTGAAATATGAAGTTTGTTTCATCAAGAATTTCAAAAGTCAAAACTACTTTGGAAAAGTCAAAATTCTAAATACTTAGAATTTTTCTAAGTGTTTAAGAAATATGATAAGCTCAGAACTTCTGGCTAGATTTTCACCATAATGCAAGCTGATTCTGGAAGAAATTCTGATACAATAGTTATAGATTTCAATGAGATCTAAAACATTGCAGAACAAAACTTCTCCTGGAAATGCTGGAATTTCAAGTTATAAATGTTCAAAGAGACGTCCATGAAACTAAAGCACTCAGCAAATTCTGGACACTTTCAAAACAGATTTTGGTTAGAACTTTTGGGCCAGTTTTCACAAAGGTTAAGTCAGAGTTTGCAAGGGTAATTCAAATAAGATTTACAAAGTGTGTTACAAGCTTTTAAGAAAGTCTGAGAACTCAATCAGAACATGCTGAAGCAAAGGGATTCAAGGATCAGAAGATGGATGTCTATTCTAAGTTACGCTGAAGCTGAACTTCTGATCCAGAATTAAGCAATGATGCAGAAGCTCACATTTCAGGATTTCTGGTTTGATAAGTCTCATCATCATTTAATGCTCACAACCACTTTTGAGTCTTTATCCAAAGGATTTCCCCCACGTGTACCTTTACTGTCTTGGAAAAGAAAACTTTTGTACAAAAGTGTGTTGGGCCCATGCGTTGCTTTTGCTTTTGAAGTTACCTTTCCTTAATTCCTGCTTACAATTCCAGCTTAGGCGCTGCTAAGGCTACTAACCACCATACTTGCTTTAATAGCAAGGCACCACCCTAGCATGTGATGGTTGCACTCTCCAAGCTACAAGATCTTTTCCTATAAATTGAAAGCCATTGGCAACTGTAAAAGGGTCAGAAATTTGAGAAAGAAAAGCCCTGAACCCCTGCTAAAATTCCAAGAGTCCAAAAACTGCAAACACAAAATACCAAACCTATTAGCTTTTGATTCTTGCATTCAAATTCCATTTTCCCTCAAGTGTTTCTCGACCAAAACCATCCATACAGTTGTTTATATACATTCAAAAGCCATCCTAACTTATTTAGTCAAACTATAACAAACTAACCATAAATATCCATCTCAAAGAAGTCAGAACTTTGTTCCTTGGCTGTTCTAGAATTTTCTAATCACTCACAGCCCAAGTTGAAAGTTTCCAGCCTGCTGAACACGAGAGGAGGCTGTTCAGAACATCACAAGTGGTCAGAGCTAGACTCCAGCTCACAAAACATTTTCCAGCTGCAAGGTAAGCTTCTGCTGACTCTCATCATAGTATTTAGGCATTGTCAGGAAACTTTGTTCAAAAATACAATGTAGACATCCTGATTCTGATGCTGTACACATTCTGAGGTTTCATATATTTTCCTGCCTAAGTAGAGAGAATTTCAGTTCAGAACTTCTTGAAGAAATTAGAACTCAGAATTAGGATTAGCGAATTCATGCTTGCTTCTGATTTATAGTTCTGATATCTCTTGTTTCTGAAACATTATGAAACCTACCATAACTGTTATATGCGCATCTTCTATTTTGTTGAGAAATGACCAAGTTGCACATGCTCTGACTAGCATGGAGAGGCAGACAAAGTTCTGCCAGTGGCATCAGAACTTTTGAAATCTTCTTTGTTCTCAACGGACCCAGAACTTCTGACCTTCCCTGTTTCTACTAACGTTTATTTGAATTTGTGCAGCACGCCAGAGTCAGAACTTCTGACCTCTTTTATCTCAGCAAAGCGCTGATTCTGTTTTCCTTTCTCCTTATTATTTTTGCCATCATTTTATTTTATTAATCAAAAACACATAAAAAATATTTCATATTCACATATCTTATTTTATTTCTTTTAACATAAAAGATTAAAATATTTTTCTTAAACCAAACTTATGTCTTTTTTAAACAAAACAAGTCCATTTTACATTTCTTATACATTCTTATCCATTCAATGTGGTTGTAATAGTAACTTAGGATTTAATTTGCAATCTCCATTTGTGAATTTTTACACCCCATCCCCATAAGGTTTGTAATAGCATATGACTTTACTTTTCCCCATTTTTATTGCTTTCATGTATTGTTAGTAATTAGGGTGTGTATGACAAGATAAAATCAACAAGTAGAAAACCCTAATACAAGACAAAACAAGCATGAAAATCAATACACTTGCACACAAGCACCCCTAGGGTAAAATCCACTTGGTTGCTTTACAAATGGCCATATTACGCATGTGAGGTATCTTAGCAAAAACAAGCAAAAATACAAGATCATAGTCCCTCGATGACGCTATCTAAGTTTCCTTTCAAAATGATCTTAGTCCCTAAAGAAAAATGCTAAGATACCTTGCAACATTGCTAATCATGGTTATACAATGACCCACGCCCGTCCCTTTTACATCCAAAGATAGGGTTACTTACCAAAATCAATGGTAAGATAACAATGTCAAAATAAAGAGGAAATGAACATGAAAGACTTTTGAGTAGGTAGAATGTTCCTAGTTACTTGCTCAATTCCAAACCAAAAACATCCTTGCTATTTTCAAAAATAATCACCTACACTTTCAAAAACACCTTTCAAACTTGAAAACATTTTCAAAAGATCAACACTTTGTATACATTCTTACAAACGAGAATCATTGCAAAGTTTGCCTAAACGATGGCTCCTTTTCAAAATACTTTCAAAAAAACCATACAAAGCACAATTTCAAACAAAAGCAAGTGATCTAGCAAGTAACTAAGAGCCCATGGAAAACCATGGATGGAAAGGGTTCTAATACCTTCCCTTTTCATAATCTACCCCCCGAACTCAAGAAACAATCTCAAAGTTCTCTCCCGTGCTTTCTTACCTTTCCTTTTGGATAAAAGAAAAGTCGGTGGCGACTCTTGCTAACCGTAACATTTACGATCAAACGCAAACAAAAAGTCAGTTCTCCCACCGTACCACAGAGTTGGCGACTCTGCTGGGGAGATTTCTAAAAGTGGGGTTACCTTAGGGCTAGATCACATTTACTTGCTTTCATTGTTTAACTTGTATGCTTTACATTTTGGTTCTTTGTTTGAGTTTGAATCCTCTACCCAGATTTGGGATACCTTATTGGTAAGTAGCAATACATTGTGGAAATTGTGCGGGGTATACCGACACAGTCTTGAGTAGTCAAAGAGAATACGGGGCCGCTGAGTAATGTCATGAAGCACTAATGAACTTTTAGAACCTTTACTTGACCAACTTGGCCATTAGGACATAGTGAGATGATCGACTTTGGTGCAGTCTGAAATTGGTAGATACTCGATACTACACTCATTGAGATTTGGTTTTTTGGGATATTTCAGTCGCCAGTTAAGAGGCTTGCGCTGAAACAATGCCCGAGAAAACAAATCAGTGATATTGAGTTCCTTAGAACCCGGTTACTATTACTAGGACAGGTTTGAGCCAACTAAACTTCAAGAGGGTACTTACCTATGAGGCTCCATGCAAGCCTAAACCTAAGGACTTGTTTATTTTGTTTGTATATATATACTTGTACATAACATCATAAACATCATAACATCATACTCATACTCACTAACCATTTCAAGGATTTTTGGGATTTATCTTTGTTTTGTTTTGTAGGACATGGATTCTATTCGAAGGAAAACCATTCAAGTCAATCTTGTAAGGATCCCTCCTCAACTCAAAGAGTTAGCATCAAGGATTCCTGAAAATTCTCCATTTACCAAAAGACATAGTCGCCTACTAAACTTGGTTACCTCCAACACTGATGAAGATATGATGAAGGTGCTCTTTCAGTTCTTTGATCATGTGATCGGTGGAAATAGAACTGACTATTTTTAGCTGGTTCCGCGAAATGTCGCGGAAGTAAGAGTCGCCACCGTCTTTTATTTTCTCCAACAAGGAAAGGATAAAAGCACAGCAAAATTCCTTATGAGATATGTTTCTCGGTTCGGGAGGTAGATTTATAGAAAGAGAAGGTATTAACACCCTTTCTATCTGTGGTTATCCACGGGCTCTTAGGTACTTGCTCTTATATTTTCAAAATGTTTGCTTTTTAAAATGTGAGTGGGCTTGAAAAAGTTTCTTTGAAAGATTTCTGAATAACTCTTGTATCTGTCCTCAAGAGTGTTTGAAAAATTTGTTTTGAAAGCTTTTGAAAGTGTAAGGTGTGAAAAGTATTTGGTTTGTTTTTGAAAAGAGCAAGTACCCATGAGTCATCTACCTACCCTAAGGAATTAAGCTGTGTAAGTGTCCTTTAGGTAGTGCCATCCTACCATTGAGAGATAGGTAGCACCATCGTTGGAGGTGTTCGGGTCAATTCGATTTTAGGGACAGTGTGGTCACCGAAGCAACAGTTAGGACACCTTAGAAATAACCCTAATGTCCTAGATCCTTTTTCATCCGAGGCAACCGTTTCGAGGCAACTGTTTCGAGGCAACTGTTTCGAGGCAACTGGATCTTTAGACAAAGGGTGACCTCTAAAACGTCCTATACTTGATGACCACGTTTCGAAGGCAACGAGTGAGGCGTACCCTAGAAGTGGTGTGTGCATTGTGTGTTGTATTCAGTTAATGTTTGTCTTGGTAATCAGTGAGCTACGAGTTATTTTTATTTACATACATTCTTTCATGCATTTAACAGTTAAGGGGTGCAGAAAGTAAATTGCGGAAACATAAATCCTACGCTATTACAAGGCGCGGGTCTATACATCGCCAAAAATTACAAAGACCCGTTTTTTGGTAAATAAGTACGGAAACTAAATCAAGCGATAAACCTATTTAACTATTACATTCTTGAAGGCAATTACATAATAATCAAATAAAGTAAATGCGCGAATAAATTAATCGGGAATGTTCTAAGGGTGTTGACCCTTTTAAGAAAAGAAATTGATTTTTTTTGGTCTTTTTTATAATTAAATGAAATTAAAAACTACCTAATGACTAATTAATTAATTTAATTAAAAGAAAATATTTTTTTGTTTTTTTATGTTTTTTTTATGAAATAAAATAAAAATAAAAAGAAACAAAATTAAAAGTTAACCTAAATCTAAGTTATTTTAATTATTTTAAAAAAAAGGGTTAAAATGGCCTAATTAAAACTAATTTATTTAAGATTTATTTTACAAAATAAAATAATAATGATAAAAATAATGTTAGTTCTATTTTTTGATTTTTATGAAAATGTGTTAATTAAGTTAATTGTTAATAATAAAAATAATTAAAAGGTTAGCAATTAAAATAAGAGAAAATGACCAAACAAAAATAAAAAAAAAGAAGTAAAACCAAGGGGGTGTGGGCTGAAATGGAGGGTGCATTGTTGAAATTGTGGCCCATTGAATAAGCCACGTTTGACTTCCCTAGGTTGAGTGGAGCGCTGTTAACTCCTGAGCATGGTGCTCCTGCTTTCTGGGCCCTTGGATTTGCATGGAAGGACACATGGCTGCTTGGATCTGTGAGGTTTATTGTGAGTCCTCCTTGGAATGCTGCACAAGAAAGCTTTTGGAAAAATAATATGGAAATTATAAGGGGACCTGGGAATCGAACCCAGGTCCCAATGTTTACCAAACACACTGCCAGCCACTACACCAAACGCATTTAGTTGTAAACTTAATAAGCAGCGAAATATTATATAGTACAAACGCATTATATGCTAAAACGCGCGCGTGAATTTGAATGCACCTATGCCTGGCTGCCACGCAGTCATCTTCAAGATTTTTCTGCAAACACAAAACATATAGCGGGGGTTTTAAACCCCCACAAAATACAGGCATATTGAAAATAGCGATTAGCAATTCATGAAGCATAAATTAGGCGCGAGGTGTCCATCAAAATCGTCTTGAGCTTCTGAGTTTGACCATGCCTGTTTGGGGTTCCAATTTTACAGCATATAAAAAAGCCCAATTCTAAAGCTCTGAAAACCTAGAAATTCCTAATGGTAACTTTCAATCTAGGGCGCCATTCTCAAATTAAATCATGTGGAACGCTTTGTATTGATCCTGTAAACATGATGCTATCAACAAAAAGTGTTAAAAATGCATGAAATGTGATATGTAAGTTTGAGAAAAAATGAAAACCGTGTGGGTGATATGGCATGATTCCTTGAGGTTCTACGCTTGATTTTGATTGCCAAAGGTTGCTAGTGATGCAAGGAGTGTATTGGAATCAAAATGGAAGCTTGAATTGTACTGCAACTAGGTTTTCAGTTTGTGATTTTTTCTTTCAAAATTTGGAAATGGCTTATCCTCTCTATGGCTCTCTAGGTCGTGAATTCTGTCAGGAATGCTTGCACATGTGTTATGTAATGAATATCGATAAGAATTATGGTCATTGAAGCCTTGCATTGAAGTTATTGATTTTTCCATAAACTCCATTGAAACAACTTGCCTTTTTTGTGTCAAATTTGAATTTTTGCTTGGAATAGGCCCTTGCACGAATTTGGAAGGTGAATGATGGTGTATCCAGGCTATTCAACACAAAATATATCCCTCCATTAATTTTCTTGATTTTCATTTGAATTTTAAAGATTTAAAATGAATTAAATCAAATAAAATTAAATAAAAATGAGAAAATTAATTTTTAATCTTGAAATAAATTGTGGGACACGTGGGAGGCATGGCCAAGCTGAAACAAGTGGAAAAAGTGGGCCCCTTTTGTAAAAAATGAGGTTTCAAGGATAATTGATTTTGGCCATTTCACAAAAATTTCCCAACTTCTCCAATGCATATCTTGCTCAATTTTGAAGCTATGAATATGTTCTTGTACATTTTGGAAAGGTCTTGAAGTCCTATAACCAATGTCTTTGGTCCCTAGTCATTTTGATTTACCAATCTCAAGTTATGGTCTTTGACTTAAAGTACCTTTTTGTTGACTTTTGAAAATGACCTATAATGTTGAAATTGATAACTTTTTGTGAGAGCATTTCTTGGACTTGGAATGTGAATATGAGTTATAGGAAATATCCTCCCCTTCAAGATGAGCATTGTATGGGATTTTTCTGATGAACCATGAAAAAGTTATGCCTTGGTCAAGTTACAGTTGACTTTTCAGCTGTCCAAAAATAGAAACTTTTGACACCTTGATGATTTTTGAGCCATTCTTGTGAAATTATGGTCAAGATTTGACCAAATGATGATTGTGGCTTCAAAATAAGATGTTGACCAAAAATTTTGACTCTTGACTGCCAAATGACCATTTTGCCCCTACAGTTGATTGTGAGGCAATTAGGGTTTTTGACTGTGCAACTTGACCTTGTGAGCCTTGAAACTTGACATGTAGGTGCTTGACAGTGTGTATGAGCATATGGGACTTGATTGAGCCCCTGAAAACCTCAACTTCCTTGCAGGAACCAAAACCCTAATTTTGACTGGCTTAGAAGAATGGTTGACTGTGTAGCCCTTGAGTAGACTTTGAACCATTTGAGGTGATGCTTGTCAAAACTTTGAAGATTATGGGAGGGAAAATTTTGGGGTACAACAGTTGCCCCTGTTCAATCTTCTTAGACCTGAAGGATGTAGATTGGATGGCGTGCCTTTCGTGATCCGAAGGTGGAAGATGATTGAACACTAAAGTGCCCAGAAATTTGCAATCACATAGTTGAGTATCAGCAGTGTGACAGCGGGAATGGGCTTACAGATGCCATTTGGAGAGATGATGGATAGGAGGATGGGATTATAGATGCCATCTGGAGGTGTGACAGGACCTTGTCGGGAATGGGCTTATAGATGCCATTTGGAACTGTTGGTAAGTGGATGGGCTTATAGATGCCATCTAGGTGTCGATCTCGTAAGAGATTCCTTAGCGAGAACTTGCGTACCTGAGAAAGAAAGATAATTACCTGGCCTGTTACAGGGGTTGATCTTCAAACTCTTTATGTGGATGTGCCCTGGCTAGATACAGGAATCGAATCTCTAAATTCTTCATGTAGATGTGCCCTGGCCGGATACAGGTATCGAGTCTACAATCAGTTACTCACAGATGTGCCTGGCTAGATAAAGGAATCGGATCTGGAATTAGTCGTCAATAGATACACCCTGGCAGGATACAGGAATCGGATCTTCAAACTCTTCAGACGTGCCCTGGCAGGATACAGGAATCGAGTCTGGAAATAGTCGTCAACAGATATGCCCTGGCTGGTTACAGGAATCGAATCTTCAAACTCTTCAGACGTGCCCATGCAGGATACAAGAATCGAGTCCGGAAAATAGTCGTCAACAGATACACCCTGGCCGGATACAGGAATCAGATCTTCAAACTCTTCAAACGTGCCCTGGCAAGATACAGGAATCTAGTCTGGAAAATAGTCGTCAAAAGATAAACCCTGGCAGGATACAGAAATCGGATCTTCAAACTCTTCAGACGTGCCCTGGAAGGATACAGGAATCGAGTCCGGAAATAGTCGTCAATAGATACGCCCTGGCTGGTTACAGGAATCGGATCTTCAAACTCTTCAGACGTGCCCTGGCAGGATACAGGAATCGAGTCTGGAAAAATAGTCGTCAACAGATACACCCTGGCAGGATACAGGAATCGGATCTTCAAACTCTTCAGACGTGCCCTAGCAGGATACAGGAATCGAGTCTGGAATTAGTCGTCAACAGATACACCCTGGCAAGATACATGAATCGGATCTTCAACCTCTTCAGACGTGCCCTGGCAGGATACAGGAATCGAGTCCGGAAAATAGTCGTCAACAGATACACCCTGGCAAGATACAGGAATCGGATCTTCAAACTCTTTAGACGTGCCCTGGCAGGATACAAGAATCGAGTCTGGAAAAATAGTCGTAAACAGATACACCCTGGCAGGATACAGGAATCGGATCTTCAAACTCTTCAGACGTGCCCTGGCAGGATACAGGAATCGAGTCTGGAATTAGTCGTCAACAGATACGCCCTGGCTGGATACAGGAATCGGATCTTCAAACTCTTCAGACGTGCCCTGGCAGGATACAGGAATCGAGTCCAGAAAATAGTCGTCAACAGATACACCCTGGCAGGATACAGGAATCGGATCTTCAAACTCTTCAGACGTGCCCTGGCAGGATACAGGAATCGAGTCTGGAATTAGTCGTCAACAGATACACCCTGGCAAGATACAGGAATCAGATCTTCAAACTCTTCAGACGTGCCCTGGCAGAATACAGGAATCGAGTCTGGAATTAGTCGTCAACAGATACACCCTGGCAAGATACATGAATTGGATCTTCAAACTCTTCAGACGTGCCCTGGCAGGATACAGGAATCGAGTCTGGAATTAGTCATCAACAGATACACCCTGGCAAGATACAGGAATCGGATCTTCAAACTGTTCAGACGTGCCCTGGCAGGATACAGGAATCGAGTCCGGAAAATAGTCGTCAACAGATACACCCTGGCAAGATACAGGAATGGGATCTTCAAACTCTTCAGACGTGCCCTGGCAGGATACAGGAATCGAGTCCGGAAAATAGTCGTCAACAGATACGCCCTGGCTGGATACAGGAATCGGATCTTCAAACTCTTCAGACGTGCCCTGGCAGGATACAGGAATCGAGTATGGAATTAGTCGTCAACAGATACACCCTGGCAAGATACAGGAATCGGATCTTCAAACTCTTCAGACGTGCCCTGGCAGGATACAGGAATCGAGTCTGGAAAATAGTCGTCAACAGATACGCCCTGGCTGGATACAGGAATCGGATCTTCAAACTCTTCAGACGTGCCCTGGCAGGATACAGGAATCGAGTCCGGAAAATAGTCGTCGACAGATACGCCCCGGCTGGATACAGGAATCGGATCTTCAAACTCTTCAGACGTGCCCTGGCAGGATACAGGAATCGAGTCTGGAATTAGTCGTCAACAGATACACCCTGGCAAGATACAGGAATCGGATCTTCAAACTCTTCAGACGTGCCCTGGCAGGATACAGGAATCGAGTCTGGAATTAGTCATCAACAGATACACCCTAGCAGGATACAGGAATCGGATCTTCAAACTCTTCAGACGTGCCGTGGCAGGATACAGGAATCGAGTCTGGAATTAGTCGTCAACAGATACACCCTGGCAGGATACAGGAATCGGATATTCAAACTCTTCAGACGTGCCCTGGCAGGATACAGGAATCGAGTCTGGAATAATAGTCGTCAATAGATACACCCTGGCAGGATACAGGAATCAGATCTTCAAACTCTTCAGACGTGCCCTGGCAGGATACAGGAATCGAGTCTGGAATTAGTCGTCAACAGATACACCCTGGCAGGATACAGGAATCGGATCTTCAAACTCTTCAGACGTGCCCTGGCAGGATACAGGAATCGAGTCTGGAATAATAGTCGTCAACAGATACACCCTGGCAAGATACAGGAATCGGATCTTCAAACTCTTCAGACGTGCCCTGGCAGGATACAGGAATCGAGTCTGGAATTAGTCGTCAACAGATACACCCTGGCAAGATACAGGAATCGGATCTTCAAACTCTTCAGACGTGCCCTGGCAGGATACAGGAATCGAGTCTGGAATTAGTCGTCAACAGATACACCCTGGCAGGATACAGGAATCGGATCTTCAAACTCTTCAGACGTGCCCTGGCAGGATACAGGAATCGAGTCTGGAATATAGTCGTTAACAGATACACCCTGGCAAGATACAGGAATCGGATCTTCAAACTCTTCAGACGTGCCCTGGCAGGATACAGGAATCGAGTCTGGAATTAGTCGTCAACAGATACACCCTGGCAAGATACAGGAATCGGATCTTCAAACTCTTCAGACGTGCCCTGGCAGGATACAGGAATCAAGTCTGGAATTAGCGGCAGTTGATAGTTATTATCTTTGTATTGATTTTGGTCCTGAAAAGACAAAACGTTAGTTGTATGCAATGTTATGATGTATGACATGCGTGATGTCCTCAGGATAAATGAGATTGTATGTCCATGATGCGTATGTGCATGCTATAATGTATGAAGATGTGATGTTTATGAGCGTATTTTTTGTCTAGGAAAGTAAATCCTTGACGGGTGCCGGGAAGTCAAATCCTGGGATGATGTTGAAGAGTAGAGCTTTTTTGTTTCCGCTGGGGATGACGGTTGCAAGAATACCGGTAGGAGAAGATGACTCTGTTGGGGAATAAATTTGGTGGATAGATTACTCTGCGGGGAGTGAACTCTGTGGGGAAAGAGAGGTACTTTGCTGAGGTTGATGATAACTCCGCTGGGGATACCATTGAGATGTTTTGTTGGGAAGATTTGGTGAACTCCACTGGGGATAGGAAGATTTCGCCGGGGACGACCTTTCCGTGACAATTGGCTGAGGATAACCCAGTTATATCCTGGTGGGGAAATAACCTTTGAATAAAACCGGGGAGAGATGCCTTCTGCAGGGGACAAGCTTCCAGAACCTACTGGGGATAAGCTTCCTGGATCTACTGGGGAGATTGATTGAACTCTCCTGGGGAAACTTTTGAGATTGCACTGGGGAAGTGGCTCCACTGAATGTTCGGTATTCCGCCGAGGAACAATCTTAGATCCAGATTGCTGGGGATGCTTGTTAGGAATGTTTGTATACTCCGCTGGGGAATATTGAGATCTTATGGGGGTACCCACTTCCTTGAGGCTGACAGTAGATAACTTTGCTCGGAGAGAGTGTTGCTGACTTGCTAGGGGATACTGTGCCTTTTAAGGATGATTGGAGACCAACTGCTTGGGGAGAATTGTTGAATCTTGTCTTACTCGGCGGGGAGTGAAGGTATCCTAGTTACGTTCTTCAGCCGAACATACCTTGTACCTGGAGGACAGAGCAACTTGTACAATTTGGACCATTCTGATTGCCCCAGCTTCTGTGGGAGAAGGTACCTGTGGAGGTGCTTGATGACTGCCGATTGACAAATCTTCTTCTGGTAGGCAAGTGACGAGATGACGGAACATAGTCGTACGCTTTTGATCCCTAATTTTTGCCTGGACCGCCCTTTCGGGTTTTCAGTCCACCGGGATACCCATTTTTGCCCAAGCCACCTTTTCAGGTTTTCGACTTGCCGGGTGTACAGATTTTTTCATTTCATCCCTTATTTTTGCCCGAACCCTCTTGGTTCACCGGGAAGCCCTTATTTTTGCCTAGGTGTGTCAACCTAGCGGGTCTTTGGTTGTGCGTAGTATTTTTTCGACTATGTCCGTTCTCAGAGCGCAGGGAGTTGTCATTGTCAGTAGTGTTGTGTCGCCATGCTACCAGAAGATGTTTGGTTATGCAAGATTCGCTGCTGGAATTCACGTCCAATGCCCCAAGTGATTCAGACGGAGATCTGCCCCAAGCTGGTTGGCCTTTTGAGAGATTCTCCGAATCTTTACTGGACTGCCCCAGATTATGGACAATGATCATGCCATGCCCCTAGGTTGGAAGTACTTTTGTTCACTAGATATTCTTCGTGCGAATTTCTTTGCTGTTCGAACAAAAAGTCATATGCAAACAAAGTTATGTTAAAAATGCAAAGCTTATGTCTGTCTTGAAGTTTTTGAAAATGCATTTTTTTTCCTAAAAACAAGTGAATTTTTTTTGTAAATTGTGATGTCAACTCGTCATTTTACTGCAAGCCTTAAGGAGTCAGGATACCTTTCGTAACAGTATGCTTTCGAACTAACCCATGCTTCAGCTAGGACTTTTAAGGGTTATAACGTGGCCTGGTTCACGGTTTAAGAAACAAAGGATAAAGGCTCAAATTATATTTGTACCCACCTGCTCTTCGTGATGTTCTTCAAACCTAAACTCACCTGATCGTGCATTAGACCTTGTTTGAGTCTTTGTCCTGATATTATGGTGATGGTTCGGATATTGACCGTTTATTTTGAACAGGCCGTCATTTCTTCTTTTTTTGTTTGAGGGTTTGTAGGACCTCCTTCCCTTTTTTTTTTGATTTTGTTATCCCTGTCTTTTGCCTGAACTGTTCCTTTTTGCGATTACAGTCAGCGGGATGCCCCAGTTTTGTAAGTCTCCTTCATAGGTTTTGACTTATTGGGCTTTTAGTTTGAGAGATTACGACTGCCTGTCTTTACGATTATTCGGAACCATTATATCTTTTGTTTTGTAAGGACTTCTTTTGACGTCATTCGTTATGCACTTGGATTAACTGAGAGAACTACCCTGCCCCAGGTTATGATTAAGGGTTTTAATTTTTTGTGAAAAAGAAAAAACTCCTACTTCTTTGGCTCGAAGGGGTTGACGAGGGATTATCTTCCTTATAACTCCACTGTTTAGGATTTGAAACAATGCATGTACATCATCAGCGGGGTCTGTCCAAAAGCATACTGTAAAGAATCGTGGTATCGTTTTCGTCATCCTCCCTCAAGAGGCTTAGAGTTATTGATTGAGAGTTGACATCAAAATAATGAAAGCAGTTTGAATACAACGAATGCGAATATATTGATTCAAAACAGACATATGCGATGCATTAATGAAATAACAGCGTTTGACATGATAATTGTTTGAACAATCAAAAGAAAATTACAACTTGAAAATTCTAATGGACAAAAAGTCTTCTCATCTCAGGACTTGTTACTTCAAATGGTGAATCCTGTAGGGATGGTAGAAGAACTCAGCCTGACCCACTTGGGTGAAATCCACTGCTCCTTCATTAATCAGGTCCTGGACCTTGTTCTTCAGAGCCCAACAGTCGGCAGTGTCATGTCCAGGACTATCAGAGTGGTATGCACATCTTTTGTTCGGATGATAGTTAAGAGTAGAGATGTTGGGATTCCGGGGAGGAGCTCTTAGTGTAATCAGATTCAACCTCAACAGGTGTTGTAGAGCTTGAGATAGCGATACGTTGAGCTGGGTGAATTGCCTCCTGGGCTTGTTTGGCTTGCTCTGATCAACCTGTTGCTCTGGGCGAGGTTGTGGTTGGACCTGTGAAGTGGTAGCAATTTGGAGAGGTCTATTCCTCACCATACCAGACCCTTGTCCTCTTGGAAGCTGATCAATGACCTGGTCCCTGACTTGGACTGGTTGCTTCATGTTGTATCTCTCTTGGTGGAGCTGACTGATCATGGTCCTCAACTCTTCTTGCTCCCGAGCTAAACCTTGGATGAGAGCCATTTTCCCCAGCATCTGGGTTCTCATTGTATCTACCTCGGCTTGCAGACGTTTCAGCCGTTCGTCCTTGTCATCTTCGGGATTTTTCTTGGCCAAATTCCCCATGAGGAGTGTCCTTAACTCTTCCTGCCCCTTGGATAGGCTCAGGAAGATCTCCCTGAACTGAGTCTCTTGAGCATGAAGACCCTGGTTATCTTGTTGGGAAGCCATTGCTGAAATAAACAGCGGAGAAGGTAAGTGTCCTGTAACAAGGGTACCTGTTATGCAATGATGTGTATGTATGTATGCAATGTTTTCAAGGACCTCGCGGGATAAACAAGAAAATTTGTTAGAATTGGAAACCGGTAGCTTGATTGAAGGAACTGCATATTGTAGAGAGCCCTTCTTCAAGAGTCAAGGCTCACCATATCGAGTGGGTCATAGCCCCTGACAACCTTGGCTAGAGGAAAATAAATCCTCTTTGCCCCTTACTAGACAGTTGATTCATCATGACCTGCATCACAAGCCCTTGAGACCCTTGAAATGGGTTAGTCCTTATGCAGGATGTATGCAATGGTATGATGGTATGATGCTATGCTATGTGTGGAGTGATATAAGTAAACCCTGCTATAAGTCCCGATCAAGGACTGTAAATAAACCCTGCAAGAAACTCATGTGTCAGGTAACAAGAATGTGCAAGTAGTCAAGTTTGAAGGCACACAAGTCACACAGAGAGCCCTTAGAGTTTAGGCCAGCATGAAGTCTAGGTACTACCCTCTTGAAGTTGGTGGGCTCAAAAACCTGTCCTATCAAAAGTAACCGGGTTCTAAGGATCTCAATATCACTGGATTATTTTCTGTGTTCATCATTTCGATTTAGCCACTGAACTGGAGATCAAAATATTCCAAGAAAACAACCCTCAATGAGTGTAGTATCGAGTATCAACCAACTTCGGACTGCACCAAAGTCAGTTATCTCACTACCCCTAAAGAGGCCAGGATGGTTCAATTAAGGTTCCTAAGGTCAGTTGATGCTTCACGACACCACGCGGTGGCCCCGTACTCTCCTTGACTTGACTCAAGGGTTACCGGTACTCACCAAAGTGCCACATCAACGTAGCAGACTGCTTCAACCGTGTTGGTATACCCCGCACAGTTCCCTCACAGTCTTGTCGCTACTTTCTAAGAAGGTATCCCCCAGATCCGGGTTAGGATCTATAGAACTCCCAAGACAGGCCCACAATAATAAAGCACACAAATCAGGCAATTAAAAACATAAGTGATCTTAGTCCTAAGGTACACCTCACTTAAAAGTATCCCCAGCAGAGTCGCCAGTTCTGTGATCGGTGGAAATAGAACTGACTGTTTTTAGCTGGTTTCGCGAAATGTCGCGGAAGCAAGAGTCGCCACCGTCTTTTATTTTCTCCAACAAGGAAAGGACAAAAGCACAGCAAAATTCCTTATGAGATATGTTTCTCGGTTCGGGAGGTAGATTTATAGAAAGAGAAGGTATTAACACCCTTTCTATCTGTGGTTATCCACGGGCTCTTAGGTACTTGCTCTTATATTTTCAAAATGTTTGCTTTTTAAAATGTGAGTGGGCTTGAAAAAGTTTCTTTGAAAGATTTCTGAATAACTCTTGTATCTGTCCTCAAGAGTGTTTGAAAAATTTGTTTTGAAAGCTTTTGAAAGTGTAAGGTGTGAAAAGTATTTGGTTTGTTTTTGAAAAGAGCAAGTACCCATGAGTCATCTACCTACCCTAAGGAATTAAGTTGTGTAAGTGTCCTTTAGGTAGTGCCATCCTACCATTGAGAGGTAGGTAGCACCATCGTTGGAGGTGTTCGGGTCAATTCGATTTTAGGGACAATGTGGTCACCGAAGCAACAGTTAGGACACCTTAGAAGTAACCCTAATGTCCTAGATCCTTTTTCATCTGAGGCAACCGTTTCGAGGCAACTGTTTCGAGGCAACTGTTTCGAGGCAACTGGATCTTTAGACAAAGGGTGACCTCTAAAACGTCCTATACTTGATGACCACGTTTCGAAGGCAACGAGTGAGGCGTACCCTAGAAGTGGTGTGTGCATTGTGTGTTGTATTCAGTTAATGTTTGTCTTGGTAATCAGTGAGCTACGAGTTGTTTTTATTTACATACATTCTTTCATGCATTTAACAGTTAAGGGGTGCAGAAAGTAAATTGCGGAAACATAAATCTTACGCTATTACAAGGCGCGGGTCTATACATCGCCAAAAATTACAAAGACCCGTTTTTTGGTAAATAAGTACGGAAACTAAATCAAGCGATAAACCTATTTAACTATTACATTCTTGAAGGCAATTACATAATAATCAAATAAAGTAAATGCGCGAATAAATTAATCGGGAATGTTCTAAGGGTGTTGACCCTTTTAAGAAAAGAAATTGATTTTTTTTGGTCTTTTTTATAATTAAATGAAATTAAAAACTACCTAATGACTAATTAATTAATTTAATTAAAAGAAATTTTTTTTTTGTTTTTTTATGTTTTTTTTATGAAATAAAATAAAAATAAAAAGAAACAAAATTAAAAGTTAACCTAAATCTAAGTTATTTTAATTATTTTTAAAAAAAAGGGTTAAAATGGCCTAATTAAAACTAATTTATTTAAGATTTATTTTACAAAATAAAATAATAATGATAAAAATAATGTTAGTTCTATTTTTTGATTTTTATGAAAATGTGTTAATTAAGTTAATTGTTAATAATAAAAATAATTAAAAGGTTAGCAATTAAAATAAGAGAAAATGACCAAACAAAAATAAAAAAAAAGAAGTAAAACCAAGGGGGGTGTGGGCTGAAATGGAGGGTGCATTGTTGAAATTGTGGCCCATTGAACAAGCCACGTTTGACTTCCCTAGGTTGAGTGGAGCGCTGTTGACTCCTGAGCATGGTGCTCCTGCTTTCTGGGCCCTTGGATTTGCATGGAAGGACACATGGCTGCTTGGATCTGTGAGGTTTATTGCGAGTCCTCCTTGGAATGCTGCACAAGAAAGCTTTTGGAAACATAATATGGAAATTATAAGGGGACCTGGGAATCGAACCCAGGTCCCAACATTTACCAAACACACTGCCAGCCACTACACCAAACGCATTTAGTTGTAAACTTAATAAGCAGCGAAATATTATATAGTACAAACGCATTATATGCTAAAACGCGCGCGTGAATTTGAATGCACCTATGCCTGGCTTCCACGCAGTCATCTTCAAGCTTTTTCTGCAAACACAAAACATATAGCGGGGGTTTTAAACCCCCACAAAATACAGGCATATTGAAAATAGCGATTAGCAATTCATGAAGCATAAATTAGGCGCGAGGTGTCCATCAAAATCGTCTTGAGCTTCTGAGTTTGACCATGCCTGTTTGGGGTTCCAATTTTACAGCATATAAAAAAGCCCAATTCTAAAGCTCTGAAAACCTAGAAATTCCTAATGGTAACTTTCAATCCAGGGCGCCATTCTCAAATTAAATCATGTGGAACGCTTTGTATTGATCCTGTAAACATGATGCTATCAACAAAAAGTGTTAAAAATGCATGAAATGTGATATGTAAGTTTGAGAAAAAATGAAAACCGTGTGGGTGATATGGCGTGGTTCCTTGAGGTTATGCCCTTGATTTTGATTGCCAAAGGTTGCTGGTGATGCAAGGAGTGTATTGGAATCAAAATGGAAGCTTGAATTGTACTGCAACTAGGTTTTCAGTTTGCGATTTTTTCTTTCAAAATTTGGAAATGGCTTATCCTCTCTATGGCTCTCTAGGTCGTGAATTCTATCAGGAATGCTTGCACATGTGTTATGTAATGAATATCAATCAGAATTATGGTCATTGAAGCCTTGCATTGAAGTTCTTGATTTTGCCATAAACTCCATTGAAACAACTTGCCTTTTTTGTGTCAAATTTGAATTTTTGCTTGGAATAGGCCCTTGCACGAATTTGGAAGGTGAATGATGGTGTATCAAGGCTATTCAACACAAAATATATCCCTTCATTAATTTTCTTGATTTTCATTTGAATTTTAAAGATTTAAAATGAATTAAATCAAATAAAATTAAATAAAAATGAGAAAATTAATTTTTAATCTTGAAATAAATTGTGGGATACGTGGGAGGCATGGCCAAGCTGAAACAAGTGGAAAAAGTGGGCCCCTTTTGTCAAAAAATGAAGTTTCAAGGATAATTGATTTTGGCTATTTCACAAAAATTTCCCAACTTCTCCAATGCATATCTTGCTCAATTTTGAAGCTATGAATATGTTCTTGGACATTTTGGAAAGGTCTTGAAGTCCTCTAACCAATGTATTTGGTCCCATGTCATTTTGATTTACCAATCTCAAGTTATGGTATTTGACTTAAAGTGCCTTTTTGTTGACTTTTGAAAATGACCTATAATGTTGAAATTGATAACTTTTTGTGAGAGCATTTCTTGGACTTGGAATGTGAAGATGAGTTGTAGGAAATGTCCTCCCCTTCAAGATGAGCATTGGATGAGATTTTTTCTGATGAACCATGAAAAAGTTATGCCTTGGTCAAGTTACAGTTGACTTTTCAGCTGTCCAAAAATAGAAACTTTTGACACCTTGATGATTTTTGAGCCATTCTTGTGAAATCATGGTCAAGATTTGACCAAATGATGATTGTGGCTTCAAAATAAGATGTTGACCAATTTTTTTGACTCTTGACTGCCAAATGACCATTTTGCCCCTACAGTTGATTGTGAGGCAATTAGGGTTTTTTACTGTGCAACTTGACCTTGTGAGCCTTGAAACTTGACATGTAGGTGCTTGACAATGTGTATGAGCATATGGGACTTGATTGAGCCCCTGAAAACCTCAACTTCCTTGCAGGAACCAAAACCCTAATTTTGACTGGCTTAGGAGAATGGTTGACCGTGTAGCCCTTGAGTAGACTTTGAACCATTTGAGGTGATGCTTGTCAAAACTTTGAAGATTATGGGAGGGCAAATTTTGGGGTACAACAGATCCCTTACACCATTGCTTCACTTTTCCCGATTATCAACTTGTGCCATCTTTGGAAGAATTCTCCCAACTTTTGAGGATTTCCATTCTTAATCAACTACCTTTTAGTGGTGTCAAAGGCTTCCTAGCAAGGTTCTTGTTTGAGAAAGCCCAAAACTGTTGGAACTCTTTGGATTTGCAAGCTTTTTAGGAAATTGTGGCTCTCCTCATCTATGGGATGGTTTTGTTTCCAAATCTTGACCAACTCATAGATGTGAACACCTTCAAAATCTTCATGTCTCGTAACCCGATGCCTACTTTGTTAGGGGATATCCTACATTCCTTTCACACTCACACTTTGAGGAAAAGAGGTATCCGTATGTGTTGTACTCCTCTCTTGGCAAGATGGTTTATTTCGCATCTTCCCCAATCTGTATTGAAGAACGAGCAAGGTTTAAGGTGGTCTCATAGGTTAATGACACTCAGACATTCAGATATTCATTGGTGTTCCTGCTCTTTGGAGAATGTTACTATCATTGACCATTGAGGAGAGTTCCCTAATGTCCCTTTGCTTGGAATTAGAGGAGGCATCACTTACAACCCTTGCTTAGCCTTAAGATAGTTTGGTTACGCCCGAAGGGATGGTCCACATGAGATGCTTATCCAAGGATTGGTATTCGACTACGAGAATGACAATCAAGGTTACCGTCAGAGGTTTATCCGAGCATGGAGGATGGTGAACAAGGTGGATAGCAAGACACTAGGACACAAGAATTCCATTCCCCTCGAGCCTTACCTTAAATGGGTACGAGCTCGTGCTCAGAAACTTGTGATGCCTTATCCCTCTATCCTACCAGTCATCATGGAGCCTGTGGCTGAAGGAGATGTTCCATATACCATCCTCCATCCCGACATGCCTACCTCTCTCGAAGACTTACGAAAGGGTTGGATCCAACTGAAGGAAGAACGAGACACTTTCGAGGCTCAACTCTATGCTAGTGAAAAGAGGGTTTTGGAGCTTACGAAGCAGCTATAAGAAGAGGAAAGTATGAATGCTTATCTCGCGCCAAAGAGGATGCATTCAGTCTTTTTATCTTAGAAAGTTATTTTGTAAGCCCAAGAGGCATGATGTAATCTTTCTTGTTTTTCTAATGAAAATTAACATTCTCTTGTCTATAAAAATTTAAATTTCATTAATCCTTAAAATCATTTGCATGTACATATTACATGCATCATAACATGACAGGTTTTCACATAACAGGTTTCCTTATCTTCATGTTGTTTATTTCAGCAAGATGGATCTAGAGAAAACTGTGACGGAACTCTAAGCCCAGAGTTCTCACTAGCCCTAGCCAAGGGGTAGCAAGATATGATGGCTTTTCTGGCCGTTAAGAAGAAACCAAAGAAGAAAGCTCTGCTCAACATGAGTATAAGGTTCGAGGAGACAATCCATCAAATCCCAGTAGAAGGAGACTCATCTGAAGAGGACGATAACCAGGTCAGTGAGGTCAAGAGTACTCAGGCTGAATGTGCTAATAATCAATAATCTGATGATGATTATTTCAACGAGCAGTATCCACCTGCTGATATCAAATACAAGCAGTTAGAAGACAAATTGAAAGCTGTTGAAATCCAAGCCGTTCTCGGTTTAGATTTTGATGATTTGGGTTTGATCTCTGGGGTAATCATTCCCTACAAATTCAAAGTACCGATCTTTGCAAAGTACGATGGGGTTTCTTGTCCCAAACTCTATTTGAAATCTTATGTACGCAAGATATAGCCACACTGCTGATAAGAAGCTCTGGGTTCACTTTTTCCAAGAGAGCTTGGTTGGAACACAACTTGAATGGTTTTATCAATTAGATGGTTCTCGTATCAACACTTGGGAGGATCTAGCTACTCCCTTCTACCATCAGTATCAATACAATGCCGACTTGGCGCCAACAAGGGTTTAGTTACAAGATATGACCATGGGAAAGAATGAAGGATTTAAGGAATATGCACAAAAGTGGAGAGACCTTGCTAGTAGAGTCCAACCTCCCTTGACTGATAGGGAGCACATCGACATGTTCATGGGCATTTTATCTGGTCCTTTCTTTAATCTATTGGTTGGTAGCTCTTCTTCTAGTTTCACCGAATTAATCTTAATCGGTGAAAGAGTTGAAAGTGGCATCAAAAGTGGGAAGATCTCTGTGGCATCTACCTCCACAATCAATCCTATCAATAAACCTTTTGCTGCAAAGAAGGAAGTTAATGATGTGTATGGGGAAAGGGCCCATACCAAGAAGAATGATCGTCCGTCTGTCAATGTTGTCTGAATCTCCAATCCAACTCCTACTCCAAGACCATCTGCAAATCATCAACGTTTTGAAACTCCAAGAAGACAATTTATGAGGTTGGGCATGTCACTGTCTCAAGCCCTTCAACATTTTCTCAAGGCTAATTTAGTGACGTTGCGCGATCCTCCCGCCAACCCTGACACCTCGTCACCAATGTATAATCCAAACGCTAAATGTGCTTACCATTCAAACAACCCCAGGCACGAGACTGACCAGTGCTGGGCTCTGAAGAACAAAATCCAGGATTTAATTGATAACAAAACTATTGAATTTGATCCTCCTCAAATGCCGAATGTAATTACCGCTCCAATGCCGAAGCATGACAAAGGTGTTAATGTTGTCGAAGATACAATTTTTGTTACCTCTGTTAAAGATTTGACTACTCCGCTGAATATAATCAAGAACAATCTGTTGAAAGCTGGGATATCCCCTGGCTGTGAAAAAGACTGTGTGTGTTGTACGAGGCAACACAATGGTTGTGAAAGGCTGAAGAAAGGCATACAACGCCTGATGGATAGCCACAAAATTCTGTTTGAAAATACTCCATTTGCCAAGAGTTTGATCAATAAATGTGAAGACCTCTCCATTATTACCATCTCAAACAAACCTATTAGGATCACCTCCAAAAGTACTATTAGAATTTCAAATGAACCCACCATTGCCCCATTAATAATTACAAATCCTAGACCGATTCCTTACTCTTCAAACAAAGTGGTACCATGGAATTACGGTGCTGAGGTGTTCTATCATAGGATTAAACAAGATGCCTGGATCGTAGAAGAAAAAGATGACGATGTCGGCAACATAGCTGGCTCAAGTAAAGTAACTAGAGCTGGGAGAATATTCTCACCAAATATCTCACCTCCAGTAGTTACAAAGACGCCCATCCGCATTACTTCCGACAAGCCAAGTACCGAGACAAAAGGGAAAGGGAAGGTTGTTGAGCCTGATGTGATTGAAGTACCCTCCAAGGACGTAACTAATGAAGAACCCTCCACTCGCGAGATGGACGTGATTTTAAAGATCATAAAAAGAAGCGACTTCAAGATTGTAGAATAGTTGGGGAAAACCCCCTCTAAGATTTCAATGTTGTCATTGCTGCTTTGCTCCGATGCCCATGCTTGAACATTAATCAAGTTCCTTAAAAAATCTCATGTCCCCCATGAGACAACAGCAGACCAATTTGAGAATTGTGTGGCTAGCCTGACAACTGATAATGGCTTGGGGTTTCATATGTTGACTTAACACCTCTCGGAAAGAACCACAATAAAGCTTTACATGTTTCTATCGAGTGCAAAGGGACTACCTTAGCACATGTGTTAGTCTACACTGGTTCTTCTCTAAATGTATTACCCAAGGGGGTGTTAGACCGTCTTAACTGTTAAGATTTAATCTTGAAGCCAAGTGATATCATTGTAAGGGCGTTTAATGGATCAAAAAGGACTGTTCATGGGGAAGTATATCTTCCAATCAAAATGGGCTCCCAAATCTTCAACTCCACCTTCTATATTATGGATATTCGCCCTGCCTATTATTGTTTGTTAGGTCGCCTGTGGATTCATAAAGCTGGGGCAGTGACCTCAACCCTCCATCAGAAACTCAAATATCCAGTCAAGGGCAGAATAGTCACCGTCTGTGGAGAAGAAGAGTTTATGGTAAGCCACCTTAATTCTTTCAAGTACGTAGAGATGGACGGAGAATTCATTGAAACCCCATGTCAAGCCTTTGAGGTTGTACCACCGATGATTTCTGCTACTAAATGTTCTTCTGGTGAGTCTAAAGCTGCCAAGGCCATGCCAAAGATGGTTTCAATCGAGGATGCCCGTGCGGAAATAGAAGAAGGAAACTGTGATACTTGGGGGAAACTCCTCGATATCCCATTTAAAGCAGACAAGTTTGGTTTGGGATTCACCGTCAAAACTTAGAAGGAAATGAGACATGCTCGTGCTGGAAATCCACCTCTCCGCATTGGAAGCAATGAAGTCAACGCCATGGATGATTCTGATGAAGAAGCTGCATTTGAAGAATGGGTGTATCGAACTACTACGATGCTGAAGAATTAGAATACAAAGGACTTTGTACCCGTCTCCTTCATTAAGGAGTAATCTACTTGTTATTCAAGAACTTGTTGTCTGTAATATTCAAACAATGACTTTTAAGCCATGTGCCTGGCCCAGGGCATTTTGGTCCATTTGTAAAGGGTTTTATTTATATTCATCTAATCATATGATCATTCAGTACATTGGACTCTTTTGCATTCAAATATTCATGTTCATTGTCTTTCTTTTCTTACAAATACATTTTTCAAAAAAAATATATATCTTACATGCATACACACACACACTCTTGCAGGTCCACATCCACTCTGGATCCTATTGCCAATAACTCTACTATTGCCGACTATGACTTTGAATGTCCTATCGACCAAGCCGAAGACGAAAGTGAGGAATATTGTGACATACCGAGAGAACTAGCCAGACTTCTATTACAATAGGAAAAAGCTATTCAACCGCACGAAGAGTCAGTTGAAGTTATCAACCTGGGTACTGAGTCAGATAAGAAGGAAATCAAGATTGACGTTAACTTGGAAAGTAGTGTCAAGAGCAGGTTGGTTCATATGTTGCATGATTATTTGAAAGTTTTTGCTTGGTCTTATGAAGATATGCCTGGGTTGGATACCAACATCGTAGTTCATCGCCTGCCGACAAAAGGAGATTGTCCTACTGTCAAGCAAAAGGTTCACCGCATGAGGCCTGATATGTCTGAAAAGATCAAAGCTGAAGTAATGAAACAATTTAATGCAGAGTTCCTAGCTGTGACATCCTATCCTCAATGGGTTGCCAATGTGGTGCCAGTGCCATAGAAATACGGGAAAGTTCACATGTGCATAGACTATAGGGATCTAAATAGGGCAAGCCCCAAAGATAATTTCCCTCTATCACACATTGACGTCTTAGTTGATAATACTGCTTAGCATAAAGTCTTCTCTTTCATGGATGGCTTCTCAGGCTATAATCAAATAAGGATGGCTCCCGAAGACATGGAGAAGACTACTTTCGTTACGCAATGGGGCACGTTCTGCTACAAGGTCATGTCGTTCGGACTAAAGAATGCAGGGGAAACATATCAAAGGGATATGGTAGCTTTATTTCATGACATGATTTATCATGAGCTAGAGGTATATGTGGATGATATGATTGCCAAATCACAAACCGAAGAAGAACATCTCGATCACCTACACAAATTGTTCGAGAGGCTGAAGAAGTACAAGTTGAGGTTAAACCCTAACAAGTGCACGTTTGGAGTACACTCTGGAAAGCTTCTAGACTTTGTTGTCAGCAATAAAGGCATTGAAGTTGACCCTGCCAAGGTAAAGGCCATCCAAGAAATGCCAGTCCCTCATTCTGAAAAAGAAGTCAGAGGATTCTTGGGTCGTCTCAATTACATTGCCCGTTTCATATCCCACTTGACTGCTACTTTTGAACCACTCTTCAAACTCTTGAAGAAAGATCAGGTAGTCAGGTGGAATGATGAATTCCAGATTGCTTTTGAAAAAATCAAAGAATATTTACAAGAACCTCCTATTCTCATGCCTCCAGTTGAAGGAAGACCCTTGATCATGTACTTGAATGTACTAGAGAATTCTATGGGGTGCGTGTTGGGCCAACATGATGAGTCTGGCCAAAAAGAGCATGCTATTTATTACCTGAGCAAAAAGTTTACCGACTGTGAAACTAGATATTCACTTCTCAAGAAAAATTGTTGCGCTCTGGCATGGGTTGCTCGCCGACTAAGACTGTATATGTTGACGCATACCACTCTGTTTATTTCTAAGATGGACCCAATCAAGTACATCTTCGAGAAACCTGCCCTTTACGGACGGATAGCCAGATGGCAAATGATCTTGATTGAGTACGACATTCAATACACGACTCAAAAAGCCATCAAAGGAAGTGTACTAGCAGATCATTTGGCCCATCAAGTCGTGGATGATTATCAAACAATGAACTTTGACTTCCCTGATGAGGACATCATGCTGGTAACGGACTGCGCGAAATCTGGACCATATGACGGACCTGAACAAGGATCCCAATGGACTATGGTATTCGATGGGGCTTCCAACGCCTTAGGTATCGGAATTGGTGTTCTGATCATCTCTCTTGAAGGTTGCCACACTCCTTTCACTTCCAGACTATGCTTCGATTGCACAAACAATATGGCTGAGTATGAAGCATGCATCTTAGGTCTGAAAGCTGCTATTGACTTAAGGATCAAATATTTGGATGTGTTTGGAGATTCCGCCTTGGTGATCAGCCAAGTAAAAGGAGATTGGTACACTAAACACCCTAATCTTATCCCTTACAAGGAACTTATGCTATCTCTGATTCCTTACTTCGAAGAGATCACATTCGAGCACTTCCCTAAGGAAGAAAACCAGTTGGTTGACGCTTTAGCAACCATGTCTTCAATGTTCAAAGTCAGATGGGACAACGAAGCCCCTATGATAACAATTGAAAGATTATATCAACTTGCACATTGTTATGAGCTTGACACCGATGCGGAAAAGCCATGATACCATGAGGTGATGAGATACCTTGAAGCACAAGAGTATCCAGAGGGGGCATCTATCAATGACAGAAAGTTCTTGCAAAGATTTGCAGCTAAATTCTTCCTAAGTAACGGAATATTGTACAAACGCAACCATGATTTGACTCTACTCCGATGTATGGACAAGAAGGAGGCAGAGGAAATTATGGAAGACATGCACGATGGTCTCTTCGGTACTCACTTAAGTGGGCATACGATGGCTAAGAAAATCTTAAGAGAAAGTTACTATTGGTCAATGATGGAGACTGATTGGCATCAACATTCAAGAACCTATCACAAATTCCAAATCTACGCTGACAAGGTCCATGTGCCTCCTATCCCTCTGAATGTCATGACCGCTCCGTGGCCATTTGAAATGTGGGGCATTGACGTGATTGGAGAGATCAAGCCCACAACTTCCAATGGACATCACTTCGTTCTTGTTGCTATCGACTATTTTACCAAATGGGTCGAAGCCACCTCATTTGCCCCAGTCACCAAGAATGTGGTAGCCAGATTCATCAGACACAACCTCATCTGTCGTTATGGTATCCCCGAAAGGATCATCACCGACAATGGGACTAACCTCAATAATGCTATGATTACTGAGCTTTGCACTCAGTTTAAGATCAAGCATCACAATTCTTCTCCATATAGACCAAAAATGAATGGCGCAGTCGAAGCGGCCAACAAAAATATCAAGAAGATTATGCAGAAGATGGTAGTAACCTATAAGGATTGGCATGAGATGTTGTCGTTTGCTCTACATGGCTACCGTACTTCAGCTAGAACCTCATTTGGGGCAACTCCCTTTTCCTTAGTTTATGGCATGGAAGTTGTTTTGCCAGTAGAAGTTCAGATCCCTTTGCTAAGGATTATGAATGAGGCAGGCCTAGGCGAAGATGTGTGGATTCAAACGAGATTGGATCAGCTGAACTTGATTGACGAAAAATGATTAGCTGTTGTTTGCCATGGTCAAACATATCAAAAATGGATGATCAAGACTTTCAACAAAAAGGTCAAGCCTCGAGTATATCAAGTTGGTGACTTGGTGATAAAACGCATTGTGATATGGTGGCCAGAACCGGGACGTGTTTCCCTATTTTTTAAGGAATTTCCTGGTTTGCGTTTTGCGTTTGTTTTCGCAAAATGTCGCGGTAAGCAAGAGTCGCCACCGACTTTTATTTTATCCAACTAGGAAAGGAAAAAAGCACAGAAAAATTCCTTTTCGAGATATTTGAGTACGGGAGGTAGATTATAGAAAGGGAAGGTATTAGCACCCTTTATATCTGTAGTTATCTACGGGCTCTTATGTACTTGCTCATCATTTTCAAAATTGTTTTCTTTGTGTTTACGTGATTTGAAAAGCTTTTATTTCGACTTCGATTTAACTCTTGCTTCTGTCTTCAAGAGTGTAATGAAGTGTTTTTTGAAAACTTTGTTTATAAAGGAGTGTAAGTGTGAAAATTTTTGTTTGAATTGAGCAAGTACTTAAGAGCTAATCTACCTACTCGAAAAAAGAATCGTTCTATGCTTGTTTCCTTTAGACAATGCTATCCAATTATTAGTGAGTAGGTAGCACCGTCATTGGAGTTTTGAGGGTTAATTCGAAAGGGATGTACGATCACTAAAGCAATGTTAGGACGTCTTAGTAATAACCCTAATATCTTAGATCATTTATCCGAGGCAACAATATCCGAGGCAACCTTTCCGAGGCAACTTTGATCTTTGGACAAAAGGACGACCACTACAGCATCCTATACTCAATGACCATTTACCGAAGGCAACCGAGTGGGAGTGTTCCCTAGGAGTGCGCATGTGCGAGTGATTCAGTTTCAGATTATTTATAATGTTAGGGTTATCTAACTGTTTTAAAATTAATCATACATTCTTGTCATGCATCCTAATATCATACATCTAACAGATTATATTTTGCGGAATTTAAAATGCGGAAATTAAACTAACGCTATTACAAGGCTTAAGGTATTTACATAGCCAAAAACAAACCCTTTGAAAATAAACCGATAAATGGAAATAAACGTCCTAATTAAACTATTACAAACTGTAGGCAGTTACATCAATATAGATAAAAATAATAATAAAGCGCGCGATGAAAATTAGATCGATGAGAAATTAGGGTTTTGACCCTTCTAACCTAATTAAAAGAAATATTGTTTTTTTGTTGTTTTTAATAAAAGAAATAAGTTTTCTAAATTAAATATGCAATTAATTAGTTAATTAAATTAATTAATAAAAATAATTACATGACCTATTTTTTATGTTTTGGTTATTTTTAAGAAAAGAAAGAAAAATTAAATTAGAAATAAAACCTATTTGTTATAATTAATTTTAATTATGTGCAAAAAGAATTAAAGTTATCTAAATTAACAAACCTAATTTAATTAATTAATTTTTTATTAAAAACAAGTCTAAACCTAATTTGGTGAAAAATAATGTTTTTTGTGGTTTTTTGATTGGTTGAAAAAAAGAAGTTATTTTAGTATTGAGAAAGGATAGTAATAATGAAAAAAAGTAAAAGAAATAACCCAAAGGCCCACTGCCAGTGACTCTGATCAGAGGAGGATGACCCAGAGGATGGAGGTCCGGAAGATGATGGTCCAGAGGATGATGGTCCAGAAGATGATGGATCCAGAGGATGATGGTCCAGGGGACACTCGGTCTAGTCCTGTTTGATGACATCAGAGGATAACCTCCAGCGGATGTAAGCGTTGGATCTGGCGAAAACAAAGGGGAAGGGTGCCAGTGGGTCACGCCTAGGATCAAACCCAGAATCTTGAATTTCTGACTTCCTCCTTCTGGATTACTGCATCAGGGTGTTAGTTTAACAATATAACAGAACAAACACACAGATCAGAACTATGGGTTTCTGGCCAAAACAAAACGCGCCAGAATTTAAACCAACCAGTAAAGTGGTGACACGCTATCATCTTCTTCCCTGGATCCGTCGTTTAAAGCTCATAACTTTTACCTACGGACATGGCATTGTAGCTGTAACCTTGTACATCTCAGAAATCACATACAAGCAGTATAAATAAAATTCAAGGCCATGGATCAACTGGGTTTGATCTGCTGATCACAATGGTCTCTTCCATTTAGGCCAATTTCGCCTGCACGAGAAAACCCTAAAACGGACCAAGAAAACCTAATAATGGCAATTCTTGATACAGATCATAAAAATGCAATTGAATATCACAGATAGTTTGCAAATGTTCTATGGATCAATAATATATGATTAATTCACGCTATCAATGCCTAAATCATGCAAACCGAATTCAAAAATTCATGGATGTCGTGGATGACTTACAATGCTTTTTGGTACTGGAAAGGCTTTGTTCTTGATTGCTTCTGCTTGCCTACACTCCCAGGAATCAATTGGAATGGGAAAAGAGTCTTGAATTGTCCTGGAACAATGAAATCGTGTTTGCACTTTTTCTTGATTTTTTCAAGTTCTGTTCTTAATGTTGCGCCTCCTTCTAACCTAGTTTTGAGTCTGCACACGTTCTATATGTATCAAGGAAGGGATTAGGGTTGATAATTGATCTCAATCTTCCTCCATCAATGAATTGGATCTTGATTTAATACACCTTAAAAATATTTCCAAAATTGGCCTAAAACCAATCTTTTTGTCCACCCTAATGCCTTGCACGAGTTTGATGTGATTCTATCTATAATTGAAACCTGAAACAAGCACAAAATCTTTTGTTTTCAATATTTTGGATTTTATATGATTTGTTTTGATTTAAATTGAATTAATTCAAATAAAAATCAAAATAAATAATAAAAACATGATAAGGACAAGTGGAAAGGGTTAGAGCTCGTGGACTATGTTGCCAACTCAAAACAAGTGAAAAAGATTGGGCCTATTTGGCAAAAATTGAAGTTTTAGGTATAGTTGACTTTTTGGCAATTTTGCAAAAAAGGTCAACTTCACCAATGCATAAATTCATCAATTTTGACTATTTGGAGGTGTTATTAGACTTTTTAGAAAGATTGATATGTCCTATAATCAACCCTTTTGGTCTCATCTCAATTTGATATTCCATGCTCATGTATGAAGCTTTGACAAAAAAGGTGTTTTTGTTAACTTTTCAAAACGACCTATAATGTCCAAATTCATAACTTCTTGTGAGTGCATATTTTGAACTTGGGAGCTGAATATGGATTGTAGGGGATTGAATCCTCTTAAAAATGAGCTTTGGAAGGGTCATTTCTCATAAAGTATGAGAAAGTTATGCTTGGTCAAAGTTGAGTTGACTTTTCCTACAAAACCCTAATTTAGCAACTTTTGAGTCTTGATGAATTATGAGCAATCCTTGATGAATCATGATCAACCCTTGATCAAATGATGAAATATCCTTCAAAATTATAATGTTGAATAAAAATCTTGAAGTTTGACTGTATGTGGGCCACAATTGACTTTTGCCCTAGCATAGTCGATTTTCAGGCCTTTGAGCAATTGACTGAGCAAATTTCCTCTGTAGGGCTTGAAACTTGACATGGATGTTCTTGAAAACATATTGGGACAATGTTGAGCATTTGGGGTCCCTTGGACTCAAATATCTTGATGCAACATGAAACCCTAATTTGAGGTAGACTGCCTTAGGAGAGGGCTTGTCTGGTCAACCCTTGGACTACCTTGAGCAACTTGAGGATCATTCTTGAAATGTTTTGAGAAATATGGGAGTGAAAATTTTGGGGTACAACACGCATCATTTTACCACAAGGCAACCCAAGAGGCAAATGGACTCCCACCTATGAAGGACCATTTGTTGTCAAGAGAGTTTTCTCTGGCGGTGCCATGATGTTGACTACCATGGATGGCGAGGATTTCCCACATCCCATAAATGCAGACATGGTTAAAAAATACTACGCATAAGAAACCCGTTAGGTTGACACACCTAAGAAAAATAAGGGCATCCCGACAAACCGAAAGGTTTGAGCAAAAATTAGGGATATATGGAAAAGATTGTACACCCGAAAAGTTGAAAACCCGAAAGGGCGACTTGGGGAAAAAAAGGGTATCCTGGTGGGCTGAAAACCCGAAAGGGCGTTCCAGGCAAAAATTAAGGATTAAAAGCGTATGACTATGTCCCGTGGAATCAACACAGTCAATTATATCACCAAGGTCTAAGTTTAAACAGTCTAAGATCAATTCAATCAACTTCTATTAATGGCAAGGGACATTCGAAGACATTGGGGGCAATAGTAGAGTTGGAAGACAATGAGATCATTTCACATGGCTATTTGTTTTCATCCTCAATTTTGTTTTCCTTTCGACGATTTTCTCTTACTAGGATCTCCGTCTCTCTGTACAAAAACGCCTACTCATGGGGAAAATATCAATACAAATACACTTTGAAGTGCACAATTTTTGTCTTTGTTTTGAATGCAAATTTATCCAATGACTAAAATTGAATGAACATATGAATATGACCATAATTAAAAACTATTTGGCACATGTGTCCTACTAAGCAACAGTAAGCATCTCTTTAATGTATATGAAATATCCCCACAGAGTTATCTCATTATCATTATCCCCACAAGGACGACTACCATAAACCTTTCCCCAATGGAGTTGCCCATAAAGTCTCTTTGCATAGGATAATCCCCGACCAGAGTCTCAACCTCTTGGCTGCTTTCTCCCCAGCTAAGTCAATTTTTACAAATTGAAACCTCGTGGGTCTCTTCCTAAAGGAAAGTCACCTCCTCAACAAGGTTTATTATCCCCGATAGGTTTTATTTCCCCAACAATAATCGAGGAACCACAAAACTCCCCAACCGAGTTCAATTTTCCTTAACATACAACAATCAAGTCACCGCAAAGTTCCTCAGCTGAGCCTATCTTCCCCAGCTGAGCATATCTTCCCCGGTCAAGGATATTATCCCCGAGCGGAGTTTATCCTCCCCAGTTGAGTGTATCCTCCCCAAGTTGAGTCTGTCCTACCCAACTGAGTCTACACTCTCCAGTTTGAATTTTCTTTCAGATTATTGCAAATCATAGGGCCACAACCCCCGATCCCCAATAAAGCCGTCAGCAAAGCCTTTACTATTTCCAAAAAAAAATACTATGAAGCCTGGATCCGACCAGATATTAGCACAATTTTCAAGTTGTTACTGAAGCCTGGACCCGACCAGATAATAGTTTGACTTCTTCAAGTTGCTAAAACCTGGACTCGACCAGATAATAGTTTGAGTATCTGAAACCTGGACCCGATCAGATAACATTTGATCTCAATTTCAAGATGCTATGAAACCTGGACCCGACCAGATAGTAGCCTAACTCTTCAAAGATATAGAAGAACCTGGACTCAATCCGACTAAGGTTTAACTTCTTTTCCCCAGTAGAGTTTGCCTTCGTATCCCCAATAAATTGCTGCAAAACCTGGACCCGACCAGATATCAGTTTTCAATTCCATCTTTTCAAGCAAGTTGTTGTGAAGCCTGGATCCGACTAGATAGCAATCACCCTCAGAGATTCATTGTGAAACCTGGAAACCGACCAGATAACAACTATATCCCCAATTAGTTTATTGTGAAGCCTGGACCCGACCAGATAGCAATTGACCTCATCAACCTCAGAAATCTGCGAAACCTGGACCCGACCAAATATCAATTTTCAATTCCATCTTTTCAAGCAAGTTCTTGTAAAGCCTGGATCCGACCAGATAGCAATCACCCTCAGAGATTCATTGTGAAACCTAGAAACCGACCAAATAATAACTATATCCCCAATTAGTTTATTGTGAAACCTGGACCCGACCAGATAGCAATTGACCTCATCAACCTCAAAAATCTGCAAAGCCTGGACCCGACCAGATAACAGTTTTTCAAACAGTTTATTGTGAAGCCTGGACCCGACCAGATAACAATTAATTGTAATCCGGAGAGATGCACTATAAAGCATGAACCCAACCATATAATAGCACAACTTTCCAAAAACCATGAAACCTGGACCCGACCAGATAATAGTTACCATTTCAAGTTTACTGCGAAGCCTGGACCTGACCAGATAACAGTTAACTTCTGTATCCCCAGCAAATTATGGTGAAGCATGGATCCGACCAGATGACTATTCAATTTCAAGAAATTTTCTACAAAGCCTGGATCCGACCAGATAGCAGTCGACTATTTCATCCTCAGCAACTGTGAAGTCTAGATACGACCAGATAACAACTGACATTCGAGCGATATTCCCCAGCGAAAGCATCCTTTCAACAAAATTTAAGATATGCATATTTTTCATCTCCAATGGCAATCATGGATTCAATCTCCCAGAATTTCCTCAGCAGTAGTCAGGGATTTATTTTCTTGGACAAAAACATACATCTCGCATTCATACATCATAGCATGTACATACCATATACGTTTAACATAATACCACATCTGGTGAACATCATGCAAGCATCTTCATTTTACTAATTCCTTTTCTCACAGATAAAACATCAAGTTTAGCATAAATCAACAAGAAATATGTGCTGATACTTCTCCCAATAACTATCCATCATCTCTCCAAATGACATCTTTAATCCCATTCCCTACATAATCAACTAACACATCTTCGAGTGCAAATTTCTAGGCACATTAGTGTTCAATCATCTTCCACCTTCAAGTCGCGAATGGCAAATCCGCCAATCTAACTCTTCAGGTTTAAGAAGATTGAACAGGGGCAATTGTTGTACCCTAAAATTTGCCCTCTCATTTCTCAAAGGATCACCCTGAATCCTCAGGTTTGCTCCCCTCCAATTTCAAGACTGTATTTACAAATTTTCCAAGAAAATCATTCACGAGGGTAAAATGGTCATTTGCGTATTAAAAAGTCAAACTTTGACTTTTGATCAAAATCAAGTTTTAAGAATCATATTTCATCAAGACATGTTGAAATATGAAGTTTGTTTCATCAAGAATTTCAAAAGTCAAAACTACTTTGGAAAAGTCAAAATTCTAAATACTTAGAATTTTTCTAAGTGTTTAAGAAATATGACAAGCTCAGAACTTTTGGCCAGACTTTCACCATGATGCAAGCTGATTCTGGAAGAACTTATGATACAATAGTTACAGATTTCAATGAGATCTAAAACATTGCAGAACAAAACTTCTCCTGAAAATGCTGGAATTTCAAGTTATAAATGTTCAAAGACACGTCCATGAAACTAAAGCACTCAGCAAATTTTAGACACTTTCAAAATAGAGTTTGGTCAGAACTTCTGGGCCAGTTTTCACAAAGGTTCAGTCAGAGTTTGCAAGGGTAATTCAAAGAATATTTACAAAGTGTGTTACAAGCTTTTAATAAAGTCTGAGAACTCAATCAGAACATGTTGAAGCAAAGGGACTCAAGGATCAGAAGTTGGATGTATATTCTAAGTTACGCTCAAGCTGAACTTCTGATCCAAAATTAAGAAATGATGCAGAATCTCACATTGTAGGATTTCTGGTTTGATAAGTCTCATCATCATTTAATGCTCACAACCACTTTTGAGTCTTTATCCAAAGGATTTCCCCCACGTGTACCTTTACTGTCTTGGAAAAGAAAACTTTTGTACAAAAGTGTGTTGGGCCCATGCGTTGCTTTTGCTTTTGAAGTTACCTTTCCTTAATTCCTGCTTACAATTCCAGCTTAGGCGCTGCTAAGGCTACTAACCACCATACTTGCTTTAATAGCAAGGCACCACCCTAGCATGTGATGGTTGCACTCTCCAAGCTACAAGATCTTTTCCTATAAATTGAAAGCCATTGGCAACTGTAAAAGGGTCAGAAATTTGAGAAAGAAAAGCCCTGAACCCCTGCTAAAATTCAAAGAGTCCAAAAACTGCAAACACAAAATACCAAACCTGTTAGCTTTTGATTCTTGCATTCAAATTCCATTTTCCCTCAAGTGTTTCTCGACCAAAACCACCTACACAGTTTTTTATATACATTTAAAAGCCATCCTAACTTCTGTAGTCAAATTGTAACACACTAACCATCAATATCCATCTCAAAGAAGTCAGAATTTTTCTCCTTGGCAGTTCAAGAATTTCCTAATCACTCACAACCCAAGTTGAAAGTTTCCAGCCTGCTGAACACGAGAGGAGGTTGTTCAGAACATCACAAGCGGTCAGAGCCAGACTCCAGCTCATAGAACATTTTCCAGCTGCAAGGTAAGCTTCTACTGACTCTTATCATATTATATAGGCATTGTCAGGAAACTTTGTTCAAAAATACAATGTAGACATCCTGATTCTGATGCTGTACACATTCTGAGATTTCATATATTTTCCTGCCTAAGTAGAGAGAACTTCAGTTCAGAACTTCTTGAAGAAATTAGAACTCAGAATTAGGATTAGCGAATTCATGCTTGCTTCTGATTTATAGTTCTGATATCTCTTGTTTCTGAAACATTATGAAACCTGTCATAACTGTTATATGCGCATCTTCTATTTTATTGAGAAATGACCAAGTTGCAGATGCTCTGACTAGCATGGAGAGGGAGACAAAGTTTTTCCAGTGGCATCAGAACTTCTGAAATCTTCTTTGTTCTCAGCGGACCCAGAACTTCTGACCTTCCCTGTTTCTACCAACGTTTATTTGAATTTGTGCACCACGCCAGAGTCAGAACTTCTGACCTCTTTTATCTCAGCAAAGCGCTGATTCTGTTTTCCTTTCTCCTTATTATTTTTTCCATCATTTTTTTATTAATCAAAAACACATAAAAAAATATTTCATATTCACATATCTTATTTTATTTCTTTTAACATAAAATATCAAAATATTTTTCTTAAACCAAACTTATTTCTTTTTTAAACAAAACAAGTCCATTTTACATTTCTTGTACATTCTTATCCATTCAATGTGGTTGTAATAGTAACTTAGGATTTAATTTGAAATCCCCATTTGTGAATTTGTACACCCCATCCCCCTAATGTTTGTAATAGCATAGTACTTTACTTTTCCACATTTTTATTGCTTTCATGTATTGTTAGTAATTGGGGTGTGTATGGCAAGATAAAATCAACAAGTAGAAAACCCTAATACAAGACAAAACAAGCATGAAAATCAATACACTTGCACACAAGCACCCCTAGGGTAAAATCCACTTGGTTGCTTTATAAATGGCCATATTACGCATGTGAGGTATCTTAGTAAAAACAAGCAAAAATACAAGATCATAGTCCCTCGATGACGCTATCTAAGTTGCCTTTCAAAATGATCTTAGTTCCTAAAGAAAAATGCTAAGATACCTTGCAACATTGCTAATCATGGTTATACGATGACCCACGCCCGTCCCTTTTACATCCAAAGATAGGGTTACTTACCAAAATCAATGGTAAGATAACAATGTCAAAGGAAATAGGAAATGAACATGAAAGACTTTTGAGTAGGTAGAATGTTCCTAGTTACTTGCTCAATTTCAAACCAAAAACATCCTTGCTATTTTTAAAAATAATCACCTACACTTTCAAAAACACCTTTCAAACTTGAAAATATTTTCAAAAGATAAACACTTTGTATACATTCTTACGAACGAGAATCATTTCAAAGTTTTCCTAAATGATGGCGCCTTTTCAAAATACTTTAAAAAAAACCACACAAAGCACAATTTCAAACAAAAGCAAGTAATCTAGCAAGTAACTAAGATCCCATGGAAAACCATGGATGGAAAGGGTGCTAATACCTTCCCTTTTCATAATCTACCCCCCGAACTTAAGAAAAAATCTCAAAGTTCTTTCCTGTGCTTTTTTACCTTTCCTTTTGGATAAAAGAAAAGTCGATGGCGACTCTTGCTAACCGCAACATTTGCGATCAAACGTAAACAAAAAGTCAGTTCGCCCACCGTACCACAGCCTTTGACGGCTCAAAAAGGATGGTGCATGGGGAAATGGATATCCCCATAAAGGTTGGAACCAAAAAATTTGATTTAACTTTTTATGTAATGGATATATGTCCTTCATATTATTGCTTGCTAGGACGACCATGGATTCACAATGCTGGCGCTGTCACTTCTACGTTGCACCAAATGCTGAAGTATATGATTCAAGGGAAGATTATCACCGTTCACGGAGAAGAAGAGTATATGATCATCCATCTCAATTCCTTCAGATATGTGGAATTAGATGGTGAATTTATTGAAACTCCATTCCAACACTTTGAGGAAATCCCGCAAGATGTGGCAGTAACCAGGGTTGTTCCCAAGATCACAAGGCCTCTACTCAAGATGTCATCTTTAAAGGATGCAAAGGCAGTGATAGAAGAAGGTGGGTGCACTATCTGGGGACAACTCCCAAATATCCCATACAAATATGACAAGTTTGGCCTAGGTTTCACTTCAAGTGCTCAGAAGGCTGTACGCTGCGCTCGTGCTGGAGGACCACCCCTGAAGATCAGCAACCGTGAGATCAACGCGGTAGAGGATGATGAAGATAGATGCAACCTGGAGGATTGGATCTTCCCAACTGTCAGTGGAGGGCTCAGCAATTGGGAGGCTAGAGATTTTGTCGCGATCACTTTTATCCCACAATAATTTATCTTTACATTTTGTTGGATCTGTAATATTAAAACAATTCAGACTCTCAAAACCTTGTGTCTTACTCGAGGCATAATGGTCCATTTGTAAGGGTTATTATCTCATTTCCATATGACATCAATGAATCATGAACGTTTTTGCATACAAACTTCGTGCTCATTGTTTTTCCTTTTTACATTTTTCATTTCTTTCAAAGATAGCTATACCCTTACACACACTCACACTCACAATGATGGTTTACATCCATTCGAGATCCCATGGGTAACGATTCTGCTATGGCCTTCTGTGACTCTAAAAATCTAATATACCAAGCCGAAGACGAAGATGAGGAAGATTGTGAAGCACCAGGGGAACTTTCCAGATTGATACTACAAGAAGAGAGATCCACTCAGCCCCACAAAGAGCCAGTGGATACAATCAACCTAGGTACTGAAGAAGACAGAAGAGAGGTCAAGGTGGGTGCGAATCTGGAACCCAGTGTCAAGGAGCGTCTGATTCAATTGTTACACGATTATGTAGAGGTCTTTGTCTGGTTATATGAAGACATGCCAGGACTTGATGCAGATATTATGGTACATCGTCTACCTACAAAAGAGGATTGCCCACCAGTAAAACAAAAGTTTTGTCGCATGCGACCAGATATGTCAGAGAATTAAAGCAGAAGTCATGAAACAATTCAATGCTGGATTCTTGGTCGTCACCTCTTATCCGCAATGGGTTTCCAATGTTGTTCCCGTGCCCAAAAAGGATGGCAAGGTACGAATGTGCATGGACTACATAGATTTAAATAGGGCGAGCCCTAAGGATGATTTCCCACTTCCCCATATTGACATCCTAGTTGACAATACGACACAACACAAAGTGTTTTCTTTCATGGACGGTTTCTCAGGTTACAACCAAATTAAAATGGAGCCTGAAGACATGGAGAAGACAACCTTTGTCACACAATGGGGAACATTCTACTACAAGGTTATGCCGTTCGGACTGAAGAATGCTGGGGCGACCTATAAGCGTGCCATGGTAGCTCTATTTCACGACATGATACATCACGAAATAAAGGTCTATATGGACGACATGATAGGTAGATCTCAAATAGAAGAAGAGCATCTTGATCATTTACAGAAACTGTTTAGGAGATTAAAGAAGTACAAGCTGAGGTTGAACCCAAATAAATGCACATTTGGAGTAAGGTCTGGTAAAATCTCAGGCTTTGTCATCAGCAATAAAGGTATCGAAGTAGATCCTGCCAAAGTGAAAGTGATACAAGAGATGCCTGTTCCTCGTACTGAGAAGGAAGTCAGAGGGTTCTTGGGACGTTTAAACTACATTTCCAGATTCATTTCTCGCCTGACAGCAACTTGTGAGCCAATCTTCAAACTATTGAAGAAAGATCAAGTAGTCAAATGGAATAATGAATGCCAAACTAATTTCGACAAGATCAAAGAATACCTGCAAGAGCCTCCTGTTTTGATGTCACCAGTCGAGGGAAGACCATTAATTATGTATCTGACTATTTTAGAGAATTCAATGGGGTGTGTGTTGGGGCAGCATGACGAGTCTGGCCGAAAAGAGCACGCTATTTATTACCTGAGCAAAAAGTTTACCGACTATGAAACAAGATATTCACTGCTCGAGAAAACTTACTGCGCTCTGGCATGGGTTGCTCGTCGACTAAGACAGTATATGCTGACTCATACTACCCTGTTGATATCTAAAATGGATCCAATAAAATACATCTTTGAGAAACCTGCTCTCTCTGGGAGGATAACGAGATGGCAGATGATCCTAACAGAATATGACATACAATATACTACTCAAAAAGCAATAAAGGGTAGTGTATTATCTGATCACCTTGCTCACCAAGCTGTAGAAGACTACCAGTCCATGAAGTTCGAATTTCCAGATGAAGACATCATGATGGTAAACCACTGTTAAGAATTCGGGCCATATGACAGACCTGAACAAGGATCCCGATGGACCTTGGTTTTTGATGGGGGAATCTAACGCACTCGGAAATGGTATTGGTGCTGTACTCATATCTTATGAAGGATGTCATACTCCTTTTACGGCAAGACTCTGCTTCAATTGTACAAATAACATGGCGGAATACGAAGCATGCATCTTTGGTCTCAAAGCTGTCATAAACTTGGGGATCAAATCTTTGAATGTATTCGAAGATTCAGCTTTGGTTATCAGCTAGATCAAAGGGGAATGGGACACTTAGCACCCTAACCTTATCCCTTACAAAGAACATGTTTTGACATTTCTCCCACATTTTGAGAAGATTACCTTCGAGCATTTCCCGCGAGAAGAAAATCAGCTAGCTGACGCACTAGCCACAATGTCATCTATGTTTAAACTTAAATGGGATAATGAGGCTCCTCAGATCACCATTGAATGAAGGGATGAACCATCACACTGTCATGAGATTAATACCGAAGAAGTAGTGGACCAACCTTGGTTTCACGAAGTCAAGAGGTATCTCGAGGCTTAAGAATACCCAGAAGGAGCTTCAGTCAATGATAAGAAGTTCTTAAGGAGATTCTCTACTAAATTCTTCCTTAGTAATGACATTCTTTACAAACGCAAAAATGACTCTGTATTACTTCTGTGCGTAGACAAGGTTGAAGCTGAAAGGATCATGGCTGAATTACATGAAGGCACTTTTGGCACCCATTCCAGTGGGCATACGACGGCAAAGAAAATCCTACGGGCAGGCTATTACTGGTCTACCATGGAAGCAGATTGCTATCAACACTCTCGAACTTGCCATAACTGTCAGATCTATGCTTACAAGGTGCACGTACCTCTGGTTCCTCTGAATGTCTTGACGGCTCCTTGGCCCTTTGCTATGTGGGGGATTGATATGATTGGGGAAATCAAGCCAACAACCTCTAATAGACACCGCTTCATCTTAGTGGCCATTGATTATTTTACAAAGTGGGTGGAGGCAACTTCCTTCGCTTCTGTTACCAAGAACGTTGTCGCCCAGTTTATCAAGCAGAATCTCATCTGTCGTTACGGTATCTCGGAGAAGATCATTCCAGACAATGGTACAGACTTTAATAATACTATGATCACCTCCCTGTGCGAGCAATTCAAGATCCATCATCACAATTCTTCCCCTTACAGGCCGAATATGAATGGTGCTATCGAAGCTGCAAATAAGAACATTAAAAAGATCATACAGAAAATGACATTCACATACAAAGACTGACATGAAATTCTACCATTCTCTCTCCACAGATATCGTACCATGACACGCACATCAACCGGGGCAACACCCTACTCTCCGGTATACGGCATGGAGGCTGTCTTGCCTATTGAGGTCCAAATCCCTTCTCTAAGAATTATGAAGGATGCAAGGCTGAAAGAAGAAGATTGGATCTAGACTCGACTTGATCAACTAAACTTGATTGATGAGAAAAGGCTTACTGCTGTTTGCCATGTTCAAATGTATCAAAAATGGATGATCAAGGCTTTCAACAAAAAGGTCAGACGCCAAATGTATCATACTGTCGCAAGGTGATCCTAGGGGAAAATGGACTCCTATATACAAAGGACCATTTGTAATCAAAAACATATTCTCTGGTGGAGCAATGATCTTGATCACCATGGATGCCGACGACCTGCCACACCCTGCGAATGCAGACATAGTCAAAAGATACTACACATAAGAGACCTGCTAGGTTGACGCACCTAGGCAAAACAAGGGCATCCCGACGAACCGAAAAAGGTTCGTGCACAAATTAGGGATAAAAATAAAGAAAATTTGTACACCTGGCAAGCTGAAAACCCGAAAGGGAGGCTTGGGCATAAAAGGGTATCCCGGTGGACTGAAAACCCGAAAGGGCGGTCCAGGCAAAAGTTAGGAAATTAAAGCGTATGACTATGTCCCGTTGGATCACCTTACGGACAACTTGCAAATTGACATTTCTGACCAATTCAATTATCTTCAGACAATGCAACAAATAGACAAGATGCTCAAAGACACAAAGGATATAGCAGAATGGGAACCCCATGGGATTATTGCACGTAGATATCTTTTCTTTGTATTAAATTTTTCATTTTTTACGACGGAATTCTCTTACTAGAATGTTTGTCTCATTGTACAAAAATACTTACTCAAAGTCAATACAAAGATATCCCTTTGAAAGTGCAAAAACTATTTGTTTTTCTTTTCGCTTGTGTTTTGTTTACAAAAACGTCCAATGATTCATTATTGAACATACGCATTTGAACATAATTACTATTTACAAACAAACAAAATAAAAAACAATCATTGATGGCTTTAAGAGATAAAGGAATCTCTCTAAGTTTATCTCCATAAAATTCCCCACAGTGTGCAATTTAATCCCAAGCGGAACAAAGCTTCCAGTTTATCAATCCCCAGTAGAAGTCATCTAAATTGCTCAAAATTCCCCAACCAGGATTTTTCAAACAATGCACGACTTTCCCTTTACAACAAAGTTTATTTCTCTAAGGGGAAATTCATCAGCACTTCAACTTCATAACATGAAGACTTATACTCCATATCCTCAACAGCGGACAAGGATTTATTTTCCCCAGTCCAATAGCAGTGCAGTAGAATTAGCTCACATGCACATACATCGCATCCATATATCATAAACATTGATAAAACAAATGCATCATACCATGCATTTCATACAACATGACTTTGCATTTTAGCTAACAATTTACCCTTTTTAGGATAAGGTTAACAACTACCATTGGCAATTTTTAAAGTTTTCAGATACAGTTCAGATACGCTCCAGACACTGACGATATTCTGATACTTATTCAGAGTCAACTTTCAGATACAGTTCAGATACGCTCTGTACGCGGATGCCATTCTGATACTCATTCAGAGTCAACTTTCAGATATAGTTCAGATACGCTCCAGACACGAACGCCATTCTGATACTCATTCAGAGTCGACTTTCAGATATAGTACAGATACGCTCCAGACATGGACGCCATTCTGATACTCATTCTTTCAGCTTAAAAATTACAGTTCAACAATCACTCTTGGATGGCATCTACAAGCCCATATCCAACAACTTTCTATCACCTATACAAATGGTATCTTTAAGCCCATTCCTTCTACCATCACATCGTCGAGTGTATCGTCTTCCACCTTCGAGTCACGAATGGCAAAACATGCCAATCTAACTCTTCAGGCTTAAGAAGATTGAACAAGGGAAGCTGTTGTACCCCAAAATTTTTCCTCTCACATACCAAGAATTTTCCCATAAGATCTCCTTGGGCTCAAGACTACTTTAGGGTTTGATCAGCTCAAGACACCCCCTTATGCCCTGATGACCAAAATTAGGGTTTGAGACTGCACAATGATTTTTGGACTTCCAATGCCCCATATGATTTTCATGGATCATTATGGACCCCCAAGATTACTTATGTCAAGTTTCAAGTCTTGGATAACACTTTTGATCAGTCAATTGAGCAGTTGACCTAAAAATCAGTTGTATTGGGGAAAAAGTCAACTATGGCCAATTCACAGTCAAACTTCATAACTTTTGGTCCACATCAACATTTTAAACTCATGTGTATCATTTGATCAAGTCTGGACCACAACTCCTCAAGAAATTTGATCGAATCTCCAAAAGGGCAAAATAGTCAAAATTAGGGTTTTGACTAGGAAAGGGCAATTTCTGATTTTTGACTTAGAAATGGTCAATTGGTTTAAGGCATGATCTCAAGAGTCCAATTGCATCATTTTGACCTAATGACATGGTTCAAAACATTGTAAGTCCATTGGATTGACAGATGAATTTTGTAGTAAACTGATCAAAAGTCAACTGTATATTGAAAAGTCAAACTTTGACTTTTTGGTCAAACTCAAGTGCCAAAGATCATAATTCATCAAAACATGTCAAAATATGAAACTTATTCATCAAGAAATCAAACAGTCAAGATTTCATTTCTAAAAGTCAAAATTTCTAAACTTAGAAATTTTTCTAAGTGTTGGAAATTTCATGTTTTTTCATAACTTTGAGCTAAATTTTCACCATGATGCAAGATGATTCAAGAAAAACTTCCAACATGAAAGTTGTAGATCTTTATGAAATCTACAACTTTTATTTACACAACTCCTTCCAAAAATTCTTGGATCTCAAGTTATGATTTTATGAACATAGGGTCATGAAACTAAACACTTAGTGAAATTTTGCCCTAATTTAGCCAGGATTTTGACCTAACTTCATAACAATTTTTCACATAGTTCCAAGTGTAATATTCAAAAGAAATTCAAATATGGGTTGTAGAGCACATTTCAAGCTTTCCAAAATGTCCAAGAACTCCTTGAGATCATTCCTGAGTAGGGAGAATTAAAGAGATGAAGTTAGGGTTTTGTCACTTGAATTACAAGCCATTTTTTATGAACACATGAACCAAATCCATGCTAGACTGCATAATCTTTGCTTTTTAGGCCTTAAACTTGTTTGTAACTCCATAATTAAATGTTTACACAACTGTTAGATCTTTGATCCAAGCATTTGAGCTATTATCCAAGTTGCATTTCCATTAATGGCACAAAGTAACATTGCCATTCTTGTAAAGCAAGATTTTCACATAAAGTTCACATTGAGCCTCTAACTTGTTCCATCTGATTACACTCCATCCAAAAAGTCAGAAGCAAGCTTGTTTAAAGCATAACCACTCTATCTTAGCAAGTACACAAGGCATGGAAATTTGTTTTATCAAAAAATCACTTGTTTAACTTAAACATGTAAATTTGAATTCTGATCAACTAGAGCACTCCAAACTTGTTGCTTATAAATAGAGTCACTATTTGTGAGCTAGAACATGAGCTTAAGCACCCTGAAATACACCAAAACTCTCTCAAATAATAAATTGCACAAAAACTCCATTGTTGCACAGTTTCTGACCTTGAACATCAAACTCCCATTTCCCTCGTGCGTTTCTTGGCCTTTTAGTTTCTAAAGCTTCCTTACATCAAGGGTAACTTATCCCTATACCTGTTTCATTTCTGTAACATCATTTACCCTATCTTCCATAACAAAAAATAGAGCATTGCACATTGACTTCTCCAAGTCATTTCAACCACTCTCAACTCAAGCAAACCATTGCATTAGCTTCCTAGGACCTCAAAGAAGCTAACCTGATCATTGTAACACCTTGAAACAAGCTCAAACTCCAAACACGATTTCCAGTTTTGAGGTAAGTTTTCTCAACTTGGAACTCTTCATACAGGCATCATCAATAGTTTATTTGTGAATAAAACATGTAGATATCATTGCCCTGAAGCTAACCATGTCCATAGTTTCCATTAATTTTGCTTGAGCTTAGAGAATTTTGAAACTGAAATTTCTGAAATTTTTAGGGTTCGGATTATAGCCATTAAAATTCTTGCTTATCTTTGATCTATAGTTTTAATACTTTACATTTCTGGAATCGTGATAAAATTTGCTACAAGATTCATGTTTACAATTTTCATTTTTAATGAGAAATGAGCAAGTTACAGTAGGTCTGGCTGAAGGTTGAAGATGAAGTCTTCAGGGGGCGTTTTGCCTTACATATTTATTGTTTCATTTGTATTAACGGATGTATAGCCACCCCTGTGGTAGAAGCGCACGCCTGTAACCTATGGGACCTGGGTTCGAGCCCCAGTGGTACCCTTTTGCATTTTTCATGTTTTTGCAATTCTGAACTTTTTTTGTTTGGCAGGCGATGGGTCCTTTGGGCCTGGTTCATTTTTTTTTTGCTAGCTGACTTCCATACTGACTTTTGGCACCCCTTGGCCCAAATTATTTTATTTATTCATTTATTTCATTTTTTTATTTTCTTTTTTATTTTTTCTTAAAAATATTTCCTAAATACTAAAAATCATAAAAATACAAGAAAATGATATATGTTTATATTTTGACTTATCTTATTTTATTTTTCCATAAATAAAAATATTTTTATTTATTATACTTTATTTATTTTATTAAGTAAATCTTATAAACTTAATTAATATTACTTTATTTATTTATTTTTCTTCACACCATTTAAAATACATTATTTTAATATAAAAAAGACTAAAAGTATTTTATAATACTACAAATATTTTCAAGATTAAAAAATACCAAAAAAATACTTTTCTTAAACTTAATTTCTTTTGATTAATTAGTAGAATTAGGGTTTTCTTTTAAAATCTTTTTTTCTTAATAAATTCAAACTTAATTAACTATTTTCTTTATTTTAATTAGGTTAAGACAAAATCTTTTTTTTCATGAAAACCAAACAAAATTCATTTTCTTTACATTTTATATCCTTGTATATTCATTCATTGTTATACTTTGTATTTATTTAATTCCTTGTATATTTATACCAATTAAATATGGTTGTAATAGATTAATTAGGGTTTAAATTCTTGCAATCCCCATTCAACTTGTACACCGCTCCCCACAAATGTTGTAATAGCATAGTAACTTTAAATTTCGCAATTTATCGCTTTTATATAACATGCTAGTAATTAGGGTTTGTATGGAAAGACTAAAAACAATGATTAGAAAACCCTAATTCAAGTAAAAAACAATCATGAAAATGATACACTTGCACATAAGCACCTCTAGGGTTATTCCACTTGGTTGCCTTATACAAAATGGCCATATTACGCATGTGAGGTATCTTAGCAAAAACAAGCAAATACAAGATCATGGTCCCTCGATGACGCTATCTAAGTTGCCTTACAAATGATCTTAGTCCCTCAAAAAGTATGCTAAGATACCTTGCAACATTTCTAATCATGGTTATACGATGACTCGCGCCCGTCCCGTTTACAGCCAAAGATAGGGTTGCTTACCAAATCAATGGTACGACAACAATGTCAAAGGAAAAGAAAATGAACAAGAAAGACATTTGAGTAGGTAGATTGCTCCTAATTACTTGATCCATTTCAAAACAAACATCCTTGCTATTTTAAAAACAAACACATACACTTTCAAACATCTTACAAAATTGAAAACATTTTCAAAAGATCAAACATCTTTGTATACATTCTTACAAACAAGAATCATTACAAAGATTGCCTAAAAAATGGCCTCTTTACAAAATACTTTCAAAAACCACATCAAGCACAATTTCAAACAAAAATCAAGTGATCTAGCAAGTAACTAAGAGCCCATGGAAAACTATGGATGAAGAGGGTGCTAATACCTTCCCTTTTCATAATCTACCCCCCGAACTCAAGAAACAATCTCAAAGGTTTTTCCTGTGCTTTTTCACCTTTCCTTTTGGATAAAAGAAAAGTAGGTGGCGACTCTTGCTAACCGCAACATTTGCAATCAAACGCAAAACTCTCAAGTCAGTTCTCCCACCGTATCATAGTTATTATCATGGTTTTGTGGATTAACAAAATTTTGCTAAAACATAGTTTCTGACCAAATGTTGAACAAGATATCGTAACATCATGTTCTGATATGTAGCAGGCTTGCACTGCTGTTTTTAAATCTTGACAGATTTGATTTGATCATGTTATATATCATTTGTATATATATCAAATATTTTCGTAGGTCAAAAAGATTTATTTTGTAACAAATTTGTATCTCCAGTTGTACAAAAGTTACTAAATTGGGCTGAGATTCAATTTAGGAAATTATGTATTGGTTGTTCCAAAATTTAAGGAGATTTGCTACATAATTGGTGCATCACTCAACTTATGGATCAAGAAACTTCTGGACTCGGAATATCAAAGCCCATGGACTATAAAGTTGTATTTAAAAGGAAATCCTAACCTAATGTAATTTAAGTTTTCAAGAATTGTAAAATTAGGGGAAACATAAGTCTTAGATTTTGAGTCTCTTGTGTAGTCTGTAAGCCACCCATGTATCTTTTGATACTATATGGTCGACTGATTATTACTTGATTGTTAGTCAAGTTATTATTCTCACTCAAAACTTTTAAGCAGGAGTTTGAGTTTTTGTATTTGAAGTGTAATCTTTTAAAATGAGTTGTATTTGCTACAATCACTGGGATTTAGACTGTTAGATATCACTGAGGTGGTTTAGGAATTGAGATAGAGATTTCTCATATCTAGGAGGTGTCTGGGTAGAAGTTGCATTGGGTAGGAATTAGGTGAGAAGTTGTAAACTGGGATTGTTTAGCTTTGAACTAATACTACTGATAGTGAACTTTCTTCCTGGCTTGGTATCCCCTAGATGTAGGTGATGTTGCACCGGACTGGGTTAATAACTCTATGTGTTATTTATCATTTTGTTGTTTTATTTCTATATCACATATAACTTAATTGATCTGGTTTGCTACCAGATGTTGTAACATTTGTCTTAACATCATTCTGATGTTGGGATATATGTGTGTTGCCTATACCAGAATTTTAATTGGTATCAGAGCTGGCACCCTGGCCTATAGGGTCAGTTTCAGGGAGATATATTTATGGTATTATGTGTCTTTTGGGAAAGCTAGAGTGATACAATTCTTGTAATCAATGGATTGTAGAACTGTGAGGTTAGAATCCTGGTATTTTAGAAGACAAAAGGAAAGAGAATGTGTTGAGTCTCTATGAATTTGAAGTTATCAATACCACAATCTATGGAATTGATAAGTGTTTTTTCAGACTATACATCACTTGTATTGTGGCTAAATATGCTTGGGAAATTTCTTAAGTCCACTCATAAAGACATATCTAAATGTGTTTGAAAGAAAAGTGTTCAGATGTTAGGCTAATCAAGAAGAAGATTCCCATGTCTCTTCAATAGAGGTTTGACATGAAAGTGAGAAGTCATTGAAGAAAGACAAGAGCAATTTATTTTTGCTTTCAACTCTACAAGAGCTTGTTTTTTGGTCTGTAATAAAGGTTTTCTTATTGCTATCGTGTTTCTTGGAAAGCAATCCAATCTGTTTTTGAGTAGAATAATAAGAAAAATGTCTAGACCAAATGTTCAGAACATTTGTACTGACATCCACAACTTTGTGTTGCTCAAGACATGTTGGAGCTGGAATCAAATCCAATTAATGTCAAACAGTCAATAATATGAGTGTGAAGGCCTTGGATTTCGTGTGGAACATATTGCCCTACCTATCTCAAGGAGAAACTGTGTGGGTTTTATATCTGGTTTGACTTGAAGGTGGATTTCTAATGAAGATTTCTGTTTTGAAGAATTATCTCATGATATGTTGAATGTTTCATTAAAATATCTGTGTATCTAGAATAAAAGGTGTTATCAACCATGAAGAAATAGAATGTGAGTTATTTATGATCTTATGTCTTAAGAGAATGAAGGATTATCTACCATATATAACTTGGAAGGTGAAGTGACATTATTAATCCTAAAACTTGATATCAAAGATCAAGTCTATAAGGATAGTTCAGTTTTGTCGAAGGAGGTTTCTTCTAAAGGAAAAATTATTGGAAGTGTTGGGGTTTCTAGTTAGGATTAGCAAATAAAAACTCAAGTGACAATAGGTTGTTTTATTAAAAGGAAAGTTGAGTCAAGGATGTCAATATTAATGTCAACATTGTGTTGGACATCAGTTTACTCATGCTACAGGCGTATACGTGCACTGAAGGTATCTCTTATGTGGAAAGTTGATATTAACTGTTTTGGTTACTTTACCAAAGGTCAAGTTCAATTTTGTTCAACCAAGAAGTGGTTAATACTCATGGAAGGTTATTATTGCATTATCTCCCATACCTTTCTTAGATCTTCAACTAAGATGATTGGTATTTTGACACTAATTATTCCAGACACTTAACTACAGTAAAAGTATTCCTAGTGGTTTGTTTAAGTCTCATTCCATCAATGCTTATTGTGTTGTTGGTACAAAGAGGGATGGTTAAGGACATTGGGCAACTAAAGAATTCAAGATGGATTTTCTAAGTTTTGGTAATTGGTTTTCTTCTTACTCAAGGACTGATGACTATTGTGACAAACATAAGTTAGTTTTGTGATCAAGATCTGAAGGTATATGTCATCAAGGAAGAATTTTCTAGCACTAATGAGGTGTATGAAGTTCCTCTGAGGATTTAAGAACAGTTGCTATTTGTGGATTTCACAAGTATTTAGTTGTTTATCCTTTGACTTGGTGCTCAAGAAAGAAGAAGTCAAGGTGTCTCACCAGAAGGTGCAACATCAGACATTAGCAAAAGCTCTAGAACCGGTTCTATGTTTTTGTTTGGTTCAATGTAAGGTGAGTGTCCTATTGGATTGAAATATATATATGATTTTTCTTTTGCATCCTATAACAAAGTAAATCTATTGTCTGTGAAGTCTTCAAAGGTTATTATCTATTCCTTGAATGAGAACAAGGTATGCTTTTGAGTTACTTTATTGAGAGAAGTAGCTTTAGTGATGAGTAACTTCAAGACCAAAAATCGGTGATGTGTTCATTGAGAAAGGTAGTGATGTTTAACCAGATGTTGGAAAATCATCACAGCAGTTTGATACTCTAGAAATTATGAAAGTTTCTAAAGGGCTAGGAGGCACTGAATCAGGAAGCTCTCAAGAAATATTTAAGAGGGAGTTCATTATTTGGAGTTTGTTTTGGTATATGATCATCAGGTGTTTCAGAGATGAAATATTGAATGATTGTTAGTCTTGGAGTAAAAAGATATTGTCCAAGTATGAAGTAGATTGTATTATTGGAGGATATTTTGATCACTTGGATTAGAATTAATTGAGTCCTAATATATTCTGAAGATTAGGTACATTGCTGAAGAAAGATGTGTTTTTAATTGGGTTGGTTACTAATAAAGTACAATGTTAACCTAAATGTCAGGGCATTGCAGTGTGACAAGCCAATACAATCAAGATACTTAAGTGTTTTGTTCTCCTTACAGAATAAAGTCATGGGTTTAAGTTAACATTGTGTCAAGGTCTTTGTTTCAGGCAAGGTTTGGATCTCCTAAACCTGATACGTCTAAGAAACTCTAGGAACTATTCTCATAACTTGAGGTGCAAGTTACATTGAGAATATGAGGGGTATTTTTGGAATTTCACTATTGAAGAATTTTAGTGGAAACTGTTTGGACAGATCTACCTACTATCCTTGTGAAGCGTGCAGTCTAAAAAAAGGGGCATTTTCAATGGCATGAAGAATGTCATTTCAAATGTTATAACATTTTCAACAGTCAAAGTTTTGAAAATAGAAAAAGTTGAATAAGAACGTGCCTTGATCCTATTGTGAAAGGTGCATTGTTACTCAAGAAGATTTTATCTCCTTCCAGCAACGTTTACATTGACTACATCATTGTTACAAGCAAGGTTTCGTTACAATCAAAGTAACTCTTCTTGTGTTTAAATAATATCTACCTCAACATCCTCATTTGCTGCGTTTCAACATGAGCAAATATTTTAGAGATACTGGTACTAATAAGGTTCTGTTGTACCCCAAAATTTACCCTCTCATTTCTCAAGGAATCACCCTGGATCCCAGGTTTGCTTCTATCAAGTTTCCAAGCCTTGAACTACAAATTTTTCCAAGCAAACCATTCACAAAGGCAAAATGGTCATTTGCACACTGAAAAGTCAAGAATTATATTTCATCAAGACACATTGAAATATGAAGTTTTGTTTCATCAAAATCCAAAAAGTCAAAATTCTAAATACTTAGAATTTTTTCTAAGTGTTTAAGAAAATATGACAATTTCAGAACTTCTGACCAGGTTATCACCATAATGCTCAACAAATTCTGGATATTCTCAAGACAGAGTTTGGGAAGAACTTCTGGGCAAGTTTTCATAAAAACTCAGTCAGAGTTTGTTAAGGTAATTCAAAGAAAGTTAAGGAGCGTGCTGCAAGCTTTCTAGAAAGTCTGAAAGCTCCTTCAGAACATGCTGGAGCCAGAAGATAAGAGGATCAGAAGATGGGATGCTACGCTGAAGCAGAACTTCTGATCCAGAACTAAGCCTTGATGTAGAGTTTCACGTTGCAGGATTTCTGGTTGTGATAAGTCTCATCATCATTTAATGCTCATTTAATGCTCACAACCACCTTCTGAGTCTTTATCCAAAGGATTTTCACCATGTGTACCTCTACTGTCTTGGGATAGCAACTTTGCTACTTAGCCCATGCTTTGCTTTTTTCTTTTCCTTAATTCCTGCTGACAACCGTCATGCTTGCTTCAAAAACAAGGCAACGCTTCAGCACATGAAGGCTATATTCAACGCTTTGGTCAGAACTTGACCAAATCTCAAAACCTTATTTATACAACCTGCTGCATACCTATGACCAATAGCTGGTTCAGCCTACGCCTGCATCCCATGATTACACCAAACTAGCATACGAAAACAGTGATGAAAAAGCAAAGGAATAAGATGCCAAAACAGGTTCAAATCCCATTTGTTTTTTCCCCCAAAATCACAGCAAATTCATCTATAAATACTTAACTCCATCATGCGTTCATGGGGTTGGCTTTTGGAGAGAGATTGGCCAAAAGAAAGAAAAGGAAGTTGTGAAACCTTCACAAAAAATCTAGATTTCTCATACACAAAAACAAACCTTTGTTCTTCCTTTTGAAACAAAGAACTTGGCACCACCACTCCTCTGTTCTCTCGCTGACTCAGAACATCCAAAGGCAGCCACTCAAAGCTCCAAGCACGCTCCAAGTAAGTCTTTATGACTATACTTGATTTTCATTCTGAACATCATTAACATGTAAATACCATAATATTAATGTTGTACATATCATTGTATGAATAGAAAAACTATGGATCAGAACTTCGAGAATAATGCTAGGCTCAGACTTAGGATTGGAACTTCTATGATTTGTTGTGCTATGATCATTTTGATTTGCTGAACTGAATAAATAGTTGATGTGCTGATTAAGAGTTGAAACATAACACAGAACTTCTGTTTTTCACTCACCATTTTAACACGCAGAACTTCTAAGATTCACTCACTATTCTAACACAACACAAAACTTCTGAGTTCTCCTCACATGTCAAATACACTGAACTTTTGATGTTTCCATCAACTGTTTTCAAACACTCAGAGTTTATGACTTTCACATGCTGACAATGTAGAACTGCTGACGTTTGCTCACTATTTTAGTATAATACAGAACTTATGACTTTTGATTCACTGGCTGCGTACCACCCAGAATCTCGGTGTTTTCCCTCTAATGTGTCTTGCAGGATCTCAGAGTATGCCAATCCAAAACTTCTGATGCCCACTGACGTTCCTTTCTGAGTCATCACGCGCCTGGCTTCAGAACTTCTGATCCTAGTTGTTCTTCTTGCAGCAGCACGTTGTTTCTATTTTACATTTATTTTCCTTTTCATCATTTTAATATTAAATTTCTTTTAATATCAACATAAAAAGACATAAAAAATATTTTCTTTTATTAACTAATTTATTTCTTTTTTTATTAAGACAAAAACATTTTCTAAACAAGTCCATTTCTTTCTTATATTGTACATTTCAATATGGTTGTAATAGTAACTTAGGACTTACTTTTACTTGCAACCCCCATTCATAAATTTGTACCCCCATCCCCTAAATATTGTAATAGCGTAGGACTTTACATTTCTGAAATTTATCGCTTTCAAATGTAAATGCTAGTAATTAGGCGTGTATGGCAAGATAAAACAAACAAGTAGACCACCAAAAATCAAAGACAAATGCATGCAATCAAACACACTTGCACACATGCACCCATAGGGTAATCTCACTTGTTGCCTTATGAAAATGGCCATGTTATGCATGTGGGATGTCTTAGCACAAACGATCGAAATACAAGATCATAGTCCCTCGATGACGCTATCAAAGTTTCCTTTTAAAATGATCTTAGTCCCTAAAAGAAAAGTGCTAAGTCATCTCACAACATTGCTATCATGGTCATACAATGACCCAACGCCCGCCCCTTCACATCTAACGATGGGGCTTATTACCAAAACAATGGTAAGATAGCAATGTCTAAAGGAGGAGGAAAAAGAACACCTAAGACCTTTTGAGTAGTTAGATTACTTTTAGTTGCTTGCTCAATTTCAAAACAAATATCCTTGCTATTTTCAAAACAATCACATACACTTTCCAAACATCTTTCCAAACTTGAAACATTTTCAAAAGCTCAACACTTTGTATACGTTCTTACGAATGAGAACTATTACAAAGTTTGCCTAAACGTTGGCACCTTTTCAAAATACTTTCAAAACCAAACAAAGCACATTTTTCAAACAAAAGCAAGTGATCTAGCGAGTAACTAAGAGCCCATGGAAAACCATGGATGAAAAGGGTGCTAATACCTTCCCTTTTCATAATCTACCCCATGAACTCAAGAAAACATCTCGAAAGGTATTTCCTGTGCTTTTTCACCTTTCTTTATTGGATAAAAGAAAAGTCGGTGGCGACTCTTGCTCAGCTGCAACATTTGCGATAAAACGCAAAACAATCAAGTCAGTTCTCCCACCGTATCACAGAACTGGCGACTCTGCTGGGGATCTATCTAAAAGTGGGGTTACCTTAGGGTTAGATCACATTTACTTTCTTACATTGTTTGATTTGTTTGCTTTACATTATGGTTCCTTGTTTGGTTTTGTTTTAAATCCTACACCCGGATTTGGGGACACCTTTTAGGTAAGTAGCAATAAATTGTGAGGGAACTGTGTGGGGTATACCGACAGGGTTGAATCAGTAGCTACATTGATGTGGCACTTTGGTTGGTACCGGTAACCCTTGAGTCAGTCAAGGAGAGTACGGGGCCGCCGCGTGGTGTCGTAAGTGCATCAACTGACCTTAGAACCTTACTTGACCAACTTGGCCATTAGGAAGTAGCGAGATAACCGGCTTTGGTGCAGTTTGGAGTTGGTTGATACTCGATGCTACACTCATTGAGGTTTGACTCTTGAGTTTTATTTGATTGCAAGTCAATCGCTTATTGAAGGAAACTTGGGGGAAAGATCAGTGATATTGAGATCCCCTAGAACCCGGTTACTATTAACTAGGATAGGTTGAGCCAACTAAACTTCAAGAGGGTACTTACCTACAAACTCCATGCAAGCCTGAACCTGAGAACTTGTCTGATTTGTGTGAATATGATTATTTGTATATACACTTGCTTACCTCGCATATTTGTACATAACATCATAACATCATACCATAGCATTTTCAATAACCATTCTAAGGATCTCGAGGGTCTTTGATGCAGGTTATGATGAACCAAACGTCTAGCAAGGGGCAGGGAGGTTTATTTTCCTCTGACCAAACACCGTCAAAGATCAAGTACAACAAACTTGCGTCAAGGGCTATGACCCACTTGATATGGTGAGCTTAATCCTCGTGGAAGGACATCCACCGATACGAAGTTCTCCAATCAAAGATGATGATCAAAATTCAATCTCTAACTTTTTCTTGTGTTTACCCCGCGAGATCCTTGAAAACATGCATCCACATATCATGCATCATATCATGACAGATTTCTCCCATACAGGTCTCCTTATCTTCCTACTGTTTATTTCAGTAAGATGGATATGGAACAAACGATGAAAGATCTCCAAGCTCAAAACTCTCAATTCCAACAAATGTTTCTGGCTATGGCTAAGGGGCAAGAGGACCTGAAAACTCTCCTTCTCAAAGACAAGAAGAAAAAGTCTAAGAAGTCAATAGGCGTCCTGAACTTGGGAAGAAGACCTGTAGGACCAGCCAAGAGAGCTCTAGATATTTCAACTCCATCCAACAGGGGGGACAGTCTTGAAGAATACCACAATTTAGAGATTGATGAAGTTGAAGCTGACTACTCTGAGGAATAATATCCTCCAGCTGATACCAAGTACAAACAGTTGGAGGATCGCCTCAGTTCTATGGAGATTCAACAAATACCTGGCTTAGAATTAGGAGACATGGGTTTGGTTTTTGGAGTGGTCATCCCGCCAAAGTTCAAAGTCCCTACCTTTTCCCTATACAATGGAGTCTCTTGCCCTAAGATGCACTTAAAGTCTTATGTCCGCAAGATTCAACCATACACAATTGATCCAAAGCTTTGGATCCATTTCTTCCAAGAAAGCCTAGTAGGGACTCAAATTGAATGGTTTTATCAATTGGAGAGTTCTCGCATCCACACCTGGAGGATTTAGCTACTGCTTTCTACAAGCCGTATCAATACAATGCTGATCTTACACCAACTCGTGTGCAATTGCAGAACATGACCATGGGTTCCAATGAAAGCTTCAAAGGGTATGCCCAAAAGTGGAGAGATCTGGCTGGTACGGTGCAACCCCCTTTAACTAATAGGGAGATGATTGACATCTTCATGGGAACTTTGACATGGCCTTTCTTCAAACACTTGATCGGAAGCTCCTCAGTCGGGTTCACCGAGCTAATACTGACCGAGGAAAGAGTCGAAGCTGGCATCAAAAGTGGAAAGATTCAAGGAGCTACACCTCCGGATGTTCAAAAATAGCTGTACAGTGGGAAGAAAGAGTCTAATGCAGTGTCTGGTCAAAAGAGTAATCATAACCAACACGTGGGGGCAGTCCTGGTCTCTGATTCCGCGTCGCACCGACAACAGCAAATGGGAAATCAATGAAAGCCAGACGAGCCCAAAAGATAGTTTACCAACTGTTGTACCCCAAAATTTGCCTTCCCATTTCCTTAACATTTTCTCACCACAAGACACTTGGAGCTCAAGATCCAGTTAGGGTTTCCTCTGCTCAAGACTCCTCCTTGCACTGTTGACCCAAATTAGGGTTTGTGTTTGCACAAAGATGTTTTGACCTAGAATGCCTAAGATGACTTCCATGCTTCATTTTGGACTCACAAGTTTATCCATACCAAGTTTCAAGCCTTGATTCCAATCTTTGCCCAGTCAATTGGACAGTTGACCTAGAAATCAACTGTATTGGGGAAAAGTCAACTGTGGTCAATTGACAGCCAAACCTCATGATTTTTGACCCACATCAACATATTAAACTCATACAAACCATTTGGTCAAGTTTGGATCACAATTCCACAAGAAATTTGATCAGATCACCAAAAGGGCAAAATGGTCATTTTTAGGGTTTTGACTGCACAAAGGCAATTTTTGACTGTTTGACCTAGCCAATGGCAAACCAAGCTCATATATGGACTCAAGGACCCCATGGAATTGTCTTGACATGTTCAAAAAATTCAAAAGATCCCAAATGCACAAGCTTGACAGATGAATTTTCTAGTCAATTGATCAATTTTTGACTGTATACTAAAAAGTCAAACTTTGACTTTTTGGTCAAAATCAAGTGTCAAGATTCATTTTTCATCAAAACATGCCAAATTATGAAACTTGTTCATCAAGAAATCAAAAATCACAAATTAGGGTTTGAAATGAAGAATTTTCATAACTTAGAATTTTTCTAAGTTATGAAAATCCCTAATTTTTTCCTAACTTTGTCCCATTTTTTCACCAAGATGCATTTGGATTCAATCAAAAGTCAAAACATGAAATTTGTAGTCCATGGAAAAATCTACAACTTTTATTCACAAAGTTTCCTCAAAAGTAGCTTGTAGCTAAAGTTATGATTTTTGGAACAAGGGTGCAAAACATTCTTAACTTAGAGAAATTTTGACCTATTTTAGGCAGGATTTTTGCCTAACTTCATGGCCACTTTTCACATGCTTCCACTTGGAATTTCAATTTTCATTACGAAGATGGATTGTAGTACACATTCCAAGCTTTCCAAAATGTCCAAGAACTCATCAAACAACCTCTTGGTTAGGGAGAATCGAATTTGGCAATATGGGCAAAACTCACTTTGTTCATGGCCAATGTACATGTCCATAACCTTGCATTTTTGAACTCATCATGTTCTAAGATGAATTACAGGTCCTTTATCTCATTCACACTCATAAATTTAATGCAAATCCCTTGTGTTCAAGTCTTACATTATGTGTTTAAGCATTGCATACAAGATTAAGCCTTAATAAGAAAAAGCATATTATCCATTTTTGTAAAGTGTTACTTTATGTCAACTTTGCAATCTATGAGGTACAATGCAGATCTTTGAGGCACAAAGGCATAGGAATATCCCACTAATCAAGACTCAATGGTGCAGCATAGATAGAGGCTTGTACAAGTCTAGAGAACCAAGTTGATTTTTCTTGCTTAAGCGTGAAGTAATTTGGCATAACCAACACCAACTCTCATTTCAGCAAGGACAAGCTTAAGCAAAGTTGTTGTACACCTTCCAAATAACATAACTGAGCTGAAACACGAGCCTCTCACCTTCCATATCTCTCCATTCACAGAAACACCATAAAACTGCAAAAACAGGGCATAAGCTACAGTTTGAATCCCATAGCTCAATCCACTCGTGTATTTTCATCCAAACCAGTTCAAACACATTCCCTACCATCCATACAAACTGTCTTAAGCCTTGGAAGAAGGCTGTAACACCTCTAACCAACTTCACCATTTTCACATTTTCTGTTTTACAGGTGGATTGCTATAGCTTGATTCACTTGGTTTCAAAGCAAACTAAAGGTTGGAATAGCATCTCTGAACTTCAAGCAAGCTGTACCAATCCTCATTTTTCCTTGAAGGTGCCTCCATTGTCAGACACGATCCAAGCTGAACAGGTAAGTTCATGAACTTCTATCTCTCAATATAGGAAGAGTTAGCTCTAAGTTTGTGAATGAAAAATGTTCTACTCATGTCCCTGAAGCCATACATATCTTTACTTTCCATTTATATTGCATATGCTGAGAGTATTTTGAACCTGAACATTGACAAAAACTTAGGTTAAGAATTAGGGATGGAGAAATTCTCTCTCATTTATGAGAGTTAGGTTAAGTTTTTTATATGTCTGGAATCGTGGCTTGATGCTTAACATTTTTCATGTTGTGAGTTTGTGCTAAAATTCCAAGGATCTTGAGATAGCAGAGGCACGCGTTTTGTTCAAAGAAGCTGAAGGTTGAAGAAGACAGAGTCTTGGGCTGGGCCTGAGATTTGTTTTTCTTTTCACACCACTATTTCACATTTGCACCTCCTTGGCCCATTGCATTTTATTTTCATTATTTTTGACTTTTGATTTTTGTTTCTGACTTATTTATTTTTGACAAAACATAAAAAATATTAAAATTATTTTTTCCATATTTTTTGTATTTATTTTGATATTTATTTGGCTTTATTTAGCTTTGTATATAAATAAACCTAAATATACTATTATTTTAAAATACTAAAAAACAATACAAACATGCTTTATTTCTGATTTTTATTTTATATTATCTCTTGAAAACATTTTACATAAAATATACTTTTTTTAATAATATTAAACATTTTATTTTTGTACATATAATATATATTTAATAAATAATGTAAATACATGTATATTTATTAATATATCTAGGGAAAATACAAAGAATTAATATATTTTGTTTTTATTAATATTTTGACCTCAAAAATACTTTTTTACAATATATCTTCTTTTATTTATTTTTTGTACATAATTAATAAATATTACATATATTAAATAATTAATACATTTTATTGATAAAATTAGGGTTTTACCCTAAATACATAAAAATACCAAAAATTAGTTAATTTTATTTTTGTTTATTTGACACATAAAAAATACTTTTTTTCATACATATAAAAAACCATTTTTGCATCTTGCACATTTATTACATTTTTATTCAATTGTTGTATATTAAATAATTTGTATAATTCAATTTGGATGTAATAGTTTAGGTTTAATTTCTTGCTAAAATATCCCCATTTGAACATTTGTACCCCCCATCCCATATATTATGTTGTAATAACTTAGGACCTTTTTGTTTTTCGCATTTAAAAGTTTTCTAATTATGCCATGTTAGAATTAGGGTTTTGTATGCAAAATTAACCAAAAATAGTTTGACCTAAATTCAAGATAAGCAAGCATGAAAATGGACAACACTAATCACACTTGCACCCCTAGGGTACTCCACTTGTTGCCTTCAAATAATGGGCCATATGGTATGTTAGGTATCTTTGGCAAAAACAAAACAATCAAATGATCATAGTCCCTCGATGACGCTTTTGAAAGTTGCCTAAAAAATGATCAAGTCCCTAAAGGAAAAATTGCCCAAAGATACTTGGCACCATTGCAATCATGGTCTAAACGATGACCCGCGCCCGTCCCGTTCACATCCTAACACAAGATTATCCACCAAATACAATGGTGGAACAAAATTGTTAAAAGGGTTAAAAACATAGGAGAAATCTTTAAGAAATTTAGGAGTAGACAAACTCTTAGATACTTGAATCAAACTTGCAAAAACACTTGCCTATTTTCAAAACCACGCCTCACAAACACATTTTCAAAATAACTTTCAAAAAAACATTGAAAACTTTTCAAAAGATAAGTACACCTTTGTATACATTCAAACATGGATCATTACAAAGTTTGCCACAACAAATGGCCTCTTTTCAAAAAACATTTTCAAACACACACACAAAGCACCATTTCAAACAATTGAAAATGCAAGGTAAGTGATCTAAGCAAGTAACTAAGAGCCCATGGATAACCATGGATAGAAAGGGTGCTAATACCTTCCCTTTCTATAATCTACTCACCGAACCCAAGAAAACATCTCAAAGGTTTTTGCTGTGCTTTTTAAACCTTTCCTTAGGATAAAATAAAAAGTCGGTGGCGACTCTTGCTCAACCGAAACATTTGCGAATACAAACGCAAAATCCAAGTCAGTTCTCCCACCGTATCACACCAACATCAACATGTCGTTGTCTCAAGCGCTACAACACTTGTTAAGGATGAATCTGATTGCATTAATAGGACCTCGTCCGAACCCCAAAACTTCTTCTCCTAACTACAATCCTAATGCAACATGTTCTTATCATTCTGACAGTCCCGGGCATGATACTAACGATTGTTGGGCATTGAAGTACAAGATTCAGAATTTGATTGACGCCAAGGAGATCGAGTTTGACCCTCCGGAGACTCCAAACATAATTACCGCTCCTATGAAGAATCATTGAAAGCTTTTGTTCATTTGAATTTTCAAGTTGTAATTTCTTTTGTTATTCAAACAATTATCTATTAATGTCAAACTTTGTTTCATTAATGCATTGCATATGTTTGTGTTGATTTGATCCACTCATTTTCATTACATTTAAACTACGCTTTTTACTCTCTTTATGACATTCAAATCTTGCTAAAAGTCACAAGCCTTTAGAGGGAGGATGACGAAAACAATGCCATAATCTCATACAGTATGCTTTTGGACAGACCTTGTGACGATGTACATGCATTCTTTAAAATCCTAAACACTGGAGTTATAAGGAAGATAATCCTTAGTCAACCCCTTCGAGCGAAAGAAGTAGAAGTTTTTGTTTTAACACAAATTGAAACCTTTAATCAAAACCTGGGGCAAGGTAGTCTCTCAATTAATTCAAACGCGCGTTAAGCCGCAAACTCTCATCTCGTAATACAACGAATGACATCAAAAAACATTCCTCTGGGCTCAAAAGACAGCGATGGTTCCCTACCAAATAGACAGTCATTATTTCTCAAAAAAGTAAAGCCCACTAAGTCAAAACCTACGAAGGAGACTTAAAGAAAACTAGGGCATCCCGCTGACTGTAATCTCAAAACAAGAACAGTCAGGCAAAAATTAGGGATAACAAATCAAGTAAAAAGAGGTCACTACAAATCCTCAATAACATGGAAAATGTTGCAAAAAAATGACTGCCTTCCGACAAACTTAACTTGTCTGAACCATCACCAAAATGTCATTCCATACTCAATTGGAGTTCAAACGCACAATTAACTGAGCTTAGGACTGAAGAACATCACGAACAACGGATGGGTACAAATACACTTTGAGCCTTTATCCTTTGTTTCTTAAACCGTGAACCAAGCCATGTTACAACCCTTCAAAAGTCCTAATTGAAGCATAGGTTAGTTCAAAAGCATACTGTTACAAAAGGTATCCTGACTCCTGTAAGGCTTTACTCAAAATCCAAAGTTGAATTACAAACTTATTTACTTGCTAAAAACGCATTGTTCAAAACTTCAAGACAAACATAAACTTTACATTACTTGAATATCACTGTTTGCATATGGATATTTGTTTGACAGCGGAGAAATTCACACAATGAATATCCAGTGAACGAAAGCTCTCTCAGTGAACAAAATCAATTCAAGAAGGATGACATTTCCATTGACAAATCTCCTATCAGCAGTGGGACATGACATGTCACTATCCAGCACACCTGGGGCAGTCCAGTCAAGATTCTAAGAAATCTCTCAAGAAGTGCAGAGTAACCAGGGGAAAGTCTCTATCTCCGTCACTTGGGGCATTGAACGTCAATCTCAGCGAAAGGTTACATACAATCAAACATTTTTTGGCAATGCCACAAACACTTGTTACTAGGGGAAATGATAAATCTCCCCAAAATCCTTCTCATAGGATGATTCCCCAGCAAGGGTTTAACCTCTGAAAACCTTTCCCCAGTTGAGACAACCTCAGGAGTCCTCGAGGACTTTCCCCAATGAAGTCATCACCTCTCTAGCAGACCAGCAACATGGTTTATTTCCCCAACAAACGACAGGAATCCCCAGCTTGAGGTGGCCTCTCCGACTACTACAAATTAAAGGACCACAACTCCTCTTCCCAGTAGACTACTCTACAGTCCCCAGCAAGTTACTGTGAAACCTGGACCCGGCCAGATATCAGTTCAACTTCGACTCCCCAGTAGAGCAACAGACAACCGAGACTCCTGATCTTTTTTCCCCAAGCATGAATCAACACTCTCCACAGAGTTTTCAACTATTCCCCAGCGGAGTTTCTCCTCATACAAAAAAACAGGAATCCCCGGTGGAAACATTCTAAGCAAAGTTTGAAGACACACATACTCTTCAACAACAGTCCAGGATTTAACAAACTCCCCAACATTTGTCAAGGATTTATTTTCCCAGACAAAAATACATTCATTAACATTTCACATTTCATACATCCTATTTACATACATGATAAGTGCATACAACACAATCTCATTTATTTTTGAGAACATCATGACATCATGCATTTCATGACATTGGATACAACTAACATTTTACCTTTTTCAGGAAAAGGTCAAACAACATATGGCTACCATCAACCTTTTCAAGTTCCAGATTAATACCTGTAAAAAGCCAGGAAAAATATTTATGGACGACTCATTGTAGACTAACACCTGTAACAAGCCATGAAAAGTATCTACATGAAGAGATTGAAGACTAACACCTGTAACAAGCTAGGAAAACTATCTTTCTTTATCAGGACAAAGATTAATACCTGAAACTAGACATGACAACTATATACTCGACCAACTGAGGCAACCCTACACCGGTTCCTCCTTTCTAAGATGAATTTTTGCACGGACTCATCATTGAATCAACCCTGCACAGGTTCCTTCTCACTTCCAGATGCAGTTTTACACAGACTCATCATTGAAGCAACCCTACATAGGTTCCTTCTCACTTCCAGATGCAGTTTTTACACTGACTCAATGTTAGGCAACCCTACACAGGTTCCTCCTTTCCAAGATGCAATTTTACACGGACTCATCATGAAGTAACCCTACACAGGTTCCTTCTCAGGAAATTTCAAATGAAGTTTTACACAGACTCACCATGAAGTAACCCTACACAGGTTCCTTCTCACTTTTAGATGCATTTTTACACGGACTCATCATCAGGCAACCCTACACAGGTTCCTCCTTTCAAAGATGTAGTTTTACACGGACTCATCATGAAGCAACTTGTGATACGGTGGCAGAACCGACAGTTAATACTGGTTTGTGTTTTGTATTCGCAAATGTCGCGGTAAGCAAGAGTCACCACCGACTTTTCTTTTATCCAACAGGAAAGGGAAAAAGCACAGAAAATTTCCCTTTTTCGAGATTTTGAGTACGGGGGGTAGATTATAGAAAGGGAAGGTATTATCACCCTTTCTATCCGTATTTTTCTACGGGCTCGTATGTACTTGCTCATCATTTTCAAAATTGCTTGCGTGTGTTTGATTTGAAAAAAGTTTTTGACTTCGATTTAACTCTTACTTCTGTCTTCAAGAGTGTTACGAAGTGTTTTTGAAAGCTTAGTTTAAAAGAGAAGTGTAAGTGTGAAAAAGTTTGTTTGGATTGAGCAAGTACTTAAGATTCTACCTACTCGAAAAAGAGAATTGTTCTATGTTCGTTTCCTTTAGACAATGCTATCCCACTAATAGTGAGTAGGTAGCACGGTCGTCGGAGTTTTGAGGGTTAATTCGAAAATGGATGTACGATCACTAAAGCAATGTTAGGACGCCTTAGTAATAACCCTAATGTCTTATATCAATTATTCGAGGCAACAATATTCGAGGCAACCATTCCGAGGCAACTTTTTCGAATGGGACTTTGATCTTTATTTAGACAAGAGAGCAACCACTAAAATATCCTATACTTAATGATCGTTTACCGAAGGCAACCGAAGTGGGAGTGTATCCTAGGAGTGCGCATGTGCGAGTGTTTAAATTTCAAGTTTATTATCTTTGCACATTTAGGGTTAGCTAACCGTTTTAAAGTTAATCATACATTCTTGTCATGCATCCCTAATTATTCATACATCTAACAGTTAATATTTGCGGAATTTAAAGTGCAGAAAATAAGCTTAAGCTATTACAAGGCTCCGGGTATTTACATAGCCAAAAACAAACCCTTAAAAAAATGATAAATGAAAGTAAAAAGGTCCTAATTAATCTATTACAACTTATGAGCAATTACATTAATATGGTAAAATAAAATAAAGCGCACGCGAATAAAGAACGAGAGAGAATTAGGGTTTTGACCCCGTCTAACCTAATCGAAAGAATTTTTTTTTGTTTTTAATTTTTTCTAAGAAAAAAGAATTAGGTTTTTTAAAATTAAATACAAAATTAATTAGTAATTAAATTAGTTAAAAAGATAATTAAATAGCATATATTTGTGTTTTGTTATTTTAAGAAAAAAGAAAATAGAATTAAGTTAGAAACAAAATCCTAATTATTCTAATTAATTTTAATTTATTTACAAAACAATTAAAGTTACCTAAAATTAAATTAAAACCTAAAATTAATTATTCGAGTTTATTATAAAAAATCAAAAGTTTGTGAAAAATGTTAAGTTTTATGAAAAAAAAAGTTTTAAACAGAAAGAATAAAAATAGGTAAAAGGATAAATAGAAAGGAAGAAAATCAAAACCAATAGGGGTGGTTGTTGAACCCACGCCCTTAACCTTCTCAAGATGTCTGCCTTGCCATGTATTGGTGTCATGTGTTGGCTGTTCTGTTTTGGCCATTTGTGTTTTGGCCTCAACGTTCTGTAATGAACCTGCATGGGATCCTGTCTAAATCTGCAGTGTTGAATCTCATGAACACATTAAATAAATTACTATATATCATGAAATACAAATAAAGCCAATATATGAAAAAATTTAATCTTAAAACCGATATGGCATGTATGAATGATTATACCCTTTTGATCATGGAGATCAAACCAGCCTTACCCTTACTGGAGAAGTAGTGAGATGAATGCTTTTATGCCCTTTTGATCATGGAGATCAAGCCAGCCTTACCCTTACTGGAGAAGTAGTGAGATATGGGTTTGTAACAGGGATGACTTGTTTGTAGTGAAATAGGGATTTGTAATGAAGATTTCAAGGTTTTAGGGTTCTTGAAAAAATTTGATATTCTGACAGCGTTGTGGCAAAGCCTTTTTTTTCCTCTCCTCCTTTGTTTGTGTGAAAAGAATGAGATTATATAATGAAAATTAGAGACAAAAAAATGGGCTTTGAATGTGCAATTGGGCCTCCAATGTTCACTTGAGTTCGTCACGTTCCAGGCTAAATCGCAGGGGCTTAAGTGCAATTTTTGAAGTTGAAGTGTTAAAACAAAATGTAACCGACATCGAGAACTAACTCTTGTCTGAAAATGGGCTCAATCGGATAAACGGTGAATTAGTTATGAATTTTTGAAGTTTCAGCTCAGACAAACTTATTTTGGGCTCAAGTGTCGACTCTGACACGTTCTTCAATAAAAAACTGGTATTGATCTGAGCATAATTCGGTCTCGACTTTTGAAGAAAAGTTGTAGATCTCTGAGTCAGTGACCTAGTGTAAAAAGATGGGCCCAATCCGATAAAAAGTGACTGAGTTATGAATTTTCGAAGTTTCGGCCCATATGAAATAATATTCAGCATTCAGAATTTTTGGCGCGTCACACGCACTCTGAGCAAAAAACGAAGGCCTTTTGAATACCGTTCGAACTCGATACCTCCTGTGAAAACGTAGCAAACTCAATTTGTGAAATTTTGGCGCCGTAACCAGCTCGATACGATGAAAATCGACCAAGTTATGATTTTCTAAACATGATGCAAATAAATTTCAGTCACAAATTTTATGTACGGAAATACTTGATAAATCCGCATTTTTGAAGACCTTCTGATCAAAATTGGCTTCTAGCTGTGAGGGATGAAAACATAGATGACGTCAATATGGAATTTTGGCCACCGGAATGTGTTCAAAATGAGCCACGTTCTTCAAGTTATGAATTTTTTAGCGCGTAAAAACTGCACTTTCAGCACACTTTTTCACCATATTTCTTCGAGAAAACTCACACATTCGGATACCTTCTTTAAAGAATTGACTCTTGAGCTGAACCTGAATTTGAGAATACGTTATCAGAGATATCTTGGCGAAAGAACACCTGAATATGACGCGCCGGGTTGGACTTGTGAATCTTTGAACCCCAAATCATTGCAAAACGGCGAACCGATCTTCAACATGGAAAATACTCTGAGAATATCCATTGACGAAATAAACGTCACTTGTAACCTGAAGAAGCTTGATAAATATACCTTTATTCCATAACCATAAAACCAATAATATGGGTGTATGAAAAGAGGGCAAATTTTGGGGTACAACAGCTGCCCCTGTTCAATCTTCTTAAACCTGAAGATTCAGATTGGCTCGTCTGCCTTTCGTGATCTGAAGGTGGAAGATGATTGAACACTAGAGTACCCAGAAATTTTCACTCGTCTATAATGATGCTTGACTATGTAGGTGGTATCAGGAATGGGCTTACAGATTCCATTTGGAGGAGATGACGGGAGGTCACCGAAGATGGGCTTGAAGATGTCATCTAAAGGATGTTGATTTCACGAGATATTCCTTTGATGAGAATTCCTGTTCCTATCGTTGAGGAGGAATTTGCTGAGGAATGTTGGTCTCTGTCTTGGGAGAAATGGAATTTTAGGAGCTTCAATTGTCCGTTAATCTATTGGGGAATTAACTCTGGCTTGAGGAAGCGAAAGAGAACTGCGTATCTAGTCGTGTATAGGTTGCATCGTGACCTACTAGCGAAAGGTGAAATCGATCGTGTTTGATAGGTTCGGGTCTTACAATGTTGTGGACTGCTGTCTGGAGATAAGAGAAAAGAAACCTGGATGGTAAGGTTATGAGAAGGAACCTGGATAGTAGGGCTTATGGGAAGGAACCTGAATAGTAGGGCTTATGGGAAGGAACCTGGGTAAGGTTGCTTCGTGAGGAGTTTCGATAAAACTGCATCTGAACCGAGAAGGAACCTGAGTAAGGTTGCTTTGTGAGGAGTTTGGATAAAACTGCATCTGAGTCGATAAGGAACCTGGGTAAGGTTGCTTTGTGAGGAGTTTGGGTAAAACTGCATCTGAACCAAGAAGGAACCTGGGTAAGGTTGCTTTGCGAGGAGTTTGGGTAAAACTGTATCTGAATCGAGAAGGAACCGGGGTAAGGTTGCTTCAGGATGAGTCTGGGTAAAACTACATCGGGAAATTGTAAGGAGGAACCTGGGTAAGGTTGCTTCAGGATGAGTCTGGGTGAAACTACATCGGGAAATTGTAAGGAGGAACCTGGGTAAGGTTGCTTCAGGATGAGTCTTGGTGAAACTACATCGAGAAATTGTAAGGAGGAACCTAGGTAAGGTTGCTTCAGGATGAGTCTGGGTGAAACTACATCGGGAAATTGTAAGGAGGAACCTGGGCAAGGTTGCTTCAGGATGAGTCTGGGTGAAACTACATCGGGACCGAGAAGGAACCTGGGTAAGGTTGCTTCGGGATAAGTCTGTGTAAAAATTCAGGAGGAACCTGGGTAAGGTTACTTTGAGATAAGTTTGTGTAAAACTTCAGGAGGAACCTGGGTAAGGTTACTTTGTGATAAGTTCATGTAAAACTTCAAGAGGAACCTGGGTAAGGTTATTTTGGGATGAGTTCGTGTAAAACTTCATTCAGAAATTTATGAGAAAGGACTCGTGTAATATTTTTCAGGATAAACTCGTGTGAAGCTGCATTTAGGAGAAACCCGTGTAAGATTTCTTCGTGACGAACCCGTGTAAAGCTGCATTTGATCATGCAGATAATTACTCTGTTTAGTTTCCGGAGTTAATCTTGAACTTGCTGGAAGTTGTTGGTGATAACCATCTTTCCTGAAAAGGTACATGATTAATCGTATATGATGCATGACATGCATTGTATGATGATGTTCTCAAAATAAATGAGATTATGTTGTATGCAATATGTATGCGCACATCATGATATATGAACATGAAATGCTATTGTGGCACGTCCGAGTTTGGGAAAATAAATCCCTGACTGTTGTTGGAGAATAAAGAGTTTCGCTCGCTGGGGATAACAACCGAAGATGATTTGAGAATAACTTGGCCGGAGAGAAATTCCGCTGGAGAATAAACTGGCGAGAAAAAAAAAGACTTTGTGGGGAAGAGATACTCTGTCAGAAGATCAGCTGATTTGGAGCAATAACCTCGGTTGAGGATGAATTACCATTGCTGGCGATGATGAACTCTGTCGGGGATAAAATTTCTATCTATGGAAGAAATAAACTCCACTGAGGATGGCCTTCCATTGTTGGTGAAAGATGAACTCTGCTTGGGGAGAATTAACACCACTGCTTTTGGATAGTTCTTACTCTGCGGGGAGTGTAGATGTTATTGGGACGCGTGCTGAGGATATGACAATGACTTTGCATCAAGACTTTTTTGCCCCTGTACCTGCTGGAGAAACTGCCTGTGGAGGCCTTGTAGATTGAGTGTCATCCCAACTTATGAGGTGCTTGGTAACTATCGATCGGAATGATAAGTCTTCTACTAATAGGAAACTGACAAGATAACGGGACATAGTCGTACGCTTTAATCCCTAACTTTTTCCTAGACTGTCTTTTCAGATTTTCAGTCCACCGGGATACCCTTTTTTGCCCAAGCCGTCTTCTCAGGTTTTCGACTTGCCGGGTGTACAAATCTTTTTTTGTTTTTATCCCTAATTTTTGCCCGAACCTTTTGGTTCGCCGGGACGCCCTTGTTTTGCCTAGGTGTGTCAATCTAGCGGGTCTTTGTTCATGCGTAGTATTTTTTGACTATGTCCATGCTCTCAGGGTGTAGGGAGTTGTCACTGTCGGTAGTGTTGTGTTGCCACACTACCAGAAGATGTTCGTTTGATCATACAAGATTCGTTGCTGGAATTCATGTCCAATGCCCCAAGTGATTCAGATGGAGATCTGTCCCTGGCTATTTGGCATCTTTGAGAGATTCCTTGAATCTTGACTTGACTGCCCCAGATGATGGATAATGATCATGCCGTTCCCCTTGGTTGGAAGTGTTTTTTCCACTTGAGGTGATCCTTTTTATTGAGAAGGTTTTTGTTCACTAGATATTCGTCATGCGAATTTCTCTGCTGTTGAACAAATAGTCATATGCAAACAATGTTATTTTAAGAATACAAAGCTTATGTCTGTCTTGAAGTTTGAAAATTCATTTTTTAGTAAAACAAACAAATTTTGTAAAAGTGTGATGTCAACTCAGGATTTATAGCAAACCTTATAGGAGTCATGATACCTTTTGTAACAGTATGCTTTCGAACTAACCCATGCTCCAGTTAGGACTTTTAAGGGTTATAACGTGGCATAGTTCACGGTTCAAGAAACAAAGGATAAAGGCTCAAAATTTATTTGTATCCACCCGCTCTTCGTGATGTTCTTCAGTCCTATGCTCAGTTAATTGCGCATTAAGAATCCGTTTGATTCGTTGCTCTGATATTCCAGTGATGGTTCGGATACTGACAGTTTACTTGAAAAAGGAAGTCATTTTGTAATCTTTTTTTTTTGCCGAGGATTTATGATAACCTCTTTTTTTTTGTTTTACTATCCCTGTTTTTTGCCTGAACTGTTTCTTTTGTGATTACAGTCAGCGGGATGCCCTAGTTTTTCTTAAGTCTCCTTCATAAGTTTTGACTTAATGGGCTTTTATTTCGAGAGATAATGACTGCCTGCTTGGATGATTATGCGGAACCATCACTGTCTTTTGTTTTAGAAGGACATCTTCGATGCCATTCATTGTGTACGATGCGGCAGATCGTGACTGAATGCGCCTCTGAATTAACTGAGAAAACTACCCTGCCCCAGGTTATAATTAAGGGTTTTAATATGTGTGAAAAGAAAAAACTCCTACTTCTTTGGCTCAAAGGGGTTGACTAGGGATTATCTTCCTTATGACTCCACTGTTTAGGATTTGAAACAACGCCTGTACATTGTCAGCGGGACCCGTTCAAAAGCATACTGTAGAGATCGTGGTATCATTTTCGTCATCCTCCCTCTAAAGGCTTACAACTTTTTAGTCGAGAGTTGAATATCACGAAAAGGAAATATAAAGCAATTTAAGCATAATGAAAAAATTAATTCAAGACAGACACGTGTAATGCATTAATGAAATAAGAAAGTTTGACATGCCGATAATTGTTTGAATAAGCAAAGAAAATACAACTTCAGAATTCAAATGAACAAAAATGCTTTCAATCCTAGCCATGTTTTGGCAAGGGAGCAGTGATCACATTGGGAGTCTCAGGAGGGTCGAATTCGATCTCCTTGGTGTCAATCATATTCTGAATCTTGTATTTCAGCGCCCAACAATCGTTAGTATCGTGCCCCGGGCTACCAGAATTATAAGCACACCTTGCATCCAGGTTGTAGTTAGGAGAAGAAGTCTTAGGGTTCGGATGAGGGTTTATCACCGTAATAAGATCCATCTTCAACATGTGTTGCAATGCTTGTGACAATGGCATGTTGATTTGGGTGAACTGCCTTTAAGGTCTTTCCACCCTTGGCTGATTGTTTCGTTGTTGTGGTCCTTGTGTGCGTGCCGAATTAGAGATCAACAATGCCCCCACAGATTGGTGGTAGTCTGCCTTGCTACGCCTCTTCTGGCCGTGCACAACATTGGCTTCCCTCTTGCCACCAAATGACTTCTTCTCTGTACTCGAAGAGGTATTTTTCTGGATCTTACCACTCAGGATCCCAGCTTCTACTCTTTCTCCAATCAGAATCAGCTCGGTGAAACCCACTGACGAGTTGTCAATCAAATGATTAAAGAATGGACCACATAACATCCCCAGAAACATATCAAACAACTTCCTATCAGACAACGGGGGTTGGACTCTTCCAGCCAAATCTCTCCACTTTTGAGCATAGTCCTTAAAACCTTCGCTTGCACCCATAGACATACCTTGAAACTGAGTACGAGTAAGAGCAAGGTCGGTGTTATACTGATACTGCTTATAGAAAGCAGCAGCAAGGTCCTCCCAGTTTTGGACATTAGCTCCTTCCAATTGATAAAACCATTCAAGCTGAGTCCCTGACAGACTATCTTGAAAGAAATGTACCCACAGATTCCTATCAGCAGCGTAAGGTTGAATTTTTCTGACGTATGAGCGGAGATGGAGTTTTGGACAGGATGCTCCATCATACTTAGCAAAAACTAGTGCTTTGAACTTGTGAGGGATCACCACCCCAGATGCCAGTCCCAGATCTCCGAAATCCAAACCGGAGATCTTCTGAATCTCCATAGCACTCAGACGGTCCTCAAGTTGCTTGTACCTATCCTCAGCAGGAGGGTACTGTTCATTATCAAAATCAGTATCATTATCAGAGACCACAGGACTAGGACCCTTTTCCTCCTCTTGATTCTCTCCTCCTTTGGATGAATGAGATAGATCAGCTTCCTGTCGCAACCTATTCCCAAATCTGTGACCCATATTCAGAAGAACCACCTTCTTCTTCTTCTTCTTCTTCTTCTTCTTCTTCTTCTTCTTCTTCTTCTCCTTCAGGATGAGAGTCTTCAAATCCTCTTGCCCTTTAGCCAAGTTCAAGAACATCTCTTGGAATTGGGTATTCTGTGCCTGAAGAGCTTTGATGGCCTAATCGGTAGGTATTTCAGAAGACATTTCATGCTGAAATAAACAGCAAAGGAGATGAGAAACATGTAATGGTACCTGTAATGATGTGTATGATATGCATGCAATGTTTTCAAGGATCTCGCGGGGTAAACAAGAAACTGTTAGAATTTGATTGTAGCTTGATTGAAGAAACTTCGTGTCATTGAGAGTCCTTCTTCCAGAGTCAAGCTTACCATATCGAGTGGGTCATAGCCCCTGACTCAAGATCCTTTGACAACATTGGCTAGAGGAAAATAAATCCCCTTTCTAGATGTCTGGTTTGCCATGACCTACATCACAGACCCTTGAGATCCTTGAAATGGATAGTATGATATGCCATGTTATGTTATGATGCATGATGTCATGATAAAACACACAATAGGTATAGCAGGTAACAAACATGGTAAAGGCACACAAGTCACACAATAGCCCTTAAGTTTAGGCTTGCATGGAGTCTAGGTACTACCCTCTTGAAGTTCAGTTGGTTCAACCTGTCCTAATAATAGTAACCAGGTTCTAGAGGTTCTCAATATCACTGACCATCCTCCATCGGTCATGGTTTTAGCTCACGCAATCTTTTCTTGTGGCCGGAACTATCTCGAGAGTATGGTCTCAATGAGTGTAGCATCGAGTATCAACCAGTTCTCAGCTTTATACCGAGGCCGGCTATCTCACTACTTCCTATGGCCAAGTTGGTCAATTATAGGTTCTAAGGTCAGTTGATGCTTAACAACCCATATAGCAACCCCGTACTCTCCTTGTTCCTCCACAAGGGATACCGGTACCAACTAATGTGCCACATCAACGTAGCTACCGCTTCAACCGTATCGGTCTACGCCGTACAGTTCCCTCACAGTTTATTTCTACTTACCTAAAAGGTGTTCCCCAGATCCGAGTTAGGATCTATAGAAACTCCGATACAAAGCCCACAAAAATAAATAAATCAAATCAAGTAATAGAAGCAATATGATGAACTAATCCTAAGGTATACCCCACTTATTCAACTCCCCAACAGAGTCGACAGTTCTGTGATACGGTGGCAGAACCGACAGTTAATATTGGTTTGCGTTTTGTATTCACAAATGTTGTTGTAAGCAAGCGTCGCCACCGACTTTTATTTTATACAACAGGAAAGGAAAAAAGCACAGAAAAATTCCCTTTTTCGAGATTTTGAGTACGGGGGGTATATTATAGAAAGGGAAGGTATTAGCACCCTTTCTATCCGTAGTTTTCTACGGGCTCTTAGGTACTTGCTCATCATTTTCAAAATTTCTTGTGTGTGTTTGATTTGAAAAAAGTTTTTGACTTCGATTTAACTCTTGCTTCTGTCTTCAAGAGTGTTACGAAGTGTTTTTGAAAGCTTTGTTTAAAAGAGGAGTGTAAGTGTGAAAAAGTTTGTTTGGATTGAGCAAGTACTTAAGATTCTACCTACTCGAAAAATAGAATTTTTCTATGTTCGTTTCCTTTAGACAATGTTATCCCACTATTAGTGAGTAGGTAGCACGGTCGTCGGAGTTTTGAGGGTCAATTCGAAAAGGGACGTACGATCACTAAAGCAATGTTAGTACGCCTTAGTAATAACCCTAATGTCTTAGATTAATTATTCGAGGCAGCAATATTCGAGGCAACCATTCTGATGCAACTTTTTCGAATAAGACTTTGATCTTTATTTAGACAAGAGAGCGACCACTAAAATATCCTATACTTAATGATCGTTTACCTAAGGCAACCGAAGTGGGAGTGTACCCTAGGAGTGCGCATGTGCGAGTGATTCAATTTCAAGTTTATTATCTTTGCACATTTAGGGTTAGCTAACCGTTTTAAAGTTAATCATACATTCTTGTCATGCATCCCTAATTATTCATACATCTAACAGTTAATATATGCGGAATTTAAAGTGCGGAAAATAAGCTAAGCTATTACAAGGCTTCGGGTATTTACATAGCCAAAAACAAACCCTTAAAAAAACGATAAATGAAAGTAAAAAGGTCCTAATTAATCTATTACAACTTGTGAGCAATTACATTAATATGGTAAAATAAAATAAAGCGCGCGCGAATAAAGAACGAGAGAGAATTAGGGTTTTGACCCCGTCTAACCTAATCGAAAGAAAAATTATTTTTTGTTGTTTTTAATTATTTCTAAGATAAAAGAATTAGGTTTTTTAAAATTAAATACATAATTAATTAGTAATTAAATTAGTTAAAAAAATAATTAAATGACCTATTTTTGTGTTTTGTTATTTTAAGAAAAAAGAAAATAGAATTAAGTTAGAAACAAAATCCTAATTGTTCTAATTAATTTTAATTTATTTACAAAACAATTAAAGTTACCTAAAATTAAATTAAAACCTAAAATTAATTATTCGAGTTTATTATAAAAAATCAAAGGTTTGTGAAAAATGTTAAGTTTTATGAAAAAAAAAAGTTTTAAATAGAAAGAATAAAAATAGGTAAAAGGATAAATAGAAAGGAAGAAAATCAAAACCAATAGGGGTGGTTGTTGAACCCACGCCCTTAAGCTTCTCAGGATGTCTGCCTTGCCATGTATTGGTGTCATGTGTTAGCGGTTCTGTTTTGGCCATTTGTATTTTGGCCTCAATGTTCTGTAATGAACCTGCATGGGATCCTGTCTAAATCTGCAGTGTTGAATCTCATGAACACATTAAATAAATCACTATATATATATATATATCATGAAATACAAATAAAGCCAATATATGAAAAAAATTTAATCTTAAAACCGATATGGCATGTATGAATGATTATACCCTTTTGATCATGGAGATCAAACCAGCCTTACCCTTACTGGAGAAGTAGTGAGATGAATGCTTTTATGCCCTTTTGATCATGGAAATCAAGCCAGCCTTACCCTTACTGGAGAAGTAGTGAGATGTGAGTTTGTAACATGGATGGTTTGTTTGTAGTGAGATGGGGATTTGTAATAAGGATTTCAAGGTTTTAGGGTTCTTGAAAAAATTTGATATTCTGACAGTGTTGTGGCAAAGGCTTTTTTTTCTCTCCTCCTTTGTTTGTGTGAAAAGAATGAGATTATATAATGGAAATTAGAGAGAAAAAAACGGGCTTTGAATGTGCAATTGGGCCTCCAATGTTCACTTGAGTTCGTCACGTTCTAGGCTAAATTGTAGGGGATTGAGTGCAATTTTTGAAGTTAAAATGTGATAACAAAATGTAGTCGACATCGAGAACTAACTCCTATCCAAAAATAGGCTCAATCGGATAAACGGTGAATTAGTTATGAATTTTTGAAGTTTCAGCTCAGACAAACTTATTTTGGGCCCCAGTGTCGACTCTGACACGTTCTTCAATAAAAAACTGATATTTATCGGAGCATAATTTGTTCTCGACTTTTGAAATAAAGTTGTAGATCTCTGAGTCAGTGACCTTGTGTAAAAAGATGGGCCCAATCCGATAAAAATTGACTGAGTTATGAATTAGTTATGGATTTTCGACGCGTCACACGCACTCTGAGAAAAAAAAGAAGGCCTTTTGAATACCGTTCGAACTCGATACCTCCTGTGAAAATGTAGCCAACTCAATTTGTGAAATTTTGGCACCGGAACCAGCTCAATACGATGAAAATCGACCAAGTTATGATTTTCTGAACATGACGCAAATAAACTTCTGTCACAAATTTTCTGTATGAAAATACTTGATAAATCCACATTTTTGAAGACCTTCTGATCAAATTGGCTTCCAGCCGTGAGAGATGAAAACGTAGATGACGTCAATACGGAATTTTGGCCATCGGAACGGGTTTAAAACGAGCCACGATCTTCAAGTTATGAATTTTTTAGCGCGTAAAAACTGCACTTTCAGCACACTTTTTCACCATATTTCTTCGAGAAAACTCACACATTCAGATACCTTCTTTAAAGAATTGACACTTGAGCCGAACCTGAATTTAAGAATACGTTATCAGAGATATCTGGGCGAAAGAACACCTGAATATGACACGCCGGGTTGGACTTGTGAATCTTTGTACCCCGAATCGTTGCAAAACGGCGAACCGATCTTCAGTACAGAAAATACTCTGAGAATATCCATTGACGAAACAAACGTCACTTGTAACCTGAATAAGCTTGATAAATATACCTTTATTCCATAACTATAAAACCAATAATATGCGTGTATGAAAAGAGTGCAAATTTTGGGGTACAACACAACCCTACACAGGTTCTTCCTCAGGAAATTTCAGATGAAGTTTTACACGGACTCATCATAAAGCAACCCTACACAGGTTCCTTCTCACTTCTAGATGCAGTTTTTACACAGACTCATCGTCAGGCAACCCTACACAGGTTCCTCCTTTCCAAGATGCAGTTTTACACTGGCTCATCATGAAGCAACCCTACACAGGTTCCTTCTCAGGAAATTTCGGATGAAGTTTTACACAGACTTATCATCAAACAACCCAACTTTCCAATACAATTCAGATGCGCTCCAGACACGGATGCCATGCTGGAAATCATCTAGTTCCAGCCTATAGATACAGTCCAGCAATCACCTCTAGATGGCATCTTTAAGCCCATCTCCAACAACTATCCATTACCTCTCCAAATGGCATCTTTAAGCCGATTCCCTACATAATCAATCACAACATCATCGAGTGCAAATTTTTGGACACTCTAGTGTTCAATCATCTTCCACCTTCAAATCACGAATGGCAGAATTATCAATCTCATTCTTTAGGTGTAAGAAGATTGAACAGGGGCAGCTGTTGTACCCCAAAATTTCCCCTCTCATTTCTCAAGGGATCACCCTGGATCCCGGGTTTGCTTCTATCAAGTTTCCAAGCCTTGAACTACAAATTTTTCCAAGCAAACCATTCACAAGGGCAAAATGGTCATTTGCACACTGAAAAGTCAAACTTTGACTTTTGGATCAAAATCAAGCTTCAAGAATCATATTTCATCAAGACACGTTGAAATATAAAGTTTTGTTTCATCAAAATCCAAAAAGTCAAAATTCTAAATACTTAGAATTTTTTCTAAGTGTTTAAGAAAATATGATAATTTCAAAACTTCTGACCAGGTTATCACCATAACGCTCAGCAAATTCTGGATATTCTCAAGACAGAGTTTGGGCAGAACTTCTGGGAAAGTTTTCACAAAATCTCAGTCAAAGTTTGCCAAAGTAATTCAAAGAAAGTTAAGGAGCATGCTGCAAGCTTTCTAGAAAGTCTGAAAGCTCCTTCAGAACATGCTGGAGCTAGAAGATAAGAGGATCAGAAGATGGGATGCTACACTGAAGCAGAACTTATGATCCAGAAATAAGCCTTGATGTAGAGTTTCACATTGCATGATTTTTGGTTGTGATAAGTCTCATCATCATTTAATGCTCACAACCACCTTCTGAGTCTTTATCCAAAGGATTTTCACCACGTGTACCTCTACTGTCTTGGGATAGCAACTTTTCTACTTAGCCCATGCTTTGCTTTTTGCTTTTCCTTAATTCCTGCTGACAACCATCATGCTTGCTTCAAAAACAAGGCAACGCTTCAGCACATGAAGGCTATATTCAACGCTTTGGTCAGAACTTGACCAAATCTCAAAACCTTATTTATACAACCTGCTGCATACCTATGACCAACAGCTGGTTCAGCCTACGCCTGCATCCCATGATTACACCAAACTAGCATACGAAAATAGTGATGAAAAATCAAAAGAACAGGATGCCAAAACAGGTTCAAATCCCATTTGTTTTTTCCCCCAAAATCACAACAAATTCATCTATAAATACTTGACTCCGTCATGCGTTCAAGGGGCTGGCTTTTGGAGAGAGATTGGCCAAAAGAAAGAAAAGGAAGTTGTGAAACCTTCACAAAAAATCTAGATTTCTCATACACAAAAACAAACCTTTGTTCTTCCTTTTGAAACAAATAACTTGGCACCATCACTCCTCCGTTCTCTCGCTGACTCAGAACATCCAAAGGCAGCCACTCAAAGCTCCAAGCACGCTCCAAGTAAGTCTTTATGACTATACTTGATTTTCATTCTGAACATCATTAACATGTAAATACCATAATATTAATGTTGTACATATCATTGTATGAATAGAAAAACTATGGATCAGAACTTCGAGAATAATGCTAGGCTCAGACTTAGGATTGGAACTTCTATGATTTGTTGTGCTATGATCATTTTGATTTGCTGAACTGAATAAATAACTGATGTGCTGATTAAGAGTTGAAACATAACACAGAACTTCTGTTTTTCACTCACCATTTTAACATGCAGAACTTCTAAGATTCACTCACTGTTCTAACACAGCACAAAACTTCTGAGTTCTCCTCACATGTCAAATACATTCAACTGTTTTCAAACACTCAGAGTTTATGACTTTCACATGCTGACAATGTAGAACTGCTGACGTTTGCTCACTATTTTAGTGTAATACAGAACTTCTGACTTTTGATTCACTGGCTGCGTACCACCCAGAACCTCTGTTTTCCCTCTAACGTGTCTTGCAGGATCTCAGAGTATGCCAATCCAGAACTTCTGATTCCCACTGATGTTCCTTTCTGAGTTATCACGCGCCTGGCTTCAGAACTTCTGATCCTAGTTGTTCTTCTTGCAGCAGCACGCTGTTTCTATTTTGCATTTATTTTCCTTTTCACCATTTTAATATTAACTTTCTTTTAATATCAACATAAAAAGACATAAAAAATATTTTATTTTATTAACTAATTTATTTCTTTTTTTATTAAGACAAAAACATTTTCTAAACAAGTCCATTTCTTTCTTATATTGTACATTTCAATATGGTTGTAATAGTAACTTAGGACTTACTTTTACTTGCAACCCCCATTCATAAATTTGTACCCCCATCCCCTAAATATTGTAATAGCGTAGGAATTTAAATTTCTGCAATTTATCGCTTTCAAATGTAAATGCTAGTAATTAGGCGTGTATGGCAAGAAAAAACCAACAAGTAGACCACCAAAAATCAAAGACAAATGCATGCAATCAAACACACTTGCACACATGCACCCTTAGGGTAATCTCACTTGTTGCCTTATGAAAATGTCCATGTTATGCATGTGGGATGTCTTAGCACAAACGATCAAAATACAAGATCATAGTCCCTCGATGATGCTATCAAAGTTGCCTTTCAAAATGATCTTAGTCCCTAAAAGAAAAGTGTTAAGTCATCTCACAACATTGCTATCATGGTCACACAATGACCCAACGCCCGTCCCTTCACATCCAACGATGGGGCTTCTTACCAAAACAATGGTAAGAAAGCAACGTCTAAAGGAGGAGGAAAAAGAACACCTAAGACCTTTTGAGTAGGTAGATTAATTTTAGTTGCTTGCTCAATTTCAAAACAAACATCCTTGCTATTTTCAAAACAATCACACACACTTTCCAAACATCTTTCCAAACTTGAAACATTTTCAAAAGCTCAACACTTTGTATACGTTCTTACGAACGAGAACTATTACAAAGTTTGCCTAAACGTTGGCACCTTTTCAAAATACTTTCAAAACCACACGAAGCGCATTTTTCAAACAAAAGCAAGTGATCTAGCGAGTAACTAAGATCCTATGGAAAACCATGGATGAAAAGGGTTCTAATACCTTCCCTTTTCATAATCTACCCCCCGAACTCAACAAAACATCTCGAAAGGTCTTTCCTGTGCTTTTTCACCTTTCCTTATTGGATAAAAGAAAAGTCGATGGCGACTCTTGCTCAACCGCAACATTTGCGATAAAATGCAAAACAATCAAGTTAGTTTTCCCACCATATCACAGGTTCATCTGCTGGAATTCAACAAGGATAAGAGCAGTGATCCAAAGAAGGTTGAGTTCAACATTGCAACAAATGTTGGAACATCAACTGGAGTATCCTGGAAAGGGAAAACATATGTGTAAGAGATGAAATCCTTGAGGAAGAATCAGGTTCATATACATGATTCTGATTCAGATGCCGGTGAAGACTGGGTCAATTTCATTGAATCGAGAGGGAGAATTGGATAGCTGATAACTGTTGTCTTGTATATAAATTTTTAAAAAATAAAAAATATTACTTGTGTGTTTATTGAGTTTTTTTTAGAAACTTAGACTTGCTCTTTGTTTCTTTGGGTCTATTTTTATTTTTTTTCTTTCTTCTTATGTGGAGTCTATCCTGGTTAAGGGAGTTTTTCTCCCTTGATACAGTTTGATTATTTTAGGTCTTTTATTGAGTCGGTTTCTTGAGTTTTTTAATCAATTCTTGCCTGTTTTGATTCTATTTTTGTCAGTTTATTTTCAACCTGTTTTTGTCAAATTTTGGCTAAAAAGGGAGAGAAAAATAGTAGTAAGTCTAGGTCTAAGTCAAGTGTTGTTGATTATTTGTATGCAACACTTTAGGGGAAGCATGATTATCTATCATGTGAGTCTTGAGTCTGTTCTTGCAGTTAGTTTGTGAGGATATTTCATAGGATGTTCTAACATCCTGTCTGAGTTTGTGTCTATGTCTTTCTATTATGTCTTGTGTTCTGAGTTATGAGCATAGTTGTGTCATGTGTTCTGAGGTATCCGGAATCGGAATCTGCTTCTGTGGGCTTTCACCTGGAGAAGTTCAGGATGGTATATTGGGACTGTGTTTGAGGGGGAATGTTGATTATCTTCTTCCACATGTACAAAGTTTATATGTTTAACATGTAGCTTGTGTTGCCGTTCTGTGGTTTTATTCCTCTTCTCATGTTATTTGGCCCTTGGTTATTTTAGCCAAAAGTTGTCAAAGGGGGAGATTGTTAGTATCATGGTTTTGTGGATTGGTAACATTTTTCTAAAATATGGTTCTGACCATATGGTGAACAAGATGTCGTAACATCATATTTCTTATCTCGAAATAAACTAGGTCAAGTGAATATCTCTGTCCTACTCTTTTAACCATTTTTACTCATGAAGTACACTTTTTGTTAGATCTCTCACAATAATAACTTATTACCCATTTGTAAGTTGATCATTCAAAGAAACAAGTTTTTAACAAAACAAACAAATGGTAAAGCAAGCACTAGCCACACAACATGTAACATAAAACGACTTGATACTAACTTTACATTGCTCAACTACAAAAGATTTAGCTCATAATGAGATGAGTACAAACTACAAACATGGTTCTCAAAGGAAACATCTTAAGACAATAAATGAACAAAAGATATAAACCTAAGAGAGACTTAGAGGAAGACTTGAGATAACTAATCTTCAAGAGATGGCTCCAGTCGCGCCACTGCTCATCAGGTGGCACAAGATTGGATGAGGAAATAAGACTTTATCACACTTCCACTATCCACGCACTTAAACTCTTTGTAATATTATCTTGAAACAGCTGAACTCATCTTTTGATATTCAACACAAATCTATTTATATACCAAGGATTAGGATTTGTATGTTGCATTGGATCATAGGCTTGTGTTTAAGAAATCACATCAAGCCCATATAAAATTAGCGCCACCACACACTTCAACAACTTAGCAAACAAGGAATATTCGTACAAGGAGACAATGGTGTGAGGCAAGGTGTAATGTGGTAGACTGCCACAGCAGATGCAGGCGATGCACTCTACCATTTGTGATTTTTTTTAGCAATAACCATGTTTTGAAAAAAAAATACACAAATAACCATGCTTCAGAGAAATTTACGCAAATGACCATGTTTCAGAAAACGTTATAATGCAGTAGCCATCTCAGATGGCGCATGCATTGATTTTTTTAAAGGAGATGCCAAGTGAGATGACACCTAGCCATCTCCTAATTTTTTTTCAATTTTTTCTATTTACCTGAGGATTTTCCTGTAGATTTGACTTTTCATACGAATTTACTTGCGGATTTACCTGCGGACTATTTTCCCGCAGGTAATTCCGTAGAAAAATCCACAGGTAAGTTCGTAGGTAATTCCAAATCTGCAAAAAAATCCGTAGGTAACTGAAAAGGTTTGAAAAATATATAGGAGGCACCAATTCAAGTGGTGCCTCCTCTTTAATTAATTTTTTTTGGAAACATAGTTATTTGCGTAATTTTCTCTGAAACAAGGTTATTTGTGTTTTTTTTTCAAAACATGGTTAATGCTAAAAAAACATTCACCATTTGCAGCGTACTATTATACCCTCTTTTTGTCTTCTAGTGGGCCCACTCTCTTCTTTGAATTTGAATAGTTTTTTCTCCTCTTTTTCAATACAACCAAATTTTCCCGCCAATTAAATCTTCCTTCTATGCTATCTTCATTAGCCAGTAGCTTCCATTATTGGTTTCCATTAGGTCTAAGTTCCCTCAATTTCCTTCAGCTTGTGCTCCATGCAGCAGACTACTGCAGTCTTACCTCAACTTGACCTTGCTAACCTTTGCTAACACAAAAACAAAATTAAATGATAAAAAGGTAGCACCTATTGTGTTATAAGCTAAAACAACTAAAAACATAAAAATGCAAGAAATTATAAATATTAAGCAGAATAAAAAGACTAAATAGACAATCCTAAAGGTATGTATTAACTTAAAAAATGTGGGTTAACACACCCCCAAACTTAAATCATTACTTGTTCTCATGTGATGCGACAGACAAAGACAGTCAAAACAACACCAATTACTACCCCGTCCGCATCAAGACCAATTACTACCCCCCCAAAATAGGTACAACTCAGTCCTGAAGCACATTCTAGAATGTGTATGCTTTTTGGGCCACTCATACTCCCTGTCACGACAAAACTCTTCTGTTAAGATAGACATCCTAAATTAATATTGATTGTTTCATCCTATGGTTTACAACTTAACTTTCGGCTCTAGTAGGGGGTTTTTCTTTTTGTTCTTGAACTTACACCTAGGACCACACTTGCATTTATTAAGAAGAAAATTTTGCTTGTAGCTGCTCCCACCTCTTTCAGTAGATAAGATCTCACTTGTCATGAGTCCCACTTGTTACTTATGATGAGAATAACTATTGTTCCTCCAGACACGGACACAAAAACTTGTTAAAATTTTCTCTTCTAGTTTCGGGCATAAGAGTTGTTCCTTCAGTTTCAGACACATGAACTTATTAAGAAGTGCCTTTGGCAACTTCTATTACACACCTTGATGTGTTTATTCAATTATATGCAGTGTTCCAGGAGTGTTCCCGTCCTTATAAGAGATGTATCAACCATCCTATTAAGCCTAATAACTAGTTTCTATTCCATACTTAAAAGTAATTAAACTTTGTCTATAGGTTTCCTACTTTCCAGACTACCAGAGTCACGACAGGGATTATTAGTAACATAAGATCAATGTAGAAGAAACTCCTCAAGTCTTTGTTCCCTATATTGTTAAAGTCTCACTAGAATTTTCTCTAAGTCCTTCTCAGATATTCTGTCCTAAGGGGGATATTAACTCATCTTTGCTCTTTTTTCTTTATTATTTTTTTAGCATAAAAATGAAAAATTAAACAAAGAAAACGAAAAAAAGTTCATTAATTCAAAAGACTGCAAGCAGCCAACAAAACAAGAAAAATAATAGGATGAACACAACCATCCACAACAATAAAGACAAAACAAATAAAAAACAACAATAATAATGGTGATGGGTAGAGTCATGATTGTAGCCACCATTCCCCCAAACTTAAAGTAAGGATAGTGTCCTCACTATTCAGTAGGAGGAATAAGGTGGGCTTATGTTATATGGGTCTTACCAGCTGGGCCTGAAGCCTACTGCTCTTGTGCAAGGGATACTGTTTTCTTTTCTTTCGAGTCTCCTTCTTGGCAGGCTTAGGGGAGGATGGCTTCACTTTTGCAGGTTTAGGTGCCACAGAGATGAATGACGATGCGCCTTTCGTCTGCACCTTGGTAGACTTGACTAAATACTTCTTAAGGGGGGATTTTGGCTTGGATGAAGTCTTGGCTGGAGATGCTTTCTTGGAAATTTTCTTGGATGGGATTGGGGTGTTGATCTTTATAGGTTTTTTGTCCTTCTTGGGAGTGACCATTGGGGTCACTTTAGCACCCATCTCTTCTGGAGACTCATAAGATTGCTCTGATTCTTGCGAGCTTTCTGATGAATCTTCCCCTTCTTTATCATCCTTATTATCCTTTTCTTCGTCTCCCTCAGCATTTGCTTCTTCTTATTCTCCTGCCTCCTCCTGCTCAGCCTCATCTCATATTTTTCATTTTTATCTCCCTCCTTATCAGTAGAGTCCTCCATAGTCACATATTTTGGGTCTTGAATCTCAACATCATCATTTCCTCCAGTTTCTTCTTCTTCAACTTCTTTTTCTACTTCAGTAACCTCCTCCACAACTTTCTCAGTATTTTTAACAATCTCCTTCTCAAGAACCAAATTTGTGGATTTCGCCTTTACATGCGCTTTTGCTCTCATCTCCCTCTTGTCTTTAGCTGCTTGATTCAGTAATATGTCTAGGGTTTTATCATCCTCCTCATTTTCTTCAACATCCTCCTTTATCAATGATACATCTTCCTTAACTTTCTTCTTGGCTCTTCCCTTCATTGTCACTTTTGTCTTGCTCTTCTTCTTTGGATTTTTAGTAGAAGCATCCTTAGGTACGCCTGAAGTAGACGCACTAAGATCCTTCACAAGTCTAGTCTTCATAACCTTCTTACCCTTTTCTTTTGATTACTCTTTTCCTCCTCCACCTTGTTCATGTCTTCTTCTTCTTCCTCCATGTGATACGGTGGCAGAACCGACTGTTATACTGGTTTGTATTTTTTGTTCACAAATGTCGCGGTAAGCAAGAGTCGCCACCGACTTTTCTTTTATCCAACAAAAGAAAGGGTGAAAAGAATAGAAAAAGACCTTTCGAGAGTTTTCTAAGTACGGGGGGTATATTATGGAAAGGGTAGGTGTTAACACTCTTTCCATCCGTGGTTTCCCACGGGCTCTTAGATGCTTAGCTCATGTTTTAAAATTGCTTGTGCTTTGTGTGTTTTGAAAATTGTTTTAAAAATGCCTTAGTGCGGTGATTCGCTTTGTGATAACGCTTGTATCAGTCCTCAAGAGTGTTGACAAGGAGAATGTTATTGAAAGTGTTTTGAAATGTTTTTATGTAGGTGCAAAAATTTGTTTTGAGCAAGCATCTAAGAACTTATCTATTTATACTCGAAAAGGTTGTTCTTTTCCTCCTAAATTTCAAACAGTGTTATCCTACTATTAGTGAGTAGGTAGCCATATCATTGGATGTATGAGAGACAAGCGCGAGTCATCGTTATGGTCATTGAAGGCAACAAGGATACCTTAGCAGTTCGAAGGGACTGTCATCATATATTTGTAGGCAACATCGAGGGACAAGATTATTTCTCGTAGGCAACTCGAGAGACATTGAGGGACTATGATCTTTATGATGACTTTAAACTGAGAGTCTTTTGCTAAGATATCCCTACGTTCGAGGGACATGACCATTATTTTCCGAGGCAACCAAATGGGGAGTATCCTAGGGGTGTAAGTGTGCAAATGATTAAGTTTAGTTATTTATCTTGCAATTAGGCTTTTCTATCGTTCATTTTTATCTTTTCATACAATCCTATTAATCTAAACATTGCATAAAATATAGTAGCTGAAGGTAAAGGAGGAAATGTAAATCTAGGCTATCACAAAACTTTGGGGCAGTTACATAATAGTGAATAGTGCGGAAAAGAAATCCTAAAACTATTACATCCCGAAAGCGATTACATGATAATGATGAAAAAAAAGCGGGAAAAATAAAGCTACACTATTACAGTTGAATGCGCCCTATACACTTTATCTAGGAAAATAAAAATAAGATGAAAATAGCAAATAAAATATTTTGGTGATTTTTTATGAAAAAAATTATTTATGATAATTAATTAAATAAATCTAAAAAACCTAATTAATTTTAATTAATAAGAAAATGTTAATTTTGAAAAAAAGTTAATTAAAATACCTAAATCCTAATTAGTTCGAATTAAAAAAATGTTAATTTTGAAAAAAAAGGTTAATTAAAAAAAACTAAAAACCTAATTAATTTTAATTAAAAAAAGGTTAATTTTGAAAAAAAAATAATTAAAAAAACCTAATTAATTTTAATTAAAAAAAGTTAATTTTGAAAAAAAGGGTTAATTAAAAAAACCTAAAATCTAATTAATTTTAATTAAAAAAAGGTTTTAAAAAAATAGTTTATGTGTAATGATTAACAAGAAATAATTAAGTTTGCCAAAAAATAGATAGGGGAAGAAACATCAATGAAAAATAGGGTTAGAAAATATAAATAATACAAATGTCAGAGGTGGGTGTTGAACCAAAAATTAATTTAAAACCTAAAATTTAATTTAAAAAAACCTAAATTTAATTATTCGAGTTTATTATGAAAAATCAAAGGTTTGTGAAAAATGTTAAGTTTTATAAAAAAGGGTTTTAAACAGAAAGAATAAAAATAGGTAAAATAGATAAAAGGATAAATAGAATGGAAGAAAACCAAAGAATAGGGATGGGTGTTGAACCCACGCCCTTAACCTCCTCAAGGTGTTTGCCTTGCCATGCATTAGTGGTTCTTATGATCCGGCCTCTGTGTTTTATAATAATCCTGCATGAAATCCTGGCTAAATCTGCAGTGTTGAATCTCATGAACACATTAAATAAATTAATATACCATGAAATACAAAGAAAATAAATATATGAAATTTTGTAAGGTTAAAACCGATATGACATGTATGAATGCTTCTACATCCTTTTGATCATGAACATCAAACCAGCCTTACCCTTACTGGAGAAGTAGTGAGATGGGGGTTTGTAACAAGGATGACTTGTTTGTAGTGAGATGGGGGTTTGTAACAAGGATTTTAAGGTTTTTAGGATTCTTGAAGAAATTTGATATTTTGACAGGGTTGTGGCAAAGGTTTTTTTTCCTCGTCTTATTTGTGTGAAAAGAATGAGATTATAGAATGGAAATTAGAGAGAAAAAATGGGCTTTGAATGTGCAATTGGGCCTCCAATAACCACAAGCAATAATGCAGATTTTTATTCACTTGAGTCTGTCATGTTCCAGGCTAAATCGCAGGGGCTTAAGTGAAATTTTTGAAGTTGAAATGTGAAAACAAAATGTAGACGACATCTATAACTAACTTCTGTCCGAAAATGGGCTCAATTGGATAAACGGTGAATTAGTTATGAATTTTTGAAGTTTTGCCTCAGACATACTTATTTTTGGCTCCAGTGTCAACTCTGACACGTTCTTCAATAAAAAATTGGTATTGGTCGGAGAAGAACCCGGTATCGACCTTTGAAACAAAGTTGTATATCTCTGAGTCAGTGACCTTGTGTAAAAATATGAGCCCGATCCAATAAAAATTGACCGAGTTATGAATTTTCGAAGTTTCGACCCAAATGAAATAATATTCAGCATTCAGGATTTTCGGCGCGTCACGCGCACTCTGAGCAAACAACGAAGGCCTTTTGGATACCGTTCGAACTCAATACCTCATGTGAAAACATGGCCAACTCAATTTTTGAAATTTTGGCTCCGGAACCAGATCGATACGATGAAAATCGACCAAGTTATGATTTTCTGAACATGACGCAAATAAACTTCTGTCACAAATTTTCGGTATGAAAATACTTGATAAATCCGCATTTTTGAAGACCATCTGATCAAAATTGGCTTCCAGGTGTGAAAGATGAAAACATAGATGACGTCAAGACGGAATTTTAGCCACCGGAACGGGTTCAAAACAAACCTCGATCTTCAAGTTATGATTTTTTTAGTGTGTAAAAATTGCACTTTCAGCACACTTTTTCACCATATTTCTTCGAGAAAACTCACACATTCGGAGACCTTCTTTAAAGAATTGACTCTTGAGCCGAACCTGAATTTGAGAATATGTTATCAGAGATATCTTAGCGAAAGAACACCTGAATATGACGCGTCGAGTTGGACTTGTGAATCTTTGAACCCCGAACCGTTGCAAAATGGCGAACCGATCTTCAGCACGGAAAATACTCTGAGAACATCCATTGGAGAAATAAATGTCACTTGTAACCTGACGAAGCTTGATAAATATACCCTTATTCAATAACCATAAAATCAATAACATGCGTGTATGAAAATAGGGTAAATTTAGGGGTATAACAACTGCCCCTGTTCAATCTTCTTAAACCTGAAGATTTAGATTGACTTGTCTGCCTTTCGTGATCTGAAAGTGGAAGATGATTGAACACTATAGTGCCCAGAAATTTGCACTCGTCTGTAATTATGCTTGACTATATAGATAATGTCGGGAATAGGCTTATAGATTCCATTTGGAGAAGATGACTAAAAGTCGTCGAAGATGGGCTTAAAGACGCCATCCTGAGAATGTGATGGAGAGTCGTCGAAGATGGGCTTAAAGATGCCATTCAGAATAATGATGTTTTCGTGAGATATTCCTTCGTGGGAATTCCTGTTCCTGTTGTTAGGGAGGAATTCACTGAGGAATGTTGGTCTCTGTCTTGGGGAATAGAGTCTAAGAGCTTTAGTTGTTAGTTATTCTACTAGGGAGTCATCTCTTGATTGAGGAGACAGAAGTGAACTGCTTATCTAGTCAGGATCTAGGCTTCACAGTGACTGGTTGAGGATGATAAGGCCGACTGCTATCTGGTCGTATTCCAGGCTTCACAGCGACTTACTGGGGAAATGTGAAATCGACCGTATCTGGTTGGGTCCAGGTTTTACAGTGTTATAAACTGTTGTTCGGAGATAAAAGAGAAGGAACCTGGATAGTAGGGTTACTTCGAGATGAAAGCCTGGATAGTGAGGCTGTGAGAAGGAACCTGGATAATAGGATTACTTCGAAATGAAATCTTGGATAGTAGGGCTATGAGAAGGAACCTGGATAGTAGGGTTACTTCGAAATGAAAGCCTGGATAGTAGGGCTATGAGAAGGAACCTAGATAGTAGGGTTACGAGAATGAACCTGGATAGTAGGGTTACTTCGAAATGAAAGCCTGTATAGTAGGTCTTATGGGAAGGAACCTGGATAGTAGGGTTACTTCAAAATGAAAGCCTGGATAGTAGGGCTTATAGGAAGGGACCTGGATCGTAGGGTTACTTCAAGATGAAAGCCTGGATAGTAGGGCTTATGGGAAGGAACCTGGGTCGTAGGGTTACCTCGTAGGGAGTTTGGGTAAAACTGTATCTGAACCGAGAAGGAACCTAGGTAAGGTTGCTTCGTGAGGAGTTTGGGTAAAACTGCATCTGAACCGAGAAGGAACCTAGGTAAGGTTGCTCCGTGGGGAGTTTGGGTAAAACTGCATCTGAACCGAGAAGGAACCTAGGTAAGGTTGCTTTGTGGGGAGTTTGGGTAAAACTGCATCTGAACCGATAAGGAAACTAGGTAAGGTTGCTTCGTGAGGAGTTTGGGTAAAACTGCATTTGAACCGAGAAGGAACCTAGGTAAGGTTGCTTCGTGGGGAGTTTAGGTAAAACTGCATCTAAACCGAGAAGGAACCTAGGTAAGGTTGCTTCGTGGGGAGTTTGGATAAAACTGCATCTGAACCAAGAAGGAACCTAGGTATGGTTGCTTCGTGGGGAGTTTGGGTAAAACTTGATCTGAACCGAGAAGGAACCTAGGTAAGGTTGCTTCAGGATAAGTTCGTGTAGGGCTTCAGGAGGAACCTGTGTAAGGTTACTTCGGGATGAGTTCGTGTGAAACTTTATTTGGAAATGTATGAGAAGGGACCCGTGTAAGATTTTTTTCAGGATAAACCCGTGTGAAGCTGTATTTAGGAGAAACTCGTGTAAGATTGCTTCGTGACAAACCCGTGTAAAGTTGTATCTGGTCGCGCAGATAATTACTCTGTTTAGTTTCAGGAGCTAATCTTAGACCTGCTGGAAATTGTTGATGATAACCATCTTTCCTGAAAAGGTACATGATTAATTATATGTGATGCATGAAATGCATTGTATGATGATGTTCTCAAAATAAATGAGATTATGATGTATGCAATATGTGTGTGTATGTCATGATGTGTGAACATGAGATGCTATTGTGCCCTATTCGAGTTCGGAAAAATAAATCCCTGACTACTGTTGGAGAGTACTTGAAATTGAATTCCTGACCATCGTAGGAAAAGTGGTTCTTCTATTTCTGCTGGGGATGGTGAACGGAGATGACTATGCCATAGATTTACTCCTGTTTGCGAATAGTCTGCCGGGGAGAGACTTTGTTTGAGAGTAACCCTGTGGGGAAATAACTCTGTTGGAAGATGAACTTCTGTAGATGAAGTAATAAGCTCTGTTGGGGATTGAGCTTCAGTATTCAGAGAAATAAACTCTGCTCGGGAGAAAACTTTATGACCCACTTGCGATTATGAAATTCGGCTGAGGAATATAAATGTCAGTTTTCTGAAGGGACCCGACTGGGGAGAGTAACTCTTGTTTGGGGAAGCCGATGTCAAATCTTTAGTTGTCTCTACTCTGTGGGGAGTGTAGATGTCACTGGGACGCATGCTGAGGATACGATGATGACTTTGCATCAGGACTTTTCTGCCCCTGTACTTGCTGGAGAAAGTACCTGCAGAGGCTTTGTGGATCGAGTGTTATCCCAACTCATGAGGTACTTGGTAACTGCCGATCATAATGATAAGTCTTCGGGACATGGTCATACGCTTTAATCCCTAACTTTTTCCTGGACTGTCTTTTCAGATTTCCAGTCCACCGGGAAAACCTTTTTTGCCCAAGCCGCCTTTTCAGGTTTTTGACTTGTCGGGTATACATATTTTTTTATTTTTATCCCTAATTTTTGCCCGAACTTTTTTGGTTCGCTGGGATGCCCTTCTTTTTGCCTAGGCGAGTCGACCTAGCGGGTCTTTTTCATGCGTGGTCTTTTCCAACTATGTCCACGTTCTCAGGATGTAGGGAGTTGTCACCGTCCATAGTGTTGTGTTGTAGTATTGTCAAGATGTTTTCTTGATGGCACATGATTTGTTGCTGGAATGCGTGCGTAATGCCCCAAGTGATTCAGATGGAGATCTGCCCCTGGTTATTTGGCACTTTTAGAGAGCCTTCCCCAAGTGCGTTAGACATCATGTCATGCCCCTTGCTTATGGAAGACCTGTTGTTGGAAGTGTCTTTCCAATTGAGGTGATTCTGTCCACTGAGAGGATGTCTATTCATTGAATACCCATTGTGCGGATTTCTCTGCTGTCAAAAAATTAGTCATATGCAAACAATGTTATTTAAATAATGCAAAACTCGTGTCTGTCTTGAAATTTTTTTGAAAATGTGTTTTGTGTAGTAAAACAAAATTTACAAGAATGTGATATCAACTCAGGATTCGTAACAAGTCCTACAGGAGTCAGGATACCTTTGTAACAATATGCTCTCAAACTAACCCATGCTTTAGCTAGGACTTTTAAGGGTTATAACGTGGCCTGGTTCACGGTTTAAGAAACAAAAGATAAAGGCTCAAAATTTATTTGTACCCACCCGTTCTTCATGATGTCCTTCAGTCCTATATTCAGTTAATTACGCGTTTAGAATCCCAGTTGGGTCCTGGAGTACTGTCCTTAATGTTTCGGTGATGGTTCGGATACTGACAGTTTATTTTGAATAGGCAGTCATCTTTTTTGTCGAGGGTTCGTAGGACCTACTTTTTTGATTTTGTTATCCCTTCTTTTGCCTGAACTGTTTCTTTTTGTGATTATAGTCAGCGGGATGCCCCAGTTTTTTCTTAAGTCTCCTTCATAGGTTTTGACTTAATGGATTTTTATTTTGAGAGATAATGACTGTCTGTCTTGACGATTATGCAGAACCATCACCGCCTTTTGATTTGGAAGGACGTCTTCGAGGCCATGCATTATGTGCGAAGCGGAAGATTGCAACTTGAATGCGCCTCTGAATTAATTGAGAAAACTACCCTGCCCCAGGTTATGATTAAGGGTTTTAATTTATGTGAAAAGAAAAAATCCTACTTCTTAGGCTCAAAGGGGTTGACTAAGGATTATCTTCCTTATTACTCCACTGTTTAGGATTTGAAACAATTCCTGTACATCGTTAGCGGGGTCTGTTCAAAAGCATACTATAGAAATTGCGGTATCATTTTCGTCATCCCCCCTCTAAGGCTTAGAGCTTTTAATAGAGAGTTAAATATCACGAAAAGGAAGTATAAAGCAATTTAAGCATAGTGAAAACAGATTAATTCAACACAAACATGTGTAATGCATTAATGAAATAACAAAGTTTTGACATGACAATAATTGTTTGAATAAGCAAAGGAAATATAACTTGAGAATTAAATGAACAAAAACGCTTTCAATCCTAGCCATGTTTTGGAAACGGAGCAGTGATCACGTTGGGAGTCTCCGGAGGGTCGAATTCGATCTCCTTGGCGTCAATCATATTCTGAATCTTGTATTCCAGCGCCCAACAATCGTTAGTATCGTGCCTCGGGCTGCTAGAATGATAAGCACACCTTGCATCTGGATTGTAGTCAGGAGAGGAAGTCTTGGGATTCGGATGAGGTCCTATCAATGTAATCAGATTCATCCTCAACAGGTGTTACAAAGCTTGAGACAGTGACACATTGAGTTTGGTAAACTGCCTTTTGGGTATATCTATCTTACTCTGATTAACCCGTTGTTTTTGGTGAGGTTGTTATTAGACCCGTGATGTGGTATCAATTTGGAAAGGTCCACTCTTCACCCAACCAACCTTTTGTCTTCTTGGAGGTTGATCAATGACTTGGTCCCCAACCTCGACTACTTACTTCATACTGTTGTATCTGTCTTGATGAAGTTGATTGATGATGGCTCTCAGCTCTTCTTGTCCCCGGGCTAGGCCTTGGATAAGAGCCATCTTCCCTAGCATCTGGGTTCTCATTGCATCTACCTCAGCTTGCAGTTGTTCCAGTTGTTCGTCCTTATTGTCTTCAGGACTTTTCTTGACCAAATTCCCAGCGAGGAGTGTTTTCAACTCTTCCTGTCCCTTAGATAGGATTAGGAACATCTCCCTGAACTGAGCTTCTTGAGTTTGAAGATCTTTGTTGTCTTGTTGGAAAGCCATTGCTGAAATAAACAGCGAGAACATGAGAGACCTGTACTGGAAGACCTGTTATACAATGATATGTATGATATATATATGCAGTGTTTTCAAGGATCTCGCGGGGTAAACAAGAAAATGTCAGAAGTTGAAATTTTTTAGTTTTGATTGAAGCACTTCATATCGTTGAAGGTCATTCTACAAGAGTCAAGCTCACCATATCACGTGGGTCGTGACCCTTGACTCAAGTTGTCGTGTTTTGGTCTTCTGAAGGCATTGGCTAGAGGAAAATAAATCCCCTTGCCCCTTGCTAGACGTCTGATTCATCATAACATGCATTACAAACCCTTGAAATCCTTGAAATGGTTAAGGAAATGTTGTGGTATGATGTTATGATGTGTATGCTATACGTTAATGTAAGGTGATGAAACAAGTGAACCCTGTAAGAAATCCAAGTTATTGGATACTGACTGTAAACAAATCCTGCAAGGAAATTATATTGTCAGATGATAAAACCCTGCAAATAGTTCAAGTTGAAAGCACACAAGTCACGCAAACAGCCTTAGGTTTAGGCTTGCATGGGTTTTAAGGTAGTACCCTCTTGAAGCTGGATTGGTTCAACCTGTCCTATAAATAGTAACCGGGTTCTAAGGGATCTCAATATCACTGATATTTCCCCCAAGCTTCATTCAATAGGCGATTGACTCGCAACCAAACAAAACTCAGGAGTCAAACTTTAATGAGTGTAGCATCGAGTATCTATCGACCTTGGGAATACACCAAAGTCGGCCATCTCGCTACGTCCTACTGGCCAAGTTGTGCAATTATAGGTTCTAAGATCAGTTGATGCTTTATGACACCACGCAGCGGCCCCGTACTCTCCTTGATTGACTCAAGGGTTACCGGTACCAACCAAAGTGTCACATCAATATAGCTACTGCTTCAACCGTGTCGGTATACCCCACACAGTTCCCTCACAGTTTATTGCTACTTACCTAAAAGGTGTTCCCAGATTCGGGTGTAGGATCGTCAATAATAACCAAACAAAACCCTTGAATATAAAGCAGGAAAAGCAAACAAGAAAGAAATTTTTGAAAATGACCTAGATCCTAAGGTATACCCCACTTATTTATCCCCAACAGAGTCGCCAGTTCTGTGATACGGTGGCAGAACCGACTATTATACTAGTTTGTGTTTTTTGTTCGCAAATGTCGCGGTAAACAAGAGTCGCCACCGACTTTTCTTTTATCCAACAAAGGAAAGGCTGAAAAGAACAGAAAAAGACCTTTCAAGAGTTTTCTGAGTACGGGGGGTATATTGTGGAAAGGGAAGGTGTTAACTCCCTTTCCATCCGTGGTTTTCCACGGGCTCTTAGATGCTTAGCTCATGTTTTGAAAATTGCTTGTGCTTTGTGTGTTTTGAAAATTGTTTTGAAAATACCTTAGTGAGGCGGTTCGCTTTGTGATAACTCTTGTATCAGTCCTCAAGAGTGTTGACAAGGCGAATGTTTTTGAAAGTGTTTTGAAATGTTTTTGTGTAGGTGCAAAAAGTGGTTTTGAGCAAGTATCTAAGAACTTATTTACTTATACTCGAAAAGGTCGTTCTTTTCCTCCTAACCTTTAGACAGTGCTATCCTACTATTAGTGAGTAGGTAGCCCTAGCATTGGATGTATGAGGGACAAGCGCGGGTCATCGTTATGGTCATTGAAGGCAACATGTAAGGATACCTTAGCAGTTCGAAGGGACTGTCATCATATATCCGTAGGCAATATCGAGGGACAATATCATTTAGCGTAGGAAACTCGAGGGACATTGAGGGACTATATGATTTTAAACTGAGGGTCTTTTGCTAAGATATCCCTATGTTTGAGGGACATGACCATTGTTTTTCGAGACAACCAAGTGGGGAGTACCCTAGGGGTGCGAGTGTGCAAATGATTCAGTTCAGTTATTTATCTTGCAATTAGGGTTTTCTATCGTTCATTTTTATCTTTTCATACAATCCTATTAATCTAAATATTGCATAAAATATAGTAGCTGAAGGTAAAGGCGGAAATATAAATCTAGGCTATTACAAAGCTTTGGGGTAGTTACATAATAGTGAATGTGCGGAAAAGAAATCCTAAAACTATTACATCCCGAAAGCAATTACATGATAATGATGGAAAAAAAAGTGAGAAAAATAAAGCTACGCTATTACAGTTGAATGCGCCCTATACACTTTATCTAGGAAAATGAAAAAAAGATGAAAATAGCAAAGAAAATGTTTTGGTGATTTTTTATGGAAAAAATGATTTATGATAATTAATTAAATAAATCTAAAAAACCTAATTAATTTTAATTAATAAAAAAATGTTAATTTTGAAAAAAAAATTAATTAAAATACCTTAATCCTAATTAGTTCGAATTAAAAAAATGCTAATTTTGAAAAAAAAAAGGTTAATTAAAAAAACCCAAAAACCTAATTAACTTTAATTAAAAAAGGTTAATTTTGAAAAAAGTTAATTAAAAAAACCTAAAAAACTTAATTAATTTTAATTAAAAAAAAGATAATTTTGAAAAAAAAGATTAATTAAAAAAACCTAAAACCTAATTAATTTTAATTAAAAAAAGGTTTTAGAAAAATAGTTTATGTGTAATGATTAATAAGAAAGAATTAAGTTTGGCAAAAAATAGATAGGGGAAGAAACATCAATGAAAAATAGGGTTAGAAAATACAAATAATAGAAATATCAGGGGTGAGTGTTGAACCAAAAATTAATTTAAAACCTAAAATTAAATTTAAAAAAACCTAAAATTAATTATTCGAGTTTATAATGAAAAATCAAAGGTTTGTGAAAAATGTTAAGTTTTATGAAAAAAGGTTTTAAACAGAAAGAATGAAAATAGGTAAAATAGATAAAAGGATAAATAGAATGGAAGAAAACAAAAACCAATAGGGGTGGGTGCTGAACCCACATCCTTAACCTCCTCAAGATGTCTGCATTACCATGCATTGGTGGTTCTTATGATCTGGCCTCAGTGTTTTGTAATAACCCTGCATGGGACCCTGTCTAAATCTGTAGTGTTGAATCTCATGAACATATTAAATAAATTAATATATCATGAAATTTAAAGAAAATAAATATATGAAATTTTGTAAGGTTAAAACTGATATGGCATGTATGAATGCTTCTACATCCTTTTGATCATGAAGATCAAACTAGCCTTACCCTTACTGGAGAAGTAGTGAGATGCGAGTTTGTAACAAGGATGACTTGTTTGTAGTGAGACGGGGGTTTGTAACAAGGATTTTAAGGGTTTTAGGGTTCTTGAAGATATTAGATATTTTGACAGGGTTGTGGCAAAAAAAAATTCTCGTCCTGTTTGTGTGAAAAGAATGAGATTATATAATGGAAATTAGATTAAAAAATGGGCTTTGAATGTGAAATTGGGCCTCCAATAACCACAAGCAATAATGCAGATTTTTATTCACTTGAGTCCGTCACGTTCTAGGCTAACTCGCAGGGACTTATGTACAATTTTTGAAGTTGAAATGTAAAATCAAAATGTAGAAGACATCTAGAACCAAATCCTGTCCGAAAATGGGCTCAATCGGATAAACGGTGAATTAGTTATGAATTTTTGAAGTTTCGCCTCAGACATACTTATTTTGGACTCTAGTGTCAACTCTGACACGTTCTTCAATAAAAAATAGTATTGATCGGAGCAAAACTCAGTCTCTACCTTGGAAACAAAATTGTATAACTCTGAGTCAGTGACCTTGTGTAAAAAGATGGGCCTGATCTGATAAAAATTGACCGAGTTATGAATTTTCGAAGTTTCGACCCAGATGAAATAATATTCAGCATTCAGGATTTTCGGCGCGTCACGCGCAATCTGAGCAAAAATGAAAGCCTTTTGGATACTGTTATGGGGTACAGTGGGAGAACTGACTTGTTGTTTTGCGTTTGATCACAGATGTTGCGGTTATCAAGAGTCGCCACCGACTTTTTTTTATCCAACAAGGAAAGGATGAAAAGAACAGGAAATACCTTTAGAGATGTTCTCTTGAGTTCGGGGGGTAGATTATGAAAATGGAAGGTATTAGCATCCTTTTCATCCATGGTTTTCCATGGGCTCTTAGTTTACTCGCTAGATCACTTGATTTTGTTTGAAGGTGCTTGTGGTTTGGATTTTGAAAGCATTTTGAAAAATGTCTTTGTAATGGTTCTCGTTTCTATAAGAACGCATACAAAATGTTGTTTTGAAAATAGTTCAAAGAGGTATTTATGGAGTGTATTTTTTAAAGTGATTTTGAAAAGGTGTCTTTGTAATGGCTCTCGTTTCTATAAGAACGCGTACAAAGTGTTTGTCTTTTGAAAATGTTTCAAAGTGAGAGTGTTTGTATAAAATGTTTTTGTTGTGAGAAAGCGAGCAACTAGGAGCAATCTACCTACTCAAAAGGTCTTAAATGTTCTTTTCTTCCTCCTTTAGATGTTGCTATCTTACCATTGATTTGGCAAGAAGCCCCATCGTTGGATATGAAGGGACGGATGCGGGACGTTTTTATATAATCATAGAAGGCAACCCATGGAACGTTTTAGCAATGTCATGTTAGGGACAAGATCGTTTATCAAAGGCAATATCGAGAGTCATCGAGGGACTACGATCTTTTCGAGTGTCTTTTGCTAAAACGCCCATGTTCGAGGGACATGACTATTTTTCCGATAGGCAACAAGGTAGGATTACCCTAAGGATGCTAGTGTGCAAGTGTGTTTGATTGCATGCATTTTAGTCTTGATTAGGGTTATCTATTTGTTGATTTCATATCTTGCCATACACATCCTAAATTACTAGCATTTTATATTTGGAAAAGCGTTAAATTGCGGAAATATAAAAGTCCTACGCTATTACAATATTTTAGGGATGGGGGGTACATATTTACAAATGGGGGGGTTGCAAGAATTTAAATCCTATTTAACTATTACAACCATATTGAAATGTACAATGCAAGAGAGAAAAAGGACTTTGTTGTACCCCAAATTTTGCCCTCCCATATTCTTCAAGAATTTGCCAAGTCAAAGCTTCAAAATCTCCCCAAGGGTTGCACAGTTCAAGGGCCTCCTAACAGTCAAAATTAGGGTTTTGGTTCTGACAAAGAAAATGAAGTTTCCAAGGGTCCAATCAAGTCCCACATGCCTATAAACATGGTCAAGCATCCTCATACCAAGTTTCAAGACTTACAGCACAAAATTGCACAGTCAAAAACCCTAATTGCCCTACAGTCAACTGCAGGGGCAAAATGGTCATTTGACAGTCAGAAGTCCAAATTTTTGGTCAACATCTCATTTTGAAGCCACAAACATCATTTGATCAATGCTTGATCATGATTCTCAAAGCTTGGCTCAAAAAGTCTCAAGATGCAAAAGTTTCCATATTTGGACCGTTGAAAAAGTCAATTGTAACTTGACCAAGGCATAACTTCCACATGGATTATCAGAAAAATTCCATCCAAAGCTCATTTTGAAGATAAAGACATTTCCTACAACTCCTCTTCACACTTCAAGTCCAAGAAATGCTCTCACAAAAAGTTATCAATTTCAACATTATAGGTCATTTTCAAAAGTCAACAAAAAGGGACTTTAAGTCAAAGGCCATAACTTGAGATTGGTAAATCAAAATGACATGGGACCAAAGGCATTGGTTAGAGGACTCAAAGACCTTTCCAAAATGTTCAAGAATATGAGCAAAGCTTAAAAATTGAGCATGTTATGCCTTGTGGAAATTGGGAAATTTTTGGATATTTTGAAAAGTCAACATTGTTTCAAATGACCTAAAATTGCTAATGGGCCTCCTTTTCTTCCACAATTCATCATCCAAGGCATGTGCACGACCATTTGGCCCAAGGGGAAGTTTTTTATCATTTTTATTTATTTATTTGGATTTTTAATTATTAATAATTCATTTAATTAATTAAAATACATGAAAAATACCAAACCAATGCAATCAAATCTTTTTATGCAGGGAATAAGCTTAAGATTTCGTGCATGACCAAATATAGAAAGAATCAAGTCAATTGGCCATGATTTGTATCAAATATGCTTGAAAAAGATTGGAAAATTATGGCTTGAAAATCAAATATTTTTCACATCAATGCAAGGATCCTTTGGCTCTGAATTCTTACCCTAATCATTCACATGTATATATGGATGTAAACCCTACTCCTAAAAAGCTCCCAGCTGCGCCATACACAAAGAACCAAACTTGAGTTTTTTGCAAAAAAGTTGAAAACTGAAAACTAGGTTACAGGTCGATTCAAGCAAAAAGACTTGTTCCATTACCTTCCTGAGGCTTCAAGGAAGGTTTTCAAATCAAAACCATCCATCCTAACACCAAGAAACGTGAGAATGATGGTGTCCTGTACAAAAAATTTTTTACATTCTTGCATCACGATTCATGCATCTTTAGTAATTTTTTATGTTTGATTTATGTTCCTTGATTAATTCTGAAGTTAACTACATAATTTAATTGAATTTTTATGTACTATACGCGATTCCACCATTGATACAGGCTAGGGTTCTTTGAGGTCCAAATTGGGCGTTTCTAAAAGCTATAAAATTAGAACACCATAATGCCATGAATGAATTCAGCGTGCTTGGACGAAAACAAAACGCTCCTCGCGCCTAATTTATGAGGCCATATGGCCTATTCGCTATTTTGAAAACAAGCATGTTTTGGGGGGGTTTAAAACCCCCGCTAACCCTTTTTTATTTTCAGGGAAAAACAAATCGATGAAGAAGATGATTATGTGGCCAGCAGTGATTGGGTTGTTTGAAAATTCGCGCTAAATTTCCCAATAATTGTTGTTTCATATTATATTATTCTTTAGTTACATAAATATCAAAGCGCGCAAGTGGAGCAGTTGGTCAGGCATGTGTATGGTAATCTACAGGACCTGGGTTCAATCCCAGGTCCCCCTCCCATTCCATATTATTTTTCTAATTGTGTTTGTGTGTAGCTTACTCCCAGAATTCCACCATACTCTCCACATCCAGGCCCTCCACGTGCATCCTGAGATCAATCCAAGGGGCATAACTTGAAGAACATCATGTGCCTTAGTCAACCATGCATATGGGAACGTGTAAAAGTCAACAGGGCCAGAGATCAATGAGCCTGATTACTGAATAAAACCTCCCAATTTGGGGACAGACCCCCCTAGGTTTGCAATTTCCTTTACATTTTTTTATTTGATTCAACTATTTCTTTTTTTTAATTAATTTCTTTAATTTAATATTTTCAAAAAAAAACATAAAGACAATATAAAAATCAGAAAAGAGACAAAAAATAAGTATTTTTATTTAATGTTATTTTTTGTAAATAAATTTCATTAATTGATTTTAGTTTTTTAAATCTAGGATTAATCTTAATATTTTTTTTTATAAAAACCTAAAATTTGTAGAATTAGGGTTTGTATCAATTTTTATCCTTTTTCTTTTCTTTTCACAATAATTAATTATTAAATATTATTTTTTGTAATTAAATTACCATGTAATTAATTAGGTTAATTTAGGTTTAATTTTAACATGTTTTTTCTTAACAAATAAAAATTGTAGAATTAGGGTTAATATTTTAAGTTCATTTAATCTTTCTCATTAAAATCATAAATACCAAAATCTCAAAAAAACAATTTCTTTTTTTATTTTAATTTCATTAATTTAATAATAATTTAATTTCATTAAAAAGGGTCCAACGCCCTCGCTTTCAATTATTGATTTGTTTCGCGCATTTTATTTTATTTCTTATAATATTTATGTACCTCTCCCAAAGCCTTGTAAACTCGGACATTTTATTTCTCGCCTTTTGCTTTATTCCTTTATTTTCTGTCAAATCGGGTCCTGGTTTAATTTTGGCGATGTGGACCCCCGCCTTTGTAATAGTTTAGAACTTTTAGATTCTCGCAATTTTTAACTGTTAAATAAATGCATGCAAGAATGAATGGCCTAAAATAAAAAAAAAACAAACGTATAGATCACCATAACATGACAAGACAAGAATAAATGAACATGACACACAAATCACACACCACCCCTAGGGTACGCCTCACTGTTGCCTTGCCTCGAAAGGTGATCGTCGAGTAGAGGATGTCTTAGTAAGTCCTCATGATCCGGGAACCTGGCATGAGGGTAGCTTCTAAGGTGTCTTCCTATTGCTCTGGTGATCACCATGTCCCGAACCTCGAATTGACCCGAACACCTCCAACGGTGGTGCTACCTACCTCTCAATGGTGGGATGGCATTACTTTAAAGGACATTTACACAGACGAATTCCTTAGGGTAGGTAGACGACTCTAGATACTTGCTCTAATTTCAAAACAAATTCAAAAATACTTTTCACACCAATACATTTTCAAGAAGCTTTCGAAAGCATTTTTTCAAACACTCTTGAGGACCGATACAAGAGTCGAACTGGAATTTTCAAAGAAACTTTTTAAAAACCCACAGTTGAAAAGCAAACACACCTTTTGAAAACACAAATGAGCAAGTATCTAAGAGCCCATGGATAACCATGGATAGAAAGGGTGCTAACACCTTCCCTTTCTATAACCTACCTCCCGAACCGAGAGCAATCTCTTTAAGGAATTTTTCTGTGCTTTTGTCCTTTCCATTTGGAGAAAAATAAAAGACGGTGGCGACTCTTGCTTCCGCGACATTTCGCGAACCAGCGTTAAACAGTCAGTTCCAGATCCACCGATCACAGAACTGGCGACTATGCTGGGGAACTAAACTTAAAGTGAGGTGTACCTTAGGGTTAGTTCATAACTGTGTTTTCAATTGTATTGACTTGTCTGCTTTAAATTTGTGGGTTGCATGGGAGTTACATAGATCCTAACCCGGATCTGGGGATACCCTGTTTAGGTAGCATAAGCTGTGAGGGACTTGTCCGGCGTAGACCGACACGGGTGAAGCAGTGGCTATGTTGGTGTGGCACCTTGGTCTGTACCGATATCCCTTGTGTTGCAACGAGGAGAATATGGGTCTTCTGAGGAGTCATTAAGCACCAACAACCTTAGAACCTTAAATGACACAACTTGGCCATTAGAACAGTAGCAGTATGCTACGCCCATTGAGGCTAAACTCTCGTGATGGTTCTGGCCGCAAGAAAAGATTGCGATGCTGGAGTTATGACCGATTGAGGGTAGTCAATGATATTGGGATCCTCTAAGAACCCGATTACTTCTGATAGGACAGGTTGAGCCCACCAACTTCAAGAGGGTACTACCCAGACCCCCTGCTAGCCTGAACCCTAAGGGTTTCTCTTGTGTGACTTGTGTGCCTTCCAACCTGACTACTTGCATGCTTGTTATCTAACACTTGAGTTTCTTGCAGGTTTTGTTTATAGTCCTTAATTGGGACTCATAACAGGGTATACTAAGTTTCTTGCAGGTTTTGGTTCGCAGTCCTTAATTAGGGACTCATAACAGGGTTACTCACATTACCCCATGCATACCATAACATCATACCATTGCATACATCCTAACCCATTTCAAGGATCTCAAGGGCTTATGATGTAGGTCATGGTGAATCAACTATCCCAGCAAGGGGCAAAGGGGATTTATTTTCCTCTAGCCAAGGTTGTCAGGGGCTATGACCCACTGGATATGGTGAGCTTTTGACCCTTGAAGAAGGACCCTCAACAACATGAAGTTCCTTCAATCAAGCTACAGAATTCAAACTCTAACGGTTTCTTGTTTACCCTGCGAGATCCTTGAAAACATCGCATGCATACATCCATATCATTGCATTGCAGGTACCCTTTTGACAGGTTGCTTACCTTCTTCGCTGTTTATTTCAGCCGATCGTCATGAATCCTGAATCGTCTACTGAGCAATCCATCAAGGCTCTCCAGGCCCAGAATGCCCAGTTCCAGGAGTTGATTGTGAACCTAGCTCAGGGTCAAAAGGAATTGAAGACTCTGATTCAGAAGAAGAAGAAGAGGACTATTTTGTTCAGCCCTAGACGCAGATCTGGGAATACACTGCAGATTGAAATTGGGAGGACTACTCCATCTGTTGGGGAAGGTAGTCATCAGGAGGAAAGGGTTCCCAGTCCAGTGGTCTCTGACAACGAGACTGATTTCAACGACGAACAATACCCTCCTGCTGAAGACAAGTACAAGCAGTTGGAAGACCGTCTGAATGCAATGGAAATTCAACAAGTACCTGGTTTGGATTTCGGAGATTTGGGTCTAACTTCTGGTGTGGTGATCCCACACAAATTCAAAGCACCCTCTTTTGCTAAGTACGATGGGGCATCCTGTCCCAGGCTGCATCTCAGGTCTTATGTGCGGAAGATTCAACCGTATACTGTGGACAAGAACTTGTGGATCCACTTCATCCAGGAAAGTCTTTCAGGGACTCATCTCGAATGGTTCTATCAGCTGGATGGAACCAAGGTTCGTAACTGGGAGGAGTTGGCTACTACTTTTTACAAGCAGTATCAGTACAATGCCGACCTCGCTCCTACGCGTACCCAACTCCAGGGTATGTCGCTAGGATCAGGAGAAGGTTTTAAAGAGTATGCGCAGAAATGGAGAGACCTGGCTGGAAGGGTACAACCACCTCTGACTGATCGGGAACTTGTCGATATGTTCTTGGGGACCCTGTCTGGTCCATTCTACAACCACCTGATTGGGAATTCGTCTGCTGGATTCACAGATCTTATCTTGACTGGAGAGCGAATAGAAGCTGGCATCAGGTCTGGGAAGATTCAAGAGGCTGCACCTTCTGATAAAAAGCCTCATCATGGAAAGAAAGAGTCCAATGCTGTGCACGGTAAAAAGAGTCGTCATGAGGTAGGGGCAACCCAGATCTCCAATCCTAGACCTGCTCAACAAGGACAGGGGCAGCAGCGCAAGGAAAGCGCACCCAAACGACAGTTCACCAAGATCAACATGTCGCTAGATCAAGCACTACAACAAATGTTGAAGGCAGGCCTGATCACCTTAAGGGCTCCTCTTCAGAATCCGAACACTTCTGCTCCGAACTACCATCCCAACGATACGTGCGCATATCATTCTGATAGCCCGGGGCATACTACGGACAACTGCTGGCCTCTCAAGAACAAGATTCAAGACATGATTGACGCCGGAGAGATTCAATTTGAAGTACCCGAAACTCCGAACATAATCACTGCTCCGTTGCCCAATCATTGAAGACCTTTTGTTTATTTGAATTTCCGAGTTGTATTTTTCTTTGCTCATACAAACAATTAATGTCATAGCAAACTCTTTTATTCTATTAAAGCATCGCATTTGTCTGTTTTGGGAATTAATACAATTGTTTTCATTATATTCAAAATTATTTTCATATTTTTTCTGATGATCAACTCTCAATAATTCTAAGCCTCTTGAGGGAGGATGACGAAAACGATACCATAATCTACAATATGCTTTTGAACAGACCCCGTTGATGAGGTACAGTCATTGTTTCAATCCCTAAACACTGGAGTTATAAGGATGATAATCCCTCGTCAACCCCCTTTGAGCCAAAGAAGTAGGAGTTTTTCTTTTCGAAATTTAAAACCCTTAATCATAACCTGGGGCAGGGTAGTTCTCTCAGTTGATTCAAGTGCATAACGAATGGCACCAAAGAGGTCCTTACAAAAAAAAGACAGTGATGATTCCGAACAATCATACAGACAGGCAGTCATTATATCTCAAAAATAAAAAACCCAATAAGTCAAAACCTATGAAGGAGACTTACAAAACTGGGGCATCCCGCTGACTGTAATCACAAAAGAAACAGTTCAGGCAAAATTTAGGGATAGCGAAATCAAAAAGAAAGAGGTTATACAAACCCTCAACAAAAACAAAAAATGGCTGCCTATTCAGAATAAATCATCAATATCTGAACCATCATTGGAACATCAGGACAAAGACTCAAAACAAGGTCTAACGTATGATCAACTGAGTTTAGGTTTGGAGAACATCACGAAGAGCGGGTGGGTACAAATAAAATTTGAGCCTTTATCCTTTGTTTCTTAAACCGTGAACCAGGCCACGTTATAACCCTCAAAAGTCCTAGCTGAAGCATGGGTTAGTTCGAAAGCATACTGTTACGAAAGGTATCCTGACTCCTTAAGGCCTACGGTAAATATGGAGTTGACATCACATTTTACAAACACTCACTTGTTTTATGAAAAATAATGCATTTTCAAAATCTTCAAGACAGACATAGGCTTTTCATTTTGGTATAACATTGTTTGCATATGATTATTTGTTTGAGCAGCAGGGAAATTCGCACGATGAATACCTAGTGAACAAAAGCACTCCCAATCAAGGGGCAGACATGATCATGGTCTATTATCTGGGGCAGTCCAATCAAGATTCGGAGAATCTCTTAAAAAGTCAACCAGCATGGGGCAAACCTCCATCTGGATCACTTGGGGCATTGGACGATCAAACACCTTCTGGTGGCATGACAAAACACTTCCAACAGGGGCACTTCCCTACATCCTGAGAGCGTGGACATAGTCGGAAAAAAATACTGCGCATAATCAAAGACCCGCTAGGTTGACACACCTAGGCAAAAATAAGGGCTTCCCGGCGAACCAAAAGGGTTCGGGCAAAATAAGGGATGAAATGAAAAATCTGTACACCCGACAAGTCGAAAACCTGAAAAGGCGGCTTGGGCAAAAATGGGTATCCCGGTGGACTGAAAACCCGAAAGGGCGGTCCATGCAAAAGTTAGGGATCAGAGCGTACGACTATGTCCTATCATCTCGTCACTTGCCTATCAGAAGAAGATTGGTCAAATCGGTAGTCATCAAGCACCTCACAGATCTTCTTCCTCTCCCACATCAGAAACAGGGGCAATAAAGAGTTGTCTAAGCAATCTGATTGTTCCGTCCTCCAAGGTATCAAGGTAGGTTCCGTTGAAGAACATAACCAATACAGTTCAATACTTCCCCAGAAGAGTCTAATCCAGTTTCCCCAAGAAAGTTGGGATCCATCTCTCCAAGCAGTAAGCTTATCCCCAGTAGATTCTGGAAGCTTATCCTCGCAGAGCACGAACGCGTTCCCCGACTTTATTCAAAGAGTTATTTCCTTACCAGGATATAACTGGGTTATCCTCAGCCAAAAGCCACAGAGAGATCGTCCTCGGCGAAGTCTTCTTATCCCCAGCGAAGTCTATTAACACTTCCAACACAACAATGGTATCCCCAGTGAAGTTGCCATCAACACCTCAGCAAAGTACATCTCTTCCCACAGAGCATTCCCCGCAGAGTATTCTATTCGCCAAATTTATTCCCCAACGGAGTTATCTTCTCCTACCGGTATTCTTGCAACTATCATCCAGCGGAAGCAAAATCTGTTCTTCAACATCAGCCCAGGAGCGACTTCCCGGCACCCGTCAAGGATTTATTTTCCTAAGACGAAAAAATACATTCATGAACATTACATCTTCATACATTATAGCATGCATATGCATCATACTACACGAATCTCATCAATTTTGAGGACATCCTGAAATCATGCAGTTCATGCATCATGATCTTGCATACAACAGATGCTTTACCTTTTCAGGAAAGATTAATACAAAGATGATTACTATCAACTATCGCAACTTTTTCTAGATATGGTTCAGATGTGAACCAAATATGGAAACATTCTGATACTGCTTCCAGATTTCCTTCTAGATATAGTTCAGATGTGACCCAGATATGGCGACATTCTGATACTCCTTCCAGATTCCCTTCTAGAGATAGTTCAGATGTGAACCAGATATGGCGACGTTCTGATACTTCTTCCAGATTTCCTTCTAGGTATAGTTCAGATGTGAACCAGATATGGCGACGTTCTGATACTTCTTCCGGATTTCCTTCTAGATATAGTTCAGATGTGAACCAGATATAGCGATGTTCTGATACTTCTTCCAGATTTCCTTCCAGATATGGTTCGGATGTGACCCAGGCATGGCGACGTTCTGACACTTATTCCAGTTGAAGATTTCAAGACCTAGACCGGTTCAGTTAAATCGACCCTAAGATTTTTCTGTTTCTTATCCAGTCCAAGGCCTTCTCTGGTTCAGTCAGATCGACCCTAAGATCTCCCTGTTTCTTATCCAGTTGAAGACATTTCAAGACCTAGACCGGTTCAGTTAATCGACCCTAAGATTTTCTGTTTCTTATCCAGTCCAAGGCCTTCTCTAGTCCAGCTAAATCGACCCCAAACAGATTTTCCTGATAAAGACTCAGTAGAAGTTATCCAAGATTCTCTCAATGATTGCTGTTGAGGTTGTAGTCGCCTATGGTTCTCTCCCCGATACTGCGGAGGTAGTAATCATCCCCAGATTCTCTCAGCGTTGCTGTTGAAGAAGAAGATATCCAAGATTCTCTCAATGATTACTGTTGAGGTTGTAGTCGCCTATGGTTCTCTCCCCGATACTGCGGAGGTAGTAATCATCCCCAGATTCGCTCAGCGTTACTGTTGAAGTCGAAGTCATCCAAGATTCTCTCAATGATTACTGTTGAGGTTGAAGTCGTCCAAGATTTTCTCAATGATTAATGTTGAGGTTAAAGTCGCCTAAGGTTCTCCCAGCGTTCCTGTTGAGATAGTAACTATCCCTGGTTCATTCATCACCTTTTGAAGACCCAGATCCAGCTCCTGTAACCAGTCAGGACACATCTATACAAAGAGTTTGAAGACCGGCTCCTATAACAGGTCAGGTAATCTTTTTCTTTTGCAGGTACGCAAGTTCTCGCTAAGGAATCTCTTATGCGATTGACATCCAGCATGGCATCTATAAGCCTATCATCCTATCCATCAATCTCTAAATGGCATCTATAAGCCCATTCCCCACCATCACACTACTATGTGAGCGCAAATTTCTGGGCACTCTAGTGTTCAATCATCTTCTACCCTCGGATTACGAAAGGCACGTCAGCCAATCTGCATCCTCAGGTCTAAGAAGATTGAACAGGGGCAACTGTTGTACCCCAAAATTTGCCCTCCCATATTCTTCAAGAATTTGCCAAGTCAAAACTTCAAAATCTCCCCAAGGGTTGCACAGTTCAAGGGCCTCCTAACAGTCAAAATTAGGGTTTTGGTTCTGACAAAGAAAATGAAGTTTCCAAGGGTCCAATCAAGTCCCACATGCCTATAAACATGGTCAAGCATCCTCATACCAAGTTTCAAGACTTACAGCACAAAATTGCACAGTCAAAAACCCTAATTGCCCTACAGTCAACTGCAGGGGCAAAATGGTCATTTGACAGTCAAAAGTCCAAATTTTTGGTCAACATCTCATTTTGAAGCCACAAACATCATTTGATCAATGCTTGATCATGATTCTCAAAGCTTGGCTCAAAAAGTCTCAAGATGCAAATGTTTCCATATTTGGACCGTTGAAAAAGTCAACTGTAACTTGACCAAGGCATAACTTCCACATGGATTATCAGAAAAATTCCATCCAAATCTCATTTTTAAGATAAAGACATTTCCTACAACTCCTCTTCACACTTCAAGTCCAAGAAATGCTCTCACAAAAAGTTATCAATTTCAACATTATAGGTCATTTTCAAAAGTCAACAAAAAGGGACTTTAAGTCAAAGGCCATAACTTGAGATTGGTAAATCAAAACGACATGGGACCAAAGGCATTGGTTAGAGGACTCAAAGACCTTTCCAAAATGTTCAAGAATATGAGCAAAGCTTAAAAATTGAGCATGTTATGCCTTGTGGAAATTGGGAAATTTTTGGATATTTTGAAAAGTCAACATTGTTTCAAATGACCTAAAATTGCTAATGGGCCTCCTTTTCTTCCACAATTCATCATCCAAGGCATGTGCACGACCATTTGGCCCAAGGGGAAGTTTTTTATCATTTTTATTTATTTATTTGGATTTTTAATTATTAATAATTCATTTAATTAATTAAAATACATGAAAAATACCAAACCAATGCAATCAAATCTTTTTATGCAGGGAATAAGCTTAAGATTTCGTGCATGACCAAATATAGAAAGAATCAAGTCAATTGGCCATGATTTGTATCAAATATGCTTGAAAAAGATTGGAAAATTATGGCTTGAAAATCAAATATTTTTCACATCAATGCAAGGATCCTTTGGCTCTGAATTCTTACCCTAATCATTCACATGTATATATGGATGTAAACCCTACTCCTAAAAAGCTCCCAGCTGCGCCATACACAAAGAACCAAACTTGAGTTTTTTGCAAAAAAGTTGAAAACTGAAAACTAGGTTACAGGTCGATTCAAGCAAAAAGACTTGTTCCATTACCTTCCTGAGGCTTCAAGGAAGGTTTTCAAATCAAAACCATCCATCCTAACACCAAGAAACGTGAGAATGATGGTGTCCTGTACAGAAAATTTTTTACATTCTTGCATCACGATTCATGCTTCTTTAGTAATTTTTGATGTTTGATTTATGTTCCTTGATTAATTCTGAAGCTAACTACATAATTTAATTGAATTTTTATGTACTATACGCGATTCCACCATTGATACAGGCTAGGGTTCTTTGAGGTCCAAATTGGGCGTTTCTAAAAGCTATAAAATTAGAACACCATAATGCCATGAATGAATTCAGCGTGCTTGGACGAAAACAAAACGCTCCTCGCGCCTAATTTATGAGGCCATATGGCCTATTCTCTATTTTGAAAACAAGCATGTTTTGGGGGGGTTTAAAACCCCCGCTAACCCTTTTTTATTTTCAGGGAAAAACAAAGCGATGAAGAAGATGATTATGTGTTCAGCAGTGATTGGGTTGTTTGAAAATTCGCGCTAAATTTCCCACTAATTGTTGTTTCATATTATATTATTCTTTAGTTACATAAATATCAAAGCGCGCAAGTGGAGCAGTTGGTCAGGCATGTGTATGGTAATCTACAGGACCTGGGTTCGATCCCAGGTCCCCCTCCCATTCCATATTATTTTTCTAATTGTGTTTGTGTGTAGCTTACTCCCAGAATTCCACCATACTCTCCACATCCAGGCCCTCCACGTGCATCCTGAGATCAATCCAAGGGGCATAACTTGAAGAACATCATGTGCCTTAGTCAACCATGCATATGGGAACGTGTAAAAGTCAACAGGGCCAGAGATCAATGGGCCTGATTACTGAATAAAACCTCCCAATTTGGGGACAGACCCCCCTAGGTTTGCAATTTCCTTTACATTTTTTTATTTGATTCAACTATTTCTTTTTTTTAATTAATTTCTTTAATTTAATATTTTCAAAAAAAAAACATAAAGACAATATAAAAATCAGAAAAGAGACAAAAAATAAGTATTTTTATTTAATGTTATTTTTTGTAAATAAATTTCATTAATTGATTTTAGTTTTTTAAATCTAGGATTAATCTTAATATTTTTTTTATAAAAACCTAAAATTTGTAGAATTAGGGTTTGTATCAATTTTTATCCTTTTTCTTTTCTTTTCACAATAATTAATTATTAAATATTATTTTTTGTAATTAAATTACCATGTAATTAATTAGGTTAATTTAGGTTTAATTTTAACATGTTTTTTCTTAACAAATAAAAATTGTAGAATTAGGGTTAATATTTTAATTTCATTTAATCTTTCTCATTAAAATCATAAATACCAAAATCTCAAAAAAACAATTTCTTTTTTTATTTTAATTTCATTAATTTAATAATAATTTAATTTCATTAAAAAGGGTCCAACGCCCTCGCTTTCAATTATTGATTTGTTTCGCGCATTTTATTTTATTTCTTATAATATTTATGTACCTCTCCCAAAGCCTTGTAAACTCGGACATTTTATTTCTCGCCTTTTGCTTTATTCCTTTATTTTCTGTCAAATCGGGTCCTGGTTTAATTTTGGCGATGTGGACCCGCGCCTTTGTAATAGTTTAGAACTTTTAGATTCTCGCAATTTTTAACTGTTAAATAAATGCATGCAAGAATGAATGGCCTAAAATAAAAAAACAAACGTATAGATCACCATAACATGACAAGACAAGAATAAATGAACATGACACACAAATCACACACCACCCCTAGGGTACGCCTCACTGTTGCCTTGCCTCGAAAGGTGATCGTCGAGTAGAGGATGTCTTAGTAAGTCCTCATGATCCGGGAACCTGGCATGAGGGTAGCTTCTAAGGTGTCTTCCTATTGCTCTGGTGATCACCATGTCCCGAACCTCGAATTGACCCGAACACCTCCAACGGTGGTGCTACCTACCTCTCAATGGTGGGATGGCATTACTTTAAAGGACATTTACACAGACGAATTCCTTAGGGTAGGTAGACGACTCTAGATACTTGCTCTAATTTCAAAACAAATTCAAAAATACTTTTCACACCAACACATTTTCAAGAAGCTTTCGAAAGCATTTTTTCAAACACTCTTGAGGACCGATACAAGAGTCGAACTGGAATTTTCAAAGAAACTTTTTAAAAACCCACAGTTAAAAAGCAAACACACCTTTTGAAAACACAAATGAGCAAGTATCTAAGAGCCCATGGATAACCATGGATAGAAAGGGTGCTAACACCTTCCATTTCTATAACCTACCTCCCGAACCGAGAGCAATCTCTTTAAGGAATTTTTCTGTGCTTTTGTCCTTTCCATTTGGAGAAAAATAAAAGACGGTGGCGACTCTTGCTTCCGCGACATTTCGCGAACCAGCATTAAATAGTCAGTTCCAGATCCACCGATCACAGACTTGTTTAGAAAATAGTTTTTTGTCTTAATGAATTAAGAAAAAGAAATAAATTAATTAATAAAAGAAAATATTTTTATGTCTTTTTTATATTTATAAAAAAGGGGATTAATATTGAAAATGATAAAAGGAAAATAAATGAAAGATAGAAACAGCGTGCTGCTGCAAGCAAAACAACAAGGATCAGAAGATCTGAAGCCAGGCGTGTGGTGACTCAGAAAGGAACGTCAGTGGAATCAAAAGTTATGGATTGATACACTCTAAGGCCCTACAAGAAATGTCAGAGGGAAAGGAAACAGAGGTTCTGGGTGGCATTCAGACAGTGAGCCAAAAGTCATAAGTTCTGTGTGTTACAATGGTGAATGAAAAAAACAGAAGTTCAGTGTGTTGTCAGCGTGTGAATCAGAAATTTTGAGTGTTAAAACAGCGAGTGGAAGCATAAAAAGTTCAATGTGCTTAATAGTAAGAAAGCCTAGAAGTTTTGTGTGTTTAACGTGTAGGGAGAACTCATAAGTTTTGTGATGTGCTAAAATAATGAGTGAGTATCAGAAGTTGTGTGTTAAAACAGTAAGAAAGCCTAGAAGTTCTGTGTGTTAAAACAACAAAGAGAACTCAGAAGTTCTGCGTGCTTAAACAGTGAGAAAATCCTAGAAATTCTGTGTGTTAAAATGGTGAATAAAAAAATAGAACGATAAAAGCACAACAATTTATAGAAGTTCAAATCCCTAATCTGAGCCTAGCCCTAATCAAGAAGTTCTGATCCATAGTTTTCCTACTTATGCAATGATATGGACAATATTAATACTGTGATATTTACATGTTTTAATGATGTTCTGAATGAGAAGATGCAAAGTCAGAAAGACTTACCTTGAATCTAGAGCGTGTGCTTGGAACTTGAACTGATGCCTTCAAATATTCTGGAGTCAGCAAGAGAAACGAAAGAGAAAATGCCAAGTTCTTTGATTCAAAGGGAAGAACAAATGTTTGGTTTTCTGTTTGGGAATTCTGGATTTTTACGAAGGTTTCACAGTTTTCTTTTCTCTCTTTTTACAATTTTCTCTCTCAAAAAACCAACCCCTTGAACGTGTGATGGAGCCACTTATTTATAGATGGATTTGATGTGGTTTTGGGGGGGGGGGAGAACAAATGGGATTTTTAACCTTTTTGGCATACTGTTCCATTTCTTTTTAATCACAGTTCTTGTATGCTAATTTGATGCAAATATGGGGTTTGAGAAAGTGCAGGCATGGGCTGGATCAGCAACTGATTGCAGGACTGTGATATAGCAGGGCAGCAGGCTGCTTAAACGAGGTTTTAGGATTTGGTAATGTTCTGGTCGCAGAAGATCAGAAACGTAACCTCGATATGCTGAAGGGTCATGTTCTAACCAAAGAACATTGCTTCTATATGTTCTGATTGAAGCATCATGTTCTGAACCGTGTCTGCAAATTCTAATTGCACCCGCGTGAAGGTTGGCCCAGAAGTTCTGAAGTATCATATTCTCTTAACACTTAGAAAATTTTCTAAATGTTTAGAAATTTGATTTTTTTCAAAGTAATTTCTGACTTCTGATTTTTTGATGAACCAATTTCATGTCTTGATGAAACATAATTGTTGAAACTTGATTTGATCTAAAAGTTAAAGTTTGACTTTTCAATGTGCTTTTGACCATTTTGCCCTTGTGGATGATTTTTCTTGAAAAGTTGTAATTCAAGACTTGAAACTTGATAGAACCAAGCCTGAGAGTCCAGGATGATCCTTTGAGAAATGAGAGGGAAAATTTTGGGGTACAACAGCTGCCCCTATTCAATCTTCTTAAGCCTGAGGATGTAGATTAGCTAGTCTGCCTTTCGTGATCTGAAGGTGGAAGATGATTGAACATTAGAGTGCCCAGAAATTTGTGCTCGCATGAAGTAATATTGATTGGTGATATTGGGAATGGGCTCGCAGATGTCATCCCCAAAAGATCGGTTGCATATGAGATTCCTTGGCAAGAATTCATGTACCTACGGTTGAGGAGGACTTCGCCAGGGAATTTTGATTTATGTCCTGGGAAGTAGAGTCTAGGAGCTTCGGTTGTCCATTACTCTGCTGGGGAATTAACTCTTGATTGAGGAGGTGAAAGTAGAATGCATATCTGGTTAGGGTCCAGGCTGTACATAGGCTTACTGGGGAAATATGAAATCGACCGTATCTGGTCGGGTTCGGGCCTTACAATGTTGTAAACTATTGTTTGGAGATAAGGGAGAAGCAAACCTGAATAATAGGGTTACTTCGAGATGAAAGCATGGATAGTAGGGCTATGAGAAGGAACCTGGGTAGTAGGGTTACTTCGAGATGAAAGCCTGGATAGTAGGGCTATGAGAAGGAACCTGGGTAGTAGGGTTACTTCGAGATGAAAGCCTGGATAATAGGGCTATGAGAAGGAACCTGGGTAGTAGGGATACTTCGAGATGAAAGCTTGGATATTAGGGCTATGAGAAGGAACTTGGGTAGTAGGGTTACTTCGAGATGAAAGCCTGGATAGTAGGGCTATGAGAAGGAACCTGGGTAGTTGGGTTACTTCGAGATGAAAGCCTGGATAGTAGGGCTATGAGAATGAACATGGGTCGTAGGGTTACTTCGAAATGAAAGCCTGGGTAGTAGGGCTTAAAGAAGGAATCTGGGTAGTAGGGTTTCTTCAAGATGAAAGCCTGGATAGTAGGGCTATGAGAAGGAACCTGGGTAGTAGGGTTACTTCGAGATGACAACCTGGATAATAGGGCTATGAGAAGGAACCTGGGTAGTAGGATTACTCCGCTTAATCATGTAGATTAGTTGACCCATTTAGTTTTGGGAACTGATTTTTTTCATCAGCTGTCTGCAGATATGACATGTATAATTGTTGGTGATAATTGTCTTTCCTAAAAAGACAACAGGGTTAATCATATGCGATGCATTAATTGCATTGTGAGATGATGTTCTCAAAATAAACGAGATTATGATGTACGTGATATGTGTGCGCATGTCATGATGTATGAACATGAGATGTTATTTGTGAAATATCTGAGTCTAGGAAAATAAATCCCTGACCGCTGCTGGAGAATATAGCATTTCTGACTGTTGTAGAGAACTGTGGTTCTTCTACTTCCGTTGGAGATGGTGAACGGAAATGACTGTGCCAGAGATTTATTCTTTGTTGTTTGTGAATATTCTATCAGTGAGAGAATTTGTTAGAGAATAGCTCTGCGGGGGAATGACTCTTGTTAAGCTCTATTGAGGATCGAGCTTCTGTATCTAGAGAAACAAACTCTGTTTAGGGAGATAATAATTTATGATGATCCGCTCGCGATCATGTAATTTGGCCTGGGGATATAGATGTCAGGTTTCTGGACGACCCTGGCTAGGGAGATTACTCCCTGTTTTGAGAGAACTGATATCAATGCTTTGATTACCTTTACTTTGTGGGGAATACATATGTTACAAGGTCGCATGTATTGATGACTGTGCTCCAAGGCTGTCTCTGCCCTGGTACTTGTTGGACAGAATAATCGTCGGGTTTGACATTTCTTATTTTTCCCCCTGTTTCTGGAATTACGAGTAATTGTCTTTTGTTTCTTTATGTAAATATTTATGAGCAACGATCATATTTAAATGCATATATCAAAAATAAATCAATGGACGTTCTTGCAAAACAAAACTGAAAAAAGAAAAACTCAAAGTTTCTTATGAAAATGATTTTGTATTGATTTTTTGAAGTTGGCCTGTAATATGCGTTTTCGTACAAGGAGGCTGACGTTCTAGTAAAAGAAAACAACTATGTACAACAATCCCATTGGGTTCCAATTCTGCTATTGCCGCTATGTCTTCTAGCGTCTCATCACTTTGCTGCTTGTCCAAAGTTGATTAGGTTGATCGATGTTGTTTGAGATTGACAATTGATACTGAGGTCAGATCGCAAAGTGATCCAATGGAACATAGTGATACGCTTTTCATCCCTAACTTTTTCCTGGACCGCCCTTTCGAGTTTTCAGTCCACCGGGATACCCTTTTTTTCCCAAGTCGCCTTTTCAGGTTTTCGACTTACCAGGTGTATAGATTTTTCATTTTCATCCCTTATTTTTGCCCGACCCCTTTTGGTTCGCCGGGAAGCCCTTATTTTTGCCTAGGCCCATCGACCTAGCGGCTCTTTTATCATGCGTAGTATCTTTTCAAATGTCTGCATTGACAGGGTGAGGAAAGTCGTCACCGTCCATGGTGGTCAGAATCATGGCTCCACCCGAGAAAATGTTTTTAATCACAAATGGCTCTTCATATGTGGGAGTCCATTTTACCCTGGGGTCACCTTGCGGCAGTATGATGCGCTTGATCACTAGATACTCGACTTGATACTCTTGGCGTCTGACCTTCTTGTTGAAAGCCTTGATCATCCGTTTTTGATACGTTTGACCATGACAGACAGCAGTAAGTCTCTTCTCATCAATCAGATTGAGTTGATCAAGTCAAGTCTGGATCCAATCATCTTCATTCAGACCTGCATCCTTCATGATTCTCAGAGAAGGGATCTGGACCTCAATGGGTAGGACTCCCTCCATGCCATATACCAGAGAGTAGGGTGTTGCCCCTGTCGACGTCAGTGTTGAGGTACGGTACCCATGTAGAGCAAATGGTAACATATCATTCCAGTATTTGTATGTCACCTATTGTACCCCAAAATTTGCCCTCCCATTTTTCTCAACACATGGCAAGTGAGGTCCCCAAATTGCTCAAGGAAGTTCAAGAGTTGACCAGACAAACTCTCTCCTAAGGCAGCATACCTCAAATTAGGGTTTTTATTTTCATCAAGATGTGTGAAGCACAAAGGACTTAAATGCTCACCATTGTCCTAATATGTTCTCAAGATCATCCATGTCAAGTTTCAAGCCTTGCAGAAGAAGTTTGCTCAGTCAATTGCTCAAATGCCTGAAAATCAACTATATTAGGTCAAAAGTCAACTATGGCCCACATACAGTCAAACTTCAAGATTTTTGGTAAACATCCTCATCTTGAAGTATTATTCATCATTTGATCAAGTTTTGGTCATTATTCCTCATGGATTGCTCACAATTCATCAAAACCCAAAACTTGCTAAATTAGGGTTTTGTAGGAAAAGTCAACTCAACTTTGACCAAGCATAACTTTCTCATACTTTATCAGAAATGACCCATCAAAATCTCATTTTGAAGAGTATGAAATTTCCTACAAATAATCCTCATCTCCCAAGTCCAAATTTTGCACTCACAAAAAGATATTAATTTTGACATTATAGGTCCTTTTGAAAAGTCAACAAAAACACCTTTTGGGTCAAAGCTTCATACATGAACATGGAAGACTCAATTGAGATGATACAAAAAGGGTTGTTTATAGGACATCCTAAGATTTCAAAAAAGTCCAAGAACACCTCTCTAGGATCAAAATTGAGAGAGTTATGCATTGGCCAAGTTGACCATTTTTGCAAAATTGCCAAAAGTCAAATATGCTCAAATTTGCATTTTTTGCTAAATGGGACCAACTTTTTATGCTTTCACCTCAATTATAATATGGTCCACGACTCAAATGTTCATTCACACATATTGTGCTTCATTTTTCAATTTATTTTGATTTTTTATTAATTAAAAAGTGAATTAAATCAAATAAATGATGGAAATTAACAAAGATATGATTTGATTTGTTTTTTTGACAGTTTGGCAATCAAGATATGCTGAGTTTACAAGATCAAGTCGAATCAAGGGCAATTGGTACAAAAAGAGCATGATTAGCATGATTATGGAAAGATATCACATGGCTTAAAAATCAAATATTCCATTCATGAATTCTCAAGATTGGATCCAAAATTGTTAACCTAATTGGATTCAATACATATACTGAAGTTTTTGGAACCCTAAACACAAGAATTTTCGTGCACAACCTGCCTCCAAAAACCAGAACAAAACTTGAAAATTTCCAAGAAAAGTGTGAGACGAATCTCCTTCCACAGGCCAATTCAAGGTGTGTTGAGGTTCCCAATCGCTTGCTAGACATCTCAGAAAGCTAACAACATCCTTTGCAAGCTTCAAAACGCCCATAAACGCACGCTACACCCCCCACGGTTTGACATATTTTTGCAATTCGATTAGCATAAGTCTTGCATCTTTAGCACTTTTAATTGTCATAGTTGTGATTATTATCGTGTTTGTAAGCTAACAGATTGGTTTAATTGCATTTTTGATGCATGTACGTGATATTTCCATGGTTAGGGTTTTATGTTCTTGTTTAGGGGTTTTTTGTACAGGCAAAATTAGGCCTTGATTCTGGTACCATGATGCTCGTGAGGATGAGACGAGTTGATTGGTACCAGTACTTGTCATTTATCTTGCTCGTATGTAATTTTGGAGATGAACAGGGTTATACCTATAATGAACGTCTGTAGGTAAAAGTCTTGTTTTCTAAAACGACAGTCCAAGGAAGAAGACGCTTGCGTGTCAGCCAACCACTCGTCTGATTGAATTTCGCGCGTTTTGGAATCAGATCTTTTGATTTTCTTATATTATATTGTATTATTATTATAATCACAACTAAACATCATAGCTCAGCTGGCAGCATGGCATTGGATTTGAGTATAAGGACTTGGGTTCGATCCCCAGGTCCCAACATTTGCTTCATATTATTTTTCTTCATGTGATCAGGTGCACTACAATCTCGAGCGCCCACCATATGCTATCAACGTCCATCCTTTGATCCAGCGTGCCATCAGATCCCATGCCTCTCCAATGAGAGACCACCATAGTCCTTAAGTCAACCCCCACACCAAATCAAGGGTGGTCAAACAGGCTTGGGGCATTTGCTAACACTATCAAGCCCAATCCTCAATTTCTCTTGATTTTTTATTTCCTATTTTAATTTGTTTAATCATTTATTTTATTTTAAAATCAATTTTTTTTCATAAAATCAAGAATTCGATAAAATTAGAATTAGGTTTTTTTAATCAAATTTAATTTAATTAGTTTAATTTAATTTGGGGAAATTTTAACTTTTTTTTTATAATTAAAACCAATTAGAAAAATTATGGTTAAGTTCTTGATTTAATTCTTTTCTCCTTTCAAACAAAAAAAAAATACAAAAATAGGTTGTTTAGGTTATTTAATTTATTTTCAAAAAGTAAAATTAATTAGTAATTAGGTTCTTTTTTTTAATTCAATTATTCATTATTTTCTCAAATAACAAAAACGACAAAAAAACATTTTTTTCTTTAATCAATCGTAATTGGATTTAGTCAAGGGTCAAAACCCTAATCGTCTCGTATTTATATCGTTGCGCGCTTGTTGATTATTTTGCCATTACTCTATAACTGTTCATGGTTTGTAATAGTTTGATTTAGGGTTTTTATTTACTGTTCAAATCCCCGATATTTTGGCTATGTAATTAATCCCCCTCCCCGAAGCCTTGTAATAGCTAGGTTTATTTTCTCGCACTTTTAAATTCCCGCAAATATTTAACTGTCTAGATGTATGCTAATAGGATTGTATGGCAAGAATGCATGACAAATTAATACGGTAAGAAAACCCTAATGTGCAAAGATAAATAACTGAAACAAATCAATCGCACATATCACTCTTAGGGTATACTCTCACTTCGGTTGCCTTCGGTAAACGATCATTAAGCATAGGGTGTCTTAGTGGTTGCCCTCCTGTCTAAAAAAGATCAAATGTCCCATTCGAATGTTGCCTCAGAAATGTTGCCTCGGAAATGTTGCCTCAGAAATGTTGCCTCGAATATGATCTTAAGACTCTAGGGTTATTACTAAGGTATCCTAATATTGCTTTGGTGATCGTACGTCCCTTTTGAATTGACCCTTACAACTCCAACAACGGTTCTACCTATTTCTCAATAGTGGGATTGCGCTGTCTAAAGGAAACAAGAATAGAAACAATCTTTTTTCGGCAGGTAGATGCTAGTAGGTACTTGCTCAAATCAAAACTTTTCACACTTACACTTTTCAAAACAAATTTTCAAAACAACTTCGTCACATCCTTGAGGACTGATACAAGGGTTATCATGAAGTAAAGCTTTTCAAAACAAAGCACACAAACACAAGCAATTTAAAGAATGAGCAAGTACCTAAGAGCCCATGGAAAACCATGGATAGAAAGGGTGCTAACACCTTCCCTTTCTATAATCTACCCCCGTACTCAAAATCTCGAAAAAAGATTTTTTTCTGTACTTTTTTCCTTTCCGATTGGATGAAGTAAAAGTCGGTGGCGACTCTTGCTTACCGCGACATTTTGCAAACAAAAAAACGCAAAATGCAAACCAGTATTAAACAGTCGGTTCTGCCACTGTATCACAGAACTGGCGACTCTGCTGGGGATGTAAATTAGTGGGGTATACCTTAGGATCTAGGTCATTAAAATTTCTTCTCTTGATTGCTTTGTTTGATTTATTTTTTGAGGGTTTTGTTTGGGGTTACTATAGATCTTACACCCGGATCTGGGGAACACCTTTTATGTAAGTAGCAATTGACTGTGAGGGAACTGTACGGCGTAGACCGATACAGTTGAAGTAGTAGCTACGTTGGTGTGGCACTTTGGTTGGTACTGGTATCCCTTGTGGTGGAACGAGGAGAATACGGGGCCGCTGCATGGTGTCGTGAAGCATCAACTAACCTTAGAACCTTTAATCGCCCAACTTGTCCATTAGAAAGTAGAGAGATAGCCGACTTCAGTGTAGAGCTAAGAACTGGTTGATACTCGATGCTACACTAATTAAGATCATACTTTCGGAATATTTTGGCTACAAGAAAAGATTGCGTGAGCTGAAACCATGACCGATAAAGGATGGTCGGTGATATTGAGATCCTCTAGAACCCAATTACTTTTCTAGGACAGGTTTGAAACCAACTTAACTTCAAGAGGGTATTACCTTTGACCTCATGCAACCCTTAAACCTAAGGGCTTTGTGTGATTTGATTATGGTTGAAATACTTGTGTTTGCTATACCTGTGTTTTATCATGACATCATGCATCATAAAATGGAATTCACGCTTCATTACACTAACCATTTCAAAGACCAAGGGAATTTATCTTTGTTCTGTTTTGCAGATCATGACTTCCGTGCGTAGAAATACTATCCGAATCAGCTTTGTGCAGATACCTTCCCAACTTAAAGAGCTAGCATCAAGAGTTTCTGAAACTTCTACTTTCATTAAGAGACATAGTCAACTTCTCATCCTGGTTACTTCAAACCTTGATAAACAGATGATGAGCGTACTTTTTCAGTTCTTCGATCCCAAGCATCACCGCTTCACCTTTCCAGATTATCAGTTGGTACCCACCTTGGAAGAATTCTCTTAGCTATCAGGCATATCCATTCTTGAACAAGTACCCTTCACAGGTATAGAAGAAGTTCCTAAGCCAGAATTCATTGCCTCAGCTTTGCATTTGAAACGGGCCGACGTGGTATCCAATTGGGAAACTCGAAGCGGAGTCGAGGGTTTTCTAGCCAAATTTCTGATAGACCAGGCTCATCTATTTTGGGATGATTTGGATTTTCAGGCTTTCGAGGAGGTCTTAGCTCTTCCTATCTATGGTTTAGTTCTCTTCCCTAATCCGGACTCCTTTGTAGATGTGAATGCTATCAAGATTTTCCTTTCTCGCAATCTTGTGCCCACCTTGCTTGGAGATATCTTGCATGCTCTCCATACTCGTACTATAAAGAGAAGAGGGATTATTATGTGATGTATGTCGTTGATGTCGAGGTGGTTTATTTCTCACCTCCCTAAGTTTGTACTAAAGAAAGAAGAAGGTTTGGGTTGGTCGCACAGGATAATGTTACTCGCTCATACGGATATTCTTTGGTGTTCCCGGGCTATGGAAGACATTGCTATTATTGACCGTTGTGGGGAGTACCCTAATGTCCCATTACTTGGTATCAAAGGGGGTATAACTTACAATCCTTGTCTAGCTTTGCGACAATTTGGTCATGCTCGAAGGGATGGTCCCCATGAGTTTCTTATTCAGAGCATTATATTCAACTATGAGGATGATGTTAAGGAGTATCACCGGAGGTTCATACGAGCTTGGGGCATGGTAAACAGATCTTACCCCAAAGATTTGGGACCAAAGACTTCCATTCCTATGCAGCCTTACCTCCAATAGGTATGAGCTCGTGCTCAGAAGCTTATGATGCCTTATGTGGCTATATTACCAGTGATTGTAGAGCCCACTACTGAAGAAGGCATTCCTTATACGGTTCTCTATCCTTACATGCCCACCGATCTTGGGGAGTTACAGAGGTCATGGATTCAGTTGAAGAATGAGCGGGATACTTACAGGGAACAATTCCATGATCAAGAGAGGAAGGTTTTAAAGCTCACCAGGCAGCTCGAGGAAGAAAGAGTGCTCAATGATTATATCAGCATAAAGAGAAAGCGTCCATGGGATTTTTTATTTTTCTTTTCTAGTTTTAGATTTTTTTTATTTACTTATTTTGTAACGCCTTAAAGGCATTTTGAACCTTCAAATTTAAGCTAATAAAGTTTTTGTTTATTTTTGGTTTGCAAATTTAAATTTCCCGAAGTCTTTGAAATCATTACATGCGCATCCCATTATAATACACATAATTACAGGTACCACTACAGGTTTCTCATCTTCTTCGCTGTTTATTTCAGCAGAAATGTCTTCCGATCAAGCCATCAAGGATCTTCAGGCACAGAATGTCCAGTTCCAACAGATGTTCATCAGTCTGGCAAAGGGGAAAGAGGATCTGAAAACCCTTATTCTGAAAGAGAAGAAGAAGAAGAAGACTGGTGTCGTACCCCAAATTTGCCCTATCTCTTTTATTTTTGGTCTAGCTTTGAACTTTGCATTCCATTTGCATCATTTTATCATTCAGTCATTTGCATATCCCGCATCTCAGGGAATCAGGCGCTTTGGTTTGAAGTTTTAGGGCTGCGCTCTCTTTATGTCTAATCTTGTTTTGAGGTTTTCTTATCAGGTGAAAAGGAAACGCATCCGGTTCTCGATTAGTGGATCGTGGAATGAATTTTGTCATCACATTACAAGGTTGGTTCTTGCTCAAATTTATCAGAGCCTGGATTAGGGTTTATTTCCCTATGTGTGCTGGTCAAGATGCTAGGGTTTCGAGTCTCTGGTTTCTGGGAAGATGTTTCTCTCGCCTGCCTCGAAGATGGCTCAAAGCTCAAGGCATTAGGTCAATAATTTCACCTCCTCGCATTTCAAGTTTCTTCTTAAAGTCTCTAAGACATTGAGTCGAGAATTCGAAGTTTGAATTGACAAATGTGGAGTTTGGGCACAAGAAATAAGGCTGGGGGTTCATGACCGTTAAGACATGTTTTTGTTGCTGAAGTTACAAGTTACTTGCGATGTGAATGTCAAAGTTGAAGTTCTGGTCAAGAAGTGCAAGTGTGGTTCAAGCATGATATAAAGATCAAGGTTTAAGCGACCGGTGTTTTGAGTTCGAATTAACCAGTAGAATTAAATTCTCAAGCATTTATTTTGTTGGAGAGTTTGATTGGATTTTGAAAGATAAGGCGCATTGATTGCTTGAAGAACAAGTTACAACCATTGTTCATGATTTCTTGAGGTTTAAATTACAAAGTTAAGATGTGCATTCGAATTATTCAAGATAGAATTTCAGAATTCAAACAAGATTCAAGAGTCATTTAATTTCTACAACAAAGTTCATCATTGATAAATTCGGTAAAATTCGTGCTCATTACATTTTTTTTAGACAAGTTACAAGGCATGTTACAGTCAGAAATACAAATTACATTTGTTTGTTTACAAAAAAAAGAGAGAAATAATGTGTGTTTCTTCAAGTTTTCATCTTCAAGTCATTCGTCCTCACTACTCGCCGTGGTATTTTTATCATTCAACATTGCTTGCCATCCAACTCTCGTGTTCATGAAACAAGACAAAGAAAAAGAAAAAAAAAGTTAGCAAGCAATTGATATGTGAAAATTTCCCAAACAATTATTTGTTAAAATAAAAATGCTTGTGATCGGTGGATCTGGAACTGACTGTTTAACGCTGGTTCGCGAAATGTCGCGGAAGCAAGAGTCGCCACCGTCTTTTATTTTCTCCAAATGGAAAGGACAAAAGCACAGAAAAATTCCTTAAGAGATATTGCTCTCGGTTCGGGAGGTAGGTTATAGAAAGGGAAGGTATTAGCACCCTTTCTATCCATGGTTATCCATGGGCTCTTAGATACTTGCTCAATGTGTTTTCAAATTGTTTGTTTGCTTTTCAATGTGGGTTTAAAAAGTTTCTTTGAAAAAATTCAGTTCGACTCGTACGTCAGAGTGTTTGAAAAATTTGCTTTGAAAGCTTTTGAAAAGTGTCAGCGTGAAAAGTCTTTTTGAGTTTGTTTTGAGATTAGAGCAAGTATCTAGAGTCGTCTACCTACCCTAAGGAATTCGTCTGTGTAGATGTCCTTTAAAGTAGTGCCATCCCACCATTGAGAGGTAGGTAGCACCACCGTTGGAGGTGTTCGGGTCAATTCGATTTTTAGGGACATGATGATCACCAGAGCAATGGGAAGACACCTTAGAAGCTACCCTCATGCCAGGTTCCCGGATCATGAGGACTTACTAAGACGTCCTCTACTCGACGACCACCTTTCGAAAGGCAATAGTGAGGCGTACCCTAGGGGTGGTGTGTGCGAATTGTGTGTCATGTTTCAGTTATTTGTCTTGTCATGTTTGTTGTGATCTACGCTTGATTTTAATTAGGACATTCATTCTTGCATGCATATTTAACAGTTATAAAGTATGCGGGAAAATAAATCTAAAGCTATTACAAATGGCGCGGGTCCACATCGCCAAAATTAAACCGGACCCGATTTAGCGGAAAATAAATAATGCGGAAAAATAAAGTGCGGAAAGTTAAAGTTACATGGCTTTGGGAGAATTACATAATTATAATAAGCGATAAAGTAAAATGCGCAATTAAATTAAAACAATGGGCGTTGGACCCTTTTACAAAAATATTTAAAGTTAATGAATTAATTAAGGAATTAAATGTTTTTTTTTTGGTATTTTTGTATTTTTTAGATTGAATAAGAAAAAGGATTAATTATAATTAAAGTAAAATGCCCAAACCCTAATTCTAATATTTTTATTTATTATGAAAGAATTAAATTAAAACCTAAATTAAACCCTAATTTTATTCATGTACAAATTTTAATCATAAAAAATAAATAAATAAATAATTATTACTGAAAAAAAAAGGGAAAATTAAAAAGAAAATAAAGAGTTATTAAACCTAAGTTCTATTTTTGGATTTTTATTATTAAAAAGAATTAAACTTATGACCTAATTTACTAAATTATTTACATGTTTATTTGAAAATAACCATAATAAAATAAATATTATATTTTTTATATTTTCTGATTTTTGTGTGTTTTTGTATTTAGTTAAAAATAATTAATTAAATAAACATAATTAAATAAAAGTAATTATTAAAACAAGAATAAAAATAAATAAAAAGATTAGGGAAGGCAAACCAGGGTGGGGTGTAGCCCCAGATTGGGAGGTACAGGCCTGGGAATTCTGGCCCAATTATTTGTGAGTTCGTTGACTTTTCCAATCAGGTGTAATGCATTGACTGGCGTATGGTATGTTCTTTACACTGGAGCCATTGATCTGCATTCATTAGGCACGTGGACTTTTGGATCTTGAAACATATGGTGCGCCTCAAGGCTTATGCTGCATGGGAAAGTGATGGGAAAAATAATATGAAGAATACACAGACCTGGGGCTCGAACCCAGGTCTTGGACTTTGCAAAGTGAGGTGCCTGCCAACTGCGCTGCTTAGATCAATTGACATATTATGGAAAACAAATAATAAAAAAGCAAAATCAACGCTAAGTAATTAAAACGCGCGCAAATTTGAATTGGCCTGTCCCCATGTGACACGACACCATCGTCTTCGTCCCTGTAAAAACAAAACTCAGAGGCCACGGTTTTTATAGCGTTGCATTAGGGTGTCTATTGAAAAATAGCTATTAGAGTTATGAGCTTCATAAATTGTTCGCGAGTATATCTTCTTCTTCGTCTCTAAGCGCTGAGTTCAACCGTGGTATTCATGAACCCTAATTTTTCCTCTACGCAAAAGCCCTAATTCAAGAAACCTGTAACCCTAATTTTTAGCAATGGCAAAATCACGTATGGTCAACAAAAATGCAATCAAACACCATGGTTAGCTTAGAAACATCATTGTGATCATGAATACATAAATAAAAATGAAAAAAAATGCTTGAATTATGCTATGCGATTTCAAGAACTTTGCTTCACAGTTTGACTCATGGATACCAGTTCAGGGCGTTTTGGTTGATGCTAATGATTGAGAAACGTTCAGTGATGCTTCAGGATGCTAATGGAATGAAAGTTGAAGCTTGAATCGACCTTGAAACTGGTTTTCAGTTTTTGAGTTTTATGAAAAAAATTCAATTTGCCAAAGGTTCTTGGGGCGCAGCTTGCAGTCTCCTTGCATTAGGTCTTTTATCCTGATCATATAGTGAGTGCTTAGGTTAAGAAAAATTGGACAAAATCCATTGCTTTGATGATTTTTGAATATTTGATTTCAAGGATCTTTTTCCAATCTTTTTCTCATGTATTTTGTATCAAATCTGATCAATTAGCACCAAACCTTTCCCTATTAACATGTGCACGAATTATAGAAGCCAAATCATGCATAAAAAGATTTTTTTAGGTTAGGTTTATATTTTTCATGTATTAAAATAATTTAAATGAATTAATATTAATATAAATTCAAATAAATAATTAAAAAATATGAAAATACTTCCCTTTGGGCCTAATGGTCGTGCATAGGCTTGGCATGAAGAAACTTGGAAGAAAAATGGGCCCATTTGCATTTTTAGGCCTTTTGCATCAATGTTGACTTTTCAAAATTCCTAAAAATTTCCCAACTTCCACAAGGCATAACTTGGTAAATTTTTAAGCTTTTCACATGTTCTTGGACATTTTGGAAAGGTCTTTGAGTCCTCTAACCAATTCATTTGGTCCCATGTCATTTTGATTTACCAATCTCAAGTTATGGCCTTTGACTTAAAGTCACTTTTTGTTGACTTTTGAAAATGACCTATAATGTTGAAATTGATAACTTTTTGTGAGAGAATTTCTTGGACTTGGAATATGAAGATGAGTTGTAGGAAATGTCTTTCTCTTCAAAATGAGCTTTGGATGGAATTTTTCTGATAATCCATGTGAAAGTTATGCCCTGGTCAATTTCAGTTGACTTTTTCAGCTGTCCAAATATAGCAACTTTTGCATCTTTGATGATTTCTGAGCCAAATTTTGAGAATCATGATCAAGCATTGATCAAATGATGTTTGTGGCTTCAAAATGATGTGTTGACCAAAAATTTGAACTTTTGACTGTCAAATGACCATTTTACCCCTGCAGTTGACTGTAGTGCAATTTAGGGTTTTGACTGTGCAATTTTGAGCTGAATGCCTTGAAACTTGACATGAGGATGCTTGACCACATTTGTAGGCATATGAGACTTGATTGGGCCTTTGAAAAGTTCATTTGCTTGACCAGAACTCAAACCCTAGTTTTGACTGTATAGGAGACAGTTGAGCTGCACAACCCTTGGGGAATTTTGTGACCTTGACTTGACAAATCTTGATAAATATGGGAGGGAAAATTTTGGGGTGCAACAGTTGCCCCTGTTCAATCTTCTTAGACCTGAGGATGCAGATTGGCAGACATGCCTTTCGTAATCCGAGGGTAGAAGATGATTGGACACTAAAGTGCCCAGAAATTTGCGCTCACATAGTGACAGTGATGATGGGAATGGGCTTATAGATGCCATTTGGAGATTGCTGGATAGGGTGATGGGCTTATAGATGCCATCTGGATGTTGATCGCGTAGGAGATTCCTTAGCGAGAACCTGCATACCTGCAAAAGAGAAAATGAGTACCTGACACGTTGCAGGAGCTGATTTTAGATGCTTGGTATAGATGTGTCCTGGCTGGTTACAGGAGCTGAGTCTGGAGCTTCAAACGCTGATGAATGAACCAGGGATGGTTACTACCTTAGCATGAATGGTAAGAGAACCTTGGGCGACTTTAACTTCAACAACGCTCGTTGAGAAAAATCTTGGGTGTCTTTAACTTCAACAACGCTTGTTGAGAAAAATCTTGGGTGTCTTCTACTGGAATAAGAATCAGGGAGATCTTAGGGTCGATTTAACTGAACCAGAGAGGCCTTTGACTGGGTAGGAATCAGGAAAATCTTAGGGTCGATTTAACTGAACCGGACAAGGTCTTGGAATATCTTCAACTGGATAAGCATCAGGGAGATCTTAGGGTCGATCTGACTGAACCAGAGAAGGCCTTTGACTGGATAAGAATCAGGAAAATCTTAGGGTCGATTTAACTGAACCGGTCTAGGTCTTGAAATATCTTCAACTGGATAAGTATCAGGGAGATCTTAGGGTCGATCTGACTGAACCAGAGAAGGCCTTCGACTGGGTAGGCATCAGAAAAATCTTAGGGTCGATTTAACTGAACCGGTCTAGGTCTTGAAATATCTTCAACTGGATAAGTATCAGGGAGATCTTAGGGTCGATCTGACTGAACCAGAGAAGGCCTTTGACTGGGTAGGCATCAGAAAAATCTTAGGGTTGATTTAACTGAACCGGTCAAAGTCTTGAGACGTGATTGAGAATTTCAACTGCATCTTTCCTGAAAAGTAAAGGTCAGTCATATGCAATGCATGATATGGGTCAAGCAATGATGTTCTCGATATAAATGAGACTTGTATGATGCAATGTGTTATGCATGCTATAATGATGTATGTGATGTTTTATGTATGTTTTTGTCTAGGAAAGTAAGTCCTTGACGGGTGCCGGGAAGTTGTATCCTGGGCTGACGTTTGAAGAATAGATTTTGCTTCCGCTGGGGATGATAGTTGCGAGTATACCGGTAGGAGAATATGACTCCGTTGCGGAATAACTTGGCAAATGGAAGATTCTGCGGGGAGAGAAAATACTCTGACGACCATGCTGGGAAGCAATACTCTGTGGGGAGAGGAACGCTTTGCTGAATGTTGATAGTAATTTGCTGAGGATATCTTGTTGTCGGAAGTGTAGATAGACTTCGCTGGGGTAAGAAGACTTTGTCGACGACGCTCTTTCCATGGCTTTCGGCTGAGGATAACCCAGTTATATCCTGTTAAGGAAATAACTCTTTAAATCAAGCCGGACGACGCGTTCGTGTTCTGCGAGGGGGTAAGCTTCCAGAATCTACTGGGGATGAGCTTACTGCTTGGGGAGATATGGATTCCAACTTTTCCTGGGGAAGCTGGGTTGGACTGGACTCTTTGGGGAAGTTTTGGACTGCGGGAAGTGATTCCTTTGAATGTTGATATACCGCCGGGGAACAATCTTTAGACCAAGACTGCCGGGGATGCTTGTCAAGAATGTGTGTATTGCTGCTGAGGAATGTTTGAGATCGGCTGGAGGATACTCAATTTCCTTGATATTTGATGATCTGCTTGGAGAAGAATGTATTGTTTTGTTGAACCACTCTCTGGGGAATTAAGATACTCGGTCATGTTCTTTAGCTGAACCTACCTTGGTACCTTGGAGGATAGAACAATTAGACTGCTCAGACAACTCTTTTATTGCCCCTGTTTCTAGTGTCACCTGCAATTAATTCCTTTGTTTCATATGTAAATATTTATGAGTTAGCAAATCACTGTCAATGCATATATCATAAATTGAACCTTGAACGTTCTTCGCAAAACAAAACAGGAAAATAAAAAACACTTGGCACGTTTAACTGAAAAATATATTTGTATTGATTTTGAATGGCCCATGAATAGGCGTTTTGTATACAAGAGGCTGACGTCCTAGTAAGAGGTACGTCGCCGATCAAAAGAGTTTATACAAGTTTTGTACAAAAGAAAATAAAACAGCTGTGTGAAATATGGATGATCCACTGAGTTTCAACTCTGCTATTGCCTTTATAACTCCGAGCGTCTCATCACTTGATGACCTTGGTTGAAGGTGAAGCTGACTGATCGATGTCGTTAGAGCTTGATGTAGATACCGGATTCTGGATGCAAAGTGATCCAATGAGACATAGTATTACGCTTTTATCCCTAATTTTTGCCTGGACCGCCCTTTCGGGTTTTCAGTCCGCCGGGATACCCATTTTTGCCCAAGCCGCCTTTTCAGGTTTTCGACTTGCCGGGTGTACAGATTTTTTTTATTTTCATCCCTTCATTTTGCTCGAACCCTTTTGGTTCGACGGGAAGCCCTAATTTTTGCCTAGGCATGTCAGCCTAGCGGGTCTTTTTTCATGCGTAGTATTTTTTAACTATGTCTGCATTGGCGGGGTGAGGAAGGTCGTCACCATCCATATTGGTTAGTATCATTGCTCCTCCTGAGAACACATGCTTAACCACAAATGGCCCTTCGTATGTAGGGGTCCATTTGCCCCTTGGATCACTCTGAGGAAGGATGATTCGCTTGATTACCAGATCCCCAACTTGATATTCCTGTGGCCTGACCTTTTTGTTAAATGCCCTGATCATCCGTTTCTGATACGTCTGACCATGACAGATAGCAGCAAGTCTCTTTTCATCAATGAGGTTGAGTTGATCAAGTCGTGTCTGGATCCAATCATCTTCGTTCAGGTTTGCATCCTTCATTATCCGGAGAGAGGGAATTTGCACTTCAATCGGCAAGACTGCCTCCATGCCATAAACCAGAGAGAAGGGAGTTGCCCCGGTTGACGTCCTAGCTGAGGTACGGTACCCATGCAGAGCGAACGGTAACATCTCGTGCCAATCTTTATACGTCACTGTCATTTTTTGCACGATCTTCTTGATGTTCTTATTAGCTGCTTCTACAGCCCCATTCATCTTCGGTCTGTAAGGAGAAGAATTGTGGTGTTGTATCTTGAACTGTTCGCAGAGCTCAGCGATCATCTTGTTTTTCAGATTGGTACCGTTGTCTGTAATTATTCGCTCAGGGACGCCGTACCGACAGATCAGATTGTGCCGAATAAACCGTGCCACAACAGTCTTGGTTACCGTAGCATAGGATGCTGCCTCAACCCACTTTGTGAAATAATCAATCGCCACTAGGATGAAGCGATGCCCATTGGATGCCGTAGGTTTTATCTCGCCGATCATGTCTATGCCCCACATTGCAAATGGCCAAGGCGCAGTCAGAACATTCAGGGGAACCGGAGGAACATGCACTTTATCCGCATAGATCTGGCACTTGTGGCATGTCCTAGAATGTTGGTAGCAGTCAGCTTCCATTGTGGACCAATAATATCCTGCCCGTAGGATCTTTTTAGCCATAGTGTGCCCACTGGAATGCATACCAAAGGTCCCTTCATGTAGCTCTTCCATGATTCGTTCTGCTTCAGTCTTATCCACACAACGCAGTAAGGTTGAATCATGGTTTCGCTTGTACAGGATGCCGTTGCTTAGGAAGAACTTGGCTGCGAACCTCCTCAGGAATTTCTTATCGTTGATAGAGGCACCTTCAGGGTACTCCTGAGCTTCCAGATATCTCTTCACTTCGTGGTACCAAGGCTTCTCAGTTACCAATTCAGTTTCGAGATCACAACAGTATGCCGGTTCGTCCAATTTCCAGATGATGATCCGGGGAGCTTCGTTATCCCATTTGACCTTGAACATTGAAGACATTGTAGCTAACGCGTCCGCTAACTGATTCTCTTCTCTTGGAAAGTGCTCAAAGGTTATCTCCGTGAAGTGGGGAATCAGGGTCAACACACATTCTCTGTAAGGAATCAAGTTTGGATGTTTCGTATCCCACTCTCCTTTGATCTGATTGATCACAAGAGCGGAATCTCCGAAGACACTTAGAAATTTGATCCTTAGGTCGATCGCAGCTTGAAGACCCATGATGCACGCCTCATACTCCGCCATGTTGTTGGTACAGTTGAAACACAGCCGGGCAGTGAGTGGAGTATGAGTACCTTGTGGAGATATGATGATGGCGCCGATACCATTTCCCAAAGCATTGGAAGCTCCGTCAAAGTGCATAGACCATCGGGATCCTGGCTCAGGTCCTTCATCCGGTCCAGGTACTTCGCAGTCAGTTACTATCATGATGCTCTCATCCGGAAACTCGAAGTTCATGGACTGATAATCATCTACAGCTTGATGAGCTAAGTGGTCTGCCAATACACTCCCCTTGATGGCTTTCTGGGTTGTGTACTGAATATCGTATTCCGTCAAGATCATTTGCCATCTTGCAATTCTCCCAGACAGAGCAGGCTTTTCGAATATGTACTTTATAGGATCCATCTTTGAGATCAACAAGGTAGTGTGAGTCAGCATATACTGTCTCAGCCGGCGAGCAGCCCATACCAAAGCGCATCAAGTTTTCTCAAGCAGTGAGTATCGGGTCTCACAGTCGGTAAACTTTTTGCTAAGGTAATAAATGGCGTGCTCTTTTCGGCCAGACTCGTCATGCTGCCCCAGCACACACCCCATTGAGTTGTCAAGTACTGTCAGATATAGGATCAGAGGTCTCCCTTCAACCGGTGGCATAAGGATGGGTGGTTCTTGGAGATACTCTTTGATTTTGTCGAAAGCGACCTGACATTCATCGTTCCAACGCACTACCTGATCTTTCTTCAGTAGCTTGAAGATTGGCTCACAGGTAGCAGTCAGATGAGAGATGAATCGAGCAATGTAATTCAGGCGTCCTAAAAAGCCTCTGACTTCCTTCTCTGTCTTGGGAACTGGCATTTCTTGAATAGCTTTGAACTTAGCAGGGTCCACTTGAATACCTTTATCACTGACCACGAAGCCTAGCAGCTTCCCAGATCTTACCCCGAAGGTGCACTTGTTCGGGTTCAATCTCAGCTTGTACAGTTTCAACCGGTCAAATAACTTCTGCAGATGATCTAGGTGCTCTTCCTCAGTCTGGGACCTAGCGATCATGTCGTCCACATACACTTCGATCTCATGATGGATCATGTCGTGAAATAAGGCAACCATGGCACGTTGGTAGGTTGCCCCAGCATTCTTCAACCCGAACGGCATGACTTTGTAACAGAAGGTGCCCCACTGAGTAACAAATGTAGTCTTTTCCATGTCTTCAGGTGCCATCTTGATTTGATTGTAGCCTGAAAAGCCATCCATGAAAGAGAACACTTTGTGCTGAGCAGTATTATCAACAAGGACATCAATGTGAGGTAAGGGGAAGTCATCCTTGGGGCTGGCCCTGTTTAGATCCCTGTAATCAACACACATTCTGACCTTACCGTCCTTTTTAGGTACCGGCACCACGTTAGCAACCCACTGAGGGTAAGACGTTACTGCAAGGAACCCAGCATCAAATTGTTTCATGACCTCGGCTTTAATCTTCTCGGACATCTCTGGACGCATCCGACGAACCTTTTGTTTAACTGGAGGGCAGTCTTCCTTAGTCGGCAAGTGATGAACGACAATATCGGTATCCAACCCTGGCATGTCTTCGTAGGACCAAGCAAAGATCTCCATATAGTCATGTAACATCTTGGTTAACCGTTGCTTCACGCTGAGCTCTAGGTTGGCACCAATCTTTACCTCTTTTCTGTCTGCCTCAGTACCCAGGTTTATGGTTTCCACTGGCTCTTCATGGGGTTGAATTGCCCGCTCTTCCTGAAGCAACAGTCTTGCAAGCTCGCCCGGCACTTCGCAATCATCTTCACCTTCGTCTTCGGCTAAGTTGATCGGATTTTCGAAGCTATAATTGGCATTAGCAGAGCTGTTATCAGTGAGATCCAGAGTGGATTGGAACCTGTATGAGTGAGTGTGAGTGTAAATACAGCTGTTTTTGAAAATTATGTAAAGGAAAGGAAAGATAGAAAAGGAACACAATATTTGCAATGCGAAAAGTACGTCCAAGATTTTCATTCATGATGTATAAAATGACAGTTTGTATGCCCTCACAAATAGAACCACGGTGCCTCGGGTAAGACACCGGGCCATAGAGTTTATCATTGTTTATTACAAAAAATAACGAAACAAAGAAACTTATTACTGCGTCACAAAGGTAACAGGGGTATGGTCCTTTGCACTCCAATTGTTTAATCCGCCTTCGGCCGTCGGATAAATCCAGCTGTTGAATTCGGCTTCGTCCACTTCATGGCATTCCCCGACAGCATTCACTTCTGAACCTTTAATAAATACCGGAGGCCTTCCGATCTTCTCTTTCCTCATAGCTTTCTGCCCTTCTGAGGTGAAACCCAGCCCAAGTTTATCAGTCTTCTGGGTGAAGTCTGGAAGTCTGCCCCAGTTGGCACCTTCACCCTTCTGCACCACAGCCCTGGCATCCTTTAGGGAAGCCATCTTCAGAGGACCATCTGCTTCTGCTGTTTCTGCTGCGATCGGAAACACCTCCTCGAAATGCTGAAAGGGAGTCTCAATAAACTCCCCATCCATCTCAATGTACCTGAAGGAGTTCAGGTGGCTCACCATATATTCTTCATCTCCTTGCACGGTGACAATCTTCCCTCTGACGGGGTACTTCAGCTTTTGATGCAAGGTAGAGGTCACTGCCCCAGCCTTATGTATCCAGGGTCGACCCAGCAGACAAGAGTAAGATGGACGGATATCCATCACATAAAAAGTGGAGTCGAACACCTGAGAGCCCACGCGAATCGGAATGTCAACCTCCCCATGGACCATCCTCTTTGAACCGTCAAAGGCCCTGACGATAATGTTGCTGGGTTTCAAATCCAGGCCTTCACAATCTAGACGATCCAGAGCCTTCTTGGGTAGCACATTCAAAGATGACCCAGTATCAACCAACACATGTGCCAAGGTGGTGCCCCTGCATTCGATTGAGACATGCAGAGCATCATTATGATCTTTCCCCTTCGTGGTCAAATCAGCGTCTGAAAAACCCAAGCCATTGTCTGCTGTTAGACTTGCCACGCAATCGGTGAACTGGACTGCAGAGGTTTCATGTGGCACATGGGCCGTCTTGAGGAATGAGATGAGGGCCTTTGCATGGGCCTCAGAGCACAGGAGTAAAGAGAGCATGGAGATCTTGGAGGGCGTATGCCCCAGCTGTTCCACAACATTAAAATCGCTCTTCTTTATAATCTTCAAAATCTCCTCCATCTCTTGTGGGGAGGCCTCAGCAGCTATGGGTACGGGTGCCTCCATCTGGGCAGGCTCAGTTTCAATTCCCTTGCCCCGAGCATTGGATGACTCGGCAGCAGGAGAAACAATCGGATCAGCAGCAGGAACAACAACTTGATCAGCAATGGGAGTAGGTGTACTTGCAGGAATTATCAGGAGCGGTCTTCGGGCAGTAGGCGGTGCAATGTCAGGCGAGAAGAGCCTGCCACTGCGGGTAACTTTGGCTGGGCCTGTGATGTCACAGATGCTGGCGCCAGCGTTGAGCTCTTGTTTAATTCCGTTTATATATACATCTGCCCCATAGTGCCAAGGGACAGCTTTGTTGGATACATAGGGCAGGGGCCCAGGAACAGTGATAGTAACAGGCGCAACGGTCAGAATTTGAACGGGCTTCTTCTGGAGAGCCGGGATCGGATTGTTGAAGATAGTCACCACAGAGACTTCTTCCATTGGAACCATACGAACAGCAGACTTCTTGAATAGAATCTCCTTGCTATCCATTAAGCTTTGGATGCCTAACTTTAGCAAGGGACAACCGGATGGGGACACAACACAGAACAGGCAACCCTCACTACAACCCGGAAATAAACCGGCCTGCAGTAGGTTCTTCTTAATGATCTTTAAAGGAGTGGCTAGATCATCCACAGAAACAGCATAAACATCTTCCTCAACAGCATTTACCCCGTGCTGAGGCATGGGGGCAGTGACTACATTTGGCTTTGCAGGCGCTTCGAATTGTATCTCCTTAGCATCGATAAGGTCTTGCACCTTATTCTTTAACGCCCAACAGTCATCAGTAGAGTGCCCCGGGCTTTCTGAGTGGTAAGCACAACGAGCATTCGGGTTGTACTTCGGGGATGCAGTATTTGGAAACTTCGGCGCCTCCCTGACAGTCACTAAATTAGTTGCGAGCAACTGCGGCAGGATCTGCGACAAAGTCATGTTTAAACGGGTGAACTCCCTCCTGGGTCTTTCAACCTTCTGAGCATTGTTTGGCCGGGGAGCGGCAGCAGGCTTAGCAATCATGACCGCACTAACAGATTGGCGGTGCTCATGTCTTTCTGATCTTCTGGAACCATATACGGCGCTAGACTCCTTCTTGAACGGTTTCTTCTCCGAACTAGAGGATGATGCCCCCTTTGCAATCTTCCCAGACTTCAACCCAGCTTCAATCCTTTCTCCAGTCAAGATTAAATCGGTGAAACCAGCAGAAGAATTCCCAATGAGATGGTTAAAGAATGGCCCAGATAGGGTCCCCAAGAACATGTCAACCAACTCCCGATCAGTCAATGGTGGCTGCACCCTGCCAGCCAGGTCTCTCCACTTCTGAGCGTACTCCTTAAAACCTTCGCTTGCGCCTAACGCCATACCCTGGAGTTGGGTACGTGTGGGGGCAAGGTCGGCATTATACTGATACTGCTTGTAGAAAGCAGTAGCCAGCTCCTCCCAGTTACGAACTTTGGTCCCATCCAGCTGATAGAACCATTCGAGATGAGTCCCTGAAAGACTCTCCTGGAAGAAGTGGATCCATAGATTCTTGTCCGCAGAGTACGGCTGAATTTTTCGAACATAGGACCTCAAATGCAGCTTGGGACAGGATGCCCCGTCATACTTCGAGAAGGTTGGTGCTTTGAATTTATGCGGGATAATTACACCAGTCGACAAACCCAGATCTCCGAAATCCAGCCCAGGTGCCTGTTGCACCTCCATAGCCTTCAACCTGTCCTCCAGTTGTTTGTATCTGTTGTCTTCAGGAGGGTACTGCTCCTCATCAAAATCCGTCTCGTTGTCGGAGACCACTGGAGTAGGAACCTTGACTTCTGCCTGAGAAGGACTCCTGCCAACAGAAGAACCAGCCTCTTCATGTTGCAGAGTATTACCCAACCTTCGGCCCGAGTTGAACATAACAGTTCTTCTCTTTTTCTTCTTCTCCTTCTTCAGGAGCATAGTCTTCAGTTCTTCTTGGCCTTTAGCTAGACCCATGATTAGTTCTTGAAACTGCGCATTCTGCGCCTGGAGAGCCTTGATTGATGTCTCTGTGGATTCAGATCCGGGATTCATGATGCTGAAATAAACAGCGAAGAACTGTAAGCAACCTGAAAAGGGGAAAAACCTGCTATGCACATGATGTATGAAATGCGTATGCAATGCATTCAAGGGTTCGAAAGTCCAGATTTGTTGTAGACAAGAAAAGAACACACGTTATTATTAAAGAAATCATTGTTTAATACATCAAGGCCTCATGGGCAAAAAGTACAAAAATCAAGTCAATCCCAAAATACACTGCGCATCCTTTTCGGAGCTATGTAGGTGTTGAGGTTCCTCTCTTCATGCAACAGACGGGTGAGCTCCAAGACTTTCTTTTCACTGGCATGCAGGCTAGTCTCCAGAGAATTCCTTTCCTCCTTAAGCTGGATCCACCAGGATGTGGGCATATCAGGATGCTGAATAACATGAGACACTTCCCCTTCCAAGACAGGTTCTTTGATTACTGGAAGCATGTGAGGATAAGGCATCACTAGCTTCTGGGAGCGGGCGCGTACCCATTTGAGATAAGGCTCCAAAGGGATGGAGTTCCTATGCCCCAGTGTCTTGCTGTCTATCCTACTGGGCATCCTCCAGGCTCTGATAAATCTCTGACGAAGTCCTTGAGTATCATTGTCGAAGTCAAAAACTATATCAGGAATCAACATGTCATGAGGACCGTCCCTCCGAGCATAACCAAACTGTCTCCAAGCCAGGCATGGGCTATAAGTAATACCTCCTCTGATTCCAAGTAAAGGAACATTAGGGTACTCCCCACAACGATCAATGATAGTGACATCTCCTCTGGATCTAGGACACCAATGTATATCTGCATGTGTAAGAGTCATCAACCGTTGTGACCATCTCAAACCCCGCTCATTCTTCAGGGCTGATTGGGGAAGGTGCGAAATAAACCACCTTCCCAGGAGAGGAGTGCAACACATAAGGACACCTCTTTTTCTCATGGTTCGAGTGTAACATGAGTGAAGGATGTCCCCCAGCAATGTAGGTATGGGATTCCTGGACATAAAGATCTGAACGGCACTGATATCAATGAGCTGATCTGGGTTAGGGAACAACACCAAACCATAAACAAGGAGGGCCACAACCTCTTCAAAAGCTTGCAAGTCAAGGGAGTTCCAACATTCATGGGCCTTCTCAAACAGAAACCTGGCTAAGAACCCTTTGATACCACTTCTGACTTCCCAATGTCCCTTGAGGTCAGATGACTGTAGGTGCAAGGCTTTAGCAATCTCTTCCAGCTTAGGTTCCTTTTCTGTACCGTTGAAAGGTAGCTGATCAAGGATAGGAATCTTCAGGAGCCGGGAGAACTCCTCCAATGTAGGTACCAACTGATAGTCCAAGAAGGTAAAGCAGTGATGCAGAGGGTCAAAGAATTGGAACAAGACCTTAATCATATCTTCCTCAATGTTGGTGTTGACCAAGCTGATGAGGCTTCCATGTCTTTCACTGAATGAAGAGTTCTCGGGAATCCTGGATATAAGCTCCTTAAGCTGAGGAGGGATCCTTACAAGACTGACCTGAATTGTCTTTCTGCGGACAGTTTCCATGTCCTACAAAACAAGAACAAAGATGAAAATTCGAACCCCTGAAATGGTTAGTCAATGCATATGATGCTGGATGATGTCATGATGCTATGATTAAACACACCACAGATATTTACAAAGACAAACATGTAGGGCACACAAGGCACACAAGACAAGCCCTTAAGGTTTAAGGCCAGCATGGGGTCCGGGTAGTACCCTCTTGAGTTGGTGGGTTCAACCTGTCCTAATCAAAGTAACCGGGTTCTAAGGTTCCCAATATCACGGGATTGCTTTCATTGTTCATCGTTTCGATTTAGCCACTGAACTGGCGACCGAAATATTCCAGGAAAGCAACCCTCAATTGAGTGTAGTATCGAGTATCAACCAACCTCGGACTGCACCAAAGTCAGTTATCTCACTACCCTAAAGAGGCCAAGATAGTTCAATTAAGGTTCCTAAGGTCTGTTGATGCTTCATGACACCACGCGGAGGCCCCGTACTCTCCTTGACTGAACTCAAGGGTTACCGGTACACACCAAAGTGCCACATCAACGTAGCAGACTGTTTCAACCATGTCGGTATACCCCGCACAGTTCCCTCACAGCCTTGTTGCTACTTTCTAAGAAAGGTATCCCCCAGATCCGGGTTTAGGATCTATAGAACTCCCAAGCAACCCACAATTTAAAGCAAACAAGGAAAACAATTGAAAACATAGTTATAAGCTAGCCCTAAGGTACACCTCACTTTAAGATTTTCCCCAGCAGAGTCGCCAGTTCTGTGATCGGTGGATCTGGAACTGACTGTTTAACGCTGGTTCGCGAAATGTCGCGGAAGCAAGAGTCGCCACCGTCTTTTATTTTCTCCAAATGGAAAGGACAAAAGCACAGAAAAATTCCTTAAGAGATATTGCTCTCGGTTCGGGAGGTAGGTTATAGAAAGGGAAGGTATTAGCACCCTTTCTATCCATGGTTATCCATGGGCTCTTAGATACTTGCTCAATGTGTTTTCAAATTGTTTGTTTGCTTTTCAATGTGGGTTTAAAAAGTTTCTTTGAAAAAATTCAGTTCGACTCGTACGTCAGAGTGTTTGAAAAATTTGCTTTGAAAGCTTTTGAAAAGTGTCAGCGTGAAAAGTCTTTTTGAGTTTGTTTTGAGATTAGAGCAAGTATCTAGAGTCGTCTACCTACCCTAAGGAATTCGTCTGTGTAGATGTCCTTTAAAGTAGTGCCATCCCACCATTGAGAGGTAGGTAGCACCACCGTTGGAGGTGTTCGGGTCAATTCGATTTTTAGGGACATGATGATCACCAGAGCAATGGGAAGACACCTTAGAAGCTACCCTCATGCCAGGTTCCCGGATCATGAGGACTTACTAAGACGTCCTCTACTCGACGACCACCTTTCGAAAGGCAATAGTGAGGCGTACCCTAGGGGTGGTGTGTGCGAATTGTGTGTCATGTTTCAGTTATTTGTCTTGTCATGTTTGTTGTGATCTACGCTTGATTTTAATTAGGACATTCATTCTTGCATGCATATTTAACAGTTATAAAGTATGCGGGAAAATAAATCTAAAGCTATTACAAATGGCGCGGGTCCACATCGCCAAAATTAAACCGGACCCGATTTAGCGGAAAATAAATAATGCGGAAAAATAAAGTGCGGAAAGTTAAAGTTACATGGCTTTGGGAGAATTACATAATTATAATAAGCGATAAAGTAAAATGCGCAATTAAATTAAAACAATGGGCGTTGGACCCTTTTACAAAAATATTTAAAGTTAATGAATTAATTAAGGAATTAAATGTTTTTTTTTGGTATTTTTGTATTTTTTAGATTGAATAAGAAAAAGGATTAATTATAATTAAAGTAAAATGCCCAAACCCTAATTCTAATATTTTTATTTATTATGAAAGAATTAAATTAAAACCTAAATTAAACCCTAATTTTATTCATGTACAAATTTTAATCATAAAAAATAAATAAATAAATAATTATTACTGAAAAAAAAGGGAAAATTAAAAAGAAAATAAAGAGTTATTAAACCTAAGTTCTATTTTTGGATTTTTATTATTAAAAAGAATTAAACTTATGACCTAATTTACTAAATTATTTACATGTTTATTTGAAAATAACCATAATAAAATAAATATTATATTTTTTATATTTTCTGATTTTTGTGTGTTTTTGTATTTAGTTAAAAATAATTAATTAAATAAACATAATTAAATAAAAGTAATTATTAAAACAAGAATAAAAATAAATAAAAAGATTAGGGAAGGCAAACCAGGGTGGGGTGTAGCCCCAGATTGGGAGGTACAGGCCTGGGAATTCTGGCCCAATTATTTGTGAGTTCGTTGACTTTTCCAATCAGGTGTAATGCATTGACTGGCGTATGGTATGTTCTTTACACTGGAGCCATTGATCTGCATTCATTAGGCACGTGGACTTTTGGATCTTGAAACATATGGTGCGCCTCAAGGCTTATGCTGCATGGGAAAGTGATGGGAAAAATAATATGAAGAATACACAGACCTGGGGCTCGAACCCAGGTCTTGGACTTTGCAAAGTGAGGTGCCTGCCAACTGCGCTGCTTAGATCAATTGACATATTATGGAAAACAAATAATAAAAAAGCAAAATCAACGCTAAGTAATTAAAACGCGCGCAAATTTGAATTGGCCTGTCCCCATGTGACACGACACCATCGTCTTCGTCCCTGTAAAAACAAAACTCAGAGGCCACGGTTTTTATAGCGTTGCATTAGGGTGTCTATTGAAAAATAGCGATTAGAGTTATGAGCTTCATAAATTGTTCGCGAGTATATCTTCTTCTTCGTCTCTAAGCGCTGAGTTCAACCGTGGTATTCATGAACCCTAATTTTTCCTCTACGCAAAAGCCCTAATTCAAGAAACCTGTAACCCTAATTTTTAGCAATGGCAAAATCACGTATGGTCAACAAAAATGCAATCAAACACCATGGTTAGCTTAGAAACATCATTGTGATCATGAATACATAAATAAAAATGAAAAAAAATGCTTGAATTATGCTATGCGATTTCAAGAACTTTGCTTCACAGTTTGACTCATGGATACCAGTTCAGGGCGTTTTGGTTGATGCTAATGATTGAGAAACGTTCAGTGATGCTTCAGGATGCTAATGGAATGAAAGTTGAAGCTTGAATCGACCTTGAAACTGGTTTTCAGTTTTTGAGTTTTATGAAAAAAATTCAATTTGCCAAAGGTTCTTGGGGCGCAGCTTGCAGTCTCCTTGCATTAGGTCTTTTATCCTGATCATATAGTGAGTGCTTAGGTTAAGAAAAAGTGGACAAAATCCATTGCTTTGATGATTTTTGAATATTTGATTTCAAGGATCTTTTTCCAATCTTTTTCTCATGTATTTTGTATCAAATCTGATCAATTAGCACCAAACCTTTCCCTATTAACATGTGCACGAATTATAGAAGCCAAATCATGCATAAAAAGATTTTTTTAGGTTAGGTTTATATTTTTCATGTATTAAAATAATTTAAATGAATTAATATTAATATAAATTCAAATAAATAATTTAAAAATATGAAAATACTTCCCTTTGGGCCTAATGGTCGTGCATAGGCTTGGCATGAAGAAACTTGGAAGAAAAATGGGCCCATTTGCATTTTTAGGCCTTTTGCATCAATGTTGACTTTTCAAAATTCCTAAAACTTTCCCAACTTCCACAAGGCATAACTTGGTCAATTTTTAAGCTTTTCACATGTTCTTGGACATTTTGGAAAGGTCTTTGAGTCCTCTAACCAATGCCTTTGGTCCCATGTCATTTTGATTTACCAATCTCAAGTTATGGCCTTTGACTTAAAGTCACTTTTTGTTGACTTTTGAAAATGACCTATAATGTTGAAATTGATAACTTTTTGTGAGAGCATTTCTTGGACTTGGAATATGAAGATGAGTTGTAGGAAATGTCTTTCTCTTCAAAATGAGCTTTGGATGGAATTTTTCTGATAATCCATGTGAAAGTTATGCCCTGGTCAATTTCAGTTGACTTTTTCAGCTGTCCAAATATAGCAACTTTTGCATCTTTGATGATTTCTGAGCCAAATTTTGAGAATCATGATCAAGCATTGATCAAATGATGTTTGTGGCTTCAAAATGATGTGTTGACCAAAAATTTGAACTTTTGACTGTCAAATGACCATTTTACCCCTGCAGTTGACTGTAGTGCAATTTAGGGTTTTGACTGTGCAATTTTGAGCTGAATGCCTTGAAACTTGACATGAGGATGCTTGACCACATTTGTAGGCATATGAGACTTGATTGGGCCTTTGAAAAGTTCATTTGCTTGACCAGAACTCAAACCCTAGTTTTGACTGTATAGGAGACAGTTGAGCTGCACAACCCTTGGGGAATTTTGTGACCTTGACTTGACAAATCTTGATAAATATGGGAGGGCAAATTTTGGGGTGCAACAATGCTCATCATCAAGGTTGGTATTTGGAATCAGAAATCAGAAGGGGTTTATCTTTAATCATGGGCCATTTCTCCCAGTTGCAAATCAAAAAAAGTTTCCCTTTTGGTTCACAAAGAGGAGAAAGAAAATTGCAAACATTTTTTGTTGCTAAAGTGAAATAGTCAAGCTGCCAAGTTAAAGTTACATTGCTAAATTGCAGCCTAAGAAAACTGCCAACAACCCATAAAAACAAGCAAAGCTATCCCAGGCAGCAAAGCCAAAACAACGAAAAGCAACAGCAACACAAACATAACAGCACAAGCATCAAGCGCAAAAAAATAACAACAGCACAAGCAGCAAGCACAAAACAGCAAGTTACAGGCAGCAGCACAAGCGCATAGCATAGCAGAATAGCACAAAAACAACCAAGTTGCAGAACAAGGTAGCAGGCTGCCTAGGCAAAGCTGCATCACAAAAGCCATTGGCTAGCAAATAAATAGCAAAGCAGAACAACAATAGAACAACAACAAAGTCAGCACATACAAATAACATTGATTCATAAAAATAGCAAGTTATCAAGTAACTCACAATCCCCACGCATCATCATGTTCCAAAGTACCAACCCTTCAGAATTAGGTGAAAACAAAAAGCAATAACTTTGTGTCATTGAAAGACAAAAGAGGAAAAGATAAAACCTGCATCATACAAAAAACCAAAACAGTCCCAAAACCTTACACATTGCTTCCCACTCTACTACTATCCTGCATCACAAAAAATAGTCCATCAGTTTGCATCAATTGCTGTCCTAAACAGGCCAAGTGTGTCAACCCAATGTATGCACCAAAATAGCAAAAACTGAACCTGTACCCATAACTGCAAACCTGTATCATGTCAAACTTATCATTTCACTAAAACAGAAAGGACAAATAACTTGCATTCAAAAAGTCCAAAGTCATGATACTCTAATATGTTCAAAATTTCTCTAATTTCCCCCCCAATTTTCACTGCTATTTCACTCTAAAAAAGGGGCCACTGTTTCATTAAGGGAGAATGTCTTTTTTCACACAGCCTAAAAAACACAGAAAAGAGGATTTTTAGAGATAGCCAGCAAAAATCAAAACAGAAAAGAGCTTTGGTTCCAAAGATTTCAGCAAGAGAAAAATTGAAAGCAGAAAAGAACAGAAAACCAAAAGTTCAGCAAGAGAAGAGCAGGAAAAAAAACACATAGAAGATAAAAGTTGGGAGAATCTAGTGTTTTTATGAAGCTCCATCGGAGAGACTCCGATAGGTATTCTACTTCCCCTTATTTTTGCAAGCTTTCTTCACATATACATCCATGCCTGCCAAATTCATTTGCATAGCTAATCCTTTCGATGCTTGGGTCATTTATATATGCGTAACCTGTTAACAAACAATAGAACTTGCTAATAAAACATAGAACCTGTTAATAAAACGTAGAACCTGTTAACAAATAATAGAACTTGCTAATAAAACATAGAACCTGTCAATAAAACGTAGAACCTGTCAATAAAACATAGAACCTATCAACAAAACCATAGAACCTGTTAATAAAACGTATAACCTGTCAATAAAACATAGAACCTATCAACAAAACCATGGAACCTGTTATAAAACCATAGAACTTGTTAATAAAACATAAAACCTTAGAACCTTAGAATCTGCCAATAAAACCTTAGAACCTTAGAATCTGCCAATAAAACCTTAGAACCTTAGAATCTGCCAATAAAACCTTAGAACCTGCATAACAATTTAAACCAATTAACCTGCAAAGTATCAACAGAAGTACTTCAACTAAAGAAAGGAAACCTGATCAAGAATTTAAAATACTATAAATCAATTTCCCACTTACTTGCCAACCCTTCATTCATCCCCTTTTTACAGATCAATTCGCGGCTTCTGTCAATTTTAACCTCTCTGCAACTGAGCTTTAGCTTCCCTTCTTCGCCTATTTTTCAGCCTCTCCGCTCTCAGCTCCTTCCAATAATCGTCAAACACCATCGCATATGTCACCCTTCATCCTCACCTTCTCAGCTCGTAACAACAATAACAGATCAAATGCTAGAAGAACTTGAAGCATGTGAAATGAAGTGATTGAATTAGGTACGAACCTTACCAATCAAAGAACATGCGGCTCTTTCTTTAGATCGGAGAAGATATCAGAAATCCAGATCTTCTTAATCTTTTTCTTCCATTCCGTTTCCGATAACTCATTCCTCTCTCCACTTTCCGTTTTATACCTCTTTTCTCTGCTTTTCGTATTGTACTCACTATGCAATAATGAACCACATCTCTCTCTGGTCCCCCACCTACAAATCAAGAGAAACTTGTTGTTACTAGAATTCAACAGAAAGGCTAGCCAACAAGAAAAGTGGAGAAGGAGGAGAGTGGAAACGGTGGCCATCGCGGAAAGGAATTGATATGAGGTTGACGTTTTGTTTGAGCGAAACAAATGGTTGGTTTAAGGGGTAGAGGATGTTGGTGATGATACAAAATCGAGAGGAGACAGTGCTTAGGTTTACAGCTAGCATGGAGAATGAAGAAATAGGAACGATTAGAGAGATGAAGGTTTGTGGGAAGAGGGAAATTCCTCGTTGCTAGGGTTTCTTCAACCCAAATCCCTTTTGTTTAGAACCGGATTCAGATCCGGGTTTGCTTTGACCCGGTCCATCTAGAACCCAACTTACCCTAGCACTTGTGTCCTTTTTTTCGTTTTTTTTTTGTTTCAAGAAATTGGGCTCTCAAAACTGCAGCCCATCCGAAATTTCATTCACCCCCCCCCCCTGTTTGCTAATTTCCAGCCCACTTTCTTATTTGCATTTAATTTCTTTTTATTTGTTTTAGCTTATTTCTTATGCTTGTTAATTGTTAATATAAATTAATTTGGTAAATCGATGTTTATTTAATTTGGCTAATTTTCCTAAATTAGTTTTATTAAGAAATTTTAATTAACTTAATTAATTTTTGTTTGTTAATCATTTAATTTCTAGTTGTTTAAATCTCCTTTCAATTATTTGATCTCTGTATTTTGCTTATGATTAATTCTAAGGGAAATATTTGTCCATTAGTCGATTTCATCTCATCCAATCATGTGAATACCCTCATTCCTCTTTCATTTGTTTATTATTTTTGTTAAAACTTGAGATAATTTCCCCGAAGATTCAATTTCCAAACTCATACCTTTTAAGTCAAAGCTTCGACTTTAGGCCGTTGTATCTTCAAAATCTCATCTGCATCCACTTTTAGCCAAACAAACCTTTTTTTAAATCAAATCAAAAATCCAAAAACACTTAACCATTACTTGAATTTATTTTAAAACTCGCAAAAAACACTCAACAAATCAAAACTCCCCCAAAGGGCATGTTATCTCCGTTCTACCGTGATACTGGCCGTGCCTATTGCTAGAATGCGTGCGTTAACGTCTCCCACTAAAAAACACAAACAAACCAACCATTTTCTAGAGGAACTATGGTGTTCTGATTCCTTCATTGGATACGTAGGCAAAGGGTCGCGAAACCCTTACGAACGCAATAATAAAAACCATCCATTTCCCTTTAAGCAAGCATAGTTGTAGATAAACACACCCTTTAAGACAAACAAACAAAATGGATCCCGTTGAGTACAACGGATGTGAGGGGTGCTAATACCTTCCCCTCGCATAACCGACTCCCTTACCCTTTCTCTTGGTCGCAAGACCATCTTGTCCATTCCCTTGTGGTTTTATCGATATTTCCCTTTCCTTTGGGATAAATAAAGTTCAGTGGCGGCTCTGTGTTTTCTGCCGGTGGCTTCAGCTGGCGACTCTGCTGGGGAACTTTAGCGAGTCTCTCCTAGTTTTGTTTATTTTTCTTTTTGGGTGTTTATTTATTTGCTTTATCTTGCTTTACTGTTTTATTTCTTTATTTATTATATTCTTTTTTATATATTGCATATATTGTTGCTACTCACATATTCTGGATACATTGTGATGTTGGGTTTGGTGATTACTTTTGATGGTCTTATACCCGGACTTGGGTTACACATAGGATTAGGACGGGCGGTATAGTCATGTTAACTTTGAGGGAGTAATCCCGAAGAAGGAGGCATGAAAATCCCCCACTCAGTGGAGGTCCCCTTGAAAGTAGTGATGTTTACCGAGTAATCGGGAAGACGTCATTGAATTCGACCTGGGAACTCGAGAAGCTGAGGGCCATAGAACCATTAACCCATCCTGGCCTTTTAGGTGCAGTGCGGAGACTATAACAGAGTAATCTGGAAGTAGTTGTCACGCGATATTGCACTCGGATGAGTTTTTCCTGCGAATATTACTGATTACCAAGTAATTGGGACGTCTGTAATATCCAAAGGAAGAGCGTAGACTTCGAGAACTCTTTAGAACCTTGTTCGGCAGGTGATAAACCCCTAATACATACCTCTTGGGTGGTTACTTTGACTCCATGCCTGTGACGTCGAACTTCTGATCCTGTTACTTTCAGCCTGTGCAACGGACTACGCAATGGTTATCCAGAATATATGGGGCTGAGACTTCATGCCATATCATACCATGACATCATATCATCGTGTATATATATCTCATATCTAGGGAAATCCAAAGACAAGTCTCGTTGATATAGCTTTTCAAAAACAAAAAAAAGGGGAAATTTTAAAAGATAGATGAGTCTTTGGGTCTCCTCAGAAATGAAGATAAAGCATTTATCCATATTACCATGCATTCATTTTTTCACAACAAAAACTCATTGGGGTCCCCTTTCTCAGAAATTCAGATAAACAGCAAAGACGACTCATCCACATCCTTACCGTACCAGAGGCAACCAGCAAAGGCTAATGGATCTTTTTGAAGAGAATTAGAATGCACTCTGTCGGGATATGGACACTATGGGTACTCGCATGGATCAACTTATGGAAACCCTTCATGCCATGATCAAGGGTCAAGAAGAACTACACCAAAGTGTTGCTAAGCTTACTACTGCTGCTCCTTCCACTTCTGCTAATGGGAGAAATGACAATGCAAATGTTGAGACTCCTACTGGTGCTACTAGGAATGATTTCGACGATCATCATGATGTTATTGATCTTGATGAACCCCAAGTGAACCTTGCTGCCGGGGTTGTCGAAACTGCAAAAATGTATCATGCTCTCGAAGAGCGACTTAGAGCCATGGAGGGTATCAAGGCTTCCGGATTCAATACTGCTGCAATGTGCCTCGTGCCTGGGGTAGTTATTCCTCCCAAGTTCAAAGTCCCAGAGTTTGACAAATACAAAGGCACTTCTTTCCCAGAGACTCATCTTCGTTCCTATTGTCGCAAAATGGCGGCCTATGCTGAAAATGAACCATTACTCATGCATTTCTTTCAAGACAGTTTGATCGGGGCATCGTTGGATTGGTATATGAAATTGGAAAGATCTCATGTCAGTACTTGGGGAGAGCTTGCTGATGCTTTTTTGAAACATTACCATTACAATACTGCCATGGCTCCTAGCCGTACTCAGCTCCAAGGGATGGTACAAAAGTCTGAAGACTCTTTCAAAGAATACGCTCAGAGGTGGCGTGAACTGGCTGCAAGGGTCCAACCTCCTCTCTTGGATCGTGAATTGATTGATCTGTTTATGGGTACTTTGTGAGGCCCTTATCTCCAGCATATGCTCAGTAGCACTTCTACTTCTTTCTCGGATATGGTAATTATTGGTGAACGTGTTGAGACGTGCATTAAGGCTGGAACGATTCAAAGTGTTCCTAACAATGCTAACAACAATGTAGGCATTAATAGGAAACTATTTTCTGGTTTTTTCAAGAAGAAAGAGGGAGAGACCAGTGCCATCACCGTCAACCAAGGAAGAGCTCCCACATTTCCTCAAGTCCGATTCCCTTATTTTCCTACACCTGTTGCTGTTCCCAACCAATTTGTTCCTCAAGTATATGCTGCTACAACTCCAGCACCCTGGATGGTCCAACAACGGCCTTTCGCTCCGCAACCACATTATGTTCCACAACAACAATTTGCACTTCCTCCAACTTATCAACAACTGAATCAACAACCACAAGGCCCGAGAGCCCCTAAAAGAAGATTTGATCTCATTCCCATGTCCTACACTCAGCTTCTCCCACAGTTACTTGCTAGTTAAATGGTTCAATTGCGCAAACTCGGTCCACCGCCAAATACTCTCCCTAGGGGATATGATATTAATGCTCATTGTGAATTCCATTCCGAGGCCCCAGGCCATACAATTGAAAATTGCATAGCATTCAAGTGCAAAGTTCAAGATCTCATTGATGCAAAAGCCATCAACTTTAACCCTGTTGGTCCGAATATTCAAAATAATCCCATGCCTCCTCATCAAGGGGGAACAGTCCATGCTATTGAAGAAGTTAATGAACGAGTTTTGGTATCAAAGGTTGATGAAATTAAGATATCTTTGGAAACTATCAGAGAACATTTGTTGAAGCATGAAGTGCTACAAGAACTCCATGACTCCTGCTTAACATGTTCTTCCAAACCAGAAGAGTGTGCTGAGTTAAAAACGGTCATCCAACAGTTGATTGGTGAAGGTGTCTTACAGATAGAGAAAGTATTCTGAGAAGAAGAGATTGATGTCCTGGAAATCCCCTACTATCCGAGAAGCTTTTCATCCACCCCTAGTATTCCGTTAACAATTCAGGTTCCTATTACCCCCACAATGATTCAAGCTCCTATTCCTCCTACAAGCAACGACTCGAAGGCAGTTCCATGGGAGTATAATGTAGTCTATATTCATGGAAAGAGGTCTGAGTGCCCTCCGGTTGCTGACAAGAATGTTACCAACATTGCAGGAACAAGTAACATGACTCGCAGTGGTCGGATCTTTTCTCCTCCACCACCGCCTCCTAAGGAAACTAATAGTGAAGCTCTAGCTAAGGCCAGAGGAAAGCAAGTGATGGATAATCATCCCGAACTTTCTGTAGGACAAGAAGCAGAGCAACTTTTGAGAATTCTCAAGCAGAGTGATTACAAAGTAGTGGATCAACTCAACCAGACACCATCCAAGATTTCCATCTTGTCTCTCCTTTTGTGTTCAGAGGCCCACCGCAACGCCTTATTGAAGACCTTATGTTCTGCTCATGTTACCCAAGACATCTCTATGGCCCAGTTTGAAGGGATCGTCACTAATATTGTTGTGGGAAATTGTTTGGGTTTCTGTGATGATGAACTCCCGGTTGAAGGCAGAGCCCACAATAAAGCGCTGCATGTTTCTATGAAGTGTTTGAACACTGTTTTATCTCGAGTTTTGGTGGATACAGGGTCTTCACTCAATGTGATGCCTAAGGTTACCTAGTTTAAGCTGAATATGGATGGAGTAATGATGAGGCCCTCCACTCTAAATGTTCGAGCGTTTGATGGTTCGAGAAGATCGGTGGATGGAGAAGTGGATTTTCCTGTTAAGATTGGTCCCCACACTTTCTATTTGTCATTCTATGTTATGGACATCCGTCCATCCTATACTTGCCTTTTGGGACGTCCATGGATTCATGTAGCAGGAGCTGTGACATCTACTCTTCATTAACGCCTGAAGTTCATTGCGAATGACCAAGTTGTCATTGTTTACGGGGAAGAAGACATAGTGATTAATAATCTAACTACCTACCGTTATATGGAAGTGGAAGGCAAGGTACAAGAGTTGCCCTTTCAAGCTCTAGAGATTGTTACTATTGACAAATTCCCCATTGTGGAATGTAAGAAGTCTGAGATACCCCTAGGCTCTTTGAAGGATGCCAAAGCCCTCATAGATGCTAGACCTCCCCATGACAGTTGGGGAAAATTGATTGAAGTTCCAGAGAAGAAAGATCGTTTTGGTCTTGGGTATCAGCCATCATCCTCCGTGCAAGCTGGTTGGGTTCCTCTCAAAGGACAGCAGGTTCCCCCAATTTCTGAAGTGTTTGTCAGTGCTGGTGTAAGCAAAGAAGGGCAAGTACTCTCCACAGATGCTGAAGGTGACGATGAAGATATTTCAAGATTTATCTATCAAGTTACGCTGGACCAGGAGCTCAGCAATTGGACTACCATGGACATCCCTGAAGTTGTTTTCCTTGATGTGTAATTTTATGTTTTAAGTCATATGTCCTGCCCAAGGCATACTGACAGCTTGTAGAAGGGGCCCCTTATGTTTAAATCTTCGTTTAACATTGAATGAAAAATCGCACTTTCGCATACAATTTTGTTCTCTGTCTTTTCTTTTACTTTTACTTTTTCAAAATAAAAATGGCAATACTTTTCTTTTCATATTCTAAATATTCTTTTTCACTTTCTAAAAATAAAACATAAAATCATCGATCATGCAGATCCGTCTCGGACTTCATTGGAAATAATAATGCTATGGCTCCTTATATCCTTGAGAATTCAGTTGATCATGCTAACGAAGATAGTGAGGAAGATTGTGAAGTCCCTGAAGAACTAGCCAGACTCTTGAGACAGGAAGAGAAGGTCATCCAGCTGTATCAAGAAGAAACAGAAGTCGTCAATCTCGGTACTGAAGAGGTAAAGAGAGAAGTCAAGATAGGGGCCGCCTTGCAAAGTGAAGAAAAGAAGGGGTTGATTGAATTGCTTCAAGAGTATGCTGACATCTTCGCCTGGTCGTATGAAGACATGCCCGGCTTAGACACTGATATAGTAATGCATAGGTTTCCACTCAAGCCAGAATGTCCTCCTGTAAAGCAAAAACCAAGAAGGACCAGACTCGACATGGCCTTGAAGATCAAAGAAGAGGTTCAGAAACAGCTCGAAGCAGGGTTCCTATCTGTGATAAATTAACCACCTTGGATCGCTAACATTGTGCCCATACCTAAGAAGGATGGTAAGGTACGTATGTGTGTTGACTACTGTGACTTGAATAGAGCAAGCCCGAAGGATGATTTCTCGTTGCCTCATATTGATGTATTGGTTGATAACACTGCTCAGTCTTTGGTGTTTTCCTTTATGGATGGTTTCTCTGGCTACAATCAGATAAAGATGGCTCCGGAAGACATGGATAAAACAACTTTCACAACTCCTTGGGGTACCTTTTGCTATAGAGTCATGCCTTTTGGTCTTAAAAATGCTGGTGCGACATATCAGCGAGCTATGGTGACTCTCTTTCACGACATGATTCATAAAGAAGTCGAGGTGTATGTGGATGACATGATTGTGAAGTCACAGACTGAGGAGGAACATTTGGTTCATTTGAAGAAGTTGTTTGATTGTTTGCGAAAGTTCAGGTTAAGGCTTAATCCCAACAAATGCACCTTTGGGGTTCGATCGGGCAAGTTACTTGGTTTTATCGTGAGTCAACGAGGAATTGAAGTAGATCCAGACAAAGTAAAAGCAATACAAGATATGCCGGTGCCGAAAAATGAGAAGGAAGTACGAGGTTTCCTTGGAAGGTTGAATTACATAGCCAGGTTCATTTCCCATCTTACTGCTACCTGTGAAACCATCTTTAAATTGTTACGCAAGAATCAGGATGTCTGTGGGGATGAGAGTTGTCAAGAAGATTTCGAGAAGATTAAGTAGTATCTTCAAGAACCACCAATACTCATACCACCAGTTCTTGGGAGACCTCTCATTATGTATTTGACTGTGCTTGAAGGATATATGGGTTGTGTGCTCGGACAACATGATGATACTGGACGGAAAGAACACGCCATTTACTATTTGAGCAAGAAGTTTACTGATTGTGAGTCAAGGTATTCCTTACTTGAGAAGACTTGTTGTGCTCTTACGTGGGCAGCCCGACGCTTGAGGCAGTACATGTTGACACGTTCTACGCTTCTGATATCTAAGATGGAATCGATAAAGTACATCTTCGAGAAACCAGCACTTACAGGCAGATTGGCTTGATGGCAAATGCTTTTGTCTGAGTATGACATCCAGTACGTCACACAAAAGGCTATCAAAGGTAGCATTCTTGCTGATCATCTCGCTCACCAGCCATTGGAAGAATATCAGCCCATGAAGCTCGACTTTCTAGATAAGGATATTATGAAACTTGATGACAATGAAAGACCTGAACCAGGGGAGCGATGGAATCTCACGTTCGATGGTGCGTCAAATGCTATGGGTCACGGTATTGAGGCAGTTTTGACCTCTCCATGCGATACTCACATACCTTTCACTGCCAAATTATGTTTTGATTGCACAAATAATGTTGCTGGATACGAAGCTTGTGTGATGGGCCTTGAGGCAACCATTGATTTGAAGATCAAGATTCTTGAAGTTTATGGGGACTCTGCCTTAGTGATACATCAAGTACGGGGTGATTGGGATACACGGCACCCTAATTTAGTTCCATACATGGATTACATAGTTGAGTTGTTGCCCACTTTCGATGAGGTCACCTTTGAGCACATTCCTAGAGAAGTGAATCAACTGGAAGACGCTCTGGCCACTTTAGCATCGATGTTCAAAGTCAATTACCTGAATCATGCACCCAGTATAAGGATCTGTCGTTACAAGGAGCCAACACATATTTTCCCTGCTCATTGTCTCACAACTGAAGATGTATCAGACAAAAGGCCGTGGTATTTCGACATCAAAAGATATCTTGAGAAGCAAGAGTACCCCGAAGGTGCTACGATTTGTGATAAGCGGACTCTCAGAAGGTTGGCGTCTAAGTTTATATTGTCAGGAGACGTTCTGTACAAGAGAAACTATGATTCGATTCTGCTCAGATGCGTGGATAGACACGAGGCATAATCCATTATACGAGAAATACACGAGGGCTCTTTTGGGACTCATGCCAGTGGGCATTCCATGGCCAAGAAAATCCTACGAGCAGGTTATTTCTGGATGACGATGGAAAGTGACTGTTGTGTAATGCCAAAATGTGCCATAAATGTCAGGTTTACGCAGACAGGATACATGTTCCTCCCACTCCTTTGAATGTGATGACTTCACCATGGCCCTTTGCAATGTGGGGTATCGATATGATTGGACGCATCGAGCCGAGCGCTTCAAATGGAAACATGTTTATCCTCGTTGCTATTGACTACTTCACCAAGTGGGTGGAAGTGACATCGTACAAAAATGTGACCAAGCAAGTTGTCACTCGTTTCATCAAAAGAGAAATCATATGCCGGTATAGAACTCCTAACAAGATCATCACTGGTAATGGTTCAAATCTTAACAACAAGATGATGAAGGAAATATGTGAAGAGTTCAAGATCGAGCACCATAATTCGTCACCTTATCTTCCAAAGATGAATGGGGCAGTCGAAGCCGCAAACAAGAACATAGAGAAGATCATCCAAAAAATGGTGAGAACATACAAATATTGGCATGAGATGTTGCCTTTTTCCTTGCATGGCTATCGAACTTTGGTGCGTACTTCCACTGGGGAAACTCCATTTTCACTAGTCTATGGTATGGATGTGGTACTCCCGGTCGAAGTGGAGATTCCTTCCTTAAGGGTTCTGATGGATACTAAACTTGATAAAGCAGAATGGATTCAAACGAGACTCGACCAACTCAATCTCATCGAAGAAAAGCGCCTGGCAGCCATTTGTCACAGTCAGTTATACCAACAACGTCTCAAGAGGGCATTTGACAAGAGGATTCGGCCTCGAGAGTTCCACTCAGGTGACCCGGTCTTAAGAAAGATTCTCCCAATCCACACTGATCCAAGAGGCAAGTGGACTCCCAACTATGAGGGACTGTACATTGTGAAGAAAGCTTTCTCAAGAGGTGCTCTAATCCTGACAAACATGGATGGGGAAGATGTTTCGCTTCAAGTCAATTCAGACTCAGTCAAAAAATACTACGCATGAAAGGACCCGCTAAGTCGAAAACCCGAAAGGGAGGATTAGGCAAAAGTTAGGGCTAAAAAAAAGAGAGAATAACCCGCTAAGTCAAAAACCCGAAAGGGCGGCTTATGCAAAAATGGGTGTCCTAGTGGATTGAAAACCCGAAAGGGCGATCCAGGCAAAAATTAGGGACAAAAAAGCGAGAGATTGCAGTCTAAAGACTCTTGTGTACACGCTCCTAATGCGGGTTGGATCGATCTAACTATTATCCTTTGGAAGCACGACACTAGGACGACCCAGGATGCGAGAACTATAGCAATATCAGTTTTAACAGAAATTCGAGATTTTCTTATTGCCATTTTACTCGTTGTATTTCTTTTTTTTCTCTGCAACTTCCTCATTTAGGAGTTGTTTCTATGTTTGAATGCCCATTTACGGGCCAAATTCATTAATAAAAATTTGCCCTTCCATTAAAAAAAATCTTTGTTATGTTCTTTTACTTTATTTTTCGTATGCAAATCATGATTTAAATTCTTTGTTAAGCATTGCATTGAAAACAATAAGTCAATAATAATCACGAGATAAGATGTGAAACACTACAGTACATGGATATGAAGGCATCCCCGGGGAATGATGTGGTGTTCAAGTGTTTGTTCTTCTGTGCAGGTAGCAAGTTATAACGGTCACCTTGACCAAGATTTCATCCTCGTCGCCTCCTTACAATCGACCAAGCGCCCGATTCTCCCACACAGAGAGACCCGAGGCTTTGGTTTGGATCCACGTCTTTTTTCTGTTATTCACAAAAAGTCCGACCCAAGAAGGAAGTCAGATCAAGTCATTTCCCGTCAGCAAGATTTAATTCCCCAGTGAACTCGGCAGGGCTAACTCTTTTCTCTCAAATTTCGAGCACCAGTCCATATTGGTACCTCAAGATGACGGACAATAGATCCCAATGAGTTTTTGGCACTTTGCATACAATAATCATCACCACATATCGCATTACATCCTCAAACGCATAGCATATCCATGGGTCATCATGCCACATTTCAAAATGCATATGAAGCATGATCCAGATCAATCCCTAATCAACAAAACATCCTCACAAAAATTTTCATCCTCATAATTCCCAGTTAACATCTGTTATTACACTACTAACTAAAATAAACCATGGTGCCAGTACATTGTACTCCCCAACTCTTAATACTCACATTATCTTTCATAGGGTCGTAGGTCGCTCGTAGGTCTTACCCTCACATTATCTTTCATAGGGTCGTAGGTCGCTCGTAGGTCTTACTCTCACGTTATCTTTCATAGGGTCGTAGGTCGCTCGTAGGTCTTACCCTCACGTTATCTTTCATAGGGTCGTAGGTCACTCGTAGGTCTTACCCTCACGTTATCTTTGCTAGGGTCGTAGGTCGCTCGTAGGTCTTACCCTCATGTTATCTTTCATAGGGTCGTAGTTCGCTCGTAGGTCTTACCCTCACGTTATCTTTCATAGGGTCGTAGGTCTTACCCTCACGTTATCTTTACTAGGGTCGTAGGTCGGTCGTAGGTCTTACCCTCGCGTTATCTTTTCTAGGGTCGTAGGTCGCTCTTAGGTCTTGCCCTCACGTTATCTTTACTAGGGTCGTAGGTCGCTAGTAGGTCTTACCCTCACGTTATCTTTGCTAGGGTCGTAGGTCGCTCGTAGGTCTTACCCTCACGTTATCTTTACTAGGGTCATAGGTCGCTAGTAGGTCTTACCCTCACGTTATCTTTGCTAGGGTCATAGGTCACTCGTAGGTCTTACCCTCACGTTATCTTTCATAGGGTCGTAGGTCACTCGTAGGTCTTACCCTCACGTTATCTTTTTTAGGGTCGTAGGACGCCCGTAGGTCTTACCCTCACTGTACCTTTCTCTTGGGTCATAGATTATACGCCGATCTTTACCCATTATCTTTACCTTTATTTTTTGGGTCGTGAAATACCGCTTGATAGATTCTCTGTCGTTATCAAGTTATACTCATTGCATTTAAGTTATCATTTTGTCAAGTAATTCTGCTTTCAGTCATCACGACATCGCCAACCATATCCTTTCAGTCACTTTACCGCCCACTCCCTCGAGAACCTTGTATTGGCACCGTTACCCCAATATGAGCTACCCTTTTTCAACCATGTTTTATCCGTCATGACCAGTCCACCGGAAGACCACTTTGTCTTTACCCAAGCAGACATTCACACCAGTGAATAACACTCACACCATCTCTCCAGGGAAAACTACGGGTCCTGGTATTTAATCATCTTTCACCTTGAGCTCTCGAAAGGCTGACGCCAATCTCGCCTTCAGGTTTAAGACAATTAAATAGGGGAAGTTGTCGTACCCCAAATTTGCCCTATCTCTTTTATTTTTGGTCTAGCTTTGAACTTTGCATTCCATTTGCATCATTTTATCATTCAGTCATTTGCATATCCTACATCTCAGGGAATCAGGCGCTTTGGTTTGAAGTTTTAGGGATGCGCCCTCTTTATGTCTAATCTTGTTTTGAGGTTTTCTTATCAGGTGAAAAGGAAACGCATCTGGTTCTCGATTAGTGGATCGTGGAATGAATTTTGTCATCACGTTACAAGGTTGGTTCTCGCTCAAATTTATCAGAGCCTGGATTATGGTTTACTTCCCTATGTGTGCTGGTCAAGATGCTAGGGTTTCAAGTCTCTGGTTTTTGGGAAGATGTTCCACTCGCCTGCCTCGAAGATGGCTCAAAGCTCAGGGCATTAGGTCAAGAATTTCACCTCCTCGCATTTCAAGTTTCTTCTTAAAGTCTCCAAGCCATTGAGTCGAGAGTTCGAAGTTTGAATTGACAAATGTGGAGTTTGGGCACAAGAAATAAGGTTGGGGGTTCATGACCGTCAAGACATGTTTTTGTTGCTTAAGTTACAAGTTACTTGCGATGTGAATGTCAAAGTTGAAGTTCTGGTCAAGAAGTGCAAGTATGGTTCAAGCATGATATAAAGATAAAGGTTTAAGCGACCGGTGTTGAGTTCGAATTAACCAGTAGAATTAAATTCTCAAGCATTTATTGTTGGAGATTTTGATTGGATTTTGAAAGATAAGGCGCATTGATTGCTTGAAGAACAAGTTATAACCATTGTTCATGATTTCTTGAGGTTTAAATTACAAAGTTAAGATGTGCATTCGAATTATTCAAGAGAGAACTTCAGAATTCAAACAAGATTCAAGATTCATTTAATTTCTACAACAAATTTCATCATTGATAAATTCGGTCAAATTCGTGCTCATTACATTTTTTTGAGACAAGTTACAAGGCATGTTACAGTGAGAAATACAAATTACATTTGTTTGTTTACAAAAAAAGAGAGAAATAATGTGTGTTTCTTCAAGTCTTCATCTTCAAGTCATTCGTCCTCACTCCTTGCCATGGTATTTTTATCATTCAACATCGCTTGCCATCCAACTCTCGTGTTCATGAAACAAGACAAAGAAAAAGAAAAAAAAAGTTAGCAAGCAATTGATATGTGAAAATTTCCCAAACAATTATTTGTTAAAATAAAAATGCTCATCATCAGGGTTGGTATTTGGAATCAGAAATCAGAAGGGGTTTATCTTTAATCATGGGCCATTTCTCCTAGTTGCAAATCCCAAAAAGTTGCCCTTTTGGTTCACAAAGAGGAGAAAGAAAATTGCAAACATTTTTTGTTGCTAAAGTGAAATAGTCAAGCTGCCAAGTTAAAGTTACATTGCTAAATTGCAGCCTAAGCAAACTACCAACAACCCATAAAAAAAAGCAAATCTATCCCAGGAAACAAAGCCAAAACAACGAAAAGCAACAAAAACACAAACATAACAGCGCAAGCAGCAAGCGCAAAAAAACAACAACAGCACAAGCAACAAGCACAAAACAGCAAGTTACAAGAAGCAGCACAAGCGCACAGCATAGCAGAATAGCACAAAAACAACCAAGCTGCAGAACAAGGCAGCAGGCTGCCTAGGCAAAGCTGCATCACAAAAGCCACATGCTAGCAAACAAATAGCAAAGCAGAACAACAATAGAACAGCAGCAAAGTCAGCACATACAAATAACATTGATTCATAAAAATAGCAAGTTATCAAGTAACTCACAATCCCCACGCATCATCATGTTCCAAAGTACCAACCCTTCAGAATTAGGTGAAAACAAAAAGCAATAGCTTTGTGTCATTGAAAGACAAAAGAGAAAAAGATAAAACCTGCATCATACAAAAAACCAAAACAGTCCCAAAACCTTACACATTGCTGCCCACTCTACTACTATCCTGCATCACAAAAAATAGTCCATCAGTTTGCATCAATTGTTGTCCAAAACAGGCCAAGTGTGTCAACCCAATGTATGCACCAAAATAGCAAAAACTGAACCTGTAACCATAACTGCAAACCTGTATCATGTCAAACTTATCATTTCACTAAAACAGAAAGAACATATAACTTGCATTCAAAAAGTCCAAAGTCATGATACTCTAATATGTTCAAAATTTCTCTAATTCCCCCTCCAATTTTCACTGCTATTTCACTATAAAAAAGGGGCCACTGTTTCATTAAGGGAGAGGATCTTTTTTCACACAGCCTAAAAAACACAGAAAAGAGGATTTTTAGAGATAGCCAGCAAAAATCAAAACAGAAAAGAGCTTTGGTTCCAAAGATTTCAGCAAGAGCAAAATTGAAAGCAGAAAAGAAGAGAAAACCAAAAGTTCGGCAAGAGAAGAGCAGGAAAAAAACACATAGAAGATACAAGTTGGGAGAATCTAGTGTTTTTCTGAAGCTCCATCGGAGAGACTCCGATAGGTATTCTACTTCCCCTTATTTTTGCAAGCTTTCTTCACATATACATCCATGCCTGCCAAATTCATTTGCATAACTAATCCTTTTGATGCTTGGGTCATTTATATATGCGTAACCTGTTAACAAACAATATAACTTTCTAATAAAACATAGAACCTATTAATAAAACGTAGAACCTATTAACAAACAATAGAACTTGCTAATAAAACATAGAACTTGTTAATAAAACGTAGAACCTGTCAATAAAACGTAGAACCTGTCAATAAAACATAGAACTGTCAACAAAACCATAGAACCTGTTAATAAAACGTAGAACCTGTCAATAAAACATAGAACCTGTCAACAAAACCATAGAACCTGTTATAAAACCATAGAACTTGTTTATAAAACATAAAACCTTATAACCTTAGAATCTTCCAATAAAACCTTAGAACCTTAGAATCTGCCAATAAAACCTTAGAACCTGCATAACAATTTAAACCAATTAACCTGCAAAGTATCAACAGAAGTACTTCAACTAAAGAAAGGAAACCTGATCAAGAATTTAAAATACTGTAAATTAATTTCCCACTTACTTGCCAACCCTTCATTCATCCCCTTTTTACAGATCAATTCGCGACTTCTGTCAATTTTAACCTCTCTGCAACTGAGCTATAGCTTCCCTTCTTTGCCTATTTTTCAGCCTCTTTGCTCTCAGCTCCTTCCAATAATCGTCAAACACCATCGCATCTGTCACCCTTCGTCCTCACCTTCTCATCTCGTAACAACAATAACAGATCAAATGCTAGAAGAACTTGAAGCATGCAAAACAAAGTGATTGAATTAGGTACGAACCTTACCAATCAGAGAACGTGCGTCTCTTTCTTTAGATCGGAGAAGATATCATAAATCCAGATCTTCTTAATATTTTTCTTCCACGCCGTTTCTGATAACTCATTCCTCTCTCCACTTTCCGTTTTATACCTCTTTTCTTTGCTTTGCGTATTGGACTCACTATGCAACAATGAACTGCATCTCTCTCTGGTCCCCCACCTGCAAATCAAGAGCAACTAGTTGTTACTAGATTTAACCAGAAAGGCTAGCCAACAAGAAAAGTGGAGAAGGAGGAGAGTGGAAACGGCAGCCATCGCGGAAAGGAATTGATATGAGGTCTACGTTTCGTTTGAGCGAAACAAATGGTTGGTTTAAGGGGTAGAGGATGTTGATGATGATACAAAATCGAGAAAAGACAGTGCTTAGGTTTACAGCTAGCATGGAGAACGAAGAAAGAGGAACACTTAGAGAGATGAAGATTTGTGGGAAGAGGGCGATTCCTCGTTGCTAGGGTTTCTTCAACCCAAATCCCTTTTGTTTAGAACCGGATTCAGATCTGGGTTTGCTTTGACCCGGTCCATCTAGAACCCAACTTACCCTGGCCCTTGTGTCCTTTTTTTCGTTTTTTTTTGTTTCAAGAAATTTGGCTCTCAAAACTACAACCCATCCGGAATTTCATTCACACCCCCCTGTTTGCTAATTTCCAGCCCACTTTCTTATTTGCATTAAATTTCTTTTTATTTGTTTTAGCTTATTTCTTATGCTTGTTAATTGTTAATATAAATTAATTTGGTAAATCGATGTTTATTTAGTTTGGCTAATTTTCCTAAATTAGTTTTATTAAGAAATTTCAATTAACTTAATTAATTTTTGTTTGTTAATCATTTAATTTCTAGTTGTTTAAATCTCCTTTCAATTATTTGATCTCTGTATTTTTCTTATGATTAATTCTAAGGGAAATATTTGTCCATTAGTCGATTTCATCTCATCCAATCATGTGAATACCCTCATTCCTCTTTCATTTGTTTATTATTTTGTTAAAACTTGAGATAATTTCCCCGAAGATTCAATTTCCAAACTCATACCTTTTAAGTCAAAGCTTCGACTTTAGGCCGTTGTATCTTCAAAATCTCGTCCGCATCCACTTTTAGCCAAACAAACCTTCTTTTAAATCAAATCAAAAATCCAAAAACACTTAACCATTACTTGAATTTATTTTAAAACTCGCAAAAAACATTCAAAAAATCAAAACTCCCCCAAAGGGCATGTTATCTCCGTTCTACCGCGATACCGGTCGTGCCTATTGCTAAAATGCGTGCATTAACGTCACCCACTAAAAAACACAAACAAACCAACCATTTTCTAGAGGAACTACGGTGTTCTGATTCCTTCATTGGATACGTAGGCAAAGGGTCGCGAAACCCTCACGAACGCAATAATAAAAACCATCCATTTCCCTTTAAGCAAGCATAGTTGTAGATAAACACATTGTTGTACCCCAAAATTTGCCCTCCCATATTCTTCAAGGTTTGTCAAGAATCATCCTCAAATGGTTCAAGACTACTCAAGGGTTGCACAATCTAAACATCTCCTAAGCCAGTCCAAATTAGGGTTTTGGTTCCTTCAAGGAATTTGGGGTTTCCAATGGCTCAATCAAGTCCCATAGTCCTATATACATTGTCAAGCATCTACGTGCCAAGTCTTAAAACTCACAGGATCAGTTTGCACAGTCAAAAGCTTCATTTGCTTCACAATCAACTGCAGGGGTAAAATGGTCATTTGGCAGTCAAAAGTCAAATTTTTTGGTCAACATCTCATTTTGAGTCCACAATCATCATTTGATCAAGTCTTGATCATGATTCCTCAAGCATGGCTCAAAAATCATCAGGATGCAAAAGTTACTATTTTTGGACAGTTGAAAAGTCAACTGTAACTTGACCAGGGCATAACGTTTTCATGGTTCATCAGAAAAATCCCATCCAATGCTCATTTTGAAGGGGATGAAATTTCCTACAACTCATCTTCACATTCCAAGTCCAAGAAATGCTCTCACAAAAAGTTATCAATTTCTACATTATAGGTCAATTTCAAAAGTCAACAAAAATGCACTTTAAGTCAAAGACCATAACTTGAGATTGGTAAATCCAAATGACATGGGACCAAAGGCATTGGTTAGAGGACTTCAAGACCTTTCCAAAATGTCCAAGAACATGTTCATATGATCAAAATTGAGCAAGATATGCATTGGAGAAGTTGGGAAATTTTTATGAATTTGCAAAAGTCAACTATCCTTAAAACTTCAATTTTTGACAAAAGGGCCCACTTTCTTCCATTTGATTCAGCCTTGTCATGCCACACACGTGTCCCATGATTAATTTCAAGATCAAACATTTATTTTTCTATTTTATTTGATTTTTATTGATTTAATTCATTTTAAATCTATAATAATTCAAATAAAATCTAAAAATCAATGGAATAGTATCTTTATGATTTATACAGCTTTCATATATCATGTGCTGACCAAACAATTCGTGCTAGGGCTTATGTGTACACAAAATCTTAGATTTGATTCAAATATGGAAAGTTTGTCAATGGAGGAAAGTGTAAACCTAATTCTCTCATATACATGGATTAAGGCCCAACTTTTGACCTAATTTTGTTCTCACATACATAAGCAAGCAGTACCAACAGGATTCAGGACCGAGACATTGCTAAAATGGCCAAAGCAAAACTGAAAAATTGTTGGAAAAGTGAGAGATCAAGAACAGCATTGCAGGCGTTTTCATACCAAAAGGAGCACGTAGCCTTCTTCCTTGCCGTCCACTGAAGCTAACGCGACCATTACCACGTCCAAAGACCACCTACAAAGCACTGTAAGTTCTCACAAACTCGCCCCTGAACACTAAATCAAAACCTTCAATTCTTGCACTTTTTCTCAAAAGCATTGGCATATTTGTGTTCCTTGTTTGATTTCTAACCTAATGGCATTATTCAATTTCGTTTTTAGGCCTTATATGATAATACCCGTGTCTAGGGTTTGTTTGTGTTGTTTTTAGGCATTTTGTTTCCAGGTACAATTAGAACAAATCATGAGCATGGATGAACTCAGGAGACATGGACGATCATAACAATGGTTTTGGAATGAGTTTTTGAAGCCTAGGGACAATTCTAGGAAGGACCTACGGAGTTTCCTGCGGATAGAAATCCGCAGGTAAAAAACCAGTGACCAAGGAAGAAGACGCTGACGCGTCTCCCCCTCATTCGCCCTTTTCAAAAAATAGCGCGTTTATATTTTTTTCAGGCATATGTTTTTGTTTACCAATATAATAATTGCGTGTTGTCTTAATAACAAATGAAGCGTGCAGCTCATATGGCCAAGGCGTTTGTGTATTGATCATTGGGACCTGGGTTCGAATCCCAGGTCCCCCAAAATATTTGTTTGCATTTTTCTTCATATGATCATGTATAAGTCTTACAAGAAGGCTCATCATACACCTCACAAATCAACGCGCCAAGTGGCCACTAACACCAATCTGATGGCTAGGAGGTGATAGTCCTCATGATCCCCAGTCAACGCTTGCACACCTGATCCAGAAAGTCCAACGTGGCTGAATGTACAAATGGGCTTCAGATTGCTAACAAAACCTCCAAAAGGGCCCATCACCCCCTGGTTTAATTATTTCTCTTCTTTTTTATTTTGTTTTCTTTTAATTATTTTATTAACTACTATTATTATTATTTAACTAACAAATAATTATTTTTATAATTAATTCAGAAAACAATATTTTTTTTTATTATTATTAATTATTAATTTCATCTTAATTCATTATTTTGTAAATAAACACTAACATGAATTAATTTAGTTTAATTAGGTTTAATTTTAATTTTCTTTTACAATAAATAAAATAAATTAGACTTAGGGTTTTTTACTAACTTTTGACCTTTTCTTTTTATTTTCATCAAAAACATAAAAAACATAAAAAATACTTTTTCTTTTAATTAATTAATTAATTAGTTATTAGGTTTAATTTGAATTAATTGCAACAAAAAGGACCAATTTCATTCTTTTCTCAAAAAAGGGTCAAAACCCTAAGGACGTCCCAATTCAATTCTTTCGCGCGCACTTTATTTATTTATTTCATTATTATTTTGACCATATTGATGTATCTGCTCCGAGAATGTAATAGATAATTAGGGCTTTTATCGCTTTCTTTTAATTTCTCGCTTTTATTTTCAAGGGTTATGTTTTTGGCGATGTAAATACCCGACGCCTTGTAATAGCGTAGATTCATTTTCCGTAATTTATTTTCTGCAAATTATTAACTGTTAATTATGCATGCAAGACTTACCTGAAAAATAAAAATCAAAACGTAGCTCACCAATAACATGTACAAGATAATTTAAACTGAAACCTGACACACATGCACATGCCACTCCTAGGGTACGCTTCACTTGGTTGCCTCGAGGTGGTCATTGAGTATAGGGTGTTTTAGAGGCCGCCCTCCTGTCTAAAGATCCAGTTGCCTCGAAACGGTTGCCTCAGATAAAAAGGATCTAGGACATTAGGGTTACCGCTAAGGCGTCCTACTATTGCTTTGGTGACCACACATGTCCCTATAATCAAATTGACCCAAATAACTCCAACGACGGTGCTACCTACTTCTCAATAGTGGGATAGTACTGTCTAAAGGACTCTTACACAGCTTAATTCCTTAGAGTAGGTAGATTTCTCCTGGGTACTTGCTCTTTCAAAAAACAAAAACAACTTTTCGCACCTACACTTTCAAAAAGTTTTCAAACAAATACTTCATACACTCTTGAGGACTGATACAAGAGTTACTTAGAAGTTTTCAAAACGAACTTTTTTCAAAACCCACATACACAAGAAAAGCAAACAATTTTTGAAAACATAGTGAGCAAGTACCTAAGAGCCTGTGGATAACCACAGATAGAAAGGGTGCTAACACCTTCCCTTTCTATAAATCTACCTCCCGAATCGAGAAACATCTCGAAAAGAATTTTGCTGTGCTTTTGTCCTTTCCTTGTTGGAGAACATAAAAGACGGTGGCGACTCTTGCTTACCGCGACATTTTGCGAACCAGCTTTAAAACAGTCAGTTATATTCTCACCGATCACAGAACTGGCGACTCTGCTGAGGAAAGTATATAAGTGAGGTGTACCTTAGGATTAGACCACTCTTGTTTTCAATTGCTTGCTTTGTTTGCTTTAATATTTTGGGCTTGTCTTGGAGTTTCATAGATCCTAACCCGGATCTGGGGGATACCTTTTAGAAGTAGCAACAAACTGTGAGGGAACTGTGCGGGGTATACCGACACGGTTGAAGCAGTTGCTACATTGATGTGGCACTTTGGTGAGTACCGGTAACCCTTGAGTCAAGTCAAGGAGAGTACGGGGCCGCTGCGTGGTGTCGTGAAGCATCAACTGACCTTAGGAACCTTACTTGACCATCCTGGCCTCTTTAGGGGTAGTGAGATGACCGACTTTGGTGCAGTCTGAAGTTGGTAGATACTCGATACTACACTCATTGAGGGTTGTTTTCTTGGGATATTTTGATCGCCAGTTCAGTGGCTAAATCAAAACAATGAACATAGAAAACAACCCAATGATATTGAGCTCCTTAGAACCCGGTTACTTTTGATAGGACAGGTTTTTGAGCCCACCAACTTCAAGAGGGTAGTACCTAAACTTCATGCTGGCCTAAACTCTAAGGGCTGTCTGGTGTGACTTGTGTGCCTTCAAATCCGAACTACTTGCACATTCTTGTTATCTGACAACATGAGTTCCTTGCAGGTTTTGGTTACAGTCCTTAATCTGGACTTATTACAGGGATTACTTACACCTCACACCTTTGCATCCACGTACATAACATCATACCATCATAACATTGCATACATCCTGCACAAGGACTAACCCATTTCAAGGATCTCAAGGGTTTGTGATACAGATCATGATGAATCAAATGGCTAGCAAGGGGCAAAGGGGATTTATTTTCCTCTAACCAAGGTTGTCCAGAAATCCAAACATGATAACTTGAGTCAGGGGCTATGACCCACTTGATATGGTGAGCCTTGACTCTTGAAGAAGGACTCTCAACAACATGAAGCTCCTTCCATCAAGCTACCAGATTCAAATTCTAATAATTTTCTTGTTTACCCCGCGAGATCCTTGAAAACATTGCATACATATATCATACATATCATTGCATTACAGGTACCCTTGTTACAAGTCACTTACCTTCTTCGCTGTTTATTTCAACAATGGCTTCCCAACAAGACAACCAGGATCTTCATGCTCAAGAGACTCGGTTCAGGGAAATCCTCCTAAACCTATTCAAGGGGCAGGAAGAGTTGAGAACCCTCTTCATGGGGACTTTGGTCAGGAACAGTTCTGAGGACGATAAGGACAAACGGCTGAAACGCCTGTAAGATGAGATAGATATAATGAGAACCCAGATGCTGGGGCAAATGGCTCTTATCCAAGACTTATCTCAAAGACAAGGAGAGCTCAGGGTTCTCGTTAACCAACTGCTTCGGTATAACCAGCTGGGGCAAACATCTAGGGTTGAAGATCCAGCCATCATTCAACCACCTTTGGGGCAAAAAGACAAGGGAAAAGCTCCTCAACTTGCTTCAGGGTCACTAGCCCAACATCAACCTCGCCAGCAGCAACAGGGTAATCGGCGTAAGCGAAATACGCCTGGAAGACATTTCTCGGAGACTGATATACCATCATCTCTCATACTGAAACGCTTGTTGGAGGTCAATCTTCTTACGTTGAAGGATCCTCCCCGGAAGCTAAACACAACCTCCCCAAGGTATAACCCTGATGAAAGATGTGCCTACCATTCTGACAGTCCTGGACATGACACCGAAGATTGTTGGTCTCTGAAGAATAAGATCCAAGACCTGATTGACGGGAGGGTGCTGGAGTTCATGTCGGATGGTGAGATGAAAATCTTCCGCTGAGAATTCCCCATCTGAGATGACTAGTTCAACCTAAGAAACTTTTGTTCATTCGAATGTTCAAGTTGTATTTTTCTTTGATTGTTCAAACAATTATTGTCATGGCAAACTTTATTTTATTCCATTAATGCATCGCATATGTCTGTTCTAAATCAATATATTCGTATTCACTATATTCAAACTGCTTTCATTTTTTTGTGATGTTTAACTCTCGATTAATAATTCTAAGCCTCTTGAGGGAGGATGACGAAAACGATACCACGATCTTTACAGTATGCTTTTGAACAGACCCCACTGATGAGGTACAGGCATTGTTTCAAATCCTAAACACTAGAGTTATAAGGAAGATAATCCCTAGTCAACCCCTTTGAGCCAAAGAAGTCGGAGTTTTTCTTTTCAAAAATTAAAACCCTTAATCATAACCTGGGGCAGGGTAGTTTTCTCAGTTTAATCCAGGTGCACAACGAACGACATCAAAGAAGTCCTTCCAAAGCAAAAGACAGTGATGGTTCCGAATAATCACAAAGACAGGAAGTCATTATCTCTTAGAAATAAAAGCCCAATAAGTCAAAACCTATGAAGGGGACTTACAAAAAACTGGGGCATCCCGCTGACTGTAATCACAAAAGAAACAGTTCAGGCAAAAAAGATAGGGATAACGAAATCAAAAAGAAAGAGGTCCTACAAACCCTCAACAAAAAGAAATGACTGCCTGGTCAAAATAAACTATCAGTATCCGAACCATCATCGGAATATCAGAGCAAAGACTCAAACAAGATCTAATGCACGATTAGCTGAGTTTAGGATTGAAGAACATCATGAAGAGCGGGTGGGTACAAATAAAATTTGAGCCTTTATCCTTTGTTTCTTAAAACCGTGAACCAGGCCACGTTATAACCCTTAAAAGACCTAGCTGAAGAACGGGTTAGTTCGCAAGCATACTGTTACAAAAGGTATCCTGACTCCTTAAGGCTCGCTGTAAAATCTTGAGTTGATATCACATTTCACAAAATTTGCTTGTTTTATTGAAAAATGCATTTTCAAAAAAACTTCGAGACAGACATAAGCTTTGCATTTTTAAAATAACATTGTTTGTATATGACTATTTGTTCGAACAGCAGAGAAATTCGCACGATGAATATCTTGTGAACAAAATCTTCTCAACGAAAGGGTCATCTCAAGTGGAAGAAACACTTCCAACCAAGGGGCAGACATGATCATGGTCCATCATCTGGGGCAGTCCAGTCAAGATTCAAGGAATCTCTCAAAAATGCCAAATAGCCAGGGGCAGATCTCCATCTGAGTCACTTGGGGCATTGGACACGAATTCCAGCTACGAATCTTGCGTGATCAATCATCTTCTGGTAGTATGGCAACACAACACTACAGACAGTGACAACTCTCTGCACTCTGAGAACGTGGACATAGTCGAAAAATACTACGCACAATCAAAGACCCGCTAGGTCGACTGGCCTAGGCAAAAATAAGGGCTTCCCGGCGAACCAAAAGGGTTCGGGCAAAATAAGGGATGAAATGAAAAATTGTACACCCGGCAAGTCGAAAACCTGAAAAGGCGGCTTGGGCAAAAAAGGGTATCCCGGTGGACTGAAAACCCGAAAGGGCGGTCCAGGCAAAATTTAGGGATCAAAGCGTACGATTATGTCCCGGCATCTCATCACTTGCCTACCAGCAGAAGATTTGTCAATCGGCGGTTATCGAGCACCTCCACAGGTACCTTCTCCTGCAGAAACTGGGGCAATAAGAATGGTCCAAACCGTACAAGTTGCTTTGTCCACCAGGTACCAAGGTATGTTCAGCTGAAGAATATGACCAAGTTACCTCCACTCCCCGCAGAGTAAGACATATCAGAAATACTCTCTCCGAGCAGAGTTGGGCTCCCGTCAGCCCTAAAAAGGTACAATATCTCCAGCAAGTCAGCAACACTCTCCCCAAGCAGAGCTAGCCTACAATCAGCCTTAAGGAAGTTGGATATCCCCAGAAAATCTCAATATTCTCCAGCGGAGTATACAGATGTTCCTCAGCAAGCATCCCCGGCAGTCTCAATATAAGATTGTTCCCCGGCGGAATACAGACACCCCAGTGGAGCCACTTCCCCAGTACAGTTCAAAAGTTTCCCCAGGAGAGTTGAACCATCTCCCCAGTAGATTCTGGAAGCTTATCCCCTGCAGAATGCATCTCTCCCCGACCATGTTCAAAGGTTATTCCCCAACAAAGCCTATAACTGGGTTATCCTCAGCTAATTGCAACGGAAAGATCGTCCTCGGCGAATTTCTTCTTACCCCCAGCGGAGTTCATCAAATCCCCAACAAAACTTATCAACAGGATCCCCAACGGAGTTATCATCAAAACCTCAGCGAAGCATCTCTCCTCCACAGATTCTCCCCGCAGAGTAATCTCTTCACCAAGTTTATTCCCCAACGGAGTCACCTTCTCCTATCGGTTTATTCTTGCAATCAGCATCCCTAGTGGAAAACGAAGAACTCTACTCTTCAACATCAGCCCAGGATTCAACAAACTCCCGGAATTCGTCAAGAATTTATTTTCTCAGATAAAGATACATTCATAAACATCACATTGTCATACATCATGATAACATATGCATCATATCATACAATCTCATTTATGTTGAGAAGATCATTGTTTGATCCATATCATGCATTGCATATGACTGACCTTTACCTTTCAGGAAAGATGCAGTTAAACTCTAAATCCATTCAAAGGAGACAAATCCAGTCAAAGAAGACAAATCCAGTTAAATCAATTCCTATAGATTTTTCTGAGGCAAACCCGTCATTGAAGACAACCCGTCATTGAATACATCCCGTCATTGAAGACAACCCGTCATTGAAGACATCCCGTCATTAAAGACGACCCGTCATTGAAGACAACCCGTCATTGAAGACATCCTGTCATTGAAGACAACCCGTCATTGAAGACATCCCGTCATTAAAGACATCCCGTCATTATAGACAACTCGTCATTGAAGACAACATGTCATTGAAGACAACCCGTCAGTGAAGACAACCCGTCATTATAGACAACCCGTCATTATAGACAACCCGTCATTGAAGACAACCCGTCATTAAAGACAACTCGTCGTTAAAGACAACCTGTCATTGAAGACAACCCGTTGTTGAAGACAACCCTTCATTGAAGACAACCCGTCGTTGAAGACAACCCATCATTGAAGACAATTCGTCAGTGAAGACAACTTGTCAGTGAAGACAACTCGTCGTTGAAGACAACCCGTCGTTAAAGACAACCCTTCGTTAAAGACAACCTGTCATTGAAGACAACCTGTCATTAAAGACAACTCATCGTTGAAGACAACTCGTCATTGAAGACAACTCGTCGTTAAAGACAACCCGTCGTTGAAGACAACCCGTCCGTGAAGACGACCCGTTAAAAGAGACAACTCGTCAAAGAAGACAAAACCTCCTTTGGTTCAGTTAAATCGGTTCCTAGAGATTTTTCTGAGATAACCTGTCGGTAGAGACAACCCATCAACTTTTTGAAGTTCCAGATTCGATACCTGTATCTAGCCATGGCATATCTGTGGGCGACTAATTCCAGATTCGATACCTGTATCTAGCCAGGGCATATCTGTGAGCGATTGATTATGAATTCGATACATGTATCTATCCAGGGCATGTCTGCATGAAGAGTTTAGAGATTCGATACCTGTATCCAGCCAGGGTATATCTGTAGACGACAAGTTCTAGATTTGATACCTGTATCTAGCCAGGGCATATCTGTGGATGACTAATTCCAGATTCGATACCTGTATCTAGCCAGGGCATATCTGTGAGTGATTGATTGTAGATTCGATACCTGTATCTAGCCAGGGCATATCTGCTTGAAGAGTTTCAAGTTCCAGATTCGATACCTGTTTCAAGCCAGGGCATATCTGTGAGCGATTGATTGTAGATTCGATACCTGTATCTAGCCAGGGCATATCTGCATGAGGAGTTTGAAGTTCCAGATTCGATACCTGTATCTAGCCAGGGCATATCTGTAGACGACAAATTCCAGATTCGATACCTGTATCTAGCCAGGGCATATCTGTGGACGACTAATTCCAGATTCGATACCTGTATCTAGCCAGGGCATATCTGTGAGTGATTGATTGTAGATTCGATACCTGTATCTAGCCAGGGCATATCTGCATGAAGAGTTTGAAGTTCCAGATTCGATACCTGTATCTAGCCAGGGCATATCTGTGAGCAATCGATTGTAGATTCGATACCTGTATCTAGCCAGGGCATATCTACATGAAGAATTTGAAGATCAATACCTGTAGCAAGCCAGGAAACCATCTTTCTTTCTCAGGTACGCAAATTCTTGCTAAGGAATCTCTTACGCGATCGACACCCCTAGATGGCATCTTTAAGCCCATCTCCACAACTATCCATTACACTTCCAAATGGCATCTGTAAGCCCATTCCTGACAAGATCCTGTCACACCTCCAGATGGCATCTATAAGCCCATCCTCCTATCCACCATCTCTCCAAATGGCATCTGTAAGCCCATTCCCGACATCACATTGCTGATACCACACTATGCGAGTGCAAATTTCTGGGCACTCTAGTGTTCAATCATCTTCCACCTTCGGATCACGAAAGGCACGCAAGCCAATCTACACCCTCAGGTTTAAGAAGATTGAATAGTGGCAACTGTTGTACCCCAAAATTTGCCCTCCCATATTCTTCAAGGTTTGTCAAGAATCATCCTCAAATGGTTCAAGACTACTCAAGGGTTGCACAGTCTAAACATCTCCTAAGCCAGTCCAAATTAGGGTTTTGGTTCCTTCAAGGAATTTGGGGTTTCCAATGGCTCAATCAAGTCCCATAGGCCTATATACATTGTCAAGCATCTACATGCCAAGTCTCAAAACTCACAGGATCAGTTTGCACAGTCAAAAGCTTCATTTGCTTCAAATCAACTGCAGGGGTAAAATGGTCATTTTGCAGTCAAAAGTCAAATTTTTTGGTCAACATCTCATTTTGAGTCCACAATCATCATTTGATCAAGTCTTGATCATGATTCCTCAAGCATGGCTCAAAAATCATCAGGATGCAAAAGTTACTATTTTTGGACAGTTGAAAAGTCAACTGTAACTTGACCAGGGCATAACGTTTTCATGGTTCATCAGAAAAATCCCATCCAATGCTCACTTTGAAGGGGATGAAATTTCCTACAACTCATCTTCACATTCCAAGTCCAAGAAATGCTCTCACAAAAAGTTATCAATTTCTACATTATAGGTCAATTTCAAAAGTCAACAAAAATGCACTTTAAGTCAAAGACCATAACTTGAGATTGGTAAATCCAAATGACATGGGACCAAAGGCATTGGTTAGAGGACTTCAAGACCTTTCCGAAATGTCCAAGAACATGTTCATATGATCAAAATTGAGCAAGATATGCATTGGAGAAGTTGGGAAATTTTTATGAATTTGCAAAAGTCAACTATCCTTAAAACTTCAATTTTTGACAAAAGGGCCCACTTTCTTCCATTTGATTCAGCCTTGTCATGCCACACACGTGTCTCATGATTAATTTCAAGATCAAACATTTATTTTTCTATTTTATTTAATTTTTATTGATTTAATTCATTTTAAATCTATAATAATTCAAATAAAATCTAAAAATAAATGGAATAGTATCTTTATGATTTATACAGCTTTCATATATCATGTGCTGACCAAACAATTCGTGCTAGGGCTTATGTGTACACAAAATCTTAGATTTGATTCAAATATGGAAAGTTTGTCAATGGAGGAAAGTGTAAACCTAATTCTATCATATACATGGATTAAGGCCCAACTTTTGACCTAATTTTGTTCTCACATACATAAGCAAGCAGTACCAATAGGATTCAGGACCGAGACATTGCTAAAACGGCCAAAGCAAAACTGAAAAATTGTTGGAAAAGTGAGAGATCAAGAACAGCATTGCAGGCGTTTTCAGACCAAAAGGAGCACGTAGCCTTCTTCCTTGCCGTCCACTGAAGCTAACGCGACCATTACCACGTCCAAAGACCACCTACAAAGCACTGTAAGTTCTCACAAACTCGCCCCTGAACACTAAATCGAAACCTTCAATTCTTGCACTTTTTCTCAAAAGCATTGGCATATTTGTGTTCCTTGTTTGATTTCTAACCTAATGGCATTATTCAATTTCGTTTTTAGGCCTTATATGATGATACCCGCGTCTAGGGTTTGTTTGTGTTGTTTTTAGGCATTTTGTTTCCAGGTACAATTAGAACAAATCATGAGCATGGATGAACTCAGGTGACATGGACGATCATAACCATGGTTTTGGAATGAGTTTTTGAAGCCTAGGGACAATTCTAGGAAGGACCTACGGAGTTTCCTGCGGATAGAAATTCGCAGGTAAAAAACCAGTGACCAAGGAAGAAGACGCTGACGCGTCTCCCCCTCATTCGCCCTTTTCAAAAAATAGCGTGTTTATTTTTTTTTTCAGGCATATGTTTTTGTTTACCAATGTAAGTGCCCTGGCTGGAGAGTTGGCTTCATTTGTAAAACAAATAAGAAAGCAAGTTTACCCAGATTCCCTCTGTTGTTTTAATATGTGGTGTTGAAGAAGTTCAACATCTGGACCAACATGTTATGTAAGATGTCACAACATCAGCATATGACATCGCGCCTGAAATTAAGTACTGATTAAGTAACTATGTTATATGTTGAATGTTTGTAACAGCTGTGACTTGTAACCTAACTATACTAAGTGATCTAAATTATGAAAGAGGTTATTTGTTGTGTTGAAAAAGTTCAACATCTAGGAAAACATGTTAGACGTAATGTCATGACATCTGACTTGACATCACGTCAACAGAATTGATAATTCGGTTACAGTTCTGGTACTTAAATACTCTGAGAATATATGTGGCGTTTCTTATGGAGAATCTGAAGATCAATCAAGAATCAATCAGAATATTTGAAGAAAATACTGTTTCTAAATATGGAGATATTTTAGGAACTAGAAGATTGAAGACCTTGATTATAGGAGAAGTTTGCTGCTAAGTTGTAACAGCAAGGAGAAAAGCTTGCTGAGATTTTTGAAGGCCCAAATCCAGTTGGGTAATAGGTTATAAATAGCAGATTGTAACCTAGGGTTTGTAACGCTCATAGAATGTAATATTGGGGGTGTTTTGTTAGGTAAACCTGTCGGTCTGTGGCAAGGTTACCATGTATGTAACTCGAAACCTGTAGGTAAGAGTTTGAGTGTTCTTGGATGAAGCTTTGAAGCAAGTCTAAGTAGTTTTGCATTACTTCATATTCATTGTAATGTAGGAAACCAAGTGGGAGGGCACTGCTTCTTGAGTAGGAGTAAGACTTCTGTTGCTGCGGCAATAGGAATGGAAACTGGTAGGTTTCTATCTAGGAGTTCCTAGGTATAGGTTGCACTGGGTAGATGATTAAGTGAAGGATGGGAACTTGTGTAGTTTAGTCCTGAATTAATATTGCTGATAGTGGATCTTCTTCCTGGCTTGGTATGCCCCCAGAGTAGGTGTGCTTCACCGAACTGGGTCAACAACTGATTTGTGTTTTTACCTTCAACACTTTATAATTCTGTCTGTTATATATCAAGGTGAGACTGTAATGTTGTAACAGATGATGTCTCAGAACATGTTAAGACATCATGCTGATATCTGTGCAGAAGAAACAGAACAGTGAAGGTTGTTCACTCTCTGCTGATCATGTGCAACAGATGAACAGAACTAGGTACATAGTTGTTCTATCCTCTGCACCTTCAAAGTATATCTGGCACAGCTTGGTTAAACTGTGCTTCTGTTTCTCTTCAGTACTGAATCACAAAAATTGGGTATCTACCTTGCAGTGTATGTATTATGTCATATCAGATGTCTAGACATTGAGTACAACATCTGAATTCTGGCATACACCAGAATTTCAATTGGTATCAGAGCAGGCATCCTGTTCTGTTTCTGGATGAGATCCATGGGTGATACTTTCTGGTATCTGCAAGGTCAATTTTAGTACTGAAGATTGTAACCTGGAATGGTTTGTTATTTCCCTGAATGGTCCCTTGAAGTGGGAGGATGGACTATTCTTGACAGGAACTGTGTGTACCTATCTTTGGTGATTGGCATTTGGCCTGGTTATGTGGTAGCTGCTCTAGGTTTGATTTATTTTCAAACATAGGATGTGTGTACGCCTGAAGTTGTGTGTAGTAGTCATGCTAGGTTTGAACCATAGTCAAACTTGGTCTATTTTTGAAGGCTAGTCTGGTGGAGTGTGTGTGCAAAGATTGGTTTGTATTAAGTTCTTCCGCTGTGTAATACCTGGCAAAACTCAAGCTCTGATGTGTTTCCCCTCTTGTGGATTGAAGGCTATTGTATTCAAGAATTCAACATAAAATATTGAAGATGTCACAGATACTTGAGTCCTCTCAAGCCCACTCATGAAGACGGTCTTCGTTCAGGATGGTAAGAATCACACAATCACGGATTAGTGCTATACGAAGACCTTGAAGAATTTCAAGGAAGGCCTTGTTCCAAGGTGATGGAACTGATGTTCTATGTGATGGTGGAACAAGGATGCAGCTACTAGCTGAAGAGCATATGTTTTGGGTGTCAAACAAAGGGATACCTTTGTTTGGAACCTACTCCTGATCTGGAAGAGGAGACATCTGTGTGTGCAAAGTTGACAATGGTAAAGTCAACTATGTCTGTGTACTTCCGAAGGTTACTTTAGAAGTCAGAACTCTAGAAGTAAAGCTGGGCTGAGCAGTTGTTCCCTGGAGTACTATGGTGTGAAGAAAGACAAGCTCATTGGTTAATAAAAGCCAATGATGGTACAGCATTATTGCTTCTTCATAGAAGTATATTGGGATCATGAGTCTTGTCATTTAACCATCGTGATTAGAGGTGGAAGATCTTTCAAGAATATGAAGACTCAGAGTTTGGTTAAGGTATAGCTCTTGGAGTTACGTAAATCTGGTAGGAATGTCATATGTCATGTCAAGACATTTGTGCACAATGCATGGATATTCTGTGTGGAGCTTCCATGACTGATAGTTTGAGGGGGAGATTTGGTTAACCTCCTCACATTAGTTCAGCCTGGTGTTTAGCTGACTGTTGACCTATGTCACATGGGTTCTGGGTGTTATGTGACATATTTGCAAGGAAGGATTCATCTCTCTCATTCCTAAGGATGAATCTGATCTGGTAGGAGTCTCAAATCGGTTGAAGTAAGTAGAGTTTGTTCAGAGAAAATTCTAGGGTGGCAACCTAGATATCTCAACTCTTTGGTCTCTCAATGAAAGAGCTTGCAAGAAGAAGATATTAACACACGAAGAGTATGTCAAAGTATTCAAATGGTGAAAGTATCTTACTGGATAATGGGAAGGATTTATGATCAATTGCTATTTGTGACAAGTACAAGTATTTAATTGGTTATCCTTGGAGTTCAAGATAACTGATGTTCTTAAAAGATGTGGGAACATTCCTTCTTCTAGACCCTGTGAAGAATCACAGGAAGAGTGATACCTTAGAGCTATCTCCTTGGTGACAGCAAAATCATTTGATCCTTGAAAAGGTTTCCTGGAAACATGTTCAGACTTAAAGCCACAAGAAGAAGAAGACATCATAATCTTGATGATGGTCACTTGGATCAGTCTGGAGCTGAATTCAACAACTAGATGCTGTGACATTTGGTTCAACATCAGATTCTTGGTTGGTAAAGTGGCACATCAACTTAAGATAGGATGATCTACGAAGTTGAAGATTAGATCCTTCAAAAAGATCGTCTCTTTGCAGCTCTTTGGAGTTGCTACATGCTCCTGTCTCAGTGTATCTAAGCCTTTTGTGATAACTTGTAGCTTGAAGTTCAAATTTCAATTGGAAGATCAGAATATCTTTGGGAAAAGTCTGATAAACATGGAGAAGTCAAAAGGTGGCATTTGATTTTTTTTGAGGATTCATGGAGGAGATAATCAAACAGTGGCATTTGGTCTATCTCAGCAGTGGACTCTGAGAATCAAGATAATCAACATATGACAGCTGATTATTATCGAGAAAGTTTGAGTCACAGTATGAATGCGTTCAATCAATACTGTTGAACAGAGGGTGCGCTCTTGAAGACATGAAGATGCGTCTTATGTTTTCCATTCATCAAGGGGTCCTATTCACCTTGAATCAGAAACTGCCTTGAAGGTCCAACTGAGTATTGAATGTGTCCTACTTGTTCCCATGAGGAGAAGTGATTGTCCCTAACAGGGGGAGTATTGGTTTGTACAAAAGTTCTTCATCAAACTCGTAGGATATAAAGTGTGGCACCTCATTAACTATTGGAATGATGTGTTCAAAACTGAAAAAGACTATGTCTGACCGAATGTCATCACATTGGTAATGACATTGTTCCTAATTTCCTCTAAAACTACAGACAGGAGGAAAATTGGATGAAGTGTGGATTATTATTAATAAATCCATGTGTGTACAGTTGTATGACTCAGAGGGAGTAACCATCCTCTTTGTGAAAATGGAATGGTTTCAAATTAGCTGAATGTATGACGACATAGGATTTGAGCATGTTTTCATCTGCTAAGAAAACAGGGCGGTTGTGTCTCATTATGGAGTTGTTTAGTGAGTTGGAATGTTTAGATGATAACTTGTCATCTAATAAAGGTATTATATAACTGAGGCAGAGTACTTAAAAGGAGTAGTCGGTTCTAAAAGACAAATGTCTGACAATGGTCAAAGGGTCAAACCCAAGGGTAGGTACCTGCATTAAAACCAGTCCTAGGGTACTGAAACTGTCAGAGTAAAGTACCAAGATCGTTACTATCTATGCCAAAATTGCATTATTTATGAAGACTCTCTCTATTCTTTCTCTTCATCAGAGGGTTTCAGCAATATGAAGTTTGTTAGCATCTGGGAAAATTGTGCATGGGTATGGATCTGTATGGGCAGTCTTTGTCAAATTCTGGCCAAAAAGGGGGAGAAAGATAGGGACCCAGTCTCAGGTGAGACTCAGGTGAAAGCAACACACGGCAATGTCCAGCGAGACTCAGGTGAAAGCAACATGATCCCTAAGTAAGTGACTTTGTTTGTGTCTTGTGTTCTGAGTTAAGAGGATAGTTGTGACTTGTGATCTGAGTTACATGATCACAAGTAATAAGTATCAAGATTATCCACAATAATCTTGAGAAAAGAAATCCTCTTGGGGCATCGATGGTTTGGAGTTGCTCACAGTTGAGGGATAGAGGTTTGTTGTTTGCTCAAAGGACATCAGCCTCTACAAAGAAGATGTTGGACAAGATGTTGTAACATCTCAACTGTGTTGTGGCCTGGTCCCAAAATACAACTTGCACTTATTTGTTTTAGCCAAAATTTGCCAAAGGGGGAGATTGTAAGTGCCCTGGATGGAGAGTTGGCTTCATTTGTAAAACAAATAAGAAAGCAATTTTACCCAGATTCCCTCTGTTGTTTTAATATGTGGTGTTGAAGAAGTTCAACATCTGGACCAACATGTTATGTAAGATGTCACAACATCAGCATATGACATCGCGCCTGAAATTAAGTACTGATTAAGTAACTATGTTATATGTTGAATGTTTGTAACAGCTGTGACTTGTAACCTAACTATACTAAGTGATCTAAATTATGAAAGAGGTTATTTGTTGTGTTGAAAAAGTTCAACATCTAGGAAAACATGTTAGACGTAATGTCATGACATCTGACTTGACATCACGTCAACAGAATTGATAATTCAGTTACAGTTCTGGTACTTAAATACTCTGAGAATATATGTGGCATTTCTTATGGAGAATCTGAAGATCAATCAAGAATCAATCAGAATATTTGAAGAAAATACTGTTTCTAAATATGGAGATATTTTAGGAACTAGAAGATTGAAGACCTTGATTATAGGAGAAGTTTGCTGCTAAGTTGTAACAGCAAGGAGAAAAGCTTGCTGAGATTTTTGAAGGCCCAAATCCAGTTGGGTAATAGGTTATAAATAGCATATTGTAACCTAGGGTTTGTAACGCTCATAGAATGTAATATTGGGGGTGTTTTGTTAGGTAAACCTGTCGGTCTGTGGCAAGGTTACCATGTATGTAACTCGAAACCTGTAGGTAAGAGTTTGAGTGTTCTTGGATGAAGCTGTGAAGCAAGTCTAAGTAGTTTTGCATTACTTCATATTCATTGTAATGTAGGAAACCAAGTGGGAGGGCACTGCTTCTTGAGTAGGAGTAAGACTTCTGTTGCTGCGGCAATAGGAATGGAAACTGGTAGGTTTCTATCTAGGAGTTCCTAGGTATAGGTTGCACTGGGTAGATGATTAAGTGAAGGATGGGAACTTGTGTAGTTTAGTCCTGAATTAATATTGCTGATAGTGGATCTTCTTCCTGGCTTGGTATGCCCCCAGAGTAGGTGTGCTTCACCGAACTGGGTCAACAACTGATTTGTGTTTTTACCTTCAACACTTTATAATTCTGTCTGTTATATATCAAGGTGAGACTGTAATGTTGTAACAGATGATGTCTCAGAACATGTTAAGACATCATGCTGATATCTGTGCAGAAGAAACAGAACAGTGAAGGTTGTTCACTCTCTGCTGATCATGTGCAACAGATGAACAGAACTAGGTACATAGTTGTTCTATCCTCTGCACCTTCAAAGTATATCTGGCACAGCTTGGTTAAACTGTGCTTCTGTTTCTCTTCAGTACTGAATCACAAAAATTGGGTATCTACCTTGCAGTGTATGTATTATGTCATATCAGATGTCTAGACATTGAGTACAACATCTGAATTCTGGCATACACCAGAATTTCAACATATATAATAATTGTGTGTTGTCTTAATAACAAATGAAGCATGCAGCTCAGATGGCCAAGGCGTTTGTGTATTGATCATTGGGACCTGGGTTCAAATCCCAGGTCCCCCAAAATATTTGTTTGCATTTTTCTTCATATGATCATGTACAGGTCTTACAAGAAGGCTCATCATACACCTCACAAATCAACGCGCCAAGTGGCCACTAACACCAATCTGATGGCTAGGAGGTGATAGTCCTCATGATCCCCAGTCAACGCTTGCACACCTGATCCAGAAAGTCCAACGTGGCTGAATGTACAAATGGGCTTCAGATTGCTAACAAAACCTCCAAAAGGGCCCATCACCCCCTGGTTTAATTATTTCTCTTCTTTTTTATTTTGTTTTCTTTTAATTATTTTATTAACTACTATTATTATTATTTAACTAACAAATAATTATTTTTATAATTAATTCAGAAAACAATATTTTTTTAATTATTATTAATTATTAATTTCATCTTAATTCATTATTTTGTAAATAAACACTAACATGAATTAATTTAGTTTAATTAGGTTTAATTTTAATTTTCTTTTACAATAAATAAAATAAATTAGACTTAGGGTTTTTTACTAACTTTTTACCTTTTCTTTTTATTTTCATCAAAAACATAAAAAACATAAAAAAATACTTTTTCTTTTAATTAATTAATTAATTAGTTATTAGGTTTAATTTGAATTAATTGCAACAAAAAGGACCAATTTCATTCTTTTCTCAAAAAAGGGTCAAAACCCTAAGGACGTCCCAATTCAATTCTTTCGCGCGCACTTTATTTATTTATTTCATTATTATTTTGACCATATTGATGTATCTGCTCCGAGAATGTAATAGATAATTAGGGCTTTTATCGCTTTCTTTTAATTTCTCGCTTTTATTTTCAAGGGTTATGTTTTTGGCGATGTAAATACCCGACACCTTGTAATAGCGTAGATTCATTTTCCGCAATTTATTTTCTGCAAATTATTAACTGTTAATTATGCATGCAAGACTTACCTGAAAAATAAAAATCAAAACGTAGCTCACCAATAACATGTACAAGATAATTTAAACTGAAACCTGACACACATGCACATGCCACTCCTAGGGTACGCTTCACTTGGTTGCCTCGAGGTGGTCATTGAGTATAGGGTGTTTTAGAGGTCGCCCTCCTGTCTAAAGATCCAGTTGCCTCGGATAAAAAGGATCTAGGACATTAGGGTTACCGCTAAGGCGTCCTACTATTGCTTTGGTGACCATACATGTCCCTATAATCGAATTGACCCGAATAACTCCAACGACGGTGCTACCTACTTCTCAATAGTGGGATAGTACTGTCTAAAGGACTCTTACACAGTTTAATTCCTTAGATTAGGTAGATTTCTCCTGGGTACTTGCTCTTTCAAAAAACAAAAACAACTTTTCGCACCTACACTTTCAAAAAGTTTTCAAACAAATACTTCATACACTCTTGAGGACTGATACAAGAGTTACCTAGTAGTTTTCAAAACGAACTTTTTTCAAAACCCACATACACAAGAAAAGCAAACAATTTTTGAAAACATAGTGAGCAAGTACCTAAGAGCCCGTGGATAACCACGGATAGGAAGGGTGCTAACACCTTCCCTTTCTATAAATCTACCTCCCGATCTGAGAAACATCTCGAAAAGGAATTTTGATGTGCTTTTGTCCTTTCCTTGTTGGAGAACATAAAAGACGGTGACGACTCTTGCTTACGGCGACATTTCGCGAACCAGCTTTAAAACAGTCAGTTCTATTCCCACCGATCACACACACCCTTTAAGACAAACAAACAAAATGGATCCCGTTGAGTACAACGGATGTGAGGGGTGATAATACCTTCCCCTTGCATAACTGACTCCCTTACCCTTTCTCTTGGTCGCAAGACCATCTTGTCCATTCCCTTGTGGTTTTATCGATATTTCCCCTTCCTTCGGGATAAATAAAGTTTGGTGGCGGCTCTGTGTTTTCTGCCAGTGGCTTCAACTGGTATTCTGAATATGGGTAGAAGATTTGGAGAAAGGTTGAAGCATCAAACTGATCTGACCTCTTCATCCAAGGAAGGGGAGAACCAAGAAGGGAAAAAAATACCCTAGTCCTGCAGTTTCTGACGATGATACTAATTACAATGATGAGCAATATCCTCCTGCTGAGGATAGATACAAGCAGTTGGAAGACCGTCTGAGTGCTATGGAAGTTCAGAAGATACCTGGTTTAGATTTCGGAGAATTGGGATTGGTGTCGGGAGTAGTCATCCCCCATAAGTTTAAAGCTCTGGGTTTTGCCAAGTATGGTGGAGTGTCCTGCCCAAAACTCCATCTCCGCTCGTATGTCAGGAAGATCCAGCCCCACACAGCTGATAGAAATTTGGGTGCATTTCTTTCAAGATAGTCTATCAGGGACTCAACTTGAATGGTTCTACCAGTTGGAGGGAGCCAGTGTCCGAAACTGGGAATATCTTGCTGCTGCTTTCTACAAGCAGTATCAGTATAATGCCGACCTTGCTCCCACTCGTACTCAACTCCAGGGTATGTCCATGGGTGCAGGTGAAGGTTTTAAAGATTATGCTAAAAAATGGAGAGACTTGGATGGGAGAGTCCAACCCCCTTTGTCTAATAGGGAGTTAGTGGATATGTTCCTTGGTACGCTGTCTGGCTCATTTTTCAATCACTTAATCGACAGCTCGTCATCTGGTTTCACCGAGTTGATTTTAACTGGAGAAAGGGTAGAAGCGGGAATTAGGAGTGGTAAAATACATAAGGATGCCTCCTCGAGTTCCACTAAGAAGCCCTTCGCTGGTAAGAAGGAAGCCAACACAGTCTATAGCCCGAGGGGCCAAAGCAGATCTGAGCACCGTCAAACGGTAAATGCTGTAGTGATACCAAAACCCGCAGTTTCTCCATAACGCAACAATCAACAAAGGGTGGAAAGACCACAGCGGCAGTTTACCCGCATCAGCATGACTTTGGCTGAAGTTCTACCTCATTTATTAAAATCCAACTTGGCAACCTTGAGAGAGGCTCCCAAGAATCCAAATACTACATCTCCCAGATACAGTCCCAACGCGCGGTGCGCCTACCATTCTGAGAGTCCGGGACACGATACAAATGATTGTTGGGCTCTAAGAAACAAAGTACAAGATTTGCTTGAAGCCAAGGAGATAGAGTTTGATGCTCCAGAAAAACCGAATGTTATAACCGCTCCCATACCCAAACATGGTCGTGGTATTAATGTTGTTGACACTGATTTGTTTGTGACCTCTGTTGAAGAAATTTCTACTCCCCTTATGACTGTTAAGAAGAATTTGCTTTTGGCCGGTTTATTTTCGGGTTATAGTGAAGGTTGCCACATGTGTTCGATTCTACCTTCTGGTTGCCGTTTATTGAAGTCAGGTGTTCAGCGCCTAGTGGATAATAAAGAGATTTTGTTCGAGAATATTGTGATCCCTGTTGTTCCCATTGAAGACATTGCCATTATAACCATTTCCGTGAATCCTTCCAAGGTTTCCTCGAGAAGACCTGTTAGGATTACACCTGTTCAAAGAATTTCTCTATTGATAATCACCGTTCATGGTCCCATCCCGTACACCTCAGACAAGGTTGTCCCATGGCATTATGGTGCTGATGTGTACTATCATGGCATTAGGAAAGACCGGAAGAATGAAGAAGCTGATACTGATGTCAATAATATTGTCGGGACTAGTAAGGTTACCCGAAGTGGAAGGGTCTTCTCTCCTGATATTTCTCCGAAGATCATCAAGCCTACTGTTATTCTAGCTGCTACTCCAACCAGCACTCCTAACATTTCTGCTATTCCTACTCCAGTTATTACCCCTGCTGCTGAGCCATCTGGGACTCGGGGCAAGGAAATTATAGGTGAGCCTGCCTGGACGGAGGCACCTAAGAAAATCATGGTGGAAGCCTCTAAACAAGAAATAGAGGAAATACTGAAAATTATTAAGAAGAGCGACTATAATGTGGTCGACCAGCTGGGGAAGACCCCATCAAAGATATCCATGTTGTCTTTGCTGTTGTGTTCTGAAGCCCATGCGAAGGCTTTGATTGCATTTCTCAAGACTGCGCATGTGCCGCAGGAAACTTTAGCAGATCAGTTCAAAGATTGTGTGGCCAGCCTGACTGCTGACAATGGGCTGGGTTTTTCAGATGTGGATCTGACACTGAAAGGAAGGAAGCATAATGATGCTCTGCATGTATCGATCGAGTGCAAGGGCACCACTATGGCTCATGTGATGGTAGATACCGGGTCTTCACTGAATGTTCTGCCGAAGAAAGCGTTAGATCGTTTGGATTGTGAGGGTTTGACTCTGAAGCCTAGTAACATTGTGGTAAGGGCTTTTGACGGATCAAAGAGAGTGGTGCACGGGGAGGTGGACATCCCTGTCAAAGTAGGTTCTCAGACTTTTGGGTCCACTTTCTATGTAATGGATATCAGGCCGTCGTATTCTTGCTTGCTGGGTCGTCCTTGGATCCATGAGGTTGGGGCAGTTACTTCCATGCTCCATCAAATGTTGAAGTATCCGGTGAAGTTAAAGATTGTCACAATGCAAGGTGAAGAAGAATATATGGTGAGTCACCTTAATTCCTTCCGCTACATAAAGATGGATGGGGAATTCATAGAAACTCCTTGTCAGAATTTCGAAGAGGTCCCTCAAATCTTGGCATCAACTGAAGTTACTACCGCCAAACCTCCGTTAAAGATGGCTTCTCTCAAGGACGCCAGGGATGTGGTTGAAGAAGGTGGGTGTACCAATTGGGGTAAGCTCCCTGATTTCACTCACAAAACTGAAAAATTTGGTTTGGGCTTTACTACAGGGGCTCAAAGGGATGTTAGGCGTGCTCAGGCTGGAAGACCTCCGCTACACATCAGCAATCGGGGAATTAATGCAATTGAAGACATTGACAGCTGGATCTACCCAACAACCAACGGTGGACCGAATAACTGGACGGTGAAGGACTTCATACCTGTTTCTTTTATTTCGCAGTAATTGACTCATTTGTTTTAAGATTTGTAATAAACAGTTTGAAACTTTACGGCTCGGTGCCTTGCCCGAGGCACCTTGGGTTTGCTTGTGAGGGCTATTATTTGTCATTTCATATATCACTAATAAAGCATTGGACGTTTCTTGCATATAGATTTTGCGCTCCTTGTTTTTCTTTTCTGTCTCTCACTTAATCAAAATAGCTATTCTCTTACACACACTCACGTATCATAATGCAGATCCATATCCACTCTGGATCCCGTTGATAGCAGCTCTGCTACTGCCAGTTATGACTTCAAAAATTCGATCAACCAAGCCGAGGACGAAGGTGAGGACGATTGTGAGGTGCCTGGAGAACTTGCTAGACTATTACAGTAGGAAGAAAGGGCCATACAGCCTCATGAAGAGCCAGTTAAGTCAGTAAATTTGGGTACAGAGGAAGACAGGAAAGAGGTTCAAATAGGTGCAAATCTAGAGCCCAGTGTCAAACAACGGTTAATACAGATACTACACGACTATGTTGATATCTTTGCCTGGTCCTATGAAGACATGCCTAGTTTGGACACTGATATTATGGTACATCGACTGCCGACTAAAGAAGACTGCCCTCCGGTAAAGCAAAAGGTCCGCCGTATGCGCCCTGAAATGTGAGAGAAAATCAAGGCGGAGGTCATGAAACAGTTCGACGCAGGATTCTTAGCTGTCACTTCCTATCTGCAGTGGGTTGCTAACATTGTTCCGGTACCTAAGAAGGGAGGTAAGGTACAGATGTATGTAGAATACAGAGATCTGAATAAGGCAAGCCCCAAGGATGACCTCCCACTTCCTCACATTTATGTTCTAGTCGACAACATCGTGCAGCGTAAGATCTTCTCCTTCATGGATGGTTTTTCTGGCTACAACCAGATCAATATGGCTCCTGAGGACATGGAGAAGACAACCTTCGTTACACAGTGGGGCACCTTCTGTTATAAGGTAATGCCTTTTGGGTTGAAGAATTCTGGGGCAACTTATCAGCACGCCATGGTTGCTTTGTTCCACGATATAATTCACCATGACATCGAGGTTTATGTTGATGACATGATAGCCAGGTCCCAGACTAAGGAAGATCACCTTGATCATCTCCAGAAACTATTTGACAGGTTTAAGACGTACAAGCTGAGGTTGAATCCGAACAAGTGTACCTTCGGGGTAAGGTCTGGTAAGCTTATGGGTTTCGTCGTCAGTGATAAGGGTATTCAGGTGCACCCTACAAAAGTAAGAGCCATACAAGAGATGTCAATCCCACGCACAGAGAAGAAAGTTAGAGGTTTCTTGGGACGTCTGAATTACATCGCCAGGTTCATTTTACATCTGACTGCTACTTATGAGCCAATCTTCAAGCTGCTGAAGAAAGATCAAGTGGTAAAATGAAATGATGAATGCCAGACTACTTTTGAAAGAATCAAAGAATACCACCAAGAACCACCAATTTTGATGCCTCCAGTTGAAGGAAGACCTTTGATATTATACTTGAAAGTGCTAGACAATTCAATGGGGTGTGTGCTGGGGCAGCATGACGAGTATGGGCGAAAAGAGCACGCCATTTATTACCTTAGCAAAAATTTTACCGACTGTGAGACCCGATACTCATTGCTCGAGAAAACTTGCTGCACTTTGGCATGGGCTGCTCGCCGACTGAGATAGTATATGCTGACTCACACTACCTTGTTAATATCAAAGATGGATCCGATCAAATATATTTTCGAGAAGCCCACCTTATCCGGAAGAATAGCAAGATGGCAGATGATCTTAACCGAGTACGACATCCAATAAACAACCCAAAAAGCAATCAAGGGTAGTGTATTGGCAGATCATTTGGCGCATCAGGCCGTAGATGACTATCAATCCATGAATTTCAAGTTCCCGGATGAGAATATCATGTTTGTAACCGACTGTGAAGAACCTGGACCGGATGAAGGACCCGAGGAGGGATCCTGATGGTCTATGTATTTTGATGGAGCCTCGAACGCATTGGGTAATGGCATTGGCGCTGTAATTATATCTCCTGAGGGATGTCATACTCCGTTCACCGCCCGATTATGTTTCAACTGCACCAACAACATGGCGGAGTATGAAGCATGTATTATGGGTCTTCGAGCTGCTATTGACCTGAGGATTAAGTTCTTAAGTGTATTCGGGGATTCTGCTCTGGTGATAAGTTAGATCAAAGGCGAGTGGGATACGAAGCACCCGAATCTTATTCCTTACAAAGAGTACGTACTGAAATTGCTCCCACACTTTGAGGAGATAACCTTTGAACATTTCCCATGAGAAGAGAATCGGTTGGCGGATGGGCTAGCTACCATGTCTTCTATGTTCAAAGTTAGGTGGGACAATGAAGCTCCCCAAATTACCATTGAGAGGTTGGACGAACCCGCACATTGCTGTGACATTGAGACTGAAGAGGTAGAAGATAAACCATGGTTTCACGAGGTAAAAAGGTATCTTGAGGCTCAAGAATACCCCGAGGGTGAATCTGTTAATGATAAGAAGTTTCTGAGAAGGTTCGCTGCGAAGTTCTTCATCAGTAATGGAATCCTCTATAAGCGTAACCATGATTCAACCTTACTGCGGTGTGTAGACAAGAGCGAGACAGAAAGGATCATGGCAGAGTTACATGAAGGTACCTTCGGAACTTATTCCAGTGGACATACCATGGCGAAGAAGATCCTACGAGCAGGATATTACTGGTCAACTATGAAAGCCGATTGTTATCAGTACTCTCGAACCTGTCATAAGTGCCAAGTCTATGCTGATAAGGTACATGTACCTCTGGTTCCCTTAAACATTTTGACGGCTCCCTGGCCCTTTGCAATGTGGGGCATTGACATGATCGACGAAATCAGACCTACCACGTCTAACGGGCATCGCCTTATTCTAGTAGCCATTGATTACTTTACAAAGTGGGTTGAAGCCGCTTCCTTTGCTACAGTAACCAAGAACATCGCGGCGCGGTCTATCTAACACAATCTGATTTGTCGATATGGTGTACTAGAGAGGATTATCACTGACAATGGTACAAATCTCAATAAAACAATGATCACCGAGCTCTGTAAACAGTTCAAGATACAACATCATAACTCTTCTCCCTACCGACCAAAGATGAATGGGGTTGTTGAAGCAGCTAACAAGAACATCAAAAAGATTGTACAGAAGACGACGGTGACAAATAAAGACTGGCACAAGATGTTACCATTCGCCCTTCATGGATACCGTACCTCAGCACGGACGTTGACAGGGGAAACACCCTACTCTTTGGTGTATGGCATGGAGGCAGTCCTACCCATCGAAATCCAGATACCCTCTCTCAGGATTATGAAGGATGCGGGTTTGAACAAAGACGACTGGATCCAAACTCGACTTGATCAGCTGAACCTAATCGATGAAAAGAGACTTACTACTATCTGTCGTGGTCAGACATATCAAAAGCGAATGATCAAGGCTTTTAACAAGAAAGTCAGATATCAAGAATATCGAGTCGGGGATCTAGTGGTCAAACGCATCATACCACCGCAAGGTGATCCCAGGGGCAAATGGACCCCCACATACAAAGGGCCATTTATGGTTAAGAAAATGTTCTCGGGTGGAGCTATGATTCTAACCACCATGGATGGTGACGACCTTCCTCACCCATTCAATGCAGACATAGTGAAAAGATACTACGCATAATCAAAGACCCACTAGGTTGACTGGCCTAGGCAAAAATAAGGGCTTCCTGGCGAACCAAAAGGGTTCGGGCAAAAGTAAGGGATGAAAATGAAAAAAACTGTACACTCGGCAAGTCGAAAACCTGAAAAGGCGACTTGGGCAAAAAAGGGTATCCATGTGGACTAAAAACCCGAGAGGGCGGTCCAGGAAAAATTTAGGGATTGAAGCGTAACACTATGTCTCATTGGATCATCTTGCAACTAGACTTAGGTATCAACTATCAAGCTCGGACAACGCCAATCAATTTGATCAACCTTCGGCTAAGCAGCAGGGTGATGAGACACTTGAAGATATAAAGACAATAGCAAAGTTGGAACCCAATGGGGTCATTTCACATAGCTGTTCTTTTTTCTTTCTTTTACACAAATTGTATAATTTCTGTCTTTTGGCGGCGTTCTCTTACTAGGACGTCAGCCTCTTTGTACAAAAATGCCTATTACGGGTCAACTTCAAAAATCAATACAATTCATTTTCACAAGAAATTTCAAATTGTTTTTCTTTTTCTGTTTTGTTTTGTAAGAACGTCCAATGATTCATTTTTGATATATGCATTTGAAAATAATTGCTGCTCATAAATATTTATATGAGAAACAAAAGACAATTACCCATAATGCTAGAAACAGGGAAAACAAGAAGTGCCCAAACCTTACAGTTACTCTGCCCATCAGGTATCAGGATAGAGCCAACTGGAGAGCATGAGTGGTGGTACATACACTCCCCACAGAGTAAAAAGTATCCAAGGACAGTGATGTTAGCTTTCCTGAATAGGACATAACTCCCCCTAGCTGAAGTTCACAATCGCGAGTGGGTCAGTAAATTTTCCCCCAAGCAGAGTTTATTTCTCTATGTGATCGATGGAAATAGAACTGACTGTTTTAAAGCTGGTTTGCGAAATGTCGCGGTAAGCAAGAGTCGCCACCGTCTTTTATGTTCTCCAACATGGAAAGGACAAAAGCACAGCAAAATTCCTTCTTTGAGATGTCTCTCGGTTCGGGAGGTAGATTTATAGAAAGGGAAGGTGTTAGCACCCTTTCTATCCGTGGTTATCCACGGGCTCTTAGGTACTTGCTCTTATGTTTTCAAAATTTGTTTGCTTTTCAAATGTGTGTGGGTTTTTGAAAAAGTTTCGTTTGAAAAATTTCTAAGTAACTCTTGTATCTGTCCTCAAGAGTGTATGAAAAATTTGTTTGAAAGCTTTTTGAAAGTGTTAGTGTGAAAAGTATTTTTTGTTTGTTTGAAAGAGCAAGTACCCAGGAGAAATCTACCTACTCTAAGGAATTAAGCTGCGTAAGAGTCCTTTAGACAGTACTATCCCACTATTGAGAAGTAGATAGCACCGTTGTTGGAGTTATTCGGGTCAATTCGATTATTAGGGACAGTGTGGTCACCGAAGCAATAGTAGGACACCTTAGAAGTAACCCTAATGTCCTAGATCCTTTTTATCTGAGGCAACCGTTTCGAGGCAACTGGATCTTTAGACAGGAGGGCGACCTCTAAAACATCTTATACTTGACGACCACCTTCGAAGGCAACGAGTGAGGCGTACCCTAGGAGTGGCATGTGCATGTGTGTTGTTTCAGTTTATATTTATCTTTAAACATGCATCATTATGAGCTACGAGTTGATTTTATTTGTCATACAAATCTTGTCATGCATAATTAATAGTTTAATAATTTGCGGGAAGTAAATTGCGGAAAATTAAATCTAAGCTATTACAAGGCGTCGGGTATTTACATCGCCAAAAACAAACCCTTTAATTTAAATTGCGGAAAGTAAAATAAAGCGGTAAATAATTAAAGTCCTAATTAAAAGCTATTATATTCTGGGAAACAGATACAATAATATGATAAAATGGATCGCGTGCGAGAAATTAAATCAGATGCGAGTTTTTGGGTGTTGACCCTCTTTTGAAAGAAAGTGATTTTTTTGGTTATTTTTGAATTAAATGGAATTAAATTAAATGAACAATTAAATTAAATTAAATAATGAAAATATTTTTGGATTTTTGAGTTTTTAAAGAAATAAAATAAATTGAATTAATGCTAATAAAAACCTAATATTCTAAATTGATTTTAAATATTGCAAAAAATATCAAAAGTTAAATCTAATTAAAACTAAATTGATTAAATTAATTTATTTACAAAAATAAAAGTGATGAAGTTAATTTTAATAAATAAAATATTTTTTGTGTTTTTGATTTTATTAGGAAAAATGTTAATTGGTTAGTGATTAATAAAAATAATAACGATTAATTAATTAAAGGAACATAATACAAATAGAGAGAGTTTAGGAGTATACGAGCCTGATTGGAGGGGTGAAACAGTTATTGGCGTCATGTGTAAACTGTTTTGTTTTGGCCATTTGTGTGTTGGCCTTTGGCCATTTGTGTTCTGGCTTTTGGCCATTTGTGTTCTGGCCTCAACGTTCCTTAACCTTCTCAGGATGTCTGTCTCGCCATGTATTGGTGTCATGTGTAAACTGTTCTGGTTTGGCCATTTGGCTTTTGGCCATTTGTGTTCTGGCCTCAACGTTCCTTAATGAACCTGCATGGGATCCTGTCTAAAATCTGCAGTGTTGAATCTCATGAACACATTAAATAAAATCATAAAATGCAAATAAAGTCAATATATGAAGAAATTTAATGTTTAGGCACAATATGGCATGTATGAATGATTATACCCTTTTGATTATGGAGATCAAATAAACTTTACCCTTACTGGAAAAGTAGTGACATGAATGCTTTTATGCCCTTTTGATCATGGAGATCAAGCCAGCCTTACCCTTACTGAAGAAGTAGTAAGATGTTGGTTTGTAACTGAGATGACTGGTTTGTAGTGAGAGATGAATTTGTAATAAGGATTTCAAGGTTTTAGGGTTTTAGGAAGAATTTGATATTCTGACAGTGTTGTGGCAAGTTTTTTTTCTCTCTCTTTATTTGTGTGAAAAGAATGTGATTATATAATGAAAATTAGTGTAAAGAAAATGGGCTTTGAATGTGCAATTAGGCCTCCAATGTTCACTTGAGTTCGTCACTTTCCAGGCTAAATCGCAGGGACTTAAGTGCAATTTTTGAAGTTGAAATGTGAAAACAAAATGTAGCCGACATCGATAACTAACTCCTGTCCGAAAATCGGCTCAATCCGATAAACGGTGAATTAGTTATGAATTTTTGAAGTTTCAGCTCATACAAACTTATTTTGGGCTCCAGTGTCGACTCTGACACGTTCTTCAATAAAAAACTGGTATTGATAGGAGCATAATCCGGTCTCGACTTTTGAAGCAAAGTTGTAGATCTATGAGTCAGTGACCTTGTGTAAAAATATGAGCCAAATCCGATAAAAATTGACCGAGTTATGAATTTTTGAAGTTTCGGCCCAGATGAAATAATATTCAGCATTCAGGATTTTCAGCGTGTCACGCACTCTGAGCAAAAAACGAAGGCCTTTTGAATACCGTTTGAACTTAATACCTTCTGCGGAAATGTAGCCAACTCAATTTGTGAAATTTTGGCGCCGGAACCAGCTCGATACAATGAAAATCGACCAAGTTATGATTTTCTGAACATGACGCAAATAAACTTATGTCACAAATTTTCTGTACGAAAATACTTGATAAATCCACATTTTTGAAGACCTTCTGATCGAAATTGGCTTCCAGCTGTGAGAGACAAAAACGTAGATAATATCAAGACGGAATTTTGGCCACCGGAACGGGTTCAAAACGAGTTACGATCTTCAAGTTATGAATTTTTTAGCGCGTAAAAACTACACTTTCAGCACACTTTTTCACCATATTTCTTCAAGAAAACTCACACATTCGGATATCTTCTTTAAAGAATTGACTCTTGAGTCGAACCTGAATTTGAGAATATGTTATCAGAGATATCTTGGTGAAAGAACACCTGAATATGACGCGCCGGATTGGACTTGTGAATTTTTCTTGAAATGTTTTGAGAAATATGGGAGGGTAAATTTTGGGGTACAACAGTTGCCCCTGTTCAATCTTCTTAGACCTGAGGATGTAGATTGGCTTGCGTGCCTTTCGTGATCCGAAGGTGGAAGATGATTGAACACTAAAGTGCCCAGAAATTTGCACTCGCATAGTAGAATATCAGCAATGTGATGTCGGGAATGGGCTTATAGATGCCATTTGGAAGTGTAGTGGATAGGAGGATGGGCTTATAGATTCCATCTGAAGATGTGACAGAACCTTGTTGGGAATGGGCTTATAGATGCCATTTGGAAATGTAATGGATAGTTAAATCTGAATAAGAAATAGAATAGCTTCTGTGTCTGGAGCATATCTAGTCTATATCTGATTGATGACGTCTGAAAAAATAGTAGAATGACCGCCGTGTCTGGGGTATATCCATATTGTATCTGAGTGAGTGACAGAATGTCATCCGAATCTGGATCGTATCTGGACTGTCTCTTGAAGGAATATGGACTAAACAATAGAATATCCTCCGGGTCTGGAGCGTCTCTAAGTTGTCTTTAGAAGTTTGAATCTGAATAAGCAGTAGAATAACATCCGGGTCAGGAGCATCTCTAGGCCATCTCTGGAGAGAAATCTGAATAAGCAGTAGAATATCATCCGCGTCGGGAGCATCTCTAAGCTATCTCTGAAAGGGAATCTGAATAAGCAATAGAATATCATCCGCGTCGGGAGCATCTCTAAGTTATCTCTGAAAGGGAATCTGAATAAGCAATAGAATAGCGTCCGGATCTGGAGCATTTCCGAGCCATTTCTGGGAAGAAACTTCGAATAAGCGATAGAATAGCATCCGGGTCCGGAGCATCTCTAAGCTATCTGAGAGGGAATCTGAATAAGCAATAGAATAGCATCCATATCTGGAGCATTTATAAGCTATCTCTGGAGAGAAAATCTGAATAAGCAAAAGAACAACATCCATATCTGGAGCATTTCCCAGCTATATCTGAAAGGAAACTCTTGAATAAGCGAAAGAATAGCATCCATATCTGGAGCATTTCCAAGCTATCTCCGAAAGGGAATCTGGAATAAGTATCAGAATGTAGCCATATCTGGGTCGCATCTGAACCATCTCTAGAAGGGAATCTGGAATAAGTATCAGAATGTAGCCATGTCTGGATCGCATCTAAACCATCTCTAGAAGGACATCTCTGAATAAACAATAGAATAGAATCCGTGGTTGGAGCATCTCTAAGTTATCTTTGGAGAGCAACTCTGAATAAGCAAAAGAATAGCATCCATATCTGGAGCATCTCTAAGCTATCTCTGGAGAGAAAATCTGAATAAGCAAAAGAATAGCATCCATATCTGGAGCATTTCCCAACTATATCTGAAGGGAACCTCTGAATAAGCGATAGAATAGCATCCGTGTTTGGAGCATTTCCAAGCTATCTCTGAAATCTCTTTAATGTAGATATGCCCTGGCTAGATACATGTATCGAATCCACAATCAATCACTCACAGGTATGCCCTGGCTAGATACAGGTATCGAATCTGGAATTGCGATAGTTGATAGTAATCATCTTTGGATTGACCTTTTTCTTGAAAAGGCAAAACATCAGTTGTATGCAATGTCATGATGTATGAAATGCATGATGTCATGATGTTCAGAGAATAAATGAGATTGTGTGATATGATGCGTGTATGCATGCATTATGTATGTAAATGTTTATGAATTGTATTTTCGTCCCGGAAAATAAATCCTTGACGAATGCCGGGAAGTTAAATCCTGGGCTGATGTTGAAGAGTAGAGTTCTTCATTTCCGCTGGGGGATGATGGTTGCAAGAATAAACCGGTAGGAGAAGATGACTCTGTTGGGGAATAAACTTGTTGGAGAGATTACTCTGCAGGGAAATACTCTGTGGGAAGAGATACCTTGCTGAGGTTTTGATGATAACTCCGCTGGGGATACCGTTGATATGTTTTGTTGGAAGATTTGATGAACTCCGCTGAGGATAGGAAGAACTTTGCCAAGGACGATCTTTCTGTGGTAATTAGCTGAGGATAACCCAGTTATAAGCCCTGGTGGGGAATAACCTTTGAATAGAGCCGGGGAGATGCGTTCGTACTTTGCAGGGGAGAAGCTTCCAGAATCTACTGGGGATAAGCTTCCTACTGGGGAGATTGATTCAACTCTCCTGGGGAGACTTTGAACTGCACTGGGGAATAGCTCCACTGGGGTGTCTAGTGTTCCGCCGGGGAACAATCTTATATCAAGACTGCTGGGGATGCTTGCTTAGGAACATCTGTATACTCCGCTGGGGAGTATTGAGATTTTATGGGAATACCCAACTTCCTTAAGGCTGATAGTAGACTAACTCTGCTTGGGGAGCGTATCGCTGACTTGCTAGGGATATTGTGCCTTTTCAGGGCTGATGGGAGACCAACTCTGCTTAGGGAGTGTTGCTGAATCTGTCTTACTCTGCAGGGAGTGAAGGTATCTTGGTTGCATTATTCAGCCGGATCTACCTTGTACCTTGGTGGATAGAGCAACCAGATCGCTTAGACAATTCTTATTGCCCCAGTTTCTGCGGGAGAAGGTACCTGTGGAGGTTCTTGATGACTGCCGATTGACAAATCTTCTTCTGGTAGGCAAGTGACGAGGTAACGGGACATAGTCGTACGCTTTGATCCCTAATTTTTGCCTGGACCGCCCTTTCGGGTTTTCAGTCCACCGGGATACCCATTTTTGCCCAAGCCGCCTTTTCAGGTTTTCGACTTGCCGGGTGTACGGATTTTTCATTTTCATCCCTTATTTTTGCCCGAACCCTTTTGGTTCGTCGGGAAGCCCTTATTTTTGCCTATGTGTGTCAACCTAGCGGGTCTTTGTTTGTGCGTAGTATTTTTTCGACTATATCCATGCTCTCAGGATGTAGGGAGGTGCCCCTGTTGGTAGTGTTTTGCCATGCCACCAGAAGATGTTTGATCAGGCAAGATTCGTAGCTAGAACTCATGTCCAATGCCCTAGATGACTCAGGCGGAGATTTGCCCCTTGATTGGAGGTGCTTTTGTTCATTAGACATTCGTCGTGCGAACTTCTATGCTGTTCAAACAAATAGTCATATGCAAGAAATGTTATATTAAAAATGCAAAGCTTATGTCTGTCTTGAAGTTTTTGAAAATGCATTTTTTTTCATAAAAACAAGTGAATTTTTTGTAAACTGTGATGTCAACTCGTTATTTTACCGCAAGCCTTAAGGAGTCAGGATACCTTTCGTAACAGTATGCTTTCGAACTAACCCATGCTTCAGCTAGGACTTTTAAGGGTTGTAACGTGGCCTGGTTCACGGTTTAAGAAACAAAGGATAAAGGCTCAAATTTTATTTGTACCCACCCGCTCTTCGTGATGTTCTTCAAACCTAAACTCAGATGATCATGCGTTAGACCTTGTTTGAGTCTTTGTCCTGATGTTCCAATGATGGTTCGGATACTGACAGTTTATTTTGAATAGGCAGTCATTTCTTTTTTGTTGTTGTTGAGGGTTTGTAGGACCTCTTTCTCTTCTTCTTTTTTTTATTTTGTTATCCCTGTTTTTTGCCTGAACTGTTTCTTTTTGAATTTACAGTCAGCGGGATGCCCCAGTTTTGTAAGTCTCCTTCATAGGTTTTGACTTAATGGGCTTTTATTTTGAGAAATGATGACTGCCTGTCTTTATGATTATTCGGAACCATCACTGTCTCTTGTTTTGGAAGGACCTCTTTGGTGTCATTCGTTGTGCACTTGGATCAACTGAGAGAACTACCCTGCCCCAGGTTATGATTAAGGGTTTTAATTTTCGAAAAGAAAAACTCCTACTTCTTTGGCTCAAAGGGGTTGACGAGGGATTATCTTCGTTATAACTCCATTGTTTAGGAATTGAAACAATGCATGTACCTCATCAGCGGGGTCTGTTCAAAAGCATACTGTAAAGATCGTGGTATCGTTTTCGTCATCCTCCCTCAAGAGGCTTAGAATTATTAATTGAGAGTTAATCATCACAAATATGAAAGTAATTTGAATATAGTGAATACGAATGGATTAATTCAAAACAGACATATGTGATGCATTAATGGAATAAAAGAGTTTGCTATGACATTAATTGTTTGTGTAAGCAAAGAAAAATACAACTCGGAAATTCAAATAAAACAAAAGCCTTCAGTGATTTGGCAAAGGAGCAGTGATTATGTTTGGAGTCTCTGGTGCTTCAAACTGGATTTCCTTGGCGTCAATCATGTCTTGGACCTTGTTCTTCAGAGCCCAACAGTTGTCCGTAGTATGCCCCGGGCTATCAGAATGGTATGCACACCTTTCATTGGGATGATAGTTCGGAGCAGAAGTGTTTGGATTCCGGAGAGGAGCCCTTAAGGTAATCAGCCCTGCCTTCAACATTTGCTGTAGCGCTTGATCCAGTGACATGTTGATCTTGGTGAACTATCATTTGGGTGCGACCTCCTTACGTTGCTGCCCCTGTCTTTGCTGAGCAGGCATAGGATTAGAGATTTGGGTTGCCCCCACATGTTGATCATGACGGCCTTTTTTACCATGCACAGTGTTGGACTCTTTCTTCCCGTGGTAAGGCTTTTTATGAGCATCAGAAGGCGTAGCTTCCTGAATCTTCCCGCTTTTAATGCCAGCTTCAATTCTCTCCCCATTCAAGATCAGATCTGTAAACCCAGCAGAAGAATTCCCAATCAGGTGGTTGAAGAATGGACCAGACAGGGTCCCCAGAAACATGTCCACGAGCTCACGGTCGGTCAAAGGTGGCTGCACCCTTCCAGCCAGGTCTCTCCACTTTTGCGCATATTCCTTGAATCCTTCACCCATCCCTAGTGACATACCCTGGAGTTGGGTACGCGTAGGAGCGAGGTCGGAATTATATTGATACTGCTTATAGAACGCAGTAGCCAAGTCTTCCCAGGTACAGATACTGGCTCCATCCAACTGATAGAACCACTCGAGTTGAGTCCCTGCCAGACTATCCTGAAAGAAGTGAATCCACAATTTCTTGTCGGCCGTGTAGGGCTGGATCTTCCTTATGTATGAACAGAGGTGCAACTTAGGACAGAAGGCCCCGTCGTACTTTGCAAAGGCAGGTGCCTTGAACTTGTGTGGGATCACCACCCCGGAGGATAGACCTAGATCTTCGAATTCTAGGCCGAGCACTTTCTGTATCTCCATAGCACTTAGCCGATCTTCTAGATGTTTATACATGTCCTCAGCTGGAGGGTACTGTTCATCATTGTAATCGGTCTCGTTGTCGGAGACCACTGGACTAGGAACCTCTCCCTCTTGGGGACTGTCTTTCCCAACAGACGGGGTAGTCAGCTCAGCTTCATTTTGTGATCCATTCCCCGATTTGCGTCTAGGGTTGAACAGCACAGTCCTCTTCTTCTTCTTCTTCATAAGCAGAGTCTTCAATTCCTGTTGACCTTGGGCTAAGCTCATAACCATCTCTTGGAACTGGGCATTCTGGGCCTGGAGGGCCTTGATAGCTTGTTCATTGGATGATTCAAGATTCATGATGATTACTGAAATAAACAGCGAAGAAGATAAGTGACCTGTCAAAAGGGTACCTGTGATGCAATGATATGTATAATATGCATGCAATGTTTTCAAGGATCTCGCGGGGTAAACAAGAAAATTGTTAGAGTTGGGATCCGGTAGCTTGATTGAAGGAACTGCATATTGTAGAGAGTCCTTCTTCAAGAGTCAAGGCTCACCATATCGAGTGGATCATAGCCCCTGACAACCTTGGCTAGAGGAAAATAAATCCCCTTTGCCCCTTGCTAGATAGTTGGTTCATTATGACCTGCATCACAAACCCTTGAGATCCTTGAAATGGATTAGTCTTTATGTAGGATGTATGCAATGGCATGATGGTATGATGTTATGCTATGCGTGGAGTAGGTAAACCCTGTTATGAGTCCAGATTAAGGACTGTAAACAAAACCTGCAAGAAGCTCAAATGTCAGATAACAAGCATGCAAGTAGTCAAGTTTTAAGACACACAAGTCACACCAGATAGCCCTTAGAGTTTAGGCCAGCATGAAGTTTAGGTACTACCCTCTTGAAGTTGGTGGGCTCAAAAACCTGTCCTATCAAAAGTAACCGGGTTCTAAGGAGCTCAATATCATTGGGTTGTTTTCTATGTTCATTGTTTTGATTTAGCCACTGGACTGGCGACCAAAATATTCCAAGAAAACAACCCTCAATGAGTGTAGTATCGAGTATCTACCAACTTCGGACTGCACCAAAGTTGGTCATCTCACTACCCTAAAGAGGCCAGGATGGTCAAGTAAGGTTCCTAAGGTCAGTTGATGCTTCACGACACCACGCGGCGGCCCCGTACTCTCCTTGACTTGACTCAAGGGTTACCGGTACTCACCAAAGTGCCACATCAATGTAGCAACTGCTTCAACCGTGTCAGTATACCCCGCACAGTTCCCTCACAGTTTGTTGCTACCTAAAAGGTTTCCCCCAGATCCGGGTTAGGATCTATGAAACTCCCAAAACAGGCCCACAATATTAAAGCAATCAAAACAGGCAATTGAAAACATAAGTATGATCTAATCTTAAGGTACACCTCACTTTATAAGTATCCCCAGCAGAGTCGCCAATTCTGTGATCGGTGGAAATAGAACTGACTGTTTTAAAGCTGGTTTGCGAAATATCGCGGTAAGCAAGAGTCGCCACCGTTTTTTATGTTCTCCAACATGGAAAGGACAAAAGCACAGCAAAATTCCTTCTTTGAGATGTCTCCCGGTTCGGGAGGTAGATTTATAGAAAGGGAAGGTGTTAGCACTCTTTCTATCCGTTGTTATCCACGGGCTCTTAGGTACTTGCTCTTATGTTTTCAAAATTTGTTTGCTTTTCAAATGTGTGTGGGTTTTTGAAAAAGTTTCGTTTGAAAAATTTCTAAGTAACTCTTGTATCTGTCCTCAAGAGTGTATGAAAAATTTGTTTGAAAGCTTTTTGAAAGTGTTAGTGTGAAAAGTATTTTTTGTTTGTTTGAAAGAGCAAGTACCCAGGAGAAATCTACCTACTCTAAGGAATTAAGCTGTGTAAGAGTCCTTTAGACAGTACTATCCCACTATTGAGAAGTAGGTAGCACCGTCGTTGGAGTTATTCGGGTCAATTCGATTATTAGGGACAGTGTGGTCACCGAAGCAATAGTAGGACACCTTAGAAGTAACCCTAATGTCCTAGATCCTTTTTATCCGAGGCAACCGTTTCGAGGCAACTGGATCTTTAGACAGGAGGGCGACCTCTAAAACATCCTATACTTGACGACCACCTTCGAAGGCAACGAGTGAGGCGTACCCTAGGAGTGGCATGTGCATGTGTGTTGTTTCAGTTTATATTTATCTTTGAACATGCATCATTATGAGCTACGGGTTGATTTTATTTGTCATACAAATCTTGTCATGCATAATTAACAGTTTAATAATTTGCGGGAAGTAAATTGCGGAAAATTAAATCTAAGCTATTACAAGGCGTCGGGTATTTACATCGCCAAAAACAAACCCTTTAATTTAAATTGCGGAAAGTAAAATAAAGCGGTAAATAATTAAAGTCCTAATTAAAAGCTATTATATTCTTGGAAACAGATACAATAATATGATAAAATGGATCGCGTGCGAGAAATTAAATCAGATGCGAGTTTTTGGGTTTTGACCCTCTTTTGAAAGAAAGTGATTTTTTTGGTTATTTTAGAATTAAATGGAATTAAATTAAATGAACAATTAAATTAAATTAAATAATGAAAATATTTTTGGATTTTTGAGTTTTTAAAGAAATAAAATAAATTGAATTAATGCTAATAAAAACCTAATATTCTAAATTGATTTTAAATATTGCAAAAAATATCAAAAGTTAAATCTAATTAAAGCTAAATTGATTAAATTAATTTATTTACAAAAATAAAAGTGATGAAGTTAATTTTAATAAATAAAATATTTTTTTGTGTTTTTGATTTTATTAGGAAAAATGTTAATTGGTTAGTGATTAATAAAAATAATAACGATTAATTAATTAAAGGAACATAATACAAATAGAGAGAGAGTTTAGGAGTATACGAGCCTGATTGGAGGGGTGAAACAGTTATTGGCGTCATGTGTAAACTGTTTTGTTTTGGCCATTTGTGTTTTGGCTTTTGGCCATTTGTGTTCTGGCTTTTGGCCATTTGTGTTCTGGCCTCAACGTTCCTTAACCTTCTCAGGATGTCTGTCTCGTCATGTATTGGTGTCATGTGTAAACTGTTCTGGTTTGGCCATTTGGCTTTTGGCCATTTGTGTTCTGGCCTCAACGTTCCTTAATGAACCTGCATGGGATCCTGTCTAAAATCTGCAGTGTTGAATCTCATGAACACATTAAATAAAATCATAAAATGCAAATAAAGCCAATATATGAAGAAATTTAATGTTTAGGCACAATATGACATGTATGAATGATTATACCCTTTTGATCATGGAGATCAAATCAACCTTACCCTTACTGGAAAAGTAGTGACATGAATGCTTTTATGCCCTTTTGATCATGGAGATCAAGTCAGCCTTACCCTTACTGAAGAAGTAGTGAGATGTTGGTTTGTAACTGAGATGACTGGTTTGTAGTGAGAGAGGAATTTGTAATAAGGATTTCAAGGTTTTAGGGTTTTTGGAAGAATTTAATATTCTGACAGTATTGTGGCAAGGTTTTTTCTCTCTCTCTTTGTTTGTGTGAAAAGAATGTGATTATATAATGGAAATTAGGGTAAAGAAAATGAGCTTTGAATGTGCAATTGGGCCTCCAATGTTCACTTGAGTTCGTCACTTTCCAGGATAAATCGCAGGGACTTAAGTACAATTTTTGAAGTTGAAATGTGAAAAAAAATGTAGCCGACATCGATAACTAACTCCTATCCGAAAATCGGCTCAATCGGATAAACGGTGAATTAGTTATGAATTTTTGAAGTTTCAGCTCAGACAAACTTATTTTGGGCTCCAGTGTCGACTCTGACACGTTCTTCAATAAAAAACTGGTATTGATCGGAGCATAATCCGGTCTCGACTTTTGAAGCAAAGTTGTAGATCTATGAGTCAGTGACCTTGTGTAAAAATATGAGCCAAATCCGATAAAAATTGACCGAGTTATGAATTTTTGAAGTTTCGGCCCAGATGAAATAATATTCAGCATTCAGGATTTTCAGCGTGTCACGCACTCTGAGCAAAAAATGAAGGCCTTTTGAATACCGTTTGAACTCAATACCTTCTGTGAAAATGTAGCCAACTCAATTTTTGAAATTTTGGCGCCGGAACCAGCTCGATACGATGAAAATCGACCAAGTTATGATTTTCTGAACATGACGCAAATAAACTTATGTCACAAATTTTCTTTACGAAAATACTTGATAAATCCACATTTTTGAAGACCTTCTGATCGAAATTAGCTTCCAGCTGTGAGAGATGAAAACGTAGATAATGTCAAGACGGAATTTTGGCCACTGGAACGGGTTCAAAACGAGTCAAGATCTTCAAGTTATGAATTTTTTAGCGCGTAAAAACTACACTTTCAGCATACTTTTTCACCATATTTCTTCAAGAAAACTCACACATTCGGATATCTTCTTTAAAGAATTGACTCTTGAGCCGAACCTGAATTTGAGAATACGTTATCAGAGATATCTTGGTGAAAGAACACCTGAATATGACGCGCCGGGTTGGACTTGTAAATTTTTCTTGAAATGTTTTGAGAAATATGGGAGGGTAAATTTTGGGGTACAACACTCTCACAAGCAGAAATTCAATCTCCAACAGAATTCAGTATCACCAGCAACAAAAATTCATCCCCGGTGGAGTTTATTTCTCCAAATCAGCAGATCTATCAATAGAGTATCTCCTCTCCAACAGAGTTATTCTCCCGCAGAGTTGTTCTCAAATAGAGTCTCTCCTTGGTAGAATATCCGTAAACGAGGGGTAAATCCCCAACATAGTCATCTTTGTTCACCATCCCCAACAAAAATAGAGGAACTATGGTTTTTTACAGCAGTCAAGAATACCATTTCTCATACTCTCCAAACAGCAGTCAGGGATTTATTTTCCCGGACTCAGTTTATTACGTCAGCATTTCATGTTCATACATCATGACATGTGCATACATTACATATAACATAATCTCAGTTATTTTGAGAACCTCATCACAATGAATCTCATGCATCGCACATAACTAACCCTGTATTTCTTTCAGGAAAGACAATTATTATCAATAATCTCCAGTAGGTTCATAATGGACACTCGAAGATAAACAGAGTAATCATCGATGCGAAAAATGCAAACTTACGCAAGTTCTTCCAGAAGTCTTACACAGACTCATCCCAAAGCAACCTTACCCAGGTTCCCTCTACAATTTTACCCAAACTCGTCTCGAAGTAACCCTACTATCCAGGTTCCTTCTCAAGCCCTACTATTCAGGCTTTCATATCGAAGTAACCCTAGTATCCAGGTTCCTTCTCACAGCTCTACTATCCAGGCTTTCATATCGAAGTAACCCTACTATCCAGGTTCCTTCTCACAGCCCTACTATCCAAGCTTTCATATCGAAGTAACCCTACTATCTAGGTTCCTTCTCAAGCCCTACTATCCAGGCTTTCATCTCGAAGTAACCCTACTATCCAAGTTCCTTCTCAAGCCCTACTATCTAGGCTTTCATATCGAAGTAACCCTATTATCTAGGTTCCTTCTCACAGCCCTACTATTCAGGCTTTCATATCGAAGTAACCCTACCATCCAGGTTCCTTCTCACAGCCATACCATTCAGGCTTTCATATCGAAGTAACCCTACTATCCAGGTTCCTTCTCATAACCTTACTATCCGGGTTCTTCCTCTCTTATTTCCAAACAGCGGTCCACCACACTGTAAGACCGGGACCCGACCAAACCTAATTGATTTCACATTTCCCCAGAAAGTCACGGTGCAGCATATACCCCGACCAGACACGCAATTCACTTCTGCTTCCCCAAATTGGACTTATTCCCCAGTAGAGTAACGGACAACTGAAGCTCCAAAAACTCTATTTCTCCCAAGACAGAGACCAGTATTTCCCAGCAAAGTCCTCCTCAACAACAGGTATACGGGTTCTCGCAAAGGAATCTCTTATGCGATCGACACCTCTTCGGATGGCATCTTTAAGCCCATCCTCGACCATCTTCAATCCTCAAACTTCCAAATGGCATCTGTAAGCCCATTCCCGATATCACAAATCAAGTGTCACTTCATGCGAGTGCAAATTTCTGGGCACTCTAGTGTTCAATCATCTTCCACCTTCAGATCACGAAAGGCAGACCAGCCAATCTACATCTTCAGGCTTAAGAAGATTGAACAGGGGCAGCTGTTGTACCCCAAAATTTTTCCTCCCATTTTTCTCAACACATGGCAAGTGAGTTCCCCAAATTGCTCAAGGAAGTTCAAGAGTTGACCAGACAAACTCTCTCCTAAGGCAGCATACCTCAAATTAGGGTTTATGTTTTCATCAAGATGTGTGAACCACAAAGGACTCAAATTCTCACCATTGTCCTAATATGTTCTCAAGATCTTCCATGTCAAGTTTCAAGCCTTGCAGAAGAAGTTTGCTCAATCAATTGCTCAAATGCCTGAAAATCAATTGTACTAGGTCAAAAGTCAACTGTGGCCCACATACCGTCAAACTTCAATATTTTTGGTCAACATCCTTATTTTGAAGTATTATTAATCATTTGATAAATGGTTGATCATTATTCCTCAAGGATTGCTCACAATTCATCAAAACCCAAAAGTTGCTAAATTAGGGTTTTGTAGGAAAAGTCAACTCAACTTTGACCAAGCATAACTTTCTCATACTTTATCATAAATGACCCATCCAAATCTCATTTTGAATAGAATGCAATTTCCTACAATTCATCTTCGTATCCCAAGTCCAAATTTTGCACTCACAACAAGATATGAATTTTGACATTATAGGTCCTTTTGAAAAGTCAACAAAAACACCTTTTGGGTCAAAGCTTCATACATGAACATGGAAGACTCAATTGAGATGACACCAAAAGGGTTGTTTAAAGGGCATCCTGATCTTTCTAAAAAGTCCAAGTCCACCTCTCTAGGGTCAAAATTGAGAGAGTTATGCATTGGCCAAGTTGACCATTTTTGCAAAATTGCCAAAAGTCAAATATACTCAAATGTGCATTTTTTGCTAAATGGGGTCAACTTTTTATGCTTGCACCTCAATTATAATGTGGTCCAATACTCAAATGTTCACTCACCCATATTGTGCTTCATTTTTCAATTTATTTTGATTTTTTATTAATTAAAAAGTGAATTAAATCAAATAAATGATGAAAATTAACAAAGATATGATTTGATTTGTTTTTTTGACAGTTTGGCAATCAAGATATGCTGAGTTTACAAGATCAAGTCGAATCAAGGGCAATTGGTACAAAAAGAGCATGATTGGCATGATTATGGAAAGATATCATATGGCTTAAAAATTAAATATTCCATTCATGAATTCTCAAGATTGGATTCAAAATTGTTAATCTAATTGGATTTAATACATATACTCAAGTTTGTGGAACCCTAAACACAAGAATTTTCGTGCACAACCTGCCTCCAAAAACCAGAACAAAACTTGAAAATTTCCAAGAAAAGTGTGAGACGAATCTCCTTCCACAGGCCAATTCAAGGTGTGTTGAGGTTCCCAATCGCTTGCTAGACATCTCAGGAAGCTAACAACATCCTTTGCAAGCTTCAAAACTCCCAGAAACGCGCGCTACGCCCCCCACAGTTTGACATATTTTTGCAATTTGATTATTATAATTCTTGCATCTTTAGCACTTTTAATTGTCATAGTTGTGATTATTATCGTGTTTGCAAGCTAACAGATTGGTTTAATTGCATTTTTTATGCTTGTACGTGATATTGCCATGGTTAGGGTTTTATGTTCTTGTTTAGGGGGTTTTTTTTACATGCAAAATTAGGCCTTGATTTTGGTACCATGATGCTCGTGAGGATGAGACGAGTTGATTGGTACCAATACTTGTCATTTATCTTGCTCGTATGCAATTTTGGAGATGAACAGGGTTATACCTATAGTGAATGTCTGTAGGTAAAAGTCTTGTTTGCTAAAATGATAGTCCAAGGAAGAAGACGCTTATGTGTCAGCCAGCCACTCGTCCGGTTGAATTTTACGTGTTTTAAAATAAGATCTTTTGCTTTTCTTATATTATATTGTATTATTATTATAATCACAACTAACCATCATAGCTCAGCTGGTAGCGTGGCATTGGATTTGAGTATAAGGACCTGGGATCGATCCCCAGGTCCCAACATTTGCTTCATATTATTTTTCTTCATGTGATCAGGTGCACTACAATCTCAAGCGCCCACCATATGCTATCAACGTCCATCCTTTGATCCAGCGTGCCATCAGATCCCATGCCTCTCCAATGAGAGACCACCATAGTCCTCAAGTCAACCCCCACACCAAATCAAGCATGGTCAAACAGGCTTGGAGCATCTTGGGCCCATAATTCAGATGTGCACACCCTGCATTTGCTAACATTATCAGGCCCAATTCTCAATTTCTCTTGATTTTTTGTTTCCTATTTTAATTTGTTTAATCATTTATTTTATTTTAAAATCAAATTTTTTTCATAAAATCATAAAATCATAAAATCAAGAATTCGCAAAAATTAGAATTAGGTTTTTTTAATCAAATTTAACTTAATTAGTTTAATTTAATTTAGGGAAATTTTAACTTGTTTTTTATAACTAAAACCAATTAGAAAAATCAGGGTTAAGTTCTTGATTTAATTCTTTTCTTCTTTCAAACAAAAAAAATACAAAAATAGGTTGTTTAGGTTATTTAATTTATTTTCAAAAAGTAAAATTAATTAGTAATTAGGTTTTTTTTTTAATTCAATTATTCATTATTTTCTCAAATAACAAAAACGACAAAAAACATTTTTTTCTTTAATCAATCGCAATTAGGTTTAGTTAAGGGTCAAAACCCTAATCGTCTCGTATTTAATTCGCTGCGCGCTTGTTGATTATTTTACCATTACTCTGTAACTGTTCATGGTTTGTAATAGTTTGATTTAGGGTTTTTATTTACTGTTCAAATCCCCGATATTTTGGCTATGTAATTAATCCCCCTCCCCGAAGCCTTGTAATAGCTAGGTTTATTTTCTTGCACTTTTAAATTCCCGCAAATATTTAACTGTCTAGATGTATGCTAATAGGATTGTATGGCAAGAATGCATGACAAATTAATACGGTTAGAAAACCCTAATGTGCAAAGATAAATAACTGAAACAAATCACTCGCACATATCACTCTTAGGGTATACTTTCACTCGGTTGCCTTTGGTAAACGATCATTAAGCATAGAGTGTCTTAGTGGTTGCCCTCCTGTCTAAAAAAGATCAAATGTCCCATTCGAATGTTGCCTCGGAAATGTTGCCTTGGAAATGTTGCCTCAAATATGATCTTAAGACTCTAGGGTTATTACTAAGGTATCCTAATATTGCTTTGGTGATCGTACGTCCCTTTCGAATTGACCCTTACAACTCCAACGATGGTGCTACCTATTTCTCAATAGTGGGATAGCGCTATCTAAAGGAAACAAGAATAAAAACAATCTTTTTTCGAGTAGGTAGATTCTAGTAGGTACTTGCTCAAATCAAAACCTTTTACACTTACACTTTTCAAAACAAATTTTCAAAACAACTTTGTCACATCCTTGAGGACTGATACAAGGGTTATCATGAAGTAAAGCTTTTCAAAACAAAGCACACAAATACAAGCAATTTAAATAATGAGCAAGTACCTAAGAGCCCATGGAAAACCATGGATATAAAGGGTGCTAACACCTTCCCTTTCTATAATCTACACCCCGTACTCAAAATCTCGAAAAAGGATTTTTTTCTGTACTTTTTCCTTTCCGATTGGATGAAATAAAAGTTGGTGGCGAATCTTACTTACCGCGACATTTTGAGAACAAAAAAACGCAAAACGCAAACCAGTATTAAACAGTCGGTTCTGCCACCGTATCACATCACTGTCATCTTTTGTACAATTTTCTTGATGTTCTTGTTAGCTTCTTTAACAGCACCATTCATATTCGGCCGATAGGGAGAAGAGTTATGATGATGTATCTTGAACTACTTACAGAGTTTGGTGATCGTCGTGTTATTGAGATTCATACCATTATCCGTGATAATTCTCTCTGGCACACCTTACCGACATATCATGTTATGCTTGATAAACTGCGCCACAACATTCTTGGTAATAGTAGCAATAGAGGCTGCCTCAACCCATTTCGTGAAGTAATCGATGGACACCAGGATGAAGCGATGCCCATTGGAGGCGGTGGGCCTGATTTCTCCAATAATGTCAATGCCCCATATTGCAAAGGGCCACGGAGCTGTCAAGACATTTAAAGGAACCGGAGGCACATGCACCTTATCAGCATAAATTTGGCACTTATGATAAGTTCGGGAGTGTTGATAACAATCTGCTTCCATAGTGGACCAAAAGTATCCTGCCCGTAGGATCTTCTTAGCCATGGTATGTCCACTGGAATGGGTTCCGAAGGTACCTTCATGTAGATCTGTCATGATTCTCTCTGCTTCGCTATTGTCTACACACCGTAGTAAGGTAGAGTCATGATTGCGCTTGTAGAGGATTCCATTACTGAGGAAGAACATCGCAGCGAACCTTCTCAGAAACTTCTTATCATTGACAGATGCCCCTTCGGGATACTCTTGAGCCTTGAGATACCTTTTGGCTTCGTGAAACCAGGGTTTGTCTTCCACCTCTTCAGTATCAATCTCACAGTAGTGCGCTGGTTCATCCAACCTTTCAATGGTGATTCGGGGAGCTTCGTTGTCCCACCTAACTTTGAACATAGAAGACATGGTAGCTAGCGCGTCCGCTAACTGATTCTCCTCTCGTGGGAAATGTTCAAAAGTTACCTCCTCAAAGTGTGGGAGCAATGTTAGTACGTGCTCTTTGTATGGGATGAGATCCGGATGCTTCGTATCCCATTCGCCTTTAATCTAACTTATCACCAAGGCTGAATCCCCAAAGATATTTAGGAACTTGATTCTGAGGTTAATAGCGGCTTTGAGACCCATGATGCAGGCTTCATACTCCGCCATGTTGCTAGTGCAGTTGAAACATAATCAAGCAGTGAAAGGAAGTGACAGCCCTCAGGGGATATGATTACAGCGTTGATGCCATTACCAAGCGCGTTCAAAGCTCCATCAAAGACCATAGTCCATCGGGATCCTTCTTCAGGTCCTTCATCTGGTCCAGGTTCTTCGTAGTCAGTCACCAGCATAACATTCTCGTCTGGGAACTCAAAATTCATGGACTGGTAGTCATCCACGGCCTGATGAGCCAAATGATAAGCCAATACACTCCCCTTGATTGCTTTCTGAGTTGTATATTGTATATCGTATTCAGTTAAGATCATCTTCCATCTCGCTATTCTTCTGGAGATTGTGGGCTTCTCGAAGATGTATCTGATTAGATCCATCTTAGATATCAACAAAGTAGTGTGGGTCAACATATACTGTCTTAGCCGGTGAGCAGCCCATGCCAAAGCGCAGCAAGTTTTCTCGAGCAATGAGTATCTTGTCTCACAGTCGGTAAACTTTTTGCTAAGGTAGTATATTGCATGCTCTTTTCGACCAGACTCGTCATGATGCCCCAACACACACCCCATTGAATTGTCTAGCACTGTTAAGTACAATATCAAAGGTCTTCCTTCAACCGGAGGCATCAGAATTAGCGGTTCTTGAAGGTATTCCTTGATCCTTTCGAAAGAAATCTGACATTCTTCATTCCACTTTACCACTTGATCTTTCTTCAAAAGCTTGAAGATGGGCTCACAAGTAGCAGTCAGATGTGAAACGAACCTGGCGATATAATTCAAGCGTCCCAAGAAACTTCTAACTTCCTTCTCAGTATGGGGAGCTGGCATCTCTTGTATGGCCTTTACCTTTGCGGGGTCTACCTGAATACCTTTGTCACTGACGATGAAACCCAAAAGCTTACTAGACCTTACCCCGAAGGTGCACTTGTTCGGATTCAACCTCAGCTTGTATGTCTTCAACCTGTCGAACAACCTTTGTAGATGATATAGGTGTTCCTCTTCAGTTTGAGACCTGGCTATCATGTCATCAACATAAACCTCGATCTCATGGTGAATCATATCATGGAACAAAGCGACCATGGGTCGCTGATAGGTTGCCCCAACATTCTTCAACCCAAAAGGCATCACCTTGTAACAGAAGGGGGCCCACTGTGTGACGAAGGTCGTCTTCTCCATGTCTTCAGGAGCCATCTTGATCTGGTTATATCCAGAGAAACCATCCATGAAGGAGAAGATTTTGTGTTGCACGGTATTGTCAACCAGAACATCAATGAGGGGAAGCGGGAAGTCATCCTTGGGGCTTGCCCTGTTCAGATCTCTGTAATCCACACACATCCGTACCTTGCCGTCCTTCTTAGGTACCGGAATGATGTTAGCAACCCACTGTGGATAGGAGGTCACAGCTAAGAACCCTGCGTGGAACTGCTTCATGACCTCTGCCTTGATCTTCTCTGACATTTCAGGGTGCATACGGTATACCTTCTGTTTAACCGGAGGATAATCCTCTTTAGTTGGCAGACGGTGTACCACGATGTTAGTGTCTAACCCATACATGTCTTCATATGACCAGGAAAAAACCTCAATGTAGTCGTGCAACATCTGTATCAACCGCTGTTTGATCTTAACTTCCAGATTTGCGTCGATCTTGACTTCTTTTCTGTCCATCTCTGTGCCCAAGTTTATTGTCTCAACTGGATCTTCATGAGGCCGTATAGCCCTCTCTTCCTATTGTAATAGTCTAGCCAGTTCTCCAGGCACCTCACAATCGTTCTCACCTTCGTCCTCGGCTTGGTTGATCGGATTTTCGAAGTCATAGCTGGTAATAGCAGGATTGTTATCAATGGGATCCAGAGTGGATATGGATCTGCAGTTTGATATGTGAGTGTGTGTAAGAGCATAGTTGTATTAATAAAGTAAAAGCAGAAAATAAAAACAGAGAACGTAAAATTTGTATGCAAGTAACGTCCAATGCTTTATTGATGACATGTAAAATGATATATAATAACCCTCACAAATGGAACCATTGTGCCTCGGGTAAAGCACAAGGCCAAAAAGTTTAAAAATTGTTCATTACAAATTCTGAACACAAGTAAGACAATTACTGCAGAATAAAAGAAATTGGAATAAAATCTCTAGTCGTCCAGTTATTCGGTCCACCGTTGGTAGTCGGTTAGATCCAACTGTCAATGTCAGGGTCTTCCTCACTGTCTTCAATAGCGTTGACCCCACGACTGCTGATGTGTGGGGGAGGTCCTCCAGCCCGAGCACATCGAACAACCCTTTGAGCCCCTAAAGTAAAGTCCAAACCAAATTTGTCAGTTTTGTGAGTAAAATCAGGGAGCCGTCCCCAATTGGTACACCCACCTTCCTCAACCACTATTCTGGCGTCCTTGAGAGAAGCCATCTTCAGAGGAGGTTTGGTACTGGTGGTAGTCTCGATCGACGCCAAAATCTGGGGAACCTCTTCAAAGTTTTGATAAGGGGTCTCTATGAATTCCTCGTCCATCTCCACATACCTGAAGGAGTTTAGGTGGCTCACCATATACTCCTCTTCGCCATGCACAATGACTATCTTCCCCTTCACCGGATACTTCAACATTTGGTGTAGTGTAAAAGTAACAGCCCCATCTTCATGGATCCAAGGACGACCCAACAAACAAGAGCATGATGGCCTGATATCCATCACGTAGAAGGTGGACTTAAAAGTTTGAGAGCCTATCTTGACAGGGATGTCTACCTCCCCATGCACAATTCTCTTCGACCCGTCAAAAGCCCTTACCATGATGTTACTAGGCTTTAGGGTCAAGCCTTCACAATCTATCCGATCGAGAGCCTTCTTAGGCAGGACATTCAGTGAAGACCCAGTATCAACCAGCACATGAGCCATAGTGTTGCCCCTGCATTCGATCGAGAAATGCAAAGCATCATTGTGTTTTCTCCCTTTCGGAGTTAAGTTGGCATCCGGAAAACCCAACCCATTGTCAACAGTCAAGCTGGCCACATAATCTTTGAATTGATTGGCTGAGGTTTCTTGTGGCACATGCACAATCTTGAGTGCAATCAAAGCCTTCGCATGGGCCTCGGAACATAACAGCAAAGACAACATTGATATCTTTGAAGGGGTCTGCCCCAGTTGCTCGACCATATTGCAGTTTCTCTTTTTGATTATTTTTAAGATTTCCTCTATCTCTTGCTTAGAGGTTTCTATGATAATATTTCTAGGTGCCTCCGTCCGGGAAGGCTCACCTATAGCTTCTTTGCCTCGAGTCTCTGATGACTCTATGACAGGAGTAGCAACGGAAGTACTGGTAGGAACAACAGATGAAATAACAATAGGCTTAGTGACAGTCTTTGGGGAGATCTCAGGGTAAAAAACCTTCCACTTCTAGTAATCCTACTGGTCCCGACAATGTTACTGACATTGGGATCAACCTTTTCATTCTTCAGGTCTTGTTTAACGCCATGATAGTAGATATCGGAGCCATAATACCAAGGGACAATGTCCGAGGTATACGGGACAGGACCAGGACAAGTGATTATTAACGGAGCAACTCTCGAAGCGGGTGTAATCCTAACAGGTCTTCTCGAGGAGGCCTTGGAAGGATTGGAGGAAATGGTTATAATAGTAACATCTTTGAACGGAACAACAAGAGTCAAAGCTTTCTCGAACAAAACTTCTCTGCTGTCCATCAGGCGCTGGACACCTTTCTTTAGCAGATAGCAACCAGAAGGCAGAGATGAACACATGTGGTAACCTTCACCACAACCCAGAAATAAACCGACCAGCAACAAATTCTTCTTAACAGTCATAAGGGGAGTAGAAACTTCATCAACTGAGGTCACAAACAGATCGGTATCAACGATGTTAACTCCACGGTTGTGCCTAGGCATGGGAGCAGTTATGACATTAGGCTTCTCCGGAGCGTCGAACTCAATCTCCTTGGCTTCAATCAGATCTTGTACTTTATTTCTTAGAGCCCAACAATCATTTTTATCGTGACCAGGACTCTCAGAATGGTAGGCACATCGAGTATTTGGATTGTACCGAGGAGAGGGAGTATTAGGATTCTTGGGAGCCTCTTTCAAAGTTGCCAAGTTGGATCTCAGCAGATGGGGTAGAACCTTTGTCAATGTCATGTTAATCTGGGTAAACTTCCTTTGTGGTCTTGCTACCCTTTGTTGGTTGTTGCATTATGGAGCAGCCGTAGACCTAGGTATCATTACAACATTTACCGTCGAACGGTGTTCAGATCCACCATGAACTCTTGGGCTACAGATAACACTGGCTTCCTTCTTACCAGTGAAGGGCTTCTTTACTGAACTCGAGGAGGTGTCTTTCTGTATTTTACCTCTCTGGATTCCAGCTTCTACCCTCTCTCCAGTTAAGATCAGATCCGTCAAACCAGTCAACGAGCTACCGATTAAATGGTTGAAGAATGGACCAGACAGCATCCCAAGAAACATGTCGACCAACTCCCTATCAGACAAAGGGGGTTGGACTCTCCCGGCCAAATCTCTTCACTTCTGCGCATAGTCCTTAAAGCCTTCACCTGCACCCATGGATATACTCTGGAGTTGAGTATGAGTAAGGGTCATGTCGGCATTGTATTGATACTTCTTGTAAAAAGAAGCAGCCAAATCCTCCCAGTTTCGGACACTGGTTCCCTCCAATTGGTAGAACCATTCAATCTGAGTCCCTGACACACTATCTTGAAAGAAGTGAACCCACAAGTTCCTATCAGTAGTGTGAGGCTAAATCTTCCTCACATAGGAACGGAGATGAAGCTTGGGACAAGACACCCCATCATATTTTGCGAAAACCGGAGCTTTAAATTTTTGTGGGATGACTACCCCAGACACCAATCCCAGTTCTTCGAAGTCTAACCTAGATATTCTCTGGACTTCCATGGCGCTCAGCCGATCCTCTAAATGCTTGTATCTATCCTCAATGGGAGGATATTGCTCATCATTGTAGTCAGTATCATTGTCATAAACTTCAGGACTGGGGTCCTCTTCCCTTGTCTGCCTTTCTTGATTCTCCCCTTCTTTGGACGAGGAGGTCAGATCGACTTATTGCTTTAGCGGCCCCCCAAATCTTCTGCCCATATTAAAGATACCAGCGAACTTCTTCTTCTTCTTCTTCTCTTTCAGGATGAGGGCCTTCAGATCCTCCTGCCCTTTTTCCAGAGTTATGAACATTTGTTGAAATTGGGCATTTTGTGTCTGAGTATCTTTGATGCTTTGTTCAGAAGACATCTTTGCTGAAATAAACAGTGAAGAAGATGAGAAACCTGTAATGGTACCTGTTTATGCAATGCTATGGATGGGATACGTATGTAATGATTTCAAGGACTTTGGAAATTTAAATTTGCAAACCAAAATGAAACAAAGATTTTATTAGTAGAATTCAAGGTACAATTTCCTCTTAGGCGTTAGAATTAAATATTCTAAAAACTAAAAACATCAAGTTTCCCAATGTGATACGGTGGCCAGAAAAGGACTGTTTGAAATTGCTGGTTTGCGTTTTGCGTTTGTGTTCGCAAAATGTCGCGGTAAGCAAGAGTCGCCACCAACTTTTATTTTATCCAACTGGAAAGGAAAAAAGCACAGAAAAATTCCCTTTTTCGAGATTTTGAGTACGGGGGGAAGATTATAGAAAGGGAAGGTGTTAGCACTCTTTCTATCCGTAGTTTTCTATGGGCTCTTAGGTACTTGCTCATCATTTTAAAAATTACTTTTGTGTTTGTGTGTTTTGAAAAGTTTTTGTTTTACTTCGATTTAACCCTTGCTTTTGTCTTCAAGAGTGTTACAAAGTCGTTTTGAAAACTTTGTTTGAAAAGTGTGTAAGTGTGAAAAAGTTCGTTTGTTTGAGCAAGTACTTAAGAACTAATCTACCTACTCGAAAAAGAGAATGTTTATGTTCTGGTTTCCTTTAGACAGTGCTATCCCACTATTAGTGAGTAGGTAGCACCATCGTTGGAGTTTTAAGGGTCAATTCGAAAGGGATGTACGATCACTAAAGCAATTTTAGGACGTCTTAGTAATAACCCTAATGTCTTAAGATCAATATTCGAGGCAACCATTCTGAACGGGACTTTGATCTTTGTTTAGATAAGAGAGCGACCACTAAAATATCCTATACTTAATGACCATTTACTGAAGGCAACCGAAGTGAGAGTATACCCTAGGAGTGTGCATGTGCGAGTGATTCGATTTCAAGTTATTATCTTTGAACATTTAGGATTTGCTAACCATTTTAAAGTTACTCATACATTCTTGTCATGAAACCCTAATACCATACATCTAACAGTTAATATTTTGCGAGAATTTAAAGTGCGGAAAGTAAATGTACGCTATTACAAGGCTTCGGGTATTAATTTACATAGCCAAAAAACCCGTCAAAACGATAAATAAAAAGAAACAAAGGTCCTAATTAATCTATTACATCTTCTAAGCAATTATATCAATATTATAAAAATAAATAAATGCGCGACGAATAGAGAACTAAAGGAAATTAGGGTTTTGACCCCGTCTAACCTAATTAAAAGAAAAATTGTTTTTTTTTTTTGATTATTTTTTAAGAAAAGAAAAAGGTTTTAAACTAAACACAAATCTAATTAGTAATTAAATTAATTTAAAGGAAATAATTTACATGACCTATTTTTGTATTTTGTTATTTTTTAAGGAAAAAAGAAAATAGAATTTAAATTAAACAAAACTCTAATTTCTAACTTGTTTTAATTTATTTACAAAAGGAATTAAAGTTACCTAATAAATTAAATTAACCAATTAAATTAATTTTTTGTAAAAAAAAACTAAATCTAATTTTGATGAAAATTATTTTTATGATTTTTTGATAAAGAGAATTAATTTTTATGTTAGTAAAAATAATTAAATAAATTAAATAAAAGAAATATAAAAAGAAAAGTAAAAGAAAATGGGCCCGAAATCAATAATTTGGAGGGTGTGAATAGTAGGTTCTGGGCCCAAAACAAGTTGATCCACGTTGACCTTTCTTCTCCCATGTTGTGCGTTGACTGGGCTCTTGGTGGACCATCACATGGTAGCCTTCAGATCTGGCCTGTGGACATCTGGTTGGTTGGATGATGATGGTCCATGGTGGTCATCACACCTATACGCGCGCCTGATCATTTAAAGAAAAATAATGTGAAGTACATGGGGGACCTGGGATTCGAACCCAGGTCCTGTGACCTTTTCCACTAGCCTTGTTACCAACTGAGTTGCGTGCCTTCATTGTACATAGAATAACAACAATTGGTAATATGTAATAATGCAAGTTAGTGGGGGGGGGGGGGAAATAAAAAATGTGTCAGAATTCAAATGGACGAATGAGATGGAGCCACGCATGTCATCTTCTTCCTCTCTCCGTTGGTAAAAGTCATAGACTTTTACCTACAGACAAATGTTCGTCACTACAACCTTTGCTTGTTTCAAAATCTCACATGGGCATGATAAATGGAGTCTAAGGCCATGAGTCAAACCGCCTTGGCCTGCTGAGCATTATGGTGCCCTTCTTGTGGACCAATTTTGCCTGTGTAAGAAAAACCCAAAACACAACAAAGAACCCTAACAATGGTGGATTCCTATACAGCTAACAATAATGCAATTAAATGGTACTGTCAGCTTGCAAACATGTTAGGGATTCCGAATATGCTATTGAAACATGATAAATATGCAAGAAATTGGATAATCGAATCTGAAAAATATACCAAACCGTGATGGTTATACGTCCCGTTTCTAGGCTCGGGAGGGCTGGAAAACGATTGAATCTGCTTCAGAGAAGGTCCAGGAGTGGATTAGCTGCCAAATTACCTTGAATCTTCCTCTAACTAGTAACTCGAACCAACACTTTTGAGTGATTTTTTTGAATTCAGTTCTGACCTCTCACACCTCCAAACCTTGTTGTTTCTAGATGCAATTGTTCACTATATACCAAGGGATGAATTAGGTTTACAAATATGATCTCAATCTTTTCCAATTATGATTTGTGATCTTGATTTGATTTCCATGAAATTCCTTCCAAAATAGGCCAAAATCAATCTTTTTGTGCCCACCTATGCCTTGCACGAATTGATTCACTTGCTAGCTGTATATGGGACCTGAAATGTGCACAAGATCTTGAGGTTTCAATGATTTGGATTTTTCCATGATTTAATTAGATTTAAATTGATTTAATTGGAATAAAAAATCAAAATAAATAGTAAAAATAAGATAAAGACAAGTGGAAAGAGCTAGGACTCTTGGACCATGCAACCAACTCAAAACAAGTGCAAATGATTGGGCCCATTTGACAAAAATTGCAATTTGAGGCATAGTTGACTTTTGACAACTTTGCAAAAAAGGTCAACTTCACCAATGCACAACTTCCACAATTTTGACTCTTTGAAGGTGTTCTAGGACTTTTTAGAAAGCTCAAGATGTCCTCTAAGCAACCTTTTTGGTCTCATCTCAATTGGGTCTTCCATGTACATGTATGAAGCTTTGACAAAAAACGTGTTTTTGTTGACTTTTCAAAATGACCTATAATGTCTAAATTCATAACTTCTTGTGAGTTCATATTTTGAACTTTGGAGATGAAGATGTATCCATTCGAGTGCATATTTTGAACTTTTGAACTTCTTGTGAGTGCATATAATGTCTAAATTCATAACTTCTTGTGAGTGCATATTTTGAACTTCATGGTGTTCGGAGAATTCAAGATACTATCCATTCGAATCTGGGCTTCATAACTTGTATTAAAGATATGCCATTATCTGGTCATAATCCAGGCTTCGCGGTGTCTTTGGCTGTTATCTAATCGTAATCCAGGCTTCACAGAAACTTGTATTGCTATCTGGTCGTAATCCAGGCTTGATAATAACTTGCTAAGCTGTTATCCGGTCGTAATCCGGGCTTCACGGCTTGTGTTTATGATATACCACTATCTGGTCGAATCCAGGCTTCATGGTGTCTCGCACTACTATCTGGTAGTAATCCAGGCTTCACAGTAACTTGTTGAGCTGCTATCCGGTCGTAATCTGGGCTTCACGGCTTGCTGGGGATTAAACTATTATTCGGTCGAATTCTGGCTTCATAGCTTAAAGATAAACCACTATCTGGTCAATTCCAGGCTTCGCGGCGTTTGATACTGTTATCCGGTCGTTCCCCGGGCTTCACAATATGATGGAGAAATTAAGATACTATTCGGTCGGATCCGGGCTTCATAGCTTGAACTTGGTGAGAATTTGATTGTATATTTCCTGAAAGGTAAAGGGTTAATTGTATGTAATGCATGATATGTATCAAGCAATGATGTTCTCAAAATAAATAAGATTGTGCTATATGATGCGTATGCGCATGTCAAGATGCATGGACATGCAATGTTTTTATGATATTCTCTAGCTGGGGAGAATAAATCCCGGATTACTGCTGGAGCAAAAGAGTTGAATTCTTCGTTCTTGCTGGGAATAACGACCGAAGATGATTGTGAGAATAATCCTGCTGGAGAATAAACTGACGAGAAAATGACTCTGTGGGGAAGAGATGCTCTGCTAGAGTATCTGTTGATTCGGAGGAATAACCTCGGCTGGGGATGAATTACCGCTGCTGGCGATAATGAAACCTGTTGGGGATTGAGTTTCTGCTTGTGGAAGAAATAAACTCCACTGGGGATAATCTTCTAGTGCTGGTGATAGATAAACTCTACTTGGGGAGAATCACTGTTTTTAGATACCTTTTGCTCTGCGGGGAGTGAATGTACCTTTAGTCGTATTCTCCAGCTAGGTCTATCCTTATACCTGGTGGACAGAGCAACTGTAAGGTGTGGACACTTCTTGTTTGCCCCTGTTCCTGATATTACGAGTAATCGTCTTTTGTTTCGCATGTAAATATTTATGAGCAACAACTATTGTCAAATGCATATATCAAAAATGAACTATTGGACGTTCTTGCAAAACAAAACAGAAAAAGAAAAAAAAATTGAAATTTCTTTGTGAAAATGAATTGTGTTGATTTTGACGTTGGCCCGTAAATAGTCATTTTTCTACAAGAGGCTGACGTCCTAGTAAGAGAACACCGCCGAATGATAGAAGTTATACAATTTGTGTAACAAAGAAAAACATCTATGTGAACAATCCCACTGGGTTCCAACTCTGCTATTGCCTTTATATCTTCGAGCGTCTCATCACTTTGCTACTTGGTTAAAGGTAAATCAGACTGATTAGTGTCGTCTGAGCTTGATAGTCGATACTGAAGTCTTGTTGCAAGATGATCCAATGAGACATAGTGTTACGCTTCAATCCCTAATTTTTGCCTGGACCGCCCTTTCGGGTTTTCAGTCCACCGGGATACCCTTTTTTTCCCAAGCCACCTTTTCAGGTTTTCGACTTGCTGGGTGTACAGTTTTTTCATTTTCATCCCTTATTTTTGCCCAAACCCTTTTGGTTCGCCGGGAAGCCCTTATTTTTGCCTAGGCCAGTCAACCTAGCGGGTCTTTGATTATGCGTAGTATTTTTTCACTATGTCTGCATTGACGGGGTGAGGAAGGTCTTCACCATCCACGGTGGTTAGAATCATAGCTCCTCCTGAGAAAATGTTCTTAACCATAAATGGCCCTTCGTACATAGGAGTCCATTTGCCCATGGGATCACCTTGTGGTTGTATAATGCGTTTGATCACCAGATCCCCGACTTGATACTCTTGTCGTCTGACTTTCTTGTTAAATGCCTTGATCATCCGCTTTTCATACGCCTGACCATGACAAATAGCAGTAAGTCTTTTTTCGTCGATTAAGTTCAGCTGATCAAGTTGGGTCTAGATCCATTCGTCCTTGCTCAAACCTGCATCCTTCATAATCCGAAGAGAGGGTATCTGGACCTCAATGGGTAAGACTGCTTCCATGCCATACACCAAAGAGTATGGTGTTTCCCCTGTTGAAGTCTGCACTGAGGTACGGTACCCATGAAGAGTGAATGGTAACATCTCGTGCCAGTATTTGTATGTCACCGTCATCTTTTGCACAATCTTCTTGATGTTCTTATTAGCCGCTTCAACAGCCCCATTCATCTTCGGTCGGTAAGGAGAAGAGTTGTGATGCTGTATCTTAAACTGTTTGCAGAGCTCGGTGATCATTGTATTATTGAGATTTGTACCGTTGTCCATAATGATCCTCTCTGGTACACCATATCGACAGATCAAATTGTGCCGAATGAACCGTGCTACGACGTTCTTGGTTACTGTAGCAAAGGAAGCTGCCTCAACCCACTTCGTAAAATAATCAATTGCTACCAGGATAAAACGATGCCCGTTGGATGCAGTAGGTCTGATCTCGCCAATCATATCAATACCCCACATTGCAAAAGGCTAAGGAGCTGTCAAGAAGTTCAGAGGAACTGGAGGTATATGCAGTTTATCAGCATATACTTGGCATTTATGACAAGTCCGAGAATGTTGATAACAATCGGCTTCCATAGTGGACCAATAGTATCCTGCCCGTAGGATTTTCTTTACCATAGTATGTCCACTGGAATGAGTTCCAAAAGTACCTTCATGTAACTCTACCATAATCCTTTTTGCCTCGTTCTTGTCCACACATCGCAGTAAGGTTGAATCATGGTTACGCTTGTAAAAGGATACTATTACTGATGAAGAACTTTGCAGTGAATCTCCTCAGAAAGTTCCTATCATTAACAGATTCGCCCTCGGGGTACTCCTGAGCCTCAAGATACCTTTTAACCTCGTGAAACCAGGGTTTATCTGCTACCTCTTTAGTCTCAATATCACAGCAATGTGCGAGTTCGTCCAACCTCTCGATGGTAATCAGGGGTGCTTCATTGTCCCACCTGACCTTGAACATAGAAGACATAGTAGCTAGCGCGTCCGCTAACTGATTCTCCTCTCCCGGGAAGTGTTCAAAGGTTATCTCCTCGAAGTGTGGAAGCAACGTCAACACATACTCTTTGTAAGGGATAAGATTTGGGTGCTTCGTATCCCACTCACCTTTGATCTGACTGATCACGAGAGTAGAATCTCCAAACACACTTAAGAACTTAATCCTTAGGTCAATAGCTGCTCGAAGGCCCATGATGCACGCTTTATACTCCGCCATGTTATTGGTGTAGTTAAAACAAAATCGGGCGGTGAACGGAGTATGACAGCCTTCATGAGATATGATTACGGAACCAATGCCATTACCCAATGCATTTGAAGCTCCGTCAAAATACATAGACCATCGGGATCCTTCCTCAGGTCCTTCATCCAGTCCAGGTGTTTCACAGTCAGTCACCAACATGATGTTCTCATCCGGGAACTCGAAATTCATAGACTGGTAATCATCTACGGCCGGATGCGCTAAATGATCTGCCAACACACTCCCCTTGATTGATTTTTGGGTTATGTATTGGATGTCATACTCAGTTAAGATCATCTGCCATCTTGCTATTCTTCCGGACAAGGAAGGCTTTTCGAAGATATACTTGATTGGGTCCATCTTTGATATCAATAGGGTAGTGTGAGTCAGCATGTACTGTCTCAACCGGCGAGCATCCCATTCCAAAGCGCAGCAAGTTTTCTCAAGCAGTGAGTATCGGGTCTCACAGTCGGTAAATTTTTTGCTAAGGTAGTAAATAGCATGCTCTTTTCGGCCAGACTCGTCATGCTGCCCCAGTACACACCCCATCAAATTGTCGAGTACTGTCAAGTATAAAATCAAAGGTCTTCCTTTGACTGGACGCATCATAATAGGTGGCTCTTGGAGATATTCTTTGATCCTTTCGAAAGCGGCCTGACATTCATCATTCCATTTTACCACTTGATCTTTCTTCAGCAGCTTGAAGATTGGCTCACAAGTAGAAGTCAGATGTGAAATGAATCGGGCAATGTAGTTCAGACGTCCCAAAAAGCCTCTGACTTCCTTTTCCGTTCGGGGAGCTGACATTTCTTGTATAGCCTTTACCTTGGCAGGATCCACTTGAATACCTTTATCACTAACGACGAAACCCAGCAGCTTACCGGACCTTACCCCGAATGTGCACTTGTTCGGGTTTAACCTCAACTTGTACATCTTCAACCTGTCGAATAGTTTCTGGAGATGGTCAAGGTGTTCTTCCTCAGTCTGGGACCTTGCAATCATGTCGTCAACGTACACCTCGATCTCATGGTGAATCATGTCGTGGAACAAAGCGACCATGGCGCGCTGATACGTTGCCCCAACATTCTTCAATCCGAACGGCATGACCTTGTAGCAAAAGGTACCCCACTGTGTAACGAACGTTGTCTTCTCCATGTCTTCGGGAGCCATCTTAATTTGATTGTAACCAGAAAAACCATCCATAAAGGAGAAGACTTTATGCTGCACGGTGTTGTCGACCAGAACGTCGATGTGAGGGAGTGGGAAATCATCCTTGGGGCTTGCCCTATTCAGATCCCTATAGTCCACACACATTCGTACCTTACCATCTTTCTTCGGTATCGGAACCACGTTGGCAACCCACTGCGGGTAAGAAGTAACTGCTAGAAAACCGACATCAAACTGTTTCATGACCTCATCTTTGATTTTCTCAGACATATCTGGATGCATGCGGCGAACTTTCTGTTTTACCGTAGGACAGTCTTCTTTAGTTGGCAAGCAGTGAACTACAATGTCGGTATCCAACCCAGGCATATCTTCATAAGACCAAGCAAAGATCTCAACATAGTCGTGCAACATCTGTATCAACCGTTGCTTGACATTAGGCTCCAGATTTGCACCTATCTTGACCTCTTTCATGTCTTCCTCTGTATCCAAATTCACTGATTCCAGTGGTTCTTTAAGGGGCTGTATGGCCCTCTCTTCCTGTAGTAACAGTCTAGCAAGTTCCCCAGCCACTTCACAATCATCCCCACCTTCATCCTCGACTTGGTTGATCGGACTTTCAAAGTCATAATTGGTAGTAGCAGAGTCGTTATCAATGGGATCCAGAGTGGATATGGATATGCATTATGATATGTGAGTGTCTGTAAGACAATAGCTGTTTTGATAAAGTGCAAGATAGAAAAGAAAAATAAGGAGCGCAAAATTTGTAATGTAAGAAAACGTCCAATGCTTTATTTATGATATATGAAAATGACAAATATTAAGCCCTCACAAACGAAGCCAAGGTGCCTCGGGCAAGGCACCGGGCCGTAAAGTTTCAAATTGTCTATTACAAATCTCAAAACAAAAGTCTATTACTGTGTAATAAAAGAAACAGGCACGAAGTCTTTCACCGTCCAATTGCTCAATCCACCGTCGGTAGTCGGGTAAATCCAGCTGTCAAACTCTGACTCTTCTTCGTCGTCTTCAATTACATTCACTCCCGGATTACTGATGCTAGAGGAGGTCTTCCAATCCGCGCGCGCCGAACAGCCCTTTGAGCCTCTGCAGTAAAGCCCAAACCAAACTTGTCAGTTTTGTACACGAAGTCAGAGAGTTGACCCTAATTTGCACACCCACCTTTTTCAATAACGACCTTGGCATCCTGGAGGGAAGCCATCTTCATCGGAGGTTCTTCAACAGCAACTTCAGTCGACGCCTGAGTCTGGGGGACCTCTTCAAAGTTCTGACACGGGGTCTCGATGAATTCCCCATCCATCTCCACATATCGAAAGGAGTTAAGGTGACTTACCATGTACTCCTCCTTACCTTGCACCGTAACAATCTTCCCCTTTACTGGATATTTCAACATCTGATGGAGCGTAGAAGTCACTGCCCCAGCCTTATGAATCCACGGGCGACCCAGCAAACAGAAATAGGATGGTCGGATGTCCATCACATAGAACGTAGATGCGAAAGTCTGAGAGCCAACTTTAACAGGGACGTACACCTCCCCGTGCACCATCCTTTTGGACTCGTCAAAGGCCTTAACCACAATATTACTTGGCTTCAGAACCAACCCTTCACAGTCCAACTGGTCCAATGCTTTCTTGGGTAAAACATCCAATGAGGACCCAGTATCCACCAGTACATGGGCCAGAGTAGTGCCCCTGCACTCGATCGAGACATGCAGGGCATCATTGTGATTTCTTCCTTTGGAAGTCAGATCTGCGTCGGAGAAACCCAACCCATTGTCAGCGGTCAAACTAGCCACACAGTCTTTGAATTGATCAGTAGAGGTTTTCTGTGGCACATGCGCAGTTTTGAGGAAAGAAATTAAAGCCTTTGCATGGGCTTCTGAGCATAAGAATAAGGATAACATGGAGATCTTAGACGGGGTTTTCCCCAGCTGCTCGACTATGTTGTAGTCGCTCTTCTTGATAATCTTCAGAATTTCCTCTATCTCCTGTCTAGAGGTTTCTACAACAATCTTCTTAGGTGCCTCCGTCCGGGAAGGCTCCCCTATGACTTTGTTGCCCCGAGTGTCAGATGGCTCGGCGACAAGGGTGATAACTGGAATATGAACTGGGACGGTAGCTGATGTACTGGCAGATGGAATGGCAGCAGGCTTTTGAACGGTCAGAGGGGAAATATCAGGAGAGAAGAGTCTCCCGCTTCGGGTGACCTTGCTAGCCCCGACAATATTGCTGACATCAGTATCAACTTCTTCAACCTTCAAATCTTGTTTGATCCCATGATAATATACATCGGCCCCATAGTGCCATGGGACAGCCTTATCCGAAGTGTAAGGGATATGACCAGGAATAGTAATGATTAATGGAGTAACTCTTAGAAAAAATGTAATCCTAACAGGCTTGCTTGAGGAAACCTTGGAAGGATTGGCGGAAATGGTTATGATGGAAACATCTTCAACAGGAATCAACAGAATCAAAGTTTTCTCGATTAAAATCTCTTTGTTGTCCATCAGGCGTTAAACACCTGATTTCAATAAATGGCAACCAGCAGGAAGGATTGAACATAGGTGGAAACCTTCGCCACAACCCGAAAATAAATCGGCCAACAATAGGTTCTTCTTTACTGTCATCAGCAAAGTAGAAATGTCTTCCACAGAGGTCACAAATGAATCATCGTCCACAACATTTACTCCATGCTTGGGCATAGGAGCAGTCATAACGTTGGGCTTTTCCGGTGCGTCAAACTCAATCTCTTTAGCTTCAATCAAATCTTGAACCTTATTCCTCAAGGCCCAGCAGTTGTTTGTATCCTGCCATGGGCTATCAGAGTGATAGGCACAACGGGCGTTCGGATTATACAGCGGAGATGTGGTGCTGGGATTCTTCGGGGCTTCCCTCAAAGTTATCAGGTTGGTTTTCAACAATTGCGGCAGAATTTGAGATAAGGTCATACTGAGCCGAGTATACTGTCTTTGCGGTCTCTCTACTCTTTGCTGATTTTTGCATTGTGGGGCAACAGTGGGTCTTGATATTGTTACCGCATTTACTGCTTGGCGGCGTTCAGGTCGATTTTGGCTCCTCGAGCTGTAAACTGCACTAGCTTCCTTCTTTCCAGTGAAAGGCCTCTTTTCTGTACTTGATGAAGCGCCTTTCTGCATCTTACCACTTCTAATACCAGCCAGTGAAAGGCCTCTTTTCTGTACTTGATGAAGCGCCTTTCTGCATCTTACCACTTCTGATACCAGCTTCTACTCTCTCCCTAGTCAAAATCAATTCAGTAAACCCAGATGATGAACTGCCGATCAAATGATTGAAAAACGGTCCTGACAAAGTCCCAAGAAACATATCCACTAACTCCCTATCAGACAGAGGGGGTTGGACTCTTCCAGCCAGATCTCTCCACTTCTAAGCATAGTCCTTAAAGCCTTCACTTGCACCCATTGACATACCCTGAAGCTGAGTACGCGTGGGAGCAAGGTCGGCGTTATACTGGTATTGCTTTTAAAAAGCAGCAGCAAGGTCCTCCCAGTTGCGGACATTAGCTCCTTCCAATTGATAAAACCATTCAAGTTGAGTCCCTGATAGACTATCTTGAAAGAAATGAACCCACGGATTTCTATCAGCAGTGTAGGGCTGAATTTTTCTGACGTACAAGCGGAGATGGAGTTTTGGACAGGATACTCCATCGTACTTAGCAAAAACCGGAGCTTTAAACTTGTGAGGGATCACCAGCCCAGATGCTAGTCCCAGATCTCCAAAGTCCAACCCAGGGATCTTCTGAATCTCCATTGCACTCAGATGGTCTTCGAGTTGCTTGTATCTATCCTCAGCAGGAGGATACTGTTCTTCATCAAAATCAATGTCATTATCAGAGACTACAGGACTAGGACCCTTTTCTTCCTCTTGATTCTCTCCTCCTTTAGATGAATGAGACAGATCAGCTTCCTGTCGCAACCTGTTTCCAAATCTGTGACCCATATTCAGAACATCTCTTTGAATTGAGCATTCTGTGCTTGAAGAGCTTTGATAGCCTGATCGGTAGGTATTTCAGAAGACATGCTGTGCTGAAATAAACAACGAAGAAGATGAGAAACCTGTAATGATACCTGTAATGAGGTGCATGATAATGGAATGCGTATGAAATGATTTCAAAGACTTTGGGAGATTTAAATTTGTAAACTAAGAAATAAACAAACTTTATTAGATTCAAACTTGTAAAATGTTTAACAATGCCTTTAAGGCGTTACAAAAGAAATAAACTGAAAATAAATCTAAACTAGAAATAAGCAAAAATCAGAAATCCCAAGGTCGCTTTCCATTCGTGCTGACGTAGTCATTGATCGTCCTTTCATTCTCCAGTTGCCTCGTGAGTCTCAAGATCTTCCTCTCTTGCTCATGATACTTCTCCCTGTAGGTATCCTGCTCCTCCTTTAGCTGAATCCAGGATCTCTTCAATGCCCCAAGATCAGTAAGCATGTAAGGATAAAGGAATGTATAAGGAACACCTTCTTCATTAGTATGCTCTACAATCACTGGCAGCACAGCTTCATAAGGCATCCCAAGCTTCTGAGCTCGAGCTCGGACCCAATGGAGGTAGGGTTGCATAGGGAGAGAAGTCTTTGGTCCTAGCTCTTGAGGGTCTGACCTGTTCACCATGCCCCAGGCTCGTATAAACCTTCAGCGATGCTCTTTAACGCCCTTCTTATAGTCAAAGACAATGTCTGTAGGAAGTAGTTCATGAGCACTGTCTCTACGAGCGCGACCAAACTGTCGTAAAGCCAAACAAGGACTGTAGTTTATTCCCCCTCTAATTCCAAGCAATGGGACATTAGGGTATTCCCCACATCGATCAATGACAGCAATACCTTCCATATCCTTAGAACTCCAAAGAATGTCTGTATGGGCAAGTGACATGATTCTGTAAGACCATCATAATCCTTCTTCATTCTTCAATACAGACTTGGGGAGGTGCGAAATAAACCACCTCGTCAGCAGCGGCGTGCAACACATGAGGGTCCCTCTTCTACGCGTCGCACGAGTATAGAGGGCATGCAGAATATCACCCAGAAGAGTAGGTACAGGATTGCGAGACAGGAATATCTTAACCGCGTTCACATCTATAAAGGAATCTGGATTCGGGAAAATAACCAAACCGTAGATAAGGAGAGATAAGATATCTTCAAAAGCCTGAAAGTCCAAACTGTCCCAGAATAGCTGAGCTTGATCCATTAGAAACTTGGCTAAGAAACCTTTAACCCTGCTTTGTGTCTCCCAATTAGACACTACATCAGCCTTTTTCAAGTGTAAAGTTGAAGCAATGTCTTCTGGCCTAGGAGTCTCTTCCAAACCTGTGAAGGGAATCTGCTCGAGGATGGATATACCCAACAAATGAGAAAACTCTTCCAAAGTGGAAACTAGCTGATAATCTGGGAAGGTGAAACAATGATGTACTGGATCGAAGAACTGGAAAACCACACTCATCATCTACTCATCAAACCAGGAGGTAACCAAACTAAGAAGCTGACCATGTCTTCTAATGAATGAAGAAGTATCATAAACTCTCGAGGCTAAATCTTTGAGTTGAGCAGGTATTTGCACAAAGTTGACTCGAATGGTGTGTCTGCGCATGGAAGTCATGATCTGCAAAACAGAACAAAGATAAATCCCCTCGGTCTTTGAAATGGTTAGTCTAATGAAGTATGCATGATATGTCATGATGCATGGTGTCATGATAAAAACACACAACAGTTATAGCAGATATCAGACATGGTAAAGGCAAGCAAGTCACACAATAACCCTTAAGTTTCAGGCTTGCATGGGGTCTAGGTATTACCCTCTTGAAGTTCAGTTGGTTTCAACCTGTCCTAATAATAGTAACCGAGTTCTAGAGGTTCTCAATATCATTGACCATCCTCCATCGGTCATGGGTTCAGCTCACGCAATCTTTTCTTGCGGATGGAACTATCTCGAGAGTATGGTCTCAATGAGTGTAGCATCGAGTATCAACCAGTTCCCAGTTTTACCCCGAGGCTGGCTATCTCACTACTTCCTATGGCCAAGTTGATCAATTATAGGTTCTGAGGTCAGTTGATGCTTAACGTACCATATGGCAGCCCCGCATTCTCCTTGTTTCTCCACAAGGGATACCGGTACCAACCAATGTGCCACATCAACGTAGCTACTGCTTTAAATATATCGGTCTATGCCATACATTTCCCTCACAGTTTATTGCTACTTACCTAAAAGGTGTCCCCCAGATCCGCGTTAGGATCTATAGTAACTCCCAATACAAAGCCCTTAAAGATAAAGCAATCAAATCAAACAATAGAAGCAAATACGATGAACTAATCCTAAGGTATACCCCACTTATAAATCCCCAACAGAGTCGCCAGTTCTGTGATACGGTGGCCAGAACTGGACTGTTTGAAATTACTGGTTTGCATTTTGCGTCTGTGTTTGCAAAATGTCGCAATAAGCAAGAGTCGCCACCGACTTTTATTTTATCCAACTGGAAAGGAAAAAAGCACAGAAAAATTCCCTTTTTTGAGATTTTGAGTACGGGGGGTAGATTATAGAAAGGGAAGGTGTTAGCACCCTTAATATCCGTAGTTTTCTACGGGCTCTTAGGTACTTGCTCATCATTTTAAAAATTGCTTCTGTGTTTGTGTGTTTTGAAAAGTTTTTGTTTTACTTCGATTTAACCCTTGCTTCTGTCTTCAAGAGTGTTACGAAGTCGTTTTGAAAACTTTGTTTGAAAAGTGTGTAAGTGTGAAAAAGTTTGTTTGTTTGAGCAAGTACTTAAGAACTAATCTATCTACTCGAAAAAGAGAATGTTTCTGTTCTGGTTTCCTTTAGACAGTGTTATCCCACTATTAGTGAGTAGGTAGCACCGCTGTTGGAATTTTAAGGGTTAATTCAAAAGGGATGTACGATCACTAAAGCAATGTTAGGACATTTTAGTAATAACCCTAATGTCTTAAGATCAATATTCGAGGCAACATATCCGAGGCAACCATTCTGAGGCAACTTTTCAGAACGGGACTTTGATCTTTGTTTAGACAAGAGAGAGACCACTAAAATATCCTATACTTAATGACCGTTTTCCGAAGGCAACCGAAGTGAGAGTATACCCTAGGAGTGTGCATGTGCGAGTGATTCAATTTCAGGTTATTATCTTTGCACATTTAGGGTTTTCTAACCATTTTAAAGTTACTCATACATTCTTGTCATCCAACACCATACATCTAACAGTTAATATTTCGCGAGAATTTAAAGTGCGGAAATTAAAGCTACGCTATTACAAGGCTTCGGGTATTAATTTACATAGCCAAAAAACCCGTCAAAACGATAAATAAAAAGAAACAAAGGTCCTAATTAATCTATTACATCTTGTAAGCAATTACATCAAATTATAAAAACAAATAAATGCGCGACGAATAGAGAATGAAAGGAAATTAGGGTTTTGACCCCGTCTAACCTAATTAAAAGAAAAATCATTTTTTTGTTGTTTTTGATTATTTTTTAAGAAAAGAAAAAGGTTTTAAACTAAACACAAATCTAATTAGTAAGTAAATTAATTTAAAGAAAATAATTTACATGACCTATTTTTGTATTTTGTTATTTTTTAAGGAAAAAAGAAAATAGAATTTAAATTAAACAAAACCCTAATTTCTAACTTGTTTTAATTTATTTACAAAAGGAATTAAAGTTACCTAATAAATTAAACTAACCAATTAAATTAATTTTTTGTAAAAAAAAGCTAAATCTAATTTTGATGAAAATTATTTTTATGATTTTTTGATAAAAAGAATTAATTTTTATGTTAGTAAAAATAATTAAATAAATTAAATAAAATAAATATAAAAAGAAAAGTAAAAGAAAATGGGCCTGAAATCAGTAATTTGGAGGGTGTGAATAGTAGCTTTTGGGCCCAAAACAAGCTGATCCACGTTGAACTTTCTGCTCCCATGCTATGCGTTGACTGGGCTCTTGGTGGACCATCACATGGTAGCCTTCAGATCTGGCCTGTGGACATCTGGTTGGTTGGATGATGATGGTCCATGGTGGTCATCACACCTATACGCGCGCCTGATCATTTAAAGAAAAATAATGTGAAGTACATGGGGGACCTGGGATTCGAACCCAGGTCCTGTAACCTTTTCCACTAGCCTTGTTACCAACTGAGTTGCATGCCTTCATTGTACATAGAATAACAACAATTGGTAATATGTAATAATGCAAGTTAGTGGGGGAAAAATAAAAAATGCGCCAGAATTCAAATGGATGAATGAGATGGAGCCACGCATGTCATCTTCTTCCTCTCTCCGTTGGTAAAAGTCATAGACTTTTACCTACGGACAAATGTCTGTCACTACAACCTTTGCTTGTTTCAAAATCTCACATGGGCATGATAAATGGAGTCTAAGGCCATGAGTCAAACTGCCTTGGCCTGCTGAGCATTATGGTGCCCTTCTTGTGGACCAATTTTGCTTGTGTAACAAAAACCCAAAACACAACAAAGAACCCTAACAATGGTGGATTCCTATACAGCTAACAATAATGCAATTAATGGTACTGTCAGCTTGCAAACATGTTAGGGATTCAGAATATGCTATTGAAACATGATAAATATGCAAGAAATTGGATAATCGAATCTGAAAAATATACCAAACCGTGATGGTTATACGTCCCGTTTCTGGGCTTGGGAGGGCTGCAAAACGATTGAATCTGCTTCAGAGAAGGTCCAGGAGTGGATTAGCTGCCTCAAATTACCTTGAATCTTCCTCTAACTAGTAATTTGAACCAACACTTTTAAGTGATTTTTTTTTAATTCAGTTCTGACCTCTCACGCCTCCAAACCTTGTTGTTTCTGGCTGCAATTGTTCACTATATACCAATGGATGAATTAGGTTTACAAATATGATCTCAATCTTTGCCAATTATGATTTGTGATCTTAATTTGATTTCCATGAAATTCCTTCCAAAATAGGCCAAAATCAATCTTTTTGTGCCCACCTATGCCCTGCACGAATTGATTCACTTGCTAGCTGTATATGAGACCTTAAATGTGCACAAGATCTTGAGGTTTCAATGATTTGGATTTTTTCCATGATTTAATTAGATTTAAATTTATTTAATTGGAATAAAAAATCAAAATAAATAGTAAAAATAAGATAAAGACAAGTGGAAATAGCTAGGGCTAGTGGACCATACTACCAACTCAAAACAAGTGCAAAAGATTGGGCCCATTTGACAAAAATTGCAATTTGAGGCATAGTTGACTTTTGACAATTTTGCAAAAAAGTTCAACTTCACCAATTCACAACTTCCTCAATTTTGACTCTTTGAAGGTGTTCTAGGACGTTTTAGAAAGCTCAAGATGTCCTATAAGAAACCTTTTTGGTCTCATCTCAGTTGGGTCTTCCATGTTCATGTATGAAGCTTTGACAAAAAAGGTGTTTTTGTTGACTTTTCAAAATGACCTATAATGTCTAAATTCATAAACTTCTTGTGAGTGCATATTGTGAACTTTGGAGATGAATATTGATTGTAGGGAATCTAATCCTCTTCAAAATGAGCTTTGGATGGGTCATTTATCATAAAGTATGAAGAAGTTATGCTTGGTCAAAGTTGAGTTGACTTTTCCTGCAAAACCCTAATTTATCAACTTTTAGGTTTTGATGAATTGTGAGCAATCCTTGATGAATCATGATAAACCCTTGATCAAATGATTAATGATACTTAAAAATGAGGATGTTGGCCAAAAATCTTGATGTTTGACTGTATGTGGGCCACTGTTGACTTTTGCCCTAGCACAGTCGATTTTCAGGCCTTTGAGCAATTGACTGAGCAAACTTCCTCTGCAAGGCTTGAAACTTGTCATGGATGATCTTGAGAACATATTAGGACAATGGTGAGAATTTGGTATACCTTGGACTCAAGTATCTTGATGCAACATGAAACCCTAATTTGAGGTAGACTGCCTTTAGGAGAGAGTTTGTCTGGTCAACCCTTGGACTTCCTTGAGCAACTTGAGAATCTTTCTTGAAGTGTTTTGAGAAATATGGGAGGGAAAATTTTGGGGTTCAACACCCAAGGATGCTTTCTCTTCGTGCCTAGATAGTCATTAAGGCTTCTTTCCTCATGAAGCTGCTTTGTGAGCTCTAAAACCCTCTTCTCCTGGGCATAGAACTGGTCCCTATAAGTATCCCGCTCCTTCTTCAACTGGATCTAAGACCTCTTTAGTTCTTCAAGATCAGTGGGCATATCAGGATGAAGAACTGTGTAGGGAATATCCCCTTCAGTAATGGGCTCAACAATCACTGGTAAGACGGCTATGTAGGGCATTATAAGTTTCTTAGTGCGAGCTTGTACCCATTGGAGATAAGGTTCCATAGGAATGGAATTCTTCGGCCCCAACATCTTGGTGTAAGATCTGTTTATCATTCCCCAAGCTCGTGTGAACCTCTGGTGATACCCTTGAACATCCCCCTCATAGTTAAATACAATGCTCTGGATAAGTAACCCATGAGGACCATCCCTTCGAGCGTAACCAAATTGTCGCAAAGACAAACAAGGATTGTAAGTTATGCCTCCCCTAATGCCAAGTAGTGGGACATTAGGGAACTCCTCGCAACGGTCAATAATAGAAACATCTCCCATAAATCGGGAATACTAGAGAATATCCGCGTGAGAAAGTGACATTATCCTTTGCGACCAACCCAAACCTCCTTCATTCTTCAGCACTAACTTAGGGAGGTGAGAAATAAACCACCTCGACAATAATGGCATGCAGCACATAAGGACCCCTCTTCTCTTCATGGTACGAGTATGGAGAGTGTGATACGGTGGGAGAACTGACTAGTGTTTTGCGTTCGTATTCGCAAATGTTGCGGTTAGCAAGAGTCGCCACCGACTTTTTATTTTATCCTAAAGGAAAGGTTAAAAAGCACAGCAAAAACCTTTTGAGATATTTCGCGGGTTCGGGGGGTAGATTATGAAAAGGGAAGGTATTAGCATCCTTTTCATCCATGGTTATCCATGGGCTCTTAGTTACTTGGTTTTTTAGATCACTTGCCTCGTTTTTTCGATTGCTTTGAAAATGGTGTGTGTGTGGGTGCTTTTTGAAAATGTTTTAGAAAAAGATGCCTTGTTTTAGGCAACTAATGTATTTGACTCGTGTTTGAGTGTTTTACAAAAGTATGAATCTTTTCGAAAAGATGTTTTCAAATGTTTTTGAGAGTTTGTTTGAAAGTGTTGTGGATTGTGGTTTTTGAAAAGAAGGCAAGTGTTTTTGCAAGTTTGATCTCAAGTAACTAAGAGTTTTTGTCTACCCTATTGTACTCAAAGGTTTTTTGTCATGTTTTAACCCCTTTTAACAATTTTGTTCCACCATTGAAATTGATGGGCAATCTTGCGTTTAGGAAGTTTATTCGGGACGGGCACGGGTCATCGCATAGACCATGAATGCAATGATGCCAAGTGTCTTTGGCAATTTGTTTTGAAGGGACTATGATCGTTTGATTAGGCAACTTTCGAAAGCGTCATCGAGGGACTTATGATCATTTGATTTTGTTTTGCCAAAGACATTCGACGTGCAAGCATGGCCCATTTTGGAAGGCAACATGTGGGATTACCCTAGGGGGTGCAAGTGTGATTGTGTATTGATTACATACATTTGTCTTGTATTAGGTTATCTAGCGTTTGATTTTATGTACATACAAACCCTAGGTCTAACCATGGTATAATTGAAAAGCTGTAAATTGCGGAATGTAAATCTACGCTATTACAAGATAATGTCCGGGAGTGGGGGTATAAATGTACAAGGGGATGAGACTTATGGTACCCAATAATTTACAACCAAATCGAATGTCGCAATCAAATGAATATCAAATATAAATGTAAGATAAACATGTGTATAGGATAATATGAATGTGTTTGTGTAAGTATGTGAATTGTGTATGTGTAACTATGTACAGGTGCGAAATGTGAAGTTGAAGCGTATTAGGGTTTGACCTAGAGAAATGTTTTTAGATGAATATTGATTCTTGTATGTTTATGTACAAATGAAGGGTTTTGATTAAGTGTTTTAAGTTTTAATTAAAAGGGTATTTTAGTCAAAATGTTTGTGAATTTCAATATTAGAGAAAAATGTATGTATTGAATTGTTATGTATGAAAAAAAGAATGTTAATTAATTAAAAAAAAGTTTTAATTTTAATTATGTATAGGGATGTATAATATGTACAAATGTGTTTTTAATTAAAAAAAAAAGTATCTCTAATTTAATCATGTATATATATATATAAAAAAAGAAAAGACAATATATACAAATGTATTTCAAAAAATGTTTTTTAAGTTAATTGTGTATAAAAAGTATTTTTGATTAAGAAAAAGTATTTTCAATTATATAAAAGTATTTGGTTATTTTTATGTACGAATGTGTATTTAAAAAAGTGTTTTAAACATATGATGAAAATGTTTTAATTAGGTTAGTATTTTTAATTAAATAAGTATATATAAAAATGCTTTAATTAAATTGTAAATAAAAAGAAAGTATTAAAATGATTTTTTTGTAAAGCAAATGAAGTATTTTTTATAAAAAATATTAAAGGGTTAGCATTAATATATAAAAGAAGAATAGATTAAATAAATATTGTTGATGAAAAATGAAAAGAGGTTAATGTTTTATAAAATAGTGTTAGAAAAAGAAGTAATTTTCGTTGGGCTTTAGAGGTGAATTAGGAAACGGGTCAGATTAAGCCCATGGTTTGAAACAGAATTAGGGTTTAGGCATTTGGTTCAGAATGAAAACGAGGGTTTGTGAGGTTACGACGGCGCCGTATTCGTCTTCTTCGATTAGCAGTTCCCTGAGCGTTTTCTCCGGCCACCAACATCACCCTCCACATCTTTCTTCCCTCCAAGGCACAGTTTTGGCGCTCTTGACTTTAAGGTTTGATTACAATGCCTCATATTCTTATCTTTTGTCTTTTTACAAATTTGCATGTTTGATCTGAGTTTTTTTAAATATTTTCTTTTCATTCTTTGAGGTGAAGAAGTAGAGATAGGGGGCGAGGATTATACTACCTGATATTTGGAGGTGGAGGAGAGAAGAAAGGGGCGATGCTTCAGGAGGCCGGAACGGCGGTGATAGAGCTTGCTTGGACGCCTTCTTGGTAACTTCGTTCCTTGCTATTTATGATTTAAGGTTTTGATGATGATATGTACTGAGAAGCCTTCTTAAGATTCACTTTTCTTTTTCTCTTCTTCTTCCACTGTGTGTTGATCTTGGGAATTTGCTTGAGTATTATTGCCTGAGTATCTTTACCTCTTCCACTTTCGTGTTGCCTTTTGGATTTGTATGTTGCCTGAGATGCTGCCTTGATGTGTTTCACTGAGTTTCTTTTTTCTGATTTTCCTATGAAGAAGCTTGCTTCTGAGGCTCTCTTGATGCTTGTGAATTGTTGCCTTGATTATCTTGAATGATTTTGAACAGATATTGCCTTGAGATTGGGTTGCCCTTTGAATTGTTGCCTATGATGAATCCAATTCTGAGGCTTGGTGTTGGTGTTTGAATATCCTAGATGTTGATTTCATAAGATGGTGAGGCTTGATTGTGTTTAGCATAAGATGGGGAGGCTTGAGTTTGGATATCAGGTTTCTGAGTTCTTGTTTGCCTTACTTCTCTATTCTGGCTTCTGTCTCCTTGTGTTATGCAGGGTCGTGTTGGATGGTTCTTGGCTTTGTGACTTCTAGAGTTTGTATATTTTTACTCTACTTTCTTCTGCCTGCTTCTTTTACTATGCAGAATTGTGCAGAAAATGGTTATCAGGTTATGGGTTTATGGTTTGCAGCATGTAGAGTTTTTTGTGGTGTTGTTTTGGATATGGTTATGACTGATGCTAGCAGGTTTCTTTTGCAAAATTATGGTGTTTTTGACAGTGTTGGTTTGATAGACTTTTAGAGTTTGTATCTCCCCCTCTATTCTAAGCTGAACTCAGTTTGTATATCCTTTTCATTTACCTGCTATGTTGGATTGCTTTTTGCCTGTGTATATTTTCTATATCTTTTGCCCTCTTCTCTCTGCTCTACTGTCTACTGCTATTGAACTGTCTTGCTGCTGAACTGCTATATCTCTGCTATGCTGAGTTTTGGCTTTATCTCTCTTCTCTCTCACCTGCTGCTACCTCTGAACTGCTTGCTCCTGAACTGTCTTGCAGATTTTCTTTTCTACTGTCTCCTTCTACTGTCTGCTGTATATATGATATCTTGAACTGTTTCATTGGCCTTTGTATCTCCTTTTTGTCTTGCTGTCTATTCTGAACTATGCCTAACCTGAACTGCTTTATCTCTCTTTTTATCTCTCTTAAAGTACAGTTTAAGATTTTTATATGATATTTATCTGTACTGTTCTGAAGGGGCTGACTAGGGAAATGATGAAAGAGATAGTTTTGCTTGCATAATACATCTTGCATCCCTTTTTGACAGTTTGTGTAGATTTTCTGCTTTTTGATATCTTGGCAAAAGTCTTTCCATGACAGCTTTGAGCACTTTCCTGATTTTCTTTGAGTGGACTTTGTTTTGGATTTGAAAGTTTGGATTGAACTTTTTCAGTTTAGATTGGATTTTGAATCTTGAACTTCTATGCAGCTTGCAATTTCATAACTTATGCATTTTTGACATTTGCATTTCATGAGATAAAATAATCTTCCCTCTCTGTGAACCGGGAGAAATCCCGTGATTTGCAGAGAGGGTAACTGATCCCAGTCAGTGGCCCCTAATGATGAGCAATTTTTTTAACTGTTTTTTAATTAAATGTTTTCTGACTTTTCTTGTTTCTTTTTGCAGATGAAAAAAAGAATACCGGAGCGGAGTGAAGAATGAAGAATGTTTAGAAAATAGGATAATTTTAATTCTATGTAATATTTAAATTAAATGTAAATTATTGTTTGTAATAAACAACAATTTATAAATAATTCAAATATCAATAAAAATTCAAATTATCCAATTGGTTCCATTTTCTTTATTGCTTATTTATTTATTTAAAATTCTTAGAATTAAAACAATTGAAAAATAAATTCAATCATTTAATTTCAGAATAATAAATAACTAAAATAAAACAACATTGATCCAATAAACCTGTCTTATCCAACATCCAAAGCAAAGCAGCAGTTAACCCAGATAGACCGATCAAACGCGAAAGCACTGTGAATTCAAAACTGCATCTTGTATCTGACTGGCTCAATCAAAACGTACTGAACTCAAACCACCGTCTCTTTTACTGATTAAACCAAGATAACGCGAATTTTAATCCGAATCTTGAAATAAACCGCAAAGTGCTGTGGAATTTAAATTCTTCTGAGAATATGCCCATAAAACCCTAATTCCCGATTAAATGCCAAATCACGCTCGCTTGATCAAAATGAACCAAAAACCAACCAAACCCTAAGCCCACTGTATGAAACAATTCAGAGCTCTGAAAATCAGTAAAACCCTAATTTTGCTTGACCGTCAAGAAAAGTCTGTTTGTCCGATTCTTGAGTCAGTTTGAGAAGTCAGGAAATGTTTGAAGCTGAGATTTCTTGGGGAAAAGCGCGAGGGCAAATTTTGGGGTACAACAGTTGCCCCTGTCCAATCTTCTTGGACCTGAAGAGTTAGATTGGCAGGTTTGCCTTTCGCGACTTGAAGGTAAAAGGAGATTGGACACTAGTGTGCCCAGAAAATTTGCGCTCGTCGATGTGACGATGGAGGTGAATGGGCTTAAAGATGCCATTTGGTGATGGGCTTAAAGATGCCATCTGGTGCGAGAGAATTTGTCGGGGGATGGGCTTAGAGATGCCATCTGAGAATGGGCTTGCAGATGCCATTCGGCGACTGCCGGTAGGAGGATGGGCTTATAGATACCATATGGTGATGTTGAACTGTACGTCAATGGTGAGTGGACGAGTATCAGAAGGGCATCCCTGTTTTGGAATATCTCTGAATTGGGGTCTGAATAAGTAACAGATTGATGTCCGTGTCTGGAGAATCTGTAAACTATTTGAGATTGAATAAGCAATAGAGCAGCATCCGTTGTTGGGACACGTCCGTAAACTATTTTCAAAAATTGAGAAGAGTCTGAATCAGTCGGTAGATTGACATCCGTTGTTGGGAAGAATCCGTAAACTAAATTCAAAAGTCTTGAAGAAGAATCTGAACAAGTGATAGGTTAGCATCCGTTTACTTGGAGAACCCGTGAACTGTTTTCAGAAATCTTGAAGTTGAGAAGTTGAAGAGGAACCGGTGTAGGGTTTCTGCTGATGCGTCTGAATGAATCTGGAATAAGTATCAAAATGTTGCCGTGTCTGGGTCACATCTGAACTATTTTTGGATGAATCTCAGGAGATGATCTGTGTTTGTCGACTGATCTTACCTGAAAAGTTAAAGGGTTAGTTGTATGTAATGTTATGATGCATGATGCAATGCATGTGACATTTAATGTTTATGATATGAATGTAATGAATGCACATGTAAGCTGATGAGCTAATCCTGCCGAGGATACATGAATCCGAGATGGCTGAAGATAAAAACGTCTTGACTGCTGCCGGGGAAAATAAATCCTTGGCTGTTGCTGGGGAAGAGAATTCCTGATGACCTCTACTGGGGAGTTCCAACTAGTAAACTCATGCTGGGGAGACCAGATTGAGAGTCTTTGGTTTGATGGGAGGTAACCCTGGAGACTTCACTGGGGAACTCAAGATTGCTTCCTTAAAACTCTGTGGGGAGAAGGTTTAAAAGTCTGACTCCGCTGGGGATTGAAGGAACTCTGTTGGGGATAGGGAGAATCTTGGCGAGTGCGATCTTCCGTGGTGGTTATCTTTGAGAAGAATCTGAACAAGCGACAGGTTAACATCCGTTTACTTGGAGAACCCGTGAACTGTTTTCAGAAATCTTGAAGTTGAATCAGCAATAGAACAACATCCGTTGTTGGGAAGCGTCCGTAAACTGTCTTCGAAAGTTGCATCTGAACAAGTTGATAGATTAACATCCGTTGTTGGGATGAATCCATGAACTGTTTTCAGAAGTCTTGATAAGAATCTGAACAAGTCGGTAGATTGGCGTCCGTTGTTGGGAAGAATCCGTAAACTGTTTTCAGAAATCTTGAAGAGGAATCAGCAATAGAACAACATCCGTTGTTGGGAAGCGTCCGTAAACTGAATTCGAAGGTTGCATCTGAACAAGTTGATAGATTAACATCCGTTGTTGGGATGAATCCATGAACTGTTTTCAGAAGTCTTGATAAGGATCTGAACAAGTCGGTAGATTGGAGTCCGTTGTTGGGAAGAATCCGTAAACTTGTTTCAGAAGTCTTGAAGAGGGACCGGTGTAGGGCTCCCTGATGATGAGCTTGTGTAAAAAACTGCATCGGGTTTAGAATACTTTTGACATTCGAATGCCCCAAGTGGTGATGTAGATAAAATCCTGGTTTATTACAGGTGTTGGTCTACAATCGGTCGTTCACAGATGTTTCCTGGGTTGTTGCAGGTGTTGATCTGGAATTCTTCAGACACGCTTTGGCTGGATACAGGAGTCGAATCTGGAAAGGTGATAGTTGATAGATATGCTCTGGCAGGATACAGGAGTCGAATCTTCAAACTCTTCAGACATGCCCTGGCTGGATACAGGAATCGAGTCTGGAAACGTAGTCAACAGATATGCCCTGGCTGGATACAGGAATCGAATCTGGAAATGTTGTAGTTGATTTGTTGAACACTTTTGACATTCGAATGCCCCAAGTGGTTGTGAAGGAGTCTTGAATTAAATCACTCTGCATATTGAGAGATTTCTTGAAATCTTGACTGGACTGCCCCAGGTTAACTGAACTTTGAAAGATCTGTTGGACCTTGACTGGACTGCCCCAGGTTAATTGAACTGTGACATGTCATGCCCCTTGTTGATAGGAGATTTGATGGAAGTGTTATCCTCTGGAAGTGATTTTGACTTACTGAGAGAGTTTTCGTTCCTCTGAACATTCGCTGTATGAACTTCTTCGCTGTTCAAACAAAAGGGGTTAAATGCAGACAGTGATATTCAAGCAATGCAAAGTTTATGTTTGTCTCGAAGTTTTGAAAAATGCGTTTTTTTTTTTTGGCAGAAAACTTTTCATAAGACAAGTTAACACAAGATTTAGAGCAAAGCCCTACAGGAGTCAGGATACCTTTTGTAACAGTATGCTTTCAAACTAACCCATGCTTCAATTAGGACTTTTGAAGGGTTGTAACGTGGCCTGGTTCACGGTTTAAGAAACAAAGGATAAAGGCTCAAAGTATATTTGTACCCACCCGCTCTTCGTGATGTTCTTCAACCTAAGCTCAGTTAATTGTGCGTCGCACTCCGTTTTGAGTTTGGAACGACTTTTGGGCGATGGTTCACCAGTTTGAATTTTGGGGAGACAGTCATCATCTCCTTTTTCTTTTTCAACACTTTTCATGTTGTTGAGGGTTTTGTAACGACCTCACTATTTTGATTTTGATTTGTTATCCCTAACTTTTGCCTGACTGTTACCGTTTTCGGGATTACTGTCAGCGGGATGCCCCAGCTTTCTTAAGCCTCCTTTATAGGTTTTGGCTCGGTGGGCTTTTCTCTTTTGAGAGATTGACTGTCTATGTGATAGGGAACCACCCTTGTCTTTTGATTACGAAGGAACGCTTTCTTTTTTGACGTCGTTCGTTGTGTTACAAACTGAGAGTTTGCGACTTCAATGCGCGTTTTCTTTTGAGTTAACTGAGATACTACCCTGTCCCAGGTTTACATCAAAGGTTTTGATTGCTTAGAACAGGAGACTCCTACTTCTTTGGCTCGAAGGGGTTGACTAGGGATTAACTTCCTTATAACTCCAGTGTTTGGGAATTGAAAGAAATGCCTGTACATCATCAGCAAGGTCTGTTCAAAAGCATACTGTATAAGATCACGGTATTGTTTCGTCATCCTCCCTCTAAAGGCTTGCAGCTTTTTATCAAGAGTCAAATATCATAAAGAAAAGCATAAGAGTAGTGAAACGAATGGATGAATTCAAGACAAACATATGCAATGCATTAACGAAAACAGAGTTCAACATTAACAGATAATTGTTTGACAGCAAAAGAAATTACAATTTTGAAAAATTCCAAAAAGAAGCAAAAGTCTTTCAAGCTCGAGCCTCGTCACTTCAAGCGGAGAACCCTTCAACGGAAGATCTTCATCTCGCCGTCTGGCATGAACCTCAGCACTCCAATGTCAATTAGATCTTGAATCTTGTTCTTCAAGGCCCAACAGCTATCGGTGTCATGTCCTGGGCTATAGGAATGGTAAACACAAAATGCATCGGGATGATAGTCAGGAGCAGAGGTATTTGGGTTCCGGATAGGATCCCTCAAAGCAGTTAGATTAACCTCCAACAAGCGCTCCAGAATTAGAGACGACGGTATGTCAGTCTCTGTGAACTGCCTTCCCGACGTTTCTTGTCTACGCCGATTGCCCCGTGTTTACCTTGGGATTTGGTAAACAACCGCTGATCCTCCAAATGGTTACTTATTTGGTTACTCGCAGGATCGATCAGATTGATCCTATGGACATAGGTTGATTTTGAAGTTTAATTAATGTGGATAAGGCTTTAAGTAAATTGTTTAAAGTAAATTGCATAAAGGAAAAGGGCTTGGTAAAAACAAGGCTTGAATGTAAAGGTTCGACAGGAATCTTAAAGGAAAAGCATGTAAAATACTGGAAAAGTAAATGACTTGAATTGATTAAATTGGTGTTTCACACATACATTTCTCAACAATTCGTTCGCTCACACTGGGTACTTGAATCTAAATGAGTGACTATGTATCTATTGTGAACACACGCGAGAAACTACACGTCTACTCCTATTTATACAAAAACATTCCAAGTAACCGTCGGGCAGTTACACTGCTTCGAGATCAAGCCACTTGTCACGTTCTCCCTGTTCGACGCTCCAGATCCTTGCACGTTCGCACGTAGTAACTGCTGGAAACCGTTTTCCCTCCAAAGCTTTGAATTTCAAACTGCTCCACTCTGGACCATCGAACACGTTCGTCAAGAGACGTCTTCGACGAAACTTCTTCGACGTCGAAGGCAATCAGCCTTCTCCCTTGGAAGAAATCTTCTAAGTATTTTGCCATCTTTCGACGGGCACTTCGACAGGCTTAGCCAGTCGAAAGCATCTTTCAGCTTTTAATGGCTGTTATCAAGCAAAACAAAGGTGTCGAATTTAGGAGCCAACAAATTGCCCCCCAAGAATGCCTTATTTCGACTCTGAAAGAAAAAGGCATTCTTTGAAAACGCCATTCGACACCTATTTTTCCACGCTTAGTCACAAGTTAACTTGTGCACGTTTTGTTGCTTTTTACCAACTATTGGCAATCCCAAGAAACCATCATTGATTTGATCCTAGGACGTCACTGTCAGTACGGCGTGCAGAACCAAAACATCACTTCATAATTTGTCATTATGACAAATTCAAAAAACGAGGACGCACGCTGCGTCTCTCTGTTTCTGCAGAAACGGCCAAAACAACAGGATGCTGCCACGCGTCCCACTACTTCCTGCAGCATTAAATGACATTTAATGCCCTCGTTATTGGGAACTTCTCCCACTACTATAAATAGTAGTGAATATCCCATTGTGGGACTTTTCACGCAAACCATCTCTCAAACTTCCTTGCTTTCTTGCAAACTTGTTTTCTTTGCAGAAAAACTCTTCCTTTTCCAACTTCATCTCCATCTTCAACAATGGCTTCTGCTTCAACTGCCCCCAAGACTAACGCACCAACTGAACAACTTGCTAAACCCAAGGTCTTTGTAACTGCTCCGGTAGTGAACGCTACAGGGAAACGAAGGGTCCCTGAACCATCTGACATCTCCGTTCGTGATGCTTACTCGCGTCACTTGATGATTCCGGTTGGATACTCCAACCAAATCTTCGCAATGGCTGGACCCATGAACCCCAGCATCTCTGAAGCTCTGAAGATCAAGAGCTACTTCCCCATTGTTGAGAAACTTAAGCCAGTAGCCTGTGCTAAAAAGGATCCAGAAGACAACGAAGACCCCACACACGAGAAGATCGACCTTCGCTTCTTCAACAAAAGTGTTAGAGTTTTTAGGTCTTGCCCTAATCTGACCCAGGACTATGTTGCTTGGCTAACAAAGCTGGAAAAACATCAAACTCCAGTCTGGAAGGAAATGGGAATCTTTGACCTAATAATGCTGTCGAAGACAGGTTTAAACTACTCCCCAGAGATGCTTATAGCTTCGATGCTTTTCTGGGATAACTCTCACTTCACCTTTCACCTTCCATGTGGGATGTTAACCCCCACACTCTTCGACGTAGCAGCCATCACTGGCCTTCGACCAACCGGAGATTACTTCGACCCGGAAGAGATGTCGGAGGACCAAATTGGCTTTTCTGAAACGAAGCCAACATTTACCACCTTTATCAACCATTTTCATGACCAGTCGACAGACGCAGTGTCAGACGTTGAGCACATAGCGTTTCTAGCCTTATGGCTGACTCGCTTCGTGTTCTGTTCGAAGTCTCTGCAAGTGACCAAAAAAATGGTCACTCTGGCCACCCAACTGCATCACCGCCAGAACATCTGTTTGGCAGAACTAATTCTGTCCAGTCTTTATGACTCCATCAGCAATGGGGTTACTCTTTTGAAGCATATCGAAGATAGGAACAGTCTGTTACTCGCTGGGCCTTTCTGGCTACTTCAACTGTGGCTTAATGCCACTTTCGAGTCTTTCATACCCAAGAAGACTCAGATAAATGAACAAGCCCCAGCGATAGCTAATAGACGTATCGAAGGAATTAGGCTGGCTCTACTGACACCTGTGGAAGATGGGCTAGAGTTCCAACAAACCTTCACTAACTTCGTCCTGATGTTCGCTCGAAGGAAGGAATTCGTTTCAACTATGGCTCCCTTTGCACAACGAAAGGTGGGGCCAGCATGGTTTACAAGGCCACATCCCAAGGAGTCGAGTGGTCCCAATGTCGATGAGCACTCTATACTTTGGGAGGCATTCCTTACCCCAAGGATTATGCCTCTTCGATTTAAGAGTTCTAAGACTCATCTGAGTCTGCTTGCCTATCAACCAAACCTGGTATCTCGCCAGTTTGGTATCATCCAAACCCTGCCTTCTCCCATTTTCCCAAGAGAGAAGTCAATGTTGTACTTCTGCAACGATTATACAGAAGAAGCTGCCACCAGGCATATCGGAAGATATGCTGGTCGAACCATCCTCTCGCTGTTCAACTACCAGCTTAACTTCCTTTGTTCGCCATCTTTTGAAGAATGGTGGAGAAGCTATTACGCTGAGTACTTCTTCGACGAGAAGGACTTCATAGCAGAGTTGCAGAAGTCTTTTGTCCTTGTGTTGGACAAAGTAAAGAAATGTAAGTTCATACTCTCACATTACTTTTTATCTTTCTCTTCGACTGTTAGCCTGTTAACTTTCCTTTTCGCTTCCAGTTGTTCGAAAACCCTTGGTCAAGAAGACTACAGGAGGCCCACAAGGAGGGGTCCCTTCGACGAAACCTCCACCGCCGGCGAAGACTATAGCGCCGGCGAAGACAACAGGCAACCAACAGGGGGAAAGCTCTTCGAGGAGGCCTCCTGCATCGGTAACCAGATTTTCTTCATTTTTCTTCTGGCTTTCGATTTTTTATTTTCGACGTAATTATTCAATCGAATTCCTATTGGTTTTATAGGCCCCTTCGCCCAAGAAAAGGGCAGCCTTGGTGATCGAATCAGGGAGTGACGACGACAGCGATACCCCTCCTACTCCCTTAAAGAGGAGAAAGTTAACGAAAGACGCTTCTGTTCCTACTCCAGCTCCTGAAGGTCGAACCGTCAGAATAAAGGTTGGTGCAAGAAAGCCTAGGCCACCTGCAGTGGTCATCGAAGAACCAACTGAGGAGGAACTGAACGCTCTAGTTAACAAGCCTGTCGAAAGTGATAATTCCAGCCCTGGGGCTGAAGCCAATCCACAGGTAATCTATTGGACCCTTCTTATAACTTAGGCACAAATACCAGTATTTGATTATATCTCTTTCGACATCTGAAGATTTGTCTTCTTCCTCTTTTTCAGGACACTACTGGAAGTTCCCCACCAAGGACTTCAGAAACTCTGGAATCTGCTGACCTTAGCAGGCCTCAGGTGCAAGATTTGGGCAATGACGAAGCCCATACTGAGCATGAGGCCAATGCTGAAACAGTGGAGAAGACAACTGAAGAACCTATGGCGGAGGAAACACAGCCAGAAACGGTTCCTGTGGTGGTCTTGTCATCAGAAGAGAATCCTGAAGGAAGAGACCAAGGCAATGGCGAAGAGAATCTAGATGCTGTTGACGAAGAGCATGAAGGTGGTACTGGCGAAGAACACCAGGATGACGCCAGCGAAGAGCCAAAAAATGACGCTGGCGAAAGACCCCAAGGCGATGTCAACGAAGAACCACATGTCGACGCTAGTACCGCCTCAGTTCAAGTCGAAGAGCATCCAAACAAGGCATTCAACATTCAACAGCCTCCAGTCCAAGATAATACTGTGGCAAGGGTCACCTCCTCAAAGCATAGGTCGAAAGAAGATTTGGAAATCTTGAAACAAACTGACCCTGTCAGCTACCTCAATGCAATCGTTGAGAGTAAGAGTTCTTCCGACACCAGTCAGGAAATTCCTACTCTGTCGGGGAAATCTACTGAGACTTCTCCTCTTGATGATGCGTTGGCGAAGGTCAAGGCCCAGTTCTTCAAGAGAGATTTAATGAAGGCTTTAGAGGGGGACCCCACTGCTCCATCTTGCTTAAAAGGGGTTTTGAATGCTGTTGATTTCGATGCTGTAGCCCCAGAAATCTCAGACTTAATCATGGAATTACATTCTATGATTGACCAAGTCTCAGCGGATTACCGGCGCCAACGAACTTTTAACAGTCAGCTCGAAACGTTGCATGGCAAGAGCTTATCTGCATGGACTGCCGTCTCAAGTTCGACTTCTCGAATTGCCGAGTTGTCGAAACAGAAAGCGTCTGCACAGGAAAGGTTCGATGCTATTGAGCGAGAGAATGTTTCCTTCCGAGCACAAATTGCAGAGATAGAGGCGAAGATAAACGCCAACGCTGTGCTCCAGGAGGAAATTCTTTCGACCATCTCAGACGCTGAGAGCCAGACTGAGATCAAGCAAGGCCTGGAGTTCGCTGAGAGGGCCCAAAGTCTCGACGCTCAAATTGCCAAACTGGAGCAAGAAAAATCTTGGTGCAAGAAGAGGTTGGATTTGCAGCATGCCAAGTATCTTCGACTGAAGAATTCTCTTTCTTTTTGATTCTCTTTTGTAACCATCTTCTGTAATCACTTTCGACAACAATTGCCATTTTGGCAGAAATTAATAAAATTTCCATTTTGGCATTTTTATGGTTAACTTAGCTTGTTCTTTTATTGTTTTATTTTTATCTCTTGAAGTATAGGCTTATATTTTTTCAAATATTTACCATTTACTCTCAAGAGCCTTTTATCACCACTTATCTCTTCGACTTCATAGGCTCCACCAGAAAAAGTTTGGATAACTCTGAAGGGTCCTTCCCATTTGGGTGACCATTTCCCCATGCTTCGATCCCGTCGATCCATGGGAAGAATTACCTTCCAAACTAAATCTTCAGGTAAAAATACCTTAGGTTTTACCTTTCTATTATAAGAGTCTTCGACTCTTTTCTTCTGAAGCCTGAGTAAGTCGAGAGCATGTAATCTCTCTTCGTCTAAATCCACCAATTCATCTAACATCATGTTCCAATAAACCTCAGAAGGAATATCATAATGCCTCTGAACTCTTGCAGATTGAAGACAAATTTCTGCTGGCAATACTGCATCATGGCCAAAAGTTAGCCTATATGGTGTTGTACCAGTGGCTTCTTTTGGGGACGTTCGACAAGCCCATAAAATCTGGTCTAACGTCTTATGCCAATTCTTTGGTTTCTTCCCAACATGCTTCTTTATCAAGCCAATTACCACTTTGTTAGCTGCTTCGACTTGACCATTCGCCTGTGCATAATAAGGCGTGGATGTTAGGAGTTTGAAACCTGTTTCCTGAGCAAATTCCTGCATCTTTCGACCAGTGAAAACTGAACCTTGGTCAGTTGTTATTGTCTCAGGGATTCCATACCTAAATATAATGTTCTTTTGAATAAATTCAATGACATTTTCTTGGTCTACATTGACTAAAGGGACAGCTTCGATCCACTTAGTAAAATAATCAATGCCTACCAATATGTATTTCTGACTCTTTGATGATGCTGGTCGAATCTCTCCAATAAGATCCAACGCCCATCCTCGAAAGGGCCACGGCTTCACTATCGAGTGAAGTTCGCTTGCTGGTACATGCTGGATGCCTGTATGAACTTGACACTCTTGGCAACCTTTGGCGAACTCAACACAATCTTTCAGCATAGTGGGCCAATATAGTCCTTGTCGAAACAACAACCATTTCATCTTATGGCCTGCTTGGTGAGCCCCACATGCCCCAGCATGCGTAGTTGAAAGGGCTATGTATGCTTCAGTTTCACTTAAACATTTCAGCAACACCCCTTCAGGCGTCTTCTTGAATAACTCATTACCCATGAGTACAAAACTCAACGCCCTGTATTTTGTTTTTCGTTCTGTCGGAGCTCCTGGATTTTGAAGATAGTCCACAATGGGTTTCCTCCAATCCTGGTCTGACAAATTATCAATGAACGAAACCTCGAAGTTTGAGTGATCAGCATATCCTAACCTTGTTGATTCCAAGTCTGTTGGTGATAGACAAGTTGCTCTTATCTTTTCTCGAACTTCGGTTGCTCTTTGTAATCTCGTTTTTGAAATTTTATACCCAGATGCAATCTGTGCCAAGTCATTGGCTATTTGATTTTCGACTCTGGGTATGTGTCGAATATTGACACTTTCAAATTGTTTCAATAAACGATTTGCTATCACAAAGTACATAATGAGATTCTCTCTTATGCATTTATACTCCTTTGTGACTTGCTTGATGACTAACTCTGAGTCTCCCATTATTTCGACTCGAGTTGCCCCCAATTCCAACTGGGCGTGCCAATTTGTTTACCTTGGGATTTGGTAAACAACCGCTGATCCTCCAAATGGTTACTTATTTGGTTACTCGCAGGATCGATCAGATTGATCCTATGGACATAGGTTGATTTTGAAGTTTAATTAATGTGGATAAGGCTTTAAGTAAATTGTTTAAAGTAAATTGCATAAAGGAAAAGGGCTTGGTAAAAACAAGGCTTGAATGTAAAGGTTCGACAGGAATCTTAAAGGAAAAGCATGTAAAATACTGGAAAAGTAAATGACTTGAATTGATTAAATTGGTGTTTCACACATACATTTCTCAACAATTCGTTCGCTCACACTGGGTACTTGAATCTAAATGAGTGACTATGTATCTATTGTGAACACACGCGAGAAACTACACGTCTACTCCTATTTATACAAAAACATTCCAAGTAACCGTCGGGCAGTTACACTGCTTCGAGATCAAGCCACTTGTCACGTTCTCCCTGTTCGACGCTCCAGATCCTTGCACGTTCGCACGTAGTAACTGCTGGAAACCGTTTTCCCTCCAAAGCTTTGAATTTCAAACTGCTCCACTCTGGACCATCGAACACGTTCGTCAAGAGACGTCTTCGACGAAACTTCTTCGACGTCGAAGGCAATCAGCCTTCTCCCTTGGAAGAAATCTTCTAAGTATTTTGCCATCTTTCGACGGGCACTTCGACAGGCTTAGCCAGTCGAAAGCATCTTTCAGCTTTTAATGGCTGTTATCAAGCAAAACAAAGGTGTCGAATTTAGGAGCCAACACCCCGCTGACGCCGGCGAGGTTGTTGATGGGTTTGTGACCCTGAAGCTAGCAAAGGAGCTTTTCCTTTGTCTTCTTGAGTTGATGGAGGTTGAGCGGTGACTTGCTCTTCGACCTCAGATGTTCGCCCCAGCAGTTGGCGGACCAGAACTCCGAGTTCCTCTTGTCTTTGAGATAGGTCTTGGATGAGAGCCATCTGGCCCACCAAATATCCCATCATTTGGGTCCTCAGTGTTGTCAGATCAAACTGCAGCTCCGCAATCTGATCATTCCTGGCATTGTTGGAATTCCCCAAGCCGTTGGTGAGGAGAGCTTTCATCTCTTCTTGCCCCAGAGACAAGTTCAGGAACATCTCCTGCAGCTGAGCAGTCTGTTCTTGGATGTCTTTGACAGACCGTTCTAGAGCCATCTCTTGCTGAAATAAACAGCAGGAGAGTAAGGAAACCTGAAAAAGGAAAGATTGTCAAAATGCAATGCATGATATGCGGATGCATGTTTTCAAAGATCTCTTGGGGTAAACACAAGAAAATGTTAGAGGTTGAACTCTGCTCTTGGATTGGAGATCTCTGCACCGGTGGACGTCCTTCCACAAGAATCAAGCTCACCATGTCGAGTGGGTCATAGCCACTGATTCAAGTTGTTGCACTTGGACTTTGATTGGATTGGTTAGAGGAGAAACCTCTTGCACCTTGGTAGATGTCTGGTTCAACGTAACCCTGCATCAAAAGAACCCTCGAGATCCTTGAAATGGTTATTGAAAATGCTAAAATGCTATGGTATGATGTCATGATGTTATGTGCATGTATGCACAGGCAAGTAAGTGTATATACAGGCGGACAATATTCACACAAAGCACACAAGGCCTTAGGTTTAGGCTTGCATGAGGTCTGGGTATTACCCTCTTTCAGTTTGTTGGTTAACACCTGTCCTATCAAAAGTAACCGGGTTCTAGAGGTCCCAACGTCACTGGATTACTTTCATTGTTCATCGTTTCGATTTAGCCACTGAACTGGCGACCGAAATATTCCAGGAAAGCAACCCTCAATTGAGTGTAGTATCGAGTATCAACCAACCTCGGACTGCACCAAAGTCAGTTATCTCACTACCCTAAAAAGGCCAAGATGGTTAATTAAGGTTCTAAGGTCAGTTGATGCTTCGCGACACCACGCGGCGGCCCCGTACTCTCCTTGACTGAACTCAAGGGTTACCGGTACACACCAAAGTGCCACATCAACGTAGCAGACTGCTTCAACCATGTCGGTATACCCCGCACAGTTCCCTCACAGCCTTGTTGCTACCTAAAAGGGTTTCCCCAGATCCGGGTTAGGATCTATAAAACTCCGATGCAAAGCCCACAAATGTAAAGCAAACAAAGCAATCAATTAAAAGTAAAGGTGATCTAAACCCTAAGGTAACCCCACTTAAAAATCTCCCCAGCAGAGTCGCCAGTTCTGTGATACGGTGGGAGAACTGACTAGTGTTTTGCGTTCGTATTCGCAAATGTTGCGGTTAGCAAGAGTCGCCACCGACTTTTTATTTTATCCTAAAGGAAAGGTTAAAAAGCACAGCAAAAACCTTTTGAGATATTTCGCGGGTTCGGGGGGTAGATTATGAAAAGGGAAGGTATTAGCATCCTTTTCATCCATGGTTATCCATGGGCTCTTAGTTACTTGGTTTTTTAGATCACTTGCCTCGTTTTTTCGATTGCTTTGAAAATGGTGTGTGTGTGGGTGCTTTTTGAAAATGTTTTAGAAAAAGATGCCTTGTTTTAGGCAACTAATGTATTTGACTCGTGTTTGAGTGTTTTACAAAAGTATGAATCTTTTCGAAAAGATGTTTTCAAATGTTTTTGAGAGTTTGTTTGAAAGTGTTGTGGATTGTGGTTTTTGAAAAGAAGGCAAGTGTTTTTGCAAGTTTGATCTCAAGTAACTAAGAGTTTTTGTCTACCCTATTGTACTCAAAGGTTTTTTGTCATGTTTTAACCCCTTTTAACAATTTTGTTCCACCATTGAAATTGATGGGCAATCTTGCGTTTAGGAAGTTTATTCGGGACGGGCACGGGTCATCGCATAGACCATGAATGCAATGATGCCAAGTGTCTTTGGCAATTTGTTTTGAAGGGACTATGATCGTTTGATTAGGCAACTTTCGAAAGCGTCATCGAGGGACTTATGATCATTTGATTTTGTTTTGCCAAAGACATTCGACGTGCAAGCATGGCCCATTTTGGAAGGCAACATGTGGGATTACCCTAGGGGGTGCAAGTGTGATTGTGTATTGATTACATACATTTGTCTTGTATTAGGTTATCTAGCGTTTGATTTTATGTACATACAAACCCTAGGTCTAACCATGGTATAATTGAAAAGCTGTAAATTGCGGAATGTAAATCTACGCTATTACAAGATAATGTCCGGGAGTGGGGGTATAAATGTACAAGGGGATGAGACTTATGGTACCCAATAATTTACAACCAAATCGAATGTCGCAATCAAATGAATATCAAATATAAATGTAAGATAAACATGTGTATAGGATAATATGAATGTGTTTGTGTAAGTATGTGAATTGTGTATGTGTAACTATGTACAGGTGCGAAATGTGAAGTTGAAGCGTATTAGGGTTTGACCTAGAGAAATGTTTTTAGATGAATATTGATTCTTGTATGTTTATGTACAAATGAAGGGTTTTGATTAAGTGTTTTAAGTTTTAATTAAAAGGGTATTTTAGTCAAAATGTTTGTGAATTTCAATATTAGAGAAAAATGTATGTATTGAATTGTTATGTATGAAAAAAAGAATGTTAATTAATTAAAAAAAAGTTTTAATTTTAATTATGTATAGGGATGTATAATATGTACAAATGTGTTTTTAATTAAAAAAAAAGTATCTCTAATTTAATCATGTATATATATATATAAAAAAAAGAAAAGACAATATATACAAATGTATTTCAAAAAATGTTTTTTAAGTTAATTGTGTATAAAAAGTATTTTTGATTAAGAAAAAGTATTTTCAATTATATAAAAGTATTTGGTTATTTTTATGTACGAATGTGTATTTAAAAAAGTGTTTTAAACATATGATGAAAATGTTTTAATTAGGTTAGTATTTTTAATTAAATAAGTATATATAAAAATGCTTTAATTAAATTGTAAATAAAAAGAAAGTATTAAAATGATTTTTTTGTAAAGCAAATGAAGTATTTTTTATAAAAAATATTAAAGGGTTAGCATTAATATATAAAAGAAGAATAGATTAAATAAATATTGTTGATGAAAAATGAAAAGAGGTTAATGTTTTATAAAATAGTGTTAGAAAAAGAAGTAATTTTCGTTGGGCTTTAGAGGTGAATTAGGAAACGGGTCAGATTAAGCCCATGGTTTGAAACAGAATTAGGGTTTAGGCATTTGGTTCAGAATGAAAACGAGGGTTTGTGAGGTTACGACGGCGCCGTATTCGTCTTCTTCGATTAGCAGTTCCCTGAGCGTTTTCTCCGGCCACCAACATCACCCTCCACATCTTTCTTCCCTCCAAGGCACAGTTTTGGCGCTCTTGACTTTAAGGTTTGATTACAATGCCTCATATTCTTATCTTTTGTCTTTTTACAAATTTGCATGTTTGATTTGAGTTTTTTTAAATATTTTCTTTTCATTCTTTGAGGTGAAGAAGTAGAGATAGGGGGCGAGGATTATACTACCTGATATTTGGAGGTGGAGGAGAGAAGAAAGGGGCGATGCTTCAGGAGGCCGGAACGGCGGTGATAGAGCTTGCTTGGATGCCTTCTTGGTAACTTCGTTCCTTGCTATTTATGATTTAAGGTTTTGATGATGATATGTACTGAGAAGCCTTCTTAAGATTCACTTTTCTTTTTCTCTTCTTCTTCCACTGTGTGTTGATCTTGGGAATTTGCTTGAGTATTATTGCCTGAGTATCTTTACCTCTTCCACTTTCGTGTTGCCTTTTGGATTTGTATGTTGCCTGAGATGCTGCCTTGATGTGTTTCACTGAGTTTCTTTTTTCTGATTTGCCTATGAAGAAGCTTGCTTCTGAGGCTCTCTTGATGCTTGTGAATTGTTGCCTTGATTATCTTGAATGATTTTGAACAGATATTGCCTTGAGATTGGGTTGCCCTTTGAATTGTTGCCTATGATGAATCCAATTCTGAGGCTTGGTGTTGGTGTTTGAATATCCTAGATGTTGATTTCATAAGATGGTGAGGCTTGATTGTGTTTAGCATAAGATGGGGAGGCTTGAGTTTGGATATCAGGTTTCTGAGTTCTTGTTTGCCTTACTTCTCTATTCTGGCTTCTGTCTCCTTGTGTTATGCAGGGTCGTGTTGGATGGTTCTTGGCTTTGTGACTTCTAGAGTTTGTATATTTTTACTCTACTTTCTTCTGCCTGCTTCTTTTACTATGCAGAATTGTGCAGAAAATGGTTATCAGGTTATGGGTTTATGGTTTGCAGCATGTAGAGTTTTTTGTGGTGTTGTTTTGGATATGGTTATGACTGATGCTAGCAGGTTTCTTTTGCAAAATTATGGTGTTTTTGACAGTGTTGGTTTGATAGACTTTTAGAGTTTGTATCTCCCCCTCTATTCTAAGCTGAACTCAGTTTGTATATCCTTTTCATTTACCTGCTATGTTGGACTGCTTTTTGCCTGTGTATATTTTCTATATCTTTTGCCCTCTTCTCTCTGCTCTACTGTCTACTGCTATTGAACTGTCTTGCTGCTGAACTGCTATATCTCTGCTATGCTGAGTTTTGGCTTTATCTCTCTTCTCTCTCACCTGCTGCTACCTCTGAACTGCTTGCTCCTGAACTGTCTTGCAGATTTTCTTTTCTACTGTCTCCTTCTACTGTCTGCTGTATATATGATATCTTGAACTGTTTCATTGGCCTTTGTATCTCCTTTTTGTCTTGCTGTCTATTCTGAACTATGCCTAACCTGAACTGCTTTATCTCTCTTTTTATCTCTCTTAAAGTACAGTTTAAGATTTTTATATGATATTTATCTGTACTGTTCTGAAGGGGCTGACTAGGGAAATGATGAAAGAGATAGTTTTGCTTGCATAATACATCTTGCATCCCTTTTTGACAGTTTGTGTAGATTTTCTGCTTTTTGATATCTTGGCAAAAGTCTTTCCATGACAGCTTTGAGCACTTTCCTGATTTTCTTTGAGTGGACTTTGTTTTGGATTTGAAAGTTTGGATTGAACTTTTTCAGTTTAGATTGGATTTTGAATCTTGAACTTCTATGCAGCTTGCAATTTCATAACTTATGCATTTTTGACATTTGCATTTCATGAGATAAAATAATCTTCCCTCTCTGTGAACCGGGAGAAATCCCGTGATTTGCAGAGAGGGTAACTGATCCCAGTCAGTGGCCCCTAATGATGAGCAATTTTTTTAACTGTTTTTAATTAAATGTTTTCTGACTTTTCTTGTTTCTTTTTGCAGATGAAAAAAAGAATACCGGAGCGGAGTGAAGAATGAAGAATGTTTAGAAAATAGGATAATTTTAATTCTATGTAATATTTAAATTAAATGTAAATTATTGTTTGTAATAAACAACAATTTATAAATAATTCAAATATCAATAAAAATTCAAATTATCCAATTGGTTCCATTTTCTTTATTGCTTATTTATTTATTTAAAATTCTTAGAATTAAAACAATTGAAAAATAAATTCAATCATTTAATTTCAGAATAATAAATAACTAAAATAAAACAACATTGATCCAATAAACCTGTCTTATCCAACATCCAAAGCAAAGCAGCAGTTAACCCAGATAGACCGATCAAACGCGAAAGCACTGTGAATTCAAAACTGCATCTTGTATCTGACTGGCTCAATCAAAACGTACTGAACTCAAACCACCGTCTCTTTTACTGATTAAACCAAGATAACGCGAATTTTAATCCGAATCTTGAAATAAACCGCAAAGTGCTGTGGAATTTAAATTCTTCTGAGAATATGCCCATAAAACCCTAATTCCCGATTAAATGCCAAATCACGCTCGCTTGATCAAAATGAACCAAAAACCAACCAAACCCTAAGCCCACTGTATGAAACAATTCAGAGCTCTGAAAATCAGTAAAACCCTAATTTTGCTTGACCGTCAAGAAAAGTCTGTTTGTCCGATTCTTGAGTCAGTTTGAGAAGTCAGGAAATGTTTGAAGCTGAGATTTCTTGGGGAAAAGCGCGAGGGCAAATTTTGGGGTACAACAGAGAGCGTGCAAGATATCTACGAGCAAGGTAGGCACAGGGTTGCGAGAGAGGAAAATCTTGACAGCATTCACATCTATGAGTAAGTCTAGATTAGGGAATAACACTAACCCATAGATTAGAAGGGCCAAGACCTCCTCAAAATCCTGAAAGTCCAAATCATCCCAAAAAAGCTGGGCCCTGTCTATTAGGAACTTGGATAGAAAACCCTTGACTCCGCTTCTTGTTTCCCAATTGGATACCACGTCGGCCCATTTTAGATGCAAAGCTGATGCAATAACTTCTGGCTTCGGAATCTCTTCTAAACCTGTGAAAGGCACTTGGTCAAGAATGGGTATATTCAATAACTGAGAGAAATATTCCATGGTAGGCACCAACTGATAGTCTTGAAAGGTGAAGCAGTGGTGCTCGGTATCAAAGAACTGAAAGAGTACACCCATCATCTTTTCATCAAAGCTTGAAGTAACCAGGTTGAGAAGTAGACCACGTCTGTTGGTGAACGCAGAAGTTTCAGGAACCCTCGATACCAGTTCCTTAAGTTGGGGAGGTATTCTTACAAAGCTGATTCAGATAGTGTTTCTACGAGCGGAAGCCATAATCTGCAAAACAGAACAAGATAAATTCCCCCGTTCCTTGAAATGGTTAGTGTAATGAGAATGGTTGATATGTTATGATGCATGATGTTATGTTCAAACAGAATAAATCACACAAAAGAAAAAGCACACAATAGACGTTAGGTTCAAAAGCTTGCATGAGGTTAAAGGTAAGTACCCTCTTGAAGTTTAGTTAGTTTCAAACCTATCTTAGAAAGGTAACCGGGTTCTAAGGATTCTCGATATCACTGATCATCCTCTATCGGGCAATATTTTCTTGCGATCGAAATATCCCGAAAGTCTGATCTCAACGAGTGTAGCATCGAGTATCAACCAATCCTCAGCTTTATACCGAGGCCAGCTATCTCACTACTTTCTAATGGCCAAGTTTGTACAACTAAGGTTCTAAGGTCCGTTAGTGCTTCACGACACCACGCGACGGCCCCGTATTCTCTTTGTTTCCACACGAAGGATACTGGTACCAACCAAAGTGTCACACCAACACAACCATCGCTTAAACCATATCGGTCGATGCCATACAGTCTCCACGATCTTTTGCTATTTACCTAATAAGTTTCCCTAGATCTGGGTGTAGGATCTTTAACAATACCCAAGTAGAAAACCCTTAAATGTAAAGCAAACAAGTCAAACAATGAAAGCAAGTAGATGTGATCTAACCCTAAGGTAACCCCACTTTTTTAGAATTATCTCCCCAGCAGAGTCTCCAGTTCTGTGATACGGTAGGAGAACTGACTTTTTGTTTTGCGTTTTATTGCAGATGTTGCAGTTAGCAAGAGTCTCCACCGACTTTTCTTTTATCCAACAAGGAAAGGCTGAAAAGAACAGAAAAGACCTTTAGAGATGTTCTCTTGAGTTCGAGGGTAGATTATGAAAAGGGAAGGTATTAGCACCCTTTTCATCCATTGTTTTCCATGGGCTCTTAGTTTACTCGCTAGATCACTTGCTTTTGTTCGAAGGTGCTTGTGGTGTGGGTTTTGAAAGCATTTTGAAAAATGTCTTTGTAATGGTTCTCGTTTCTATAAGAACGCGTACAAAGTGTTGTTTTGAAAATAGTTCAAAGAGGTGTTTGTGGAGTGTATTTTTGAAAGTGATTTTGAAAAGGTGTCTTTGTAACGGCTCTTGTTTCTATAAGAACGCGTACAAAGTATTTGTCTTTTCAAAATGTTTCAAAGTGAGAGTATTTGTATAAAATGTTTTTGTTGTGAGCAAGCGACCAACTAAGAGAAATCTACCTACTCAAAAGGTCTTAAATGTTCTTTTCTTCCTCCTTTAGATGTTGCTATCTTACCATTGATTTGGCAAGAAGCCCCATCGTTGGAAGTGAAGGGACGGGCGCGGGACGTTTTTGTATAGTCATAGAAGGCAACCCATGGAATGTTTTAGCAATGTCATGTTAGGGACTAGATCGTTTATCGAAGGCAATATCGAGGGTCATCGAAGGACTACGACCTTTTCAAGGGACATGACTATTTTTCTGATAGGCAACAAGGTGGGATTACCCTAAGGGTGCTAGTGTGCAAGTGTGTTTGATTGCATGCATTTTAGTCTTGATTAGGATTATCTATTTGTTGATTTCATATTTTGTCATACACATCCTAATTACTAGCATTTTATATTTGCAAAAGCGTTAAATTGCGGAAATATAAAAGTCTTATGCTATTACAATATTTTAGGGATGGGGGTACATATTTACAAATTGGGGGGGGGGGGGGGGGGGGGGGGGGGGGGGTTGCAAGAATTTAAATCCTATTTAACTATTACAATCATATTGAAATTTACAATGCAAGAGAGAAAAATGACTTGTTTAGAAAATGGTTTTTTGTCTTAATGAATTAAGAAAAGGAAATAAATTAATTAATTAAAGAAAATATTTTTATGTCTTTTTTATATTAATAAAAAAGGGGATTAATATTGAAAATGATAAAAGGAAAATAAATGAAAGATAGAAACAGCGTGCTGCTGCAAGCAAAACAACAAGGATCAGAAGATCTGAAGCTAGGCACGTGGTGACTCAGAAAGGAACGTCAGTGGAATCATAAGTTCTGGATTGATACACTCTAAGGCCCTGTAAGAAACGTCATAGGGAAAGGAAAGAGAGGTTCTGGGTGGAATTCAGACAGTGAGCCAAAAGTCAAAAGTTTTGTGTGCTAAAATGGTGAATGAAAAAATTAGAAGTTTAGTGTGTTGTCAGCGTGTGAAAATCAGAAATTCTGAATGTTAAAACAACGAGTGGAAGCATAAGAAGTTCAGTGTGCTTAACAGTAAGAAAGCCTAGAAGTTCTATGTGTTTAACGTATGGGGAGAACTCAGAAGTTATGTATTGTGCTAAAACAGTGAGTGAGTATCAGAAGTTATGTGTGTTGAAATAGTAAGAGAGCCTAGAAGTTTTGTGTGTTAAAACAACAAAGAGAACTCAGAATTTCTGCGTGCTTAAACAATGAGAAAATCCTAGAAATTCTGTGTGTTAAAATGGTGAATAAAAAAAACAGAAGTTCTGTGTTACATTTCAACTCTTTCCTCATATTAATTAGCACATCAGCAATTTATTCAGTATTTAACAAACAATAGGTCAGAAAGATAAAAGCACAACAATCTATAGAAGTTCAAAACCCTAATCTGAGCTTAGCCCTAATCAAGAAGTTCTAATCCAAAGTTTTACTACTTATGCAATGATATGGACAACATTAACACTGTGATATTTACATGTTTTAATGATGTTCTGAATGAGAAGATGCAAAGTCAGAAAGACTTACCTTGAATCTGGAGCGTGTGCTTGGAACTTGAACTGCTGCCTTTAAATGTTCTGGAGTCAGCAAGAGCAACGGAAGAGAAAATGCCAAGTTCTTTGATTCAAAGGGAAGAACAAAGGTTTGGTTTTCTGTTTGGGAATTCTGGATTTTTACAAAGGTTTCGCAATTTTCTTTTCTCTCTTTTTACAACTTTCTCTCTCAAAAAACCAACCCCTTGAACATGTGATGGAGCCACTTATTTATAGATAGATTTGTTGTGGTTTTGGGGGGAAAAACAAATGGGATTTTTAACCTTTTTGGCATACTGTTCCATTGCTTTTTAATCACAGTTCTTGTATGCTAATTTGATGCAAATATGGAGTTTGAGAAAGTGCAGGCATGGACTAGATCAGCAGCTGATAGCAGGACTGTGATATAGCAGGGCAGCAGGTTACTTAAACGAGGTTTTGGGATTTGGTAATGTTCTGGTCGCAGAAGATCAGAAATGTAACCTCCATATGCTGAAGGGTCATGTTCTGACCGAAGAACATTGCTTCCATATGTTCTGATTGAAGCATCATGTTCTGAACCGTGTCTGCAAATTCTGATTGCACTCACGTGAAGGCTGGCCCATAAGTTCTGAAGTATCATATTCTCTTATTACTTAGAAAATTTTCTAAATGTTTAGAAATTTGATTTTTTCAAAGTAATTTCTGACTTCTGATTTTTTGATGAACTAATTTCATGTCTTGATGAAATATAATTATTGAAACTTGATTTGATCTAAAAGTCAAAGTTTGACTTTCCAGTGTGCTTTTGACCATATTGCCCTTGTGGATGATTTTTCTTGAAAAGTTGTAATTCAAGACTTGAAACTTGATAGAAGCAAGCCTGAGAGTCCAGGATGATCCTTTGATAAATGAGAGGGAGAATTTTGGGGTACAACATGTTCGAACTTGATACCTCATGTGAAAACATAGCCAAATCAACTTGTGAAATTTTGGCGCCGAAACCAGCTCGATACAATGAAAATCGACCAAGTTATGATTTTCTGAACATGACGCAAATAAACTTTTGTCACAAATTTTCTGTACAAAAATACTTGATAAATCTGTATTTTTGAAGACCATCTGATCGAAATTGGCTTCCATCTGTGAAAGATGAAAACATAGATGACGTCAAGACGAAATATTGGCCACCGTAACGGGTTCAAAACAAGCCTCGATCTTCAAGTTATGAATTTTTTAGTGCGTAAAAACTGCACTTTCAACACACTTTTTCACCATATTTCTTCGAGATAACTCACACATTCAGAGACCTTCTTTAAAGAATTGACTCTTGAGCCAAACCTGAATTTGAGAATACGTTATCAGAGATATCTTGGCGAAAGAACACCTGAATATGACACGTCGGGTTGGACTTGTGAATCTTTAAACCCCGAATCGTTGCAAAATGGCGAACCGATCTTCAGCACGGAAAATACTCTGAGAAAATACATTGGCGAAATAAACGTAACTTGTAACTTGACAAAGCTTGATAAATATAGCTTTATTCCATACTCATAAAACCAACAATATTGCGTGTATGAAAAGAGGGTAAATTTTAGGGTATAACACTCCAACATTCCCAATATGTGATAAGGGGACCAAGGGAGTTGTGATACGGTGGGAGAACTGACTTGAGTGTTTTTTGTTTTATTGTAAATGTTGCGGTTAGCAAGAGTCACCACCGACTTTTCTTTTATCCAAAAGGAAAGGCTGAAAAGAACAGGAAAGACCTTTGAGATTGTTTCTTGAGTTTGGGGGGTAGATTATGAAAATGGAAGGTATTAGCACCCTTTTAATCCATAGTCATCTATGGGATCTTAGTTGCTTGCTAGATCACTTGCTTTTGTTTGAAAATGTGCTTTGTGTGGTTTTTGAAAGTGTTTTGAAAAGGCGCCATCGTTTAGGCAAACTTTGTAATAGCTCTCGTTCGTAAGAACGTATACAAAGTGTTGATCTTTTGAAAATGTTTCAAGTTTGGAAAATGTTTTGAAAGTGTTTTTGAAAGTGTTGGTGTTTGTTTTGGAAATAAGCAAGAGTGTTTAATTTGAAAATGAGAAATCAACTAGGAGCAATCTACTTACTCAAAAGTCTTTGTTCATTTATTCCTTTCCTTTGATATTTCTATCTTACCATTGATTTGGTAAGAAGCCTTATCTTTGGATGTAAAGGGACGGGAGTGGGTCATCGTATAGTCATGATAGAAATGTTGTGAGATATCTTAGAATTTCTTTTTGAGGTACTAAGATCATTTTGAAAGGCAACATTGATAGCATCATCGAGGGACTATGATCTTGTATTTTGATTTGTTTTTCTAAGATATGCCACATGCATAACATGGCCATTTTTGTAAGGTAACAAGTGGAGTTAACCCTAGGGGTGCATGTGTGAATAGTGTGTTTGATTTTCATGCATTTAATCTTTGATTAGGGTTATCTACTTGTTGATTTTATCTTTCCATACAAACCCTAATTACTAGCATTTATATGAAAGTGATAAATTGCGGAAAGTAAATTTACTACACTATTACATCATTAGGGGGATGGGGTATACAAATTTACAAATGGGGATGACAAGTAAAGTAAACCCTAATTACTATTACAAGGATTTGACAATTACATAATTTATAATGCAAAAATAGTAAAATATGCAAGAAGATGTAAAGTCAGAGAAATTGTGTTTTAGGGTTTTTTTATAGGAAAGGTTTTGCAAGGTTAGGTCATTTCCAAGCAATACAATATGTCTAAAATAAGCTAAAAAATCTCAAAAATCAAGAAAATTGGTGCCTGAGCTGACACGGGCCATGTCAATGGACACGGACACCCGTGTCGGGATTTGTCCATGACTTTTCTGCATTTTCTTGTTGCAGCCAATCTGACACAGCTGTGTCACGTGACACAGGCGCCTGTGTCACGTGACACAGGCGCCTGTGTCACGTGACACAGGCGCCTGTGTCAGCCCCTGTCCATCTTTTTTCTGCTTGTGTATGCACCGGTAACATTGACACGGGCCGTGTTGTTTGATACGGGCACCCGTGTCATCCTGTGTCCCTGAATTTTGTTATGTTTTTAACCCAACTAAGCTGACACGGGCCGTGTCGTGTGACACGGGCACTCGTGTCAGCCTCTGATCTGGCTTTTTATTAGTTTTTCTCTTTGATCTATCTTGTTATATCTTTTGAGTGCAGAAAACAAATAATGCATGAACAATGATATCACAGTTTGAGAAATTTTACCTCTCGAAGTAGAAGCTTTAGAATACGTACGGGTATTTCAGGGTGCAAAGTGGTGATTGATCGAGCTCCTTTGAACCTTCTTGAAGTAGCTCCAAACTTCCTTTTGTACTAAAAATGGTTGAACCGCTCCAACCAAGTCAAGTTGCAATGTATGTTTTTGAATTTGGAAGATGGTGATAGTGAGGTTACAGAAGTTATTCTTATATTTGAACAACTTCTATATGGTGTATGTGAAGTGTTTGGATGGTTTGTTTGGAGAAAACTTGCAACGTATGAGATTCAAGGATTTGAACTTCAAAGCTCAAAAATGGAGGTTTTATGGAAAAATCAGGTTTTTTGACAGCAAACATGATTTTTAGTGTTAGTTTCTCCTTCTATTTTTCTGGCCTCCTTCTCTTGCAATTGAACTCTCTATTTATAGAGAAGGTTTAAGACTTCAAAAAACTCATATTTTGAATCACATGTTATGGCTATCTTGCTTGTTTTTGAAGCAAGCATGAAGAACATGTTTCCAATGCTTGTACTAAGCTATATAATGTGGTTGATCACTTTAAACATGTTTGTTATGACTTGTAGAAGTTGAGTGTGATTAGAACAACAAGTTAGAGGCTAAAGAAATTGACTTTATGATTAAAGTGAACTTTGCAAGATTGATAATGGTGCCTTTGTGCCAAAAATGGAAAGATGCAATGGACAATACTTGAACCACTTGGATAATGGTTCAATCAATTATGTAAACATCTGATTATGGATATATTTGCAAGTCAAGAGGCCTGCAAAGTGAAGATTATGCAGCATGGCTAAGATTTTGGTTCCTTGTTCATCACAAATCTGCCTTGTAATTCAAGAATGAATGTCCAGCTTCAGATCCTTGAATATCCTAGCTCAAATATGATAAATTCATGCTCTTAGATGTTTTCGAAAGCTTGAATAACCCTCTATAACTTTCATTTTGGCCATTTTGACAAAATCATCTTGTAACTACGTGAAAAATGCCAAGAAGTTGGGATAAAATCCTGACTAAAACTGCTGAAAATTTCTCTAAGTGTTTATTCAAAAAAACCATGACTTCATGAATTTATAACTCAAAATCCAAGCATTTCTAGAAAAAGTAATGCCCTACAAATTTTTAGATCTCATTTAGATATACAACTTTTATTTTGGAAGTTTTCCTTGAATCATCTTGCATCATGGTGAAAAGTTGGCATGAAGAAATGAAATTATCATGTATAAAAAACACTTAGAAAAATTTCTAAGTCTTGAAGAGTTTGAATTAAATTTTGACTTTCTTGATTTCTTGATGATAAAGTTTCATATTTTTGAATGTCTTGATGAATTTTGATCTTTGAGACTTAATGTTGACCAAAAAGTCAAAGTTTGACTTTTGGTGCTAAATTGACTTTTTCATTAATACAACTGACTTTTAGTCTCTTGGTCAATTGACTGAGAAGACTTGAAACTTGACATGAGCATTCTTGAAGGTCCATAATGATCCAAGAACGTCACTTGAAGTATTAGAAGTACAATTTTCCTTATGAAAATTCAAACCCTAATCTTGAGGTATCAGTGTTGAGGAGATGGCTTGACCTAGTCAATACTGGTGCAAGCTTGAGCTTTCGCAGATCTTTGTGAGAAATGTATTGAGAAATAAGAGGGAAAATTTTTGGGTACAACAGGAGCCAACTCCTCATTGTAAACCATATGGTTAAGCTTCAACTCCCATTCATACTTTTCTTTTTGAAATCTGAATAATTTTCTCTGGTCCTTTTGCATCTGTAGCAACACCTTCCATGTCAAGCTGTCAATTTCAAAGCTAACTTCTCCCTCTGCTGACCCATGTCTTGCCTCCTGCCTCTTTCTTTCCCTAGGCTTCATCAAAGTCTATAGACTATTTTTATCAAATTCTTCTTGAGGATTACAAATCTCATCAGTATCCTTATCTTTCAATTCATGTTTATCACAAAGTGCAATGATCAGGATCTCTTGGACTGTGATCTTCCCAACATTAATGGTGTACCCCGCAATGATGCAATGTAAAAAGGCCAGGGATTTCATGTAAACCCTAAACCTAAGTGGTATCCGGGTTGCACAAAGATTTCATGTAAACCTCAAACTCAATATTATCAGCTCTATCCAAAATTTATTGATATTGATCATCACGGTTTTTCAGCCCATACATCATATTGATGGTTCCTTTGGAGTATGAGATACAATACCCCCTCAACCTGACTTCAGTTTTCTTATTGGCACTATTTAGGTTGGCGTATAACTCTTTCACCAATTGGGTGTTGTACGGTGCATGTTATTGGTAAAACTTAACCCACTTCTTGAGTTTGATTAGCGACTCAATGCTCCCAGGAGACCTAGGTTGTCATCTTCTCTGTCCAGAGTGAAACCTCATTTAAAAAACATTCCCCTACCAGAGATGGAATATGTGAATCTTTTCTTGGCATCTGCATTGATTAAGACTTCACAGTCACTTCCCTCATCATCAGAAATATCCATGGGAGGTGTAACGTTCTTACGAGTGCAAGTTTTGATTCTGACTTGGGAGGATGTTGGCTTCATGGTCATTTTAGGGTTTGAGAGGAATGGGTTTTGGATGAAAAGGGGTTATGAGAGAGATAGTGACAAAAAATATTGGCAGTTTTCAGGAGGATGTGTATGGAGTGGTTTGAAAAAAAGGGTGAAGTGCTAGGAGGTTTTATTTGTGAGTGGAAGTTGAGAAGTGTGGAAAAAGGGATGTGACGTACAAAACTGGAGAAACAATTTTGAATTTTACAAATGAGAGGGTTTAGACAATATAGGGCATGGTGAGGGTTACTTCGAGTAATGATTCATTCCAAAAACATGCAAGTAACAGTTAATGCTTTGTCCCCTATGTGACGTCATGTTGGTAGAGCTATAATTTGTCACACGTGCGTTGTATTCTTTCTCTCCACTAGCTTTTTGTTTCCTTCGTATGCCCCAACACTTGCCTTTCTCGTGACATAACCAAAGGACTTAGCATCATTAATTTTTCTCCTTCTTGTGCAAGACTCTCCCAGCTTTACCAAACACGATAGGATTCATCACTGACTCTTCCCACTTTATTTCATCAATCACATCATCTGAAAAATAAATCAACTAAAACATGAAAGTTAAACTAGGCTGCCTACCAGTAGCACTATTTTATAATCTTATAGTCTGACTACTGAAAAAATCAAACAGATTCAATCAATTACACAGTGACCCTTGTGTTGTCTAAGGATTCACTATGATACATCTTTACCCTTTGGCCATTCACCTTGAAATTTTCACTTGTTCTTTCATTTAATAGATCCACAGCTCCATGAGGATAAATCTTAATCAGTTTAAAGGGCCTAGACCATCTAGATTTAAGTTTTTCAGGGAAAAGTTTTAACCTAGAGTTAAACAAAAGAACAAGTTATCCTTCACTTAACTCCCTCTTCAGGAACTTTCTATCGTGCCACCTCTTAGTCTTTTTTTATACAACTCATCATTCTCAAAAGAAAACAACCTATGCTCCTCAAGCTCATTCAGTTGAAGCATTTTAGCTTGGCCAGCCTTAGATAAGTCAAAATTATGGGTTTTGGCTGCCCAAAAAGCTTTGCTCTCCAATTCAATAGGCAAGTGGCATGCCTTCCCATAAACAAGTCTGTATGGAGACATGCCTAAGGGGGTCTTAAAATATGTTCTATATGCCCATAAGACATCATCCAAATGCTTAGACCAATCTTTTCTAGAGGGGTTAACAACTTTTTCCAAAATCCTCTTTATTTCTCTATTAGAAACTTCAGCTTGCCCACTGCATTGTGGTTAGTAGGTCGTAGCAACCTTGTGTTTCACACCATACTTTGCCATTAAATTTTTCAAAGATTTTATCGGAAAAATGGGTTCCTCTGTCACTAATGATTACTCTATGGGTGCCATGTATAGACAAAATATTTTTCACTAAAGATTTGGTCACCACCCTAGCATCATTAGTTGGAGTTGTTACTGTCTCTATCCTTTTGGAAACATAATCCACAGTGTAATACGCTGGTAGAATCGACTATTATACTGATTTTGCATTTGTATTCGCAAATGTTTCGGTAAGCAAGAGTCACCACTGACTTTTCTTTTATCCAACAAAGGAAAGGGTGAAAAGAACAGAAAAAGACCTTTCGAGATTATTTCTAAGTAAAGGGGGTAGATTATGGAAAGGGAAGGTGTTAGCACCCTTTCCATCCGTAGTTATCTACGGGCTCTTAGATGCTAGCTCATTTTTAAAATACCTTGTGTTTTGTATGTTTAAAAAAAGTATTTTGAAAGACGCCTTAGTACGGCGAACTTTGAAATGTTTCTCGTATTGTTGAGAATGTATAAAAAGTATTTTGAAAATGTTTTTGGAAAGAGTGTTGTGTATGTGAAAAATTGTTTTTGAGAAAACATCTAAAAACTATCTACTTTACTCGAAAGGTCCGTTATTTTCCTCTTTTCTTTTAGACAGTGCTATCCTACTATTAGTGAGAAGGTAGCTCTATCATTGGATTTTTTAGGGACATTTGAAGGGTCATCGTTACAGTCACAAAGGTAACTGGGCAAGATACTTTAGTAACCACCCTAGGGTTTTAAGATCATACTGAGGCATCATCGAGAGGGTCATTTTTTGTGATCTTTAAACCGGAGGGTAGCCACAAAAATATCTCACGTTTTGAGAGTTGTGACCGTTTTAATCTGAAGGCAACCGAAGTGGGAATACCCTAAAGGTGTGCATGTGCAAGTGCGTTGTGTTTCAATTATTTATCATTATGTTAGGTTTGCTAACATTTTTGTTTTAAATTTCTTACCATGCAATCCTATTACCATACATCTAAATAATTAATATATGTACAAGAATTTAAAGTGCGGAATTTTAAATCTAGTTATTACATGGCTTCGGGGAGGGGGAATTTACAAGTCCAAAAGGGGATAAAAACAGTAAATGTCCTAGTTCTTAACTATTACAAATCGGTAAGTAGGTACGATAATAAGAAAGGGTAATAATAATGCAAAAGTATTTAAACATGCGCGAATTGGAAATGACGTCTAAAACCCTAGAAAAGTCTAAGTAAAAGAAACTCTTTTTGCTATTTTTGTTTATTTGGAAAAGTATTGAATTAAATTAAAACCTAAGTTCAATTAATTAAAAAAATAAAAATGGAAAAGAAAATTATTAATTAATTCTAAACAAAACTAATATTTTGGCATTTTTGTGATTTGATTTTAAAAAACCTAAATCTAGATTAATTAATTATAAAATAAACAATAAGCATGATTAAATTTAATTTAATTTAATTGTCAAAAAAAATTTAATTAATCTAAACCTAAAATCTAATGTTTATATTGCTTTTTGATTTTATGATTAAATAAAAACGGTTTATTTTGAAAGAAAAGTATAAAAAAACTAAATAAGTAAGATAAATAAAAAAAAGGAATCAGGCCTGGTGTTAACTAGCAAACAGGGGGTGTGAGATTTGAATTTTATTAGGCCCAAATCAGGGAGAAGCCCAGGCTGTGCCTGATTCAATATTGCTGGCCCTTGAGGTTTCATCATGTAGAAGCGCGCTTGAGGTGTTGGATCTCCATCCATTGGCATCTGATGGGTCAGATGTGGAAGCACATGATATACGCCTGGATCTTCCCTACACTGGATCTGAAAAGAAAATATGAAAAAATGTAAAACATGGGGATCAAACCCAGGTTCTTCACACTTGCAAACACACACTTCACCAACCATCCAACCTGTTCATTCATTAATACAACTGAACCAATAATATTATATGTGAAAACCAATCAGAAAAATATTTAAATTAAAACACGCACTGAGCGGGTCCCCTTATATTCAAATGGATTAATCATAACAGGCTATTTTACCACGCCAGCTCCGGGGAGGTTAAACCATCTTCCACGGTGGTTGACCACCATCTTCTCCGCATGCTCAAAAATGAAACCTGCAAAATAAGGGGATTCGAAGCCTGGAATTTTGTCTACCCTCCCCCCCCCCCCCCCCCCCTAAAACCTAGGCTGTGAGTTCAACCATGGCCTTAGTTTGGTCTAAAAATGCCTCTATCTCTTAAACCTAAGCTCACACATTTTCAAACCCTTATAATGGCTAACTGTGATTTTGGAACTGAAACTCACATGAAGCATGTTAAAACATTCACAATGATCAATAATAATATGAATACGCAAAGAAAATCAGTTTAAATCACGTATTTGAGAGGTTTCGAATAAGAATCCTACCAAGGTCCGGTGATGCGTGGATCTGTGATTCTAGGATGCTGCACGCCTTAGGAATGGGTGGAGTAGGTTCCTGGGTATCTCAGGAATACGACTATGGTATTGGTTTGGATCGAAGGAAGCTGCAATGTCAGTTTTGAATTTGACAACTTTGTGGAATTTTACAATTTTGGTGTGCTTTTCTGAGGCAGTGTGTCTGTGTCTTGGGCTTGTAGAAGTGTTGTTTATATAGAGGAGTGAAGGAAGGTGACTAGGAAGGGAAGGAAATCAAGCATTAAGACCATGTTTTAAAGCTATGATTACAATTTTGAAAATATGCCATATTTGCGAATAAACATTCCACTTCCATCCTTGAGTGAACCTGGACATTTTTCACGAGTTCTTGGGCCCAAGACCAACCCAATACATCAGCCCATTATTGCCATGATCCATTTTTAAACATTTTATGCAATTTATTTTGTATTTATTTGAATAAAACAAAATAAAAACGAATAAAATAGATAAAAATAGCAAGGCAGGGTAAGAAATAATTTAGAGGTCCTTAGACATTCCATGAACATGTTTAGGCCCTAAAAGTTAGGCCCACTAACTTGAAAAAATGCATTTGCCCAAAGTTGACTTCATGTATTTTCTTGAAAATTGCTCAACTTGTGCAAGCCATAGCTTGTTCAATTTTTATCCAATGAAGATGATCTTGGACTTTTTGGAAAGCCCAAGATGTCTCCTTCAATCTATATTTTGATCAATTATAAATTTTAAGAATTTATCTTGATCTAAATGGTCTTGGGAAAAAGTGTCTTTTGTTGACTTTCTGAAAATGACCTATAATGTATGAGCTTATATCTTCCAAATGATGCATTTCTTGAACTTGAGGATAAAAGATAAGTTGTAGGGAATTGGATTTTATTCAAAATAAGGTTTGATTGGGGCAAAATGGATGAAGCATGTGAAAGTTATGCCTGGTCAAAGTTCAGTTGACTTTCTCTACGAAACCCTAATTTTGCACTTTTGGATTCTTGATGATTTGAGAGCATTCCTTGGGGAATCATGATCAAACCTTGATCAAATGATGGATATCACTTCAAAATGTTGATTTTGACCAAAAATCTTGAAGTTTGACTGTATATTGGCCACAATTGACTTTTGACCTAGTATAGTTGATTTTCAAATATTTGAGCCATTGACTGAGCAAATTTGTGATACAAGGCATGGAACTTGGAATGGAAATTCTTGAGGACATATTAGGGATCATGGAAATCACTTGAAGTCTTTGAAACCCAACATTATTTGTGAGAAGTGAAACCCTAGTTTGAAGTGCATTGCGTAGGAGGAGAATTTGTCTGGCCAATTCTTGGTCAACCTTGAGCAATTGAGGACCTCAATGAGCATGACTTGAGTAAAATGGGAGGGGAAATTTTGGGTTACAACACACATCTACCAATATGTACAAATTTCCAAAAGATTGAGGGAATAGCCCCATGAAGTCAATGCCCAATACATTAAAATTTTTAATTTCTAAGATGTTGGTAAGAGGCATTTCTTGCCTCATAGAGATATTCCCCACTCTTTGGCACCTATCACATTTTCTAACCAGTTCATGAACATCTTTAAAAAGAGAGGGACAAAAATAACCTGATTGTAAAACCTTGGCAGCAATTTTGGTTCCTCCAAAATTTCATCCATAAGGAGCTTCATGACATGCAAACAAGATATGTCGTGCCTCTAGTTGGCCCACACATCTTCTTAACAATTAGTCAACACATCTCTTGTAGAGGAAATGTTCATCCTATAAATAGATTATAGTCATGTGGAAGAACCTTTTCCTCTGTTGGAAATTGAACTCGGGTGGAACTAATCTACTGACCAAATTAATTGACAATGTCAGGGTACCATGGAGTCACGCCAGCAATTATCAGTAGTAACTTCTCATCAAGAAAATTCTCCCGAATTTCTCCATTATTCTTACCTTGCCCCTCCTCTAGTAGCCTTGACAAGTGATCAGCTACTAAGTTCTCAACTCCCTTTTATCCCTGATTTCCAAATCAAACTCTTGTAATAAGAGTACCCATATGATAATCCTCGACTTGGCATCCTTTTTAGAAATTAGGTACTTGATTGCAGTATGATCAGTGTATACAATGACCTTGGTACCAACCAAGTAGCATCTGAACTTGTCAAAGGCAAACACAACAACTAGTAGCTTCTTCTTAGTGGTAGTGTAGTTGACTTGAGCTACAATAAAATTTATACTAGCATAATAGATGGTGTGAAATACCTTGTCATGCCTCTAACCAAGCACATCTCCAATTGAAAAATAGCTTGCATCACATATTAACTCAAACGGCTTAGTCCAATCAGGAGCTTTCACTATTGGTGCAAAAATCAGATCTTACTTCAACAAGTTAAAGGAGCTCAAACACTTTTGATTGAAAATTCAAATTCTGGTATAGATTACAAATGTCCTAAATCGTATTGAGACATTGATCTCTGTAACATAATACATGGACAAAATATAGCAGAATGATACAAAACTTATCAGTCTAGAGTCGTAACAGATATTCCAGCATCTTATACGACATGTTAATCAATCAAGAACAAAAACTGAACAAAACATAAAGATAATAACACACATATATGATGACCCAGTTCGGTGTACAACAACACCTACTCTGGGGGCTACCAAGCCGAAAAAGACGTCCATTATCAGCAGTATTAGTTTAAAGCTAAACTCCCACGTTTATAACTTCTCGCCTAATCCCTACCCAGTGCAACTTCTACCTAGGTTCTCCCTAAATATGAGAAATCGACATATCACTTTCTAAATAACCTCAATGATATCTATATCAATGACAGTTTGTTAATTCAAGACTCTTGACTAAAAAATATACTTAGAGTTTCTTACAAGCTTCCTCTAAGAATAATAATCAACTAAATACTTAAAAGCTTATGAGCGATACATAGTTACAACTTAACTAACAACAATCCTACTCTTTGATCAACATGATATTAGAGAGGCTCACAAATACCGATGGAATACAAACCTTAAAGGCTTAGAAAATATTATAATATATTCCGTACATACATTAGGTTTCTAGCCTTCTATTTATAACAATCTTCTGGGCTGGATTGGGCTTCAGAAATGTAGCAAAACAGTTTCTAAAACTCTGCACAATCTTCTGCATAAAAATAGGTCTTCTATCATTAGTTTCCTAATTTATCTCCATAAACAGAAACCGATAAAACTCCTTAAAATCAGCTTGAATCTTTTTCAATCTTCAAACTGAGCGCCACATAGGATAATATAATATTCCCATAATATTATGTATCTGAAATAACTAATTAAATCTAATTGTTTAGTTGGTCACATGCGCGATGTCAAATGGCTCTTGATAGGACATATTCATTCGACATGTTTCTCTGATGATGAAACATGTTAGTTTAACACTCCTGACTTCTTCAACTTGAATATAACATATGATTACCAAATACTTCCAGAATGATCCATATTTGTAACCCACTCACAGAATCCACACATACAGTTATACCAGACAAGATGTCGAATGATCATAATGAGTCATCTTGTTTGACATCTAATTTTACGAATATTAGTCAAACCTTTAGAGCTAAAGTATTTGGAGCTTTCAATCTCCCATTTTTGGAAAATTTTGGCTAAAACTCCTTTTACATTGCAGATCCAGAAACCTTTGGCTGAAGCTCTTTTTCACAATAAACCCAGGAACAAAAAACTTGGAGCAGAAAGTCTTGAAGTCATTTTAGCTGAAAGCATTTAATCTTTCTGCACATGAGGAAGAAGATAACCAGAACATACATCTGACCATCCAGTTACTCCCCCTTAACCCATGAACTGATTATTGTCACTAAGAGATAAATCTTCCTCTTTGGGGGAATAAGAGAACCCTTAAGAAGAAACAATTTTTTTACCCTAAGCAAGCAAACACCAACCCGAATAACTCAAAACACATGACACAATTGTGTTCATAACTCATATCACACGACATAAAAACTGAGACAAGAACAAATAAGATGTTGGACATGATGTTGAGACAACCTGGTAAATATCCTTGCAAAATAACTCAAAGAACAGACACAACACCCAAATGGTGACCAACACTTTTCTCCCCCTTTTTAGCTAAAACTTGACAAGGATATCCCCCATAATACCATACCCAAATTGTACTCACCCAAACTCGGATAAAGGCCATAAGAGCATTGAACAGAAACTATCACAAGATGATAGAAGAAACAAAATAACCTCTTTAAATAACATAGCAGTTCTTTAAGAATTAACGATCCTCGATTGTAACAATGGTCTTGGTAAAAAATAACGTTATTTGAAGAAACTAATTGTACCAAAAGTAAATGTATATTGTCTGTAACACGGTGGGAGAACTGACTTGGTCGTTTTGTGTTTGATCGCAAATGTTACGGTTAGCGAGAGTCACCACCGACTTTTCTTTTATCCAAAAGGAAAGGTTGAAAAGAACAGGAAAGACCTTTGAGATGTTTTCTTGAGTTCGGGGGGTAGATTATGAAAAGGGAAGATATTAGAACCCTTTCCATCCATGGTTTTTCATGGGCTCTTAGTTACTTGCTAGATCACTTTCTTTTGTTTGAAAATGTGCTTTGTGTGGTTTTTGAAAGTATTTTGAAAAGGAGCCATCGTTTAGGCAAAGTTTGTAATGATTCTCGTTCGTAAGAATGTATACAAAGTGTTGATCTTTTGCAAATTTTTTCAAGTTTGAAAGATGTTTTTGAAAGTGTTGGTGTTTGTTTTGAAAATAGAAAGGATGTTTTGGTTTTGAATTTGAGCAAGCAACTAGGAACAATCTACCTACTCAAAAGTCTTTCATGTTTATTTTCTCTTTCCTTTGACATTGTTATCTTACCATTGATTTGGTAAGTAACCCTATCTTTGGATGTAAAGGGGACGGGCAAGGGTCATCGTATAGCCATGATTAGCAATGTTGTAAGATATCTTAGCATTTCCTTTAAGGGACTAAGATCATTTTTGAAAGGCAACTTTGATAGCGTCATCGAGGGACTATGATCTTGTATTTTGTTTGTTTTTGCTAAGATACCTCACATGCATAATATGGTCATTTTATAAGGCAACAAAGTGGATTTACCCTAAGGGTGTATGTGTGCAAGTGTATTGGTTTACATGCTTGATTTGTCTTGATTAGGGTTTGCTATTTATTGGTTTTAATCTTTCCATACAAACCCTAATTACTAGCATTTGTATATAAAGCGATAAATTGCGGAAAATAAAAATACTAAGCTATTACATCATTTAGGGGAGGGGGGTATACAAATTACAAATGGGGAATTGCAAGAAAATTAAATCTAAATAATTATTACAATCATATTGAATATTGTACAAAAAATGAATAAATAAAAATGCAAGAATGTAAATGTAAAAAGAAATATGATTTTTGTTTGGTTTTCATGAAAAGGGTTTTTTTTACCTAGTTAACTAAAATAAAATAATTAACTAAAAAGAAAATTAAGATTAAGTTAATAAAAGAAATTAATTTATTAAAGAAAACAAGTTTTTAGGGTTTTTGTGAATTTAATTAAACTAGTAAATAAAATAAAAGTCCTAAGTTCTAAATTGATTTTAGTTCACAAGAAAATAATATAATAATAATTAAGACTAATTATCTAAGTATTTAAAAAAAGGAAATTAATTTATTAAAAGGAAATGTTTTTTTGTTCTTTTAATTTTTTATAAAACAAAAATAAAATAAATAAGTGTAAAAAAAATAACAAATAAAATATATTTTTTGGTTTTTATTACTAACAATAAAAAAAATATTAATAATAAAAATAACAATAATAATAATAATAATAATGAAAATAAAAATAAAAATAAAATAAAATGGGCCAGGATGTATGAAAGTGAAACAGGGGGTATGGTACAGCAAAAATGGAGAAAGCCCAAAGTTGGGCCCAGGTGTTGTAAAGAAACAAAAAAAAATGGAAAAAAAGTATGAAAAATGCCAAAAGGCAGCACCGAGGTTCGAACCCACGATATCTACCAATAACGCACGCTGCCTTACCATTGGGGTAGTTGTACATCCGTTAACTTAAATGAAAGAATAAATATATAATGTAAAATGTCTCCATGACCTGTACTTCGTCTTCAACCTTCAGCCAGCCAGACCACTTGTATCTCATTTATTTCTCAACAAAAATGGAAAATGCAAACATGAAAGTTGTGTTATTTTTTCTCACGAATCTAACCATGTAAACAACTAAAGCTATAGATCAAAGATGAATGAGAATTTCTCTGGCCCTAATTTGAACCCTAATTTTTTTCAGAAACTTCAATCTTAAAATTCTCTAAGCTCAAGCAACATACATGAAAACTATGGATACGTATAACTTCAGGGCAATGATATCTACATTTTTGCTTCAGAAATGAATCAATAATGATGCTTGTAGAGAGAGTTCAAAGTTAAGGAAACTTACCTCAAAACTGGAAATCATATTCTGAGTTTGAGCACTCCCCAAGGTGTTGTGATGATCAAAATAGCACCAGTGACCCTCCAGGATGTTAATGCAATGTTTAGTTTGTACTGGAGATGGCTGAATCGTACTGGAGAAGTCCAAGTGCAAAACTTTGTTTTTGAAAATGAAAGATGGTGCAAATGGTGTTACAGCCGTGTAACAGGGTGTGGGATGAGTTCTAAATGGTGTATGGAAGCTTTGTGATTGAATTTGAGTGAGAACACACGAGTGAAATGTGATTTTGGAATTCAAAGTCAGAAATGACACAAAAATGGAGTTTGTGTGCAAATTTTGATTTTAGGGAGTTTTAGAGAGTTTATAGGCTTATTAATTCATGTGTTAGCTTGCATATATTTCCTTTATGTATAAGCAAGAGGTTTGGATACTTGAGGTGGTAAGAATCACAAATTCACAAGTTATGGGATTTTGACTTGTTTTTTAAGCAAGCTTGACAAGTATGGTTTCAAGGCAAGGTACAAAGCTATATAGAGTGGTTACCAACTTTAAAAATGCTTATCTGACTTTATAGAGGAAGCTTGTGCAGAAGGAACAAGTGCAAAGCTCAATGCAAGTTAACTTTGCATAAAGCTTGCTTTATGTAAATGGCAATGGTGCCTTTGTGCAATTAATGGAAAATTATCTTGGATAAAGCTTGAATCAAACGGATAATAGCTCAAAAGCAAGTGTAATCTTCTTATTAGGGAGAGATTTTGAGGTTTAGAGGCCTGCAAAGCAAGATTGTGCAACATGGCTATGGATTTGGTTCATGTTGCATCACAAAGTTTGCCTTGTAAAACAACTTGAAACCCCAACTTTTGGCCTTCGATTCTCCTTGCTCACAAATGATATCAAGGAGTTCTTGGACATTTTGGAAAGATTTTGAAGTGCTATATAACCCCTCTTTGAATCACTTTTGAAAAATCCGAATGGAACTATGTGAAACTTGGGTCAGAAGTTAGGTCAAAATCCTGACCAAAATGTTCAAAATCTCACTAAATGTTTTAGTTTCATGACCATGACTTCATGGATTAATAACTTGAGATCCAAGCATTTCTAGGAGAAGTTGTGTAAAATAAATGGTTTATATCTCATGTATATCTATAACTTTCATGTTGAAAGTTTCTTTTAAATCATCTTGCATCATGGTGAAAAATTGGCTCAAAGTTGTGAAAAAATATGAAGTTTTCAACACTTAGAAAATTTTCTAAGTTTAGAAACTTTGACTTTTCAAAATGAAATCTTGACTTTTTGATTTCTTGATGAACAAGTTTCATATTTTGACATGTTTTGATGAAATGTGATCTTTGACAGTTGATTTTGACAGTTGATTTTGACCAAAAAGTCAAAGTTTGACTTTTCAGTGTACAGTTGACTTTTGATGAGTTGACTAAAAATCAACTATCAATCAAATAACCTTGAGCAATGTTTTGAGTAATTACATTAGGTCAAAATTATGCAATTGAACTCTTGACATCATGCCTCAAACCAATTAACCATTTGCTAGGTCAAAAATCAGAAATTGCCCTTTCTCAGTCAAAACCCTAATTTTGACCATTTTGCCCTTTTGATGATCTAATCAAATTTCTTGAGGAACTGTGGTCCAAACTTTAGTAAATGACATATATGAGTTCACAATGTTGATATGGATAAAAAATTATGAAGTTTGACTGTAAATTGACCGCAGTTGACTTTTTCCCCAATACAGTTGATTTTTAGGTCAACTGCTCAATTGACTGAGCAAAAATATGATCCAAGATTTGAAACTTGACATGGGAAATCTTGGGGGTCCATAATGATCCATGAAAGTCATATGAGGCATTAAAAGTTCAATTATCCTTGTGCAATCTCCAACCCTAATTTCAGTCATCGGTGCTTAAGGAGGTGTCTTGAGCTGATCAACTCTTGTGCAGTCTTGAACCAAAGGAAATCTTGTGAGAAAATATTTGATAAATGAGAGGGAAAATTTTGGGGTACAACAGCTTCCCCTGTTCAATATTCTTAAACCTGAAGAGTTAGATTGGCGGATCCTCCATTCGTAACTTGAAGGTGGAAGATGATTGGACACTAGTGCTTAGAAATTTGCACTCGAAGATGAATTATAAATGGGCTTATAGATGCCATTTGGAGGAATGATGGAGATTTTCCGGAGATGGGCTTGTAGATTCCATCCAAAGGTTACTTTTGATGGAGAATGGACTAAGTCTGAACTTGATTTCAACTGGAAAAGAATCAGAATAAATCTTTGGATCGACTTATCTGAACCAGAAGAAGTCTTGTATGTTGTTTGACTGGGAAGAATTAGAATAAATCTTGGAGCGATTTATCTGAACCAGAAGTGTTCCTTTGGAAAGTATAGGGAAAAATTGTTGAGGGGTTTAAACTGAACCAAAAGAAATCTTGAATATTCTTTAACTAGAAAGAATTAGAGTAAATCTTTGAGTGATTTATCTGAACCAGAGAAAGCGTCCGCGGGAAAGAATCAGAATAAACCATTAAGAGATTTAAACTGAACCGGTAAGGATCTGGAGAAGAATCAGAATAAATCGTTTAGAGATTTATCTGAACCATAGAATATGTTTGCGAGAAAGAATCAGATTAAAACATTGAGAGATTTATCTGAACCCGATGTGTTCCTTTGGAAAGTATCAGGATAAACCGTTGAGGGGTTTAAACTAAACCAAAAGAAATCTTGAAAATTCTTTAACTAGAAAGAATCAGAGTAAATCTTTGATTGATTTATCTGAACCAGAGAAAGCGTATGCGGGAAAGAATCAGAATAAACCATTGAGAGATTTAAACTGAACCGACAGGGATCTGGAGAAGAATCGGAATAAATCGTTGGGAGATTTATCTGAACAAGAGAAGACGTCTGCGGGAAAGAATCAGAATAAGCCTTTGAGATATTTAAACTGAACCGGTAGGGGTCTGAAATAAACATATGTTATGTAGATGGTTGACCAGTCCTTTCTTGGGAATTGATCTGTAATTGACTTGTTAAAAATTTGATGATAACTTTCTATTGATTGATCTTTCCTGAAAAAGATGAAAGGTTAGTTGCATGAAATGTCATGATGTATGAAATGCATGGTGTAATGATGTTCTCAAAACTAATAATATTGTGGCGTATGTATCTGTGTTGTCAATGCTATGACGTATGTGTGATACGGTGGGAGAACTGACTTGAGGTTTTGCGTTTGTATTCGCACTTGTTCGGTTTAGCAAGAGTCGCCGCCGACTTTTTATTTTATCCTAAAGGAAAGGTTAAAAAGCACAGGAAAAACCTTTTGAGATGTTTCGTGGGTTCGGGGGGTAGATTATGAAAAGGGAAGGTATTAGCACCCTTTTCATCCATGGTTATCCACGGGCTCTTAGTTACTTGCTTAGATCACTTGCCTTTGATTTTCAATTGCTTGAAATTGTGGTGTGTGTGTGTGTGTGTTTTGAAAATGTTTTGAAAAAAATAGGCCTTGTCTAGGCAACCATTGTAATGACTCGTGTTTGAGTATATACAAAGGTGTGTATCTTTTCGAAAAGATGTTTCAAATGTTTTTGGAGGTTTGTTTTTGAAAGTGTTTGTGGAGTGGGTTTTGAAAAGTAGGCAAGTGTGTTTTGCAAGTTTTGATCAAGTAACTAAGAGTTTGTCTATCCTATTGTACTCAAATATTTTTCCTATGTTTTAACCCTTTTAACAATTTTGTTCCACCATTGTATTTGGTGGACAATCTTGCGTTAGGATGTTAACGGGACGGGCGCGGGTCATCGTATGGACCATGAATGCAATGGTGCCAAGTGTCTTTGGCAATTTGCTTGAAGGGACTATGATCATTTTTATTAGGCAACTTTCGAAAGCGTCATCGAGGGACTTATGATCATTTGAATTGTTTTGCCAAAGAAACTCGACGTGCAAGCATGGCCCATTTTGGAAGGCAACAAGCGGGATTACCCTAGGGGTGCAAGTTTGATTGTGTATTGATTTCATGTATTTGTCTTGTATTAGGTTATCTAGCGTTTGATTTTATTTACATACAAACCCTAGGTCTAACCATGGTATATTTGAAAGCGATAAATTGCGGGAATTTAAAGTCTACGCTATTACAAATAAGTATCCGGGAGTGGGGGTACACATGTTTACAAATGGGGATGAGACTTTAATAGGAGAGTAGTGTCTAAATAACTTACAACCAAATCGAATCGATCGCAATGTAAAATGTATCAAATGTACAAGAATAAAAGATAAGCAAATGTGTATTGTATTTGTGTAAGTGCATGATTATTTACAAGTGAAATGTTAACTTAATGCAATAATTAAGTATTTATTTGTTCTTGTATTATTATCTTTTTGTATTTTTGTTAATATGTACAAACTTTTAATTAAAAGAAAAAGAAATGTTTTAAGTTTTAAGAAAATTAATGTTTTATGTATGAAGAAAAGATTTATCAAGAGAGTTTTAGGATAAAATCTATTAACCTAATTATGTTTTAATATTTATGTATTTTTCAAAATGTAATAAAATAAAAGAAAAATTTGTATGAAAATGTGTTATTTTTATTTATCAAAGAAAAATATTAATTTGGATTATATAAAAAATGATAGAGTGATAATTATAAAAAAAGGGAATTAGTTTATAAAAGATATATTTATTTATGTCCAAAAATAAAAAATAAAAGCAAAAAGAGAGAAAGGGCTTAAAGGGAATTCAAGGCCCGAGAAAATTAATCAGAATAAAAAAAGATGGGGGTGCGCAAAGAATCATTTGGGCTTAGGCTTCGTTGGACAGGGCAAGGCCCAAGTGATTGACACAACAATTGCTTTAGGGTTTTTCAAAGTTTGTTTCATTTTGGATTTTTAGGGTTACAGCTTGAGAGCGGCGCCGTTCATCACTTTGCTTCGTTCCTCTTCATCTTCTTGCTCGAATCATGCCTCTGAACGCTCCTCTGCCTAGGGCCACCGGGCTCCACCGTCCATTCCTCTTCCCTCCATGGTCGCTCAGTGATGTTTGTACACAGGTAACGGCTCCGTTTTAGGTCTTAACGTGCTTTTAGGTTTTCAAGCTTTTATGTGTTACTTATGTTCTGATTTTGATGTGTTGGTATTTGTTTGCTATTTGAGGTGTATGAAAAGAAAAGAAATTATACCTTTGTTGGAGACGGAGGAGGACGGAGCTTGGAGGTGCTTCAGGCGGCCAAGGGCGAGGAGAGATGATGCGCTGGCTTTTGCTATGTGGCCTTCCCTGGTACTCGTATTTTATTCTTTGTGGTTTTATGATGACAATTCTGAAAACCTAGCTCAACTCTCTTTTCCTCTTTTGTCTATGTGAACACTTGCCCCTGTATGCTTGTATGATGGCCCTTGATTCGTATTACTCGATGATGAACTTCTTTAGTTCTGAGAGTTTAGGTGTTTGCCTGCTTTTCCTCTTCTTGCCCCTGAGATGCTTATTGGTATTGATCTTGAATATTGCTTTGTATGCTTGCTTGAATCTGTGTTACCTTGATTTTTGGTGTTCTTCAATGATGATAAAATCTGAGAACTGTTGGCTTATTGTTTCCCTCCTTTTCCTCTCTTGGTGCTTGATTGGTGACTTTAGTTATGTCGACCCTATGATGAACATAGTTCTGAGGGTTTAGAGTTTTGGTTGGAACTGGTTTAGGTGAAGGCTTATGCAGGTTTCAGTTATTTACAGGCTTGGTGCTGTTTGAATGCCTTGTGCCTTTTCTGGTTTGATGACAGTTTACAGGTTTTAGGTATTTGGAGACAGGTTAGGCTTCATGTTTGGGGATTGATAGGTTGAAAGGCTTGTTTTGGCCTTGATGCAGTTTAGCAGGTGAGTTGCATGCTTGAGGGCCTATTTTGTTTGTAGCTTATAGTGGTTCAGGCTTGTATGATTTAAGCTTGGACAGGTTGAAAGGCTTTTTGGCTTGTTAATTTGTGTTTGAAAACTAGTTTTACAGGGCTTGAAGTTTGTTCTGTTTGACACAGTTTGTGTTGTTTGAGGCAGGTTTAGGCTTGATGCAGATTCAGGCTTCAGGCTTTTTTCTGGTTTAAGGTTTGACAGTTTGTTGGTGCTTCTGGTTTGAGGCCTTTGAAACAGGTCTGGCTTAGGTTTATTTGCTTGTGTTATTCTGCCCCCTTTTCCATCTGTGTTGACTGTTTGTTTTATATCTTTCTTTCTTCAAGCCTAAGCCCTGTAAGCCTTTTCTTTTTCTCTTCTCTCTCTCTCTTGACAGATTAAAAAAAAAAGCATAAAATTGCTTAAATTTGTCTTTTCTGAAAAGGTGACAGGCTGGAAAGTGATGATTTGAACATGCTTGCTTGCACATTAGTTTTTCTCTGCATACTTCTTTTCTTTGTGTACTTTCAAGATTTTCTGCATATTGTGTGTACTTCTTGACAGCCTTTCTTTGGACAGCTCTAGTTGACATTGGACTTAGTTTGAAATTGTGACTTGCATTGTTCTTTTGGCATATTCAGTAACTGCTCAGTTTGCCTTTTTGGTTGCCCATTTGGATTTATGTAGGATGTTTGACAAACTTTGAATTTGTGCAATTTGTAAATTTGTGCATTTCATACTTTAATTGCAAGCACTATTTCATCCCTCTTTGTGAACCAAGAGAAATCTTGTGATTTGCAGAGAGGGCAAACTGATTCCGGCCAGTTGCTTTTAATGATGAGTCCATTTTTTCTGTCTGCTCTTAATTTCATTTCATCTGTTTTTTGACTTTTTCTTTTTCTTTGTTTTGCAGATAAAAATCAATGGAGCAAAAGAGGAGTAGCAGTAGAAGAATGAGATTTAGGAAATTAGGATAGCTTTATTTTACTTTTAATTATTGTAACATTATTAATGTAAACATCTGTAAATAAATTTACAGTGTACAAATAATAATTGTAATAAATAATTAAAGATGAATAAAATCCTTTTTGTCAGTTAATTCCTTTTATTTCTTTTCAATTGTTTATTTTAATTATTTGAGTTTCTTAAATTAAAACAATTGGAAGTAAATCCAATTATTCTGACTTAGAAAAAGAAATAATTAATAAACGTCCGGCGTTCTGAATTAAACATAACAATGCACAGTCAATCACAACAAATGCCCAAATGTCTTTTCCTTTTACTGATTAAATCAAGCACTGCAAGTTCTTAATTCAACTGCCTCAATCCAAATCTCAGAGTAAACTGAAAAGAACTGTAGACTTAATTCTTTCTGCGCGCACAAACCCTATTTCTTGGTTAAATGTCAGAGAAGCGCCTGCCTGATCAAAACCTGAGCCAAACTCAAACAAAACCCTAGCAATTTGCTTGAACTGTTCCAGAGCCATGAAAACCCTAATTTTGTATAGACTGATAAGAAAAAATCGGTTTGACTGATTCTTACGCCAATTTGAAAAATCAAGAAAAGCCCGAAGCCGTGATTTCTTGTGGAAAAAGAGGAGGGCAAATTTTGGGGTACAACAGTTGCCCCTGTTCAATCTTCTTGAACCTGAAGAGTTAGATTGGCAAGCTTGCCTTTCGCGACTCGAGGGTAAAAGGAGATTGGACACTAGAGTTCCCAAAAATTTGCACTCGGTGATGTGGTGGTAGAGGGAATGGGGTTACAGATGCCATTTGGTGATGGGCTTAAAGATGCCATCTAGGGATGTGACAGAATCTTGTCGGGGGATGGGCTTAGAGATGCCATCTGGAAATGGGCTTAAAGATGCCATTTGGAAGTTGCTGGTAGGAGGATGGGCTTAAAGATGCCATCTGGAAATGTTGAACTGTATGTCATTGGTGAGTGGACGAGTATCAGCAAGGTATCCCTGTTTTGGAACATCTCTGAACTGGGGGTCTGAACAAGCAATAGATTGACATCCATGTTTGGAGAATCCGGAAACTGTTTTCAGGAGTTGGAGTTGAATAAGCAATAGAGTAGCATCCGTTGTTGGGAGGCGTCCGTAAACTTTTTTCAAAAGTTGAGAAGAATCTGAACAACCGATAGGTCAACATCCGTTACTTGGAGAACCCGTGAACTGTTTTCAGAAGTCTTGACGTTGAATAAGCAATAGAGCAGCATCCGTTGTTGGGAAGCGTCCGTAAACTGTTTTCAAAAGTTGCATCTGAACAAGCGACAGATTAACATCCGTTGTTGGGAAGAATCCGTAAACTGTTTTCAAAAGTCTTGAAGTTGAATAAGCAATAGAGAAGCATCCGTTGTTGGGAAGCGTCCGTAAACTGTTTTCAAAAGTTGCATCTGAACAAGCGACAGATTAACATCCGTTGTTGGGAAGAATCCGTAAACTGTTTTCAAAAGTCTTGAAGTTGAATAAGCAATAGAGCAGCATCCGTTGTTGGGAAGCGTCCGTAAACTGTTTTCAAAAGTTGCATCTGAACAAGCGATAGATTAACATCCGTTGTTGGGAAGAATCCGTAAACTGTTTTCAGAGGTCTTGAAAGTGGAGGAGGAACCGGTGTAGGGTTTCCTGATGATGAGTCCGTGTAAAACTGCATCTGGAATAAGTATCATAATGTCGCCATGTCTGGGTCACATCTGAACTATCTCTGGGTGAATCTAGAATAAGTATCAGAATGTCACCGTGTCTGGGTCACATCTGAACTATCTCTGGATGAATCTGGAATAAGTATCAGAATGTCGCCGTGTCTGGGTCACATATGAACTATCTCTGGAAAGAATCTTGGAAGATGATGATCTTTGTCTGTCGACTGATCTTACCTGAAAAGGTAAAGAGTTAGTTGTATGCAACATCATGATGCATGATGCAATGTATGTTATATCAATGTTTATGATATGAATGTGATGAATGCGCATGTAAGCTGATGAGCTGTCTTGCTGAGGATAGATGAATCTTGGATGGCTGGAGACAAAAGAATCTTGACTGCTGCTTGGGAAAATAATTCCTTGGCTGCTGCGGGGAAGGGCAAGAATCCTTTGATCGTTGAAAATGAGAAGTCTCGGGACCACTGTTGGGGGATCAGGAGCTTGGGTTATATGCCAATCTACTGGGGATTCCTGTCTTGAGGAGATCTTCACTGGAGAATATTCGAATACCCTATGAGGAACTGAGAATGAGAGTCTTCACTCTGCTTGGGGATTGACAGTTGGAAGTTTTAGCTCCGCTGGGGATGTTGAAACTTGACTCTGAGGGGAATTAGATTATGTAAGGCTCTCTGGTTGGGGATTACAAGAATCTTTTGAGTTTGAGAAGGAACCGGTGTAGGGTTTCCTGATGATGAGTCCGTGTAAAACTGCATCTGGTTTTGAGAAGGAACCGGTGTAGGGTTGCTTCATGATGAGTCCGTGTAAAACTACATCTTGGATTTTAGATCTGTATGAGTAGCAGAATGACTTCCGTGTCTGGAGTGTATCTGAAACTTTAACTAGGATCTGAATGAGTGACAGAATGGCTACCGTGTTTGGAGCGTATCTGAAACTGTATCTTGGAGTTGAGATCTGTATGAGTAGCAGAATGACTTCCGTGTCTGGAGTGTATCTGAAACTGTAACTAGGATCTGAATGAGTGACAGAATGGCTACCGTGTTTGGAGCGTATCTGAAACTGTATCTTGAAGTTGAGATCTGTATGAGTAGCAGAATGACTTCCGTGTCTGGAGTGTATCTGAAACTGTAACTAGGATCTGAATGAGTGACAGAATGGCTACCGTGTCTGGAGCGTATCTGAAACTGTATCTTGGAGTTGAGATCTGTATGAGTAGAAGAATGACTTCCGTGTCTGGAGTGTATCTGAAACTGTAACTGGGATCTGAATGAGTGACAGAATGGCTACTGTGTCTGGAGCGTATCTGAAACTGTATCTTGGAGAATCTTTATGTAGATAATTTCCTGGCTTGTTACAGGTGTTGATCCACAATCAGTCGTCCACCGATATTTCCCTGGCTTGTTACAGGTATTAATCCGGAACTTAAGAAAGGTGACAGAATGGCAACCGTGTCTGGAGCATATCTGGACCGTATCTTCCAACAGGTGATGAAGGAATTGTTGAACACTTTTGACATTCGAATGCCCCAAATGGTGATGAAGGAGACTTGCCCCAAGTTCTCTGAACTTTTGAGAGATTTGTTGAAATCTTGACTGGACTGCCCCAGGTTAACTGAACTTTAAAAGATCTGTTGAAACCTTGACTGGACTACCCCAGGTTAATTGGATGGTGACATGTCATGCCCCTTTGTTGATAGGAGACTTGTCGTTGGAGGTGTCATCCTTTTTGAAGTGATTTTGTTCACTGAGAGAGTTTTCGTTCCTCCGAACATTCGCTGTATGAATTTCTTCGCTGTCAAACAAATAGTCAAATGCCAACAATGATATTCAAGCAATGCAAAGTTTATGTTTGTCTCGAAGTTTTGAAAAATGCGCTTTTAGAAGAAAACTTTTCATAAGACAAATTCAACACCGGATTTTAGAGCAAAGCCTTACAGGAGTCAGGATACCTTTTGTAACAGTATGCTTTCGAACTAACCCGTGCTTCAATTAGGACTTTTGAAGGGTTGTAACGTGGCTTGGTTCACGGTTTAAGAAACAAAAGATAAAGGCTCAAAGTACATTTGTACCCCACCCGCTCTTCGTGATGTTCTTCAACCCTAAGCTCAGTTAATTGTGCGTCGTAGTCTATTCGAGTTTGGAACGACTTTTGGGTGATGGTTCACCAGCTGAATTTGGGAGACAGTCATCATCTCCTTTTTTCTTTGCAACATTTTTCATGTTGTTGAGGATTTGTAATGACCTCTCTATTTTGATTTTGATTTGTTATCCCTAACTTTTGCCTGACTGTCTCTGTTTTCGAGATCACAGTCAGCGGGATGCCCCAGCTTTCTTAAGCCTCCTTTACAGGTTTTGGCTCAGTGGGCTTTTCTTTTTTTGAGAGATTGACTGCTTATGTGATAGGGAACCATCCTTGTCTTTTGATTCCAGAGGAAAGTTTTTTTTTTTTGATGTCGTTCATTGTATTACGAATTGAGAGTTTGCGATTTTAATGCGCACCTTTTTTGAATTAACTGAGAGACTACCCTGCCCCAGGTTTATATCAAAGGTTTTGATTTGTTTAGAACAAAAAACTCCTACTTCTTTGGCTCGAAGGGGTTGACTAGGGATTATCTTCCTTATAACTTCAGTGTTTGGGAATTGAAAGAAATGTATGTACATCATCAGCAAGGTCTGTTCAAAAGCATACTGTATGAGATTATGGTATTGTTTCGTCATCCTCCCTCTAAAGGCTGGCAGCTTTTTATCAAGAGTTAAATATCATAAAGAAAGCATAAGAGTAGTGAAAACGAATGGATGAATTCAAGACAAACATATGCAATGCATTAATGAAACAGAGTTTAACATCAACAGATAATTGTTTGGATAACAAAAGAAATTACAACTTTGAAAATTCAAATGAAGCAAAAGTCTTTCAGTTTGAGCTTTGTCACTTCAGGTGGAGAAACCCTTAACGGAAGATTTTCATCTCGCCGTCTGGCATGAACCTCAGTACTCCAATGTCGATCAGATCTTGAATCTTGTTCTTCAAGGCCCAACAGTCGTCGGTGTCATGTCTCGGGCTGTAGGAGTGGTATACACAAAATGCATCGGGATGATAGTTAGGAGCGGAGGTATTGGGCTTCCGGATAGGATCCCTCAAAGTAGTCAGATTGACCTCCAACAAGCGCTCCAGAATCAGAGATGACGGTATGTCAGTCTCAGTGAACTGTCTTCCCGACGTCTCTTGCTTACACCGATTACCCCGTTGATGCTGACAAGGTTGTTGATGGGCTTGTGACCCTGAAGCAAGCAAGGGAGCCTTCCCTTTGTCTTCTTGTCTGGAGGGGGGTTGAATGGTGACTTGCTCCTCAACCTCAGATGTTTGCCCCACTTGGTTTTCCCGAAGCAGTTGGTTGACGAGAACTCTGAGTTCCTCTTGTCTTTGAGACAAGTCCTGGATGAGAGCCATCTGGCCCACCAGCTGTCCCATCACTTGGATCCTCAATGTTGCCAAATCAAACTGCAGTTCCCCCAGCTGATCACTCCTGGCATTGTTTGAAGTCTCCTTAACCAAGCCCTTTGTGAGGAGAGCTTTCACTTCTTCTTTCCCCAGAGACAGGTTCAAGAACATTTCCTGCAGCTGAGCAGTCTGGTCCTGGATATCCTTGACAGTCCTTTCTAGAGCCATCTCTTACTGAAATAAACAGTAGGAGAGTAAGGAAACCTGAAAAAAGGAAAAACTGTCATGATGTAATGCATGATATACGGATGTATGCTTTCAAGGATCTCTTGGGGTAAACACAAGAGAATGTTAGAGGTTGAACTTTGATCTTTGGATTGGAGAACTTTGCACTGGTGGATGTCTTTCCACGAGAATCAAGCTCACCATGTCAAGTGGGTCATAGCCCCTGATTCAAGTTGTTTCACTTGATCTTTGATTGGAGAACTTTGCACCGGTGGATGTCTTTCCACGAGAATCAAGCTCACCATGTCAAGTGGGTCATAGCCCCTGATTCAAGTTGTTGCACTTGATCTTTGATGGCATTTGTTAGAGGAGAAAACCTCTTGCCCCTTGGTAGACGTCTGGTTCAACGTAACCCTGCATCAAAAGAACCCTCGAGATCCTTGAAATGGTTATTAAAAATGCCATGGTATGATGTCATGATGTTATGTACATGCATGCAAAAGCAAGTAAGTGTATATACAGGCAATCATATTCACACAAAGCAAACAAATCCTGAGTTTAGGCTTGCATGGGGTTTGTAGGTAAGTACCCTCTTGAAGTTAGTTGGCTCATCTTGTCCTAAAGTAGGAACCGAGTTCTAAGGAGCTCAATATCATTGGATTGTTTTCTGTGTTCATTGTTTTGGTTTAGCCACTTAACTGGCGACCAAAATATTCTAAGAAAACAACCCTCAATGAGTGTAGTATCGAGTATCTACCAACTTCGGACTGCACCAAAGTCGGTCATCTCACTACCCCTAAAAAGGCTAAGATGGTCAATTAAGGTTCTAAGAGTTCGTTAGTGCTTCACGATATCACTCAGCGGCCCCGTACTCTCCTTGATTGAAATCAAGGGTTACCGGTACTCACAAATATGTCACACTAACATAGCTTACTGCTTCAACCATGTCGGTATACCCCGCACAGTTCCCTCACAGTTTTATTGCTATTTACCTAAGTAGGTGCCCCAAATCCGGGTGTAGGATTTACAACAAACTCAAACAAGGACCCAAAGAGTAAAGCAATCAAAGCAATCAAATCAAGTATGTAAAGGTGATCTAAACCCTAAGGTAACCCCACTTTTAAGGAATTCCCCAGCAGAGTCGCCAGTTCTGTGATACGGTGGGAGAAATGACTTGAGGTTTTGCGTTTGTATTCGCACTTGTTCGGTTTAGCAAGAGTCGCCACCGACTTTTTATTTTATCCTAAAGGAAAGGTTAAAAAGAACAGGAAAAACCTTTTGAGATGTTTCGTGGGTTCGGGGGGTAGATTATGAAAAGGGAAGGTATTAGCACCCTTTTCATCCATGGTTATCCACGGGCTCTTAGTTACTTGCTTAGATCACTTGCCTTTGATTTTCAATTGCTTGAAATTGTGGTGTGTGTGTGTGTTTTGAAAATGTTTTGAAAAAAAGAGGCCTTGTCTAGGCAACCATTGTAATGACTCGTGTTTGAGTATATACAAAGGTGTGTATCTTTTCGAAAAGATGTTTCAAATGTTTTTGGAGGTTTGTTTTTGAAAGTGTTTGTGGAGTGGGTTTTGAAAAGTAGGCAAGTGTGTTTTGCAAGTTTTGATCAAGTAACTAAGAGTTTGTCTACCCTATTGTACTCAAAGATTTTTTCTATGTTTTAACCCTTTTAACAATTTTGTTCCACCATTGTATTTGGTGGACAATCTTGCGATAGGATGTTAACTAGACGGGCGCGGGTCATCGTATGGACCATGAATGCAATGGTGCCAAGTGTCTTTGGCAATTTGCTTGAAGGGACTATGATCATTTTTGATTAGGCAACTTTCGAAAGCGTCATTGAGGGACTTATGATCATTTGAATTGTTTTGCCAAAGAAACTCGACGTGCAAGCATGGCCCATTTTGGAAGGCAACAAGCGGGATTACCCTAGGGGTGCAAGTGTGATTGTGTATTGATTTCATGTATTTGTCTTGTATTAGGTTATCTAGCGTTTGACTTTATTTACATACAAACCCTAGGTCTAACCATGGTATATTTGAAAGCGATAAATTGCGGGAATTTAAAGTCTACGCTATTACAAATAAGTATCCGGGAGTGGGGGTACACATGTTTACAAATGGGGATGAGACTTTAATAGGAGAGTAGTGTCCAAATAACTTACAACCAAATCTAATCGATCGCAATGTAAAATGTATCAAATGTACAAGAATAAAAGATAAGCAAATGTGTATTGTATTTGTGTAAGTGCATGATTATTTACAAGTGAAATGTTAACTTAATGCAATAATTAAGTATTTATTTGTTCTTGTATTATTATCTTTTTGTATTTTTGTTAATATGTACAAACTTTTAATTAAAAGAAAAAGAAATGTTTTAAGTTTTAAGAAAATTAATGTTTTATGTATGAAGAAAAGATTTATCAAGAGAGATTTAGGATAAAATCTATTAACCTAATTATGTTTTAATATTTATGTATTTTTCAAAATGTAATAAAATAAAAGAAAAATTTGTATGAAATTGTGTTATTTTTATTTATCAAAGAAAAATATTAATTTGGATTATATAAAAAATGATAGAGTGATAATTATAAAAAAAAGGGAATTAGTTTATAAAAGATATATTTATTTATGTCCAAAAATAAAAAAAAAAGCAAAAAGAGAGAAAGGGCTTAAAGGGGATTCAAGGCCCAAGCAAATTAATCAGAATAAAAAAAGATGGGGGTGCGCAAAGAATCATTTGGGCTTAGGCTTCGTTGGACAGGGAAAGGCCCAAGTGATTGACACAACAATTGCTTTAGGGTTTTTCAAAGTTTGTTTCATTTTGGATTTTTAGGGTTACAGCTTGAGAGCGGCGCTGTTCATCACTTTGCTTCGTTCCTCTTCATCTTCTTGCTCGAATCATGCCTCTGAACGCTCTTCTGCCTAGGGCCACCGGGCTCCACCGTCCATTCCTCTTCCCTCCATGGTCGCTCAGTGATGTTTGTACACAGGTAACGGCTCCGTTTTAGGTCTTAACATGCTTTTAGGTTTTCAAGCTTTTATGTGTTACTTATGTTCTGATTTTGATGTGTTGGTATTTGTTTGCTATTTGAGGTGTATGAAAAGAAAAGAAATTATACCTTTGTTGGAGACGGAGGAGGACGGAGCTTGGAGGTGCTTCAGGCGGCCAAGGGCGAGGAGAGATGATGCGCTGGCTTTTGCTATGTGGCCTTCCCTGGTACTCGTATTTTATTCTTTGTGGTTTTATGATGACGATTCTGAAAACCTAGCTCAACTCTCTTTTCCTCTTCTGTCTATGTGAACACTTGCCCCTGTATGCTTGTATGATGGCCCTTGATTCGTATTACTCGATGATGAACTTCTTTAGTTCTGAGAGTTTAGGTGTTTGCCTGCTTTTCCTCTTCTTGCCCCTGAGATGCTTATTGGTATTGATCTTGAATATTGCTTTGTATGCTTGCTTGAATCTGTGTTGCCTTGATTTTTGGTGTTCTTCAATGATGATAAAATCTGAGAACTGTTGGCTTATTGTTTCCCTTCTTTTCCTCTCTTGGTGCTTGATTGGTGACTTTAGTTATGTCGACCCTATGATGAACATAGTTCTGAGGGTTTAGAGTTTTGGTTGGAACTGGTTTAGGTGAAGGCTTATGCAGGTTTCAGTTATTTACAGGCTTGGTGTTGTTTGAATGCCTTGTGCCTTTTCTGGTTTGATGACAATTTACAGGTTTTAGGTATTTGGAGACAGGTTAGGCTTCATGTTTGGGGCTTGACAGGTTGAAAGGCTTGTTTTGGCCTTGATGCAGTTTAGCAGGTGAGTTGCACGCTTGAGGGCCTGTTTTGTTTGTAGCTTATAGTGGTTCAGGCTTGTTTGGTTTAAGCTTGGACAGGTTGAAAGGATTTTTGGCTTGTTAATTTGTGTTTGAAAACTGGTTTTACAGGGCTTGAAGTTTGTTCTGTTTGACACAGTTTGTGTTGTTTGAGGCAGGTTTAGGCTTGATGCAGATTCAGGCTTCAGGCTTTTTTTCTGGTTTAAGGTTTGACAGTTTGTTGGTACTTCTGGTTTGAGGCCTTTGAAACAGGCCTGGCTTAGGTTTATTTGCTTGTGTTATTCTGCCCCCCTTTTCCATCTGTGTTGACTGTTTGTTTTATATCTTTCTTTCTTCAAGCCTAAGCCCTGTAAGCCTTTTCTTTTTCTCTTCTCTCTCTCTTGACAGATTAAAAAAAAAGCATAAAATTGCTTAAATTTGTCTTTTCTGAAAAGGTGACAGGCTGGAAAGTGATGATTTGAACATGCTTGCTTGCACATTAGTTTTTCTCTTCATACTTCTTTTCTCTGTGTACTTTTAAGATTTTCTGCATATTATGTGTACTTCTTGATAGCCTTTCTTTGGACAGCTCTAGTTGACATTGGACTTAGTTTGAAATTGTGACTTGCATTGTTCTTTTGGCATATTCAGTAACTGCTCAGTTTGCCTTTTTGGTTGCCCATTTGGATTTATGCAGGATGTTTGACAAACTTTGAATTTGTGCAATTTGTAAATTTGTGCATTTCATACTTTAATTGCAAGCACTATTTCATCCCTCTTTGTGAACCAAGAGAAATCTTGTGATTTGCAGAGAGGGCAAACTGATTCCGGCCAGTTGCTTTTAATGATGAGTCCATTTTTTCTGTCTGCTTTTAATTTCATTTCATCTGTTTTTTTGACTTTTTCTTTTTCTTTGTTTTGCAGATAAAAATCAATGGAGCAAAAGAGGAGTAGCAGTAGAAGAATGAGATTTAGGAAATTAGGATAGCTTTATTTTACTTTTAATTATTGTAACATTATTAATGTAAACATCTGTAAATAAATTTATAGTGTACAAATAATAATTGTAATAAATAATTAAAGATGAATAAAATCCTTTTTGTCAGTTAATTCCTTTTATTTCTTTTCAATTGTTTATTTTAATTATTTGAGTTTCTTAAATTAAAACAATTGGAAGTAAATCCAATTATTCTGACTTAGAAAAAGAAATAATTAATAAACGTCCGGTGTTTCGAATTAAACATAACAATGCATAGTCAATCACAACAAATGCCCAAATGTCTTTTCCTTTTACTGATTAAATCAAGCACTGCAAGTTCTTAATTCAACTGCCTCAATCCAAATCTCAGAGTAAACTGAAAAGAACTGTAGAATTAATTCTTTATGCGCGCACAAACCCTAGTTCTTGGTTAAATGTCAGAGAAGCGCCTGCCTGATCAAAACCTGAGCCAAACTCAAACAAAACCCTAGCAATTTGCTTGAACTGTTCCAGAGCCATGAAAACCCTAATTTTGTATAGACTGATAAGAAAAAAATCTGTTTGACTGATTCTTACGCCAATTTGAAAAATCAGGAAAAGCCCGAAGCTGTGATTTCTTGTGGAAAAAGAGGAGGGCAAATTTTGGGGTACAACAGTATGGATGTGATGTATGGACACGTTAATTATTATTTTGCAGTATTGCTAGAGTCGGAGAAAATAAACCCCTGATCAATGCTGGTAATGAGGGGTGAAAGTCTTCATGTTTGGAAGTTGAAGTGTTGATGAGCTTCCATTTGTCAGAGAAATAAACTCTATTGTGAAGGGGAAACGCTGTGCATTGCTTGTGGACTTTGTGAAATCCTGTTGGGGAATCCTGAGAAATTGGGCGAATTTTACTGGGGAATCTTAGGAGCGGTAACTAGAAGTTTTGTTCCATCTGGGATGTGAGAGAGCTTGATATCATTAAGTTGCATACTGGAGATACGTTAGCGATCCTGTAGTGGGATGTCCCGTTCTCCGTTCTTGCTGGAAAAGTATCTGCGGGGGATTTTATCGAATAGTCCAAAGATATTATCCTATTTCTTAAAGCCATTAGTGATTGTCTTTCTATTTTTTTTCTTCTTTTTGCTCATTTGTAAACAGTAGTTATGTTCAAATGCATATGTTTAAAAATAAATCATTGGATGTTTTCGCAAACAAAACACGGAAAAAGAAAAAACAGATAGTTTTGTACTTTAAAAGGGATATATTTGTATTGATTTGAATAAGTATTTTTGTACAATGAGACGAGCATTCTAGTAAGAGAATATCATCGTAAAAAATGAAAATTGATACAAAGAAACGATAGCTATGTGAAATAATCCCATGGGGTTCCCATTCTGCTATAGCCTTCGTGTATCTGAGCGTCTTATCCACTTGCTGCCTTTTCCGAAGTTGATTGGATTGATTAGACCCGTTTGAGCTTGTCAGTCGATGCTAAAGGTTGTTTGTAAGGTGATCCAACGGGATATAGTCATACGCTTTCAATCCCTAACTTTTTCCTGGACCGCCCTTTCGGGTTTTCAGTCCACTGGGATGCCCTTTTTTTCCCAAGCCTCCCTTTCGGGTTTTCAACTTTCTGGGTGTACAAAATTTTTGTATTTTATCCCTAATTTTTTCCCGAATCTTTGTGGTTCGTCGGGATGCCCCTGTTTTTCCTAGGTGTGTCAACCTAGAGGGTCTCTTATGCGTAGTATCTTTTGACTATGTCCGCGTTCACAGGGCGCGGAAGGTCATTGCTCCACCAGAGAATATGATTTTGATCATAAATGGTCCCTCATAGGTAGGAGTCCATTTGCCCCTGGGATCACCTTGTGGCAATATGATACGCTTGATTACCAAGTCACCAACCTAGTATACCTGACGTCTGACCTTCTTGTTAAAAGCCTTGATCATGTGTTTTTGGTACATCTGGCCGTGACAGACAGTCATAAGCCTCTTCTCATAAATTAGGTTTAACTGGTCAAGTCTAGTTTGAACCTAATCATCTTCATTCAGCCATACATCTTTTATGATTCTTAGAGAAGGTATTTGGACTTCAATTGGTAGAACAACTTCCATGCCGTATACCAAGGAAAAGGGAGTTTCCCTTGTTGATGTACGCACCATGGTACGATAACCATGGAGATAAAATGGTAACATCTCATGCCATTCCTTGTAGGTTACTGTCATTTTTTTATGATCTTCTTGATGTTCTTATTTACGGCTTCGATAGCGCCATTCATCTTTGGCCGGTAAGGGGAAGAATTATAGTGCTGGATCTTGAATTGCACGCACAGTGCAGTGATCATAGTATTGTTGAGATTCGTACCATTACCTGTGATGATTCTCTCTAGGATACCGTACCGACAGATGAGATTTTGGTTGATGAACCGGGCCACAACATTCTTGGTAACGGAAGCGAAAGAAGCTGCCTCAACCCACTTTGTGAAATAGTCAATGGCCACCAAGAAGAAGCGGTGTCCATTAGAAGTTGTAGGTTTGATTTCTCCAATCATATCGATTCCCCACATCACGAATGGCCAGGGAGCAGTCAGGACATTTAGAGGAACTGGAGGCACATGCACTTTGTCAGCATAGATCAAACACTTGTGACAGGTTCGTGAATACTGATAGCAGTCTGCTTCCATGGTAGACCAGTAGTACCCTGCCCGTAGGATCTTTTTAGGCATCGTATGCCCACTAGAATGGGTGCCAAAAGAGCCTTCATGTAGATCAGCCATGATCTTTTCTGCCTCAACCTTGTCTACGCAACGAAGCAAAATAGAGTTGTGGTTACGCTTGTAGAGAATGCCATTACTAAGGAAGAACTTAGCAGAGAATATCCTTAAGAACTTCTTATCATTGACTGAAGCTCCCTCCGGATATTCTTGGGCCTCTAGATACCTTTTAACTTCATGGAACCAAGGATGGTCACTACTTCTTCAGTATAAATCTCGTGACAGTAAGCTGGTTCATCCATCCGTTCAATGGTGATCTGGAGAGCCTCGTTACCCCACGTGAGTTTAAACATGGATGACATGGTGGCTAGCGTGTCTGCTAGTTGATTTTCCTCTCGTGGAAAATGCTCAAAGGTAATTTCCTCGAAATATTGGATTAATGTCAACACATGTTATTTGTAGGGGATAAGGTTAGGGTGCTTTGTGTCCCATTCCCCTTTGATCTGACTGATGACTAAGGCTGAATCTCCAAATACACTTAAAGATTTGATTCCAAAATCTATGGCAGCTTTGAGACCAAAAATACACGCTTTGTATTCTACCATATTATTAGTACAATTGAAACAAAGTCTTGCAGTGAAGGGAGTATGACATCCTTCAGGGGATATGATTACAACACCTATTCCATTACCGAGTGCGTTGGAGGCCCCGTCAAAATCCAAGGTCCATCGGGATCCTTGTTCAGGTCTGTCATATTGTCTGAATTCTTCACAATTGTTTACCATCATGATGTCTTCATCTGGGAATTTGAATTTCATGGACTGATAGTCATCCACAGCTTGATGAGCAAGGTGATCGACTAGCACACTGCCCTTTATTGCTTTTTGGGTAGTGTATTGAATGTCGTATTCAGTCAGAATCATCTGCCACCTTGCTATTCTCCCAGAGAGGGCAGGCTTCTCAAATATGTATTTAATTGGATCCATCTTGGATATCAATAAGGTAGTATGGGTCAGCATATACTGTCTTAGCCGACGAGCAGTCCATGCCAGAGTGCAACAAGTTTTCTCGAGCAGTGAATATCTTGTTTCACAGTTGATAAACTTTTTGCTCATGTAGTATATAGCGTGCTCTTTTTGACCAGACTCGGTATGCTGCCCCAATACACACCCCATTAAATTTTCCAAAATAGTTAGATACATGATCAAAGGTCTTCCCTTGATTTGCGACATAAAAACAAGAGGCTCTTGAAGTTACTCTTTGATCTTGTCAAAGGCGGCTTGGAATTAATCATTCCATTTGACCACTTGATCTTTCTTCAGTAATTTGAAGATTGGCTCACAAGTAGCGGTTAGGTAAGATATGAATCTGGAAATGTAGTTTAGTTGTCCTAAGAATCCTCTGACTTCCTTCTCGGTGCGAGGAGCAGGCATTTCTTGTATTGCTTTCACCTTGGCAGGGTCTACTTCGATACCTTTACCGCTGGCGATGAAGCCTAGGAGTTTACCAGACCTCACCCCAAATGTGCATTTATTCGGGTTAAACCTTAGCTTGTATTTCTTTAGCCTTCCAAACAGTTTCTGTAAATGATCAAGATGTTCCTCTTCAGTTTGGGATCTGCCTATCATGTCATCCACATAGACCTCTATTTCGTGATGGGTCATATCGTGAAATAGAGCTACCATGGCGCGCTGATAAGTTGCCCCAACGTTCTTCAACCCGAATGGCATAACCTTGTAACAGAAAGTGCCCCACTATGTGACGAAGGTTGTTTTTCTCCATGTCCTCAGGTGCCATTTTGATTTGATTGTAGCCCGAGAAACCATCCATGAATGAGAACACTTTATGCTGTGCGGTATTGTCAACCAAAATATCGATATGGGGAAGTGGGAAATCATCCTTAGGGCTTACCCTATTCAAATCTCGGTAATCCATACACATGCGTACTTTTCCGTCCTTTTTAGGCACTGGAACAACATTGGCGACCCATTATGGATAGGAGGTGACAGCTAAGAATCCGGAGTTGAATTGTTTCATGACTTCAGTCTTGATCTTCTTTGGCATGTCTGGCTGCATGCGACGGACTTTCTATTTTACCGGAGGGCAGTCTTCTTTTGTCGGTAGACGATGTACCACGATATCAACGTAAAGTTCTGGCATGTCTTCGTACGACCAGGAAAAGACCTCAACATAGTCATGTAGTAACTGAGTTAAGCGCTTCTTGACACTCGGTTCCAAATTGGCACCCACCTGGACTTCTTTCTTGTCCTCTTCGGTACCTAAGTTAACTGTGTCCACTGGTTCTTCATGGGGATGTATGGTCCTTTCTTCCTATTGTAGTAACCTAGCTAGTTCCCCTGGCACTTCACAATCTACCTAACCTTCGTCTTCGGCTTGGTAGATTAGATTTTCAAAGTCACAATAGGCCATAGCATAATCGTTACCCATGGGATCCTGGGTGGATATAGATCTGCATTTTGATATGTTAGTGTGTGTAAGAGCATAGCTATCATTGAAAAACAAAAATGTAGAAAAAAGAAAAACAAAGAGCGTAAAGTTTGCATGCAAAAACGTCCATGATTCATTGATGACTGTGATACGGTGGGATAACTGACTTGGTTATTTTACGTTTGATCGCAAATGTTACGGTTAGCAAGAGTCGCCACCGACTTTTCTTTTATCCAAAAGGAAAGGTGAAAAAGCACAGGAAAGACCTTTGAGATTTATTTCTTGAGTTCGGGGGGTAGATTATGAAAAGGGAAGGTATTATCACCCTTTTCATCCATGGTTTTCCATGGGATCTTAGTTACTTGCTAGATCACTTGCTTTTGTTTGAAATTATGCTTTGTGTGGTTTTTGAAAGTATTTTGTAAAGAGGCCATTGTTTAGGCAAACTTTGTAATGATTCTCGTTCGTAAGAATGTATACAAAGTGTTTGATCTTTTGAAAATGTTTTCAAGTTTGTAAGATGTTTTTGAAAGTGTAGGTGTTTGTTTTGAAAATAGCAAGGATGTTTTGTTTTTAAATTGATTTGGTAAGTAACCCTATATTTGGATGTAAACGGGACGGTCATGGCTCATCGTATAACCATGATTAGCAATGTTGCAAGGTATCTTAGCATTATTTTTTATGGACTAAGATCATTTGAAAGGCAACATAGATAGCGTCATTGAGGGACTATGATCTTATATTTTGCTTGTTTTTGCTAAGATACCTGTTGTACCTCAAAATTTTCCCTCTCACTTATCAAGAATTTTCTCACAAGATCTCTTGGACTCAAGATGGCATTAGGGTTTGACCAGCTCAAGACACCTCTTCATGCACTAATGACCAAAATTAGGGTTTGAGTTTTCACAAGGATTCTTGGACTATCAATAATTCATATGACTTTCAAACATCATTATGAACCCCTAAGATTACTCATGACAAATTTCAGGCCTTGAACCACATTGTTGATCAGTCAATTGGACAGTTGACCTAAAAATCAGCTGTATTGGGGAAAAAGTCAACCATGGCCAATTTACAGTCAAACTTCATAATTTTTTATTCACATCAACATTTTAGGCTCATATGTATCATTTTATCAAGTTTGGATCACAATTCCTCAAGAAGTTTGATCAAATCATCAAAAGGGTTAAATGGTCAAAATTAGGGTTTTGACTGAGAAAGGGCAATTTCTGATTTTTTTTTTAACCTAGCAAATGACCAATTGACTTGAAGCATGATTTCAACGGTTCATTTATATCATCTTGACCTAATTACATGGTTCAAAACATTTCAATTTCATTTGATTGACAGATGAAATTTGTAGTCAACTGGTCAAAAGTCAACTGTATACTGAAAAGTCAAACTTTGAATTTTTGGTCAAAATCAAGTGCCAAGGGTCACAATTCATCAAAACATGTCAAAATGTGAAAAATTTTAATCAAGAAATCAAAGATTGAAGATTAGGTTTTAAAATTGGAAATTTTCATAACTTAGAAATTTTTCTAAGTATAGAAAATTTCTTATTTTTTCTCAACTTTAAGCCATTTTTTCACCATGATTCAAGATGATTCAAGGAAAGTTCCCAACATGAAAGTTGTAGACCTCCATGAAATCTACAACTTTGCTACACACACTTTTCCCTAAATATGCTTGGATCTCAAGATATAATTTTATGAATACATGCTCATGAACTAGATAACTTAGTGAAATTTTGCCCTAATTTAGGCAGGTTTTGGACCCAACTTCATGGAAATTTTTAACCTAGTTACAAGAGGATTATTGAAATGCATTTCAAATATGAGTTATAGGACACATTGCAAGCTTTCCAAAATGTCCAAGAACTTCTCAAGATCATTTTTTATTAGGGAGAATCGAAGAGATAAAGTTGGCAATTTCTCACTTTGAATTCAAGCCATTTCATGAAGAACAAAAATCAAATTTGAACCTATGCTGTCTAATTCATAATTTACAGGTCTCTAAATTGTTTCTCACTTCATAATTTAATGCTTACTCAGTTGACAAAGCTTTAATTCAAGCTCAAGAGCCTTTCTCCAAGTTGTAATTCCATAAATGGCATAAAGTGGCCATTGCCATTTTGAAAAGGCTTCACTTTTGCAATTTCCCAATTCTTGAGCATTGGACTTGTCTTCTCTGTGCACACAAGTCTTACAGGCCTAAATAAAATTGTACAATGCTTATACCAACCCCAAGAAGGCCAATACAAGCATGTGAAGACTTGTCTCTTCACTTTGCTTCAAAAGCAAGAAAGGGTGCCAAAAGGCTAGAATTCACAAATCTGTTGGAGAGCTGACTTGAAACCTATCCCATACTAATACACAAAGACATTACAACTAGAAACACGATTGCAAAAGGCTTGAAACACTCAAACACTCCATATCATAAAAAACTGTCCAAACTTGCAGTTTTTGCATAAGCATAGCAATCCATCATTTGGCTCGTGCGTTTCAAGTTTTAACCATCGAAACACTTTACCTACTTGATATCTAAGTGATCCAGACCATCATCCCTGCACTGTAACTCCTTCTTCGTCATCTTCCATTTTTGTTTTCAAAGCTTGCAGGTTGACTTGGATAGAGAGTTTCAGACACTTTCAAAGCAAGATAAGGGTTGGAACACACTCAGGGAAGTTCAAGCAAGCTAAAGCAACCTTCAGGCCTTCCTTAATCCCACTCAAACTTCTTTCACGATCTCAGCTGAAAGAGGTAAAAATCTAAACTTATATCTCTTCATACAGGCATCCATTGGCCACGATTTGTGAATAAATAATATAGACCTCATTGCTACGAAGTTGTACATATATATATATATATATATATATATATATATATATATATATATATATATATATATATATATATATATATATATATATATATATATATATATATATATATATATATATATATATATATATATATATATATATATATATATATATATATATATATATATATATATATATATTGCATTTATTTGGCCTGAGTTGGGAGAATTTTAAAGTTCAAATTCCTGTAAAAATTAGGTTTAAATTTAGGGCTTTTAAAATTCGTTTTGATCTTTGATTGTTAGTTTACATGATTTACATGGTTAGAATCGTGAGACAAAATGCTACAACATTCATGTTATCTGTTTCCATTTTTATTGAGAGATGAGAAAGTTACAGAGCTTCTGGCCAGCTTGGGGAAGAAGATGAAGTACAGGGCAAGGATCTTGTTCATGTTATGTTGTTTTTGTTTCACATTAATCAACGGATGTATAGCCACCCCAGTGGCAAGGTAGCGCGTTGGTGAGGCCCAGGTCCTGGGTTCGAACCTTGGTGCTACCTTTTGTTTTTTCACATTTTTCCATTCTTCAGTTTTTGCTGTTTTGCAGGTTTGGGCCTCCACGATGGGCCTTGTGTTTTTTTTCTAACATTCACCATTTGATTGCTCAGGATACTCCCCATGGCCCAACTATTTTTATATTTTTTATTTATTGTTTTTATTTTCATTTTTGTTAATTAAATATTTTCTTTAATACATAAAAATCCTAAAACATATAAATATGATCATATTGCATTTTATTTTATTTTATTTTATTTTTTTCATAAAAAAATATATTTTATCTTCAATATATACTAACTATCTTTTTTTAAATAAACTTGTAAACATAAATAAAATAGGTTTAGTTTAATTTGTTTTATTTCCTTTTTATTCCATACTTGTAAATATTTATTTTGGCATATATAAAAACTAAATATTTTCATAAAATATTATTTATTATTTTTAATACAAAAATACATAAAAAATTATACATAAGAATTTTATTTTCTTTTAAACTAGAAATTAGGGTTAACTCTTTTTTTAAGATATAATTCCTTTTTTATATATTTTTTTAGGATTAGGTTAAAATTCCTTTTTGCATAAAAAATAAAATAAAATCTTTTCTTGCATATACATAATATTGCATATTTAAATATTGTATTTGTTTATTCCAATATTTGTACAAATTCGATTTGGTTGTAATAGCTTATTTAGATTTACATTCTTGCAAATCCCCATTCAAATTTGTATTCCCCACTCCCATAAATTGTTGTAATAGCTTAGTAATCTTTACATTACGCAATTTACCGTTTTTACACACCATGTTAGTAATTAGGGTTTGTATGGTAAGATCAAAACAAAGCAAATAGAAAACCCTAATACAAGACAAAATCAAAGCATGAAAATAACACACTTGCACACAAGCATCCTTAGGGTTTCTCCACTTGGTTACCTTATACAAAAATAGCCATATTACGCATGCGAAGTATCTTGGAAAAACAAACAAATATAAGATCATAGTCCCTCGATGACGCTATTCAAAGTTGCCTTACAAAATGATCTTGGTCCCTCAAAAATGCTAAGATACTTTGCAACATTGCTAATCATGATTATACGATGACCCACGCTCGTCCCGTTTACATCCAAAGATAGGGTTGCTTACCAAATCAATGGTAAGACAACAATGTCAAAGGAATAGAAAATGCACAAGAAAGACATTTGAGTAGGTAGATTACTTCTAGTTACTTGCTCTATCTTCAAACAAGTATCCTTGCTATTTTTAAAACACACACATTTCCAAACATTTTACAAACATTGAAAACATTTTCAAAAAAGATGAACATCTTTGTATACATTCTTACGAACGAGAATTATTAAAAAGATTGCCAAAAACAATGGTCTCTTTTACAAAATACTTTCAAAAACCACACAAAGCACAATTTCAAACAACAAAAGCAAGTGATCTAGCAAGTAACTAAGAGCCCATGGAAAACCATGGATGAAAAGGGTGCTAATACCTTCCCTTTTCATAATCTACCCCCCGAACTCAAGAAACAATCTCAAAGGTCTTTCCTGTGCTTTTTCACCTTTCCTTTTGGATAAAAGAAAAGTCGGTGGCGACTCTTGCTAACCGCAACATTTGCGATAAAACGCAAAACCCTCAAGTCAGTTCTTCTACCGCACCACAGAATTGGCGACTCTGCTAGGGATTATTCTAAGAGTGGGGTTACCTTAGGGCTAGATCACATTTATTTGCTTACATTGTTTGACTTGTTTGCTTTACATTATGGTTCTTTGTTTGGGTTTGAATCCTCTACCCGGATTTGAGAAACATTATAGGTAAATATCAATACGTTATGGAAACTGTGCGGGGTATACCGATATGGTCTAAGCAATAGCTATGTTAGTGTGACATATTTGTGGGTATCGGTAGCCTTTGAGTCAATCAAAGAGAATACGGGGCCGCTGAGTGATGTCATGAAGCACTAATGAACTTCTAGAACCCTTTACTTGACCAACTTGGCCTTTAGGATGTATTGAGATGACCGGATTTGGTGCAGTCTGAAGTTGGTAGATAATCGATACTACACTCATTGAGGGTTGGTTTATTGGGATATTTCGGTCGCCATTAAAGAGGCTTGAGCTGAAACAAAGACCAAGGAAACAATCTGGTGATATTGAGCTTCTTAGAACCCGGTTACTATTACTAGGACAGGTTTAAGCCAACTAAACTTCAAGAGGGTACTTACCTATAAAACCCCATGCAAGCCTAAACTAAGAACTTGTTTGTTTTTCTTGTATATACATACTTGTTCATAACATCATGGACATCATGAACATCATATGCATTCACTAACCATTTCAAGGATTTTGGAGATTCATCTTTGTTCTTGTTTTGTAGGATATGGATTCACTTCGCATGAAAACTATCCAAGTCAACCTTGTAAGAATTCCTCTATAACTCAAGGAGCTAGCTTCAAGGATCCCTGAGAATTCTCCATTCACCGAGAGGCATGGTCGTCTACTAAACTTGGTTACCTCTAACACATATGACGATATGATGAAGGTGCTCTTCTAGTTCTTTGACCCTTTGCACCATTGCTTCTCATTTCCCGACTATCAGCTTGTGCCTACTTTGGAAGAATTCTCTCAACTCTTGAGGATTCCCATTCTCAATCAACTACCTTTCAATGGTACAGAAAGAGACCCAAAGCCAGAAGAGATTGCTCAAGCCCTGCACTTGCACTCATCTGATGCCACAACCCATTGGGAAACTAGAAGTGGTGTCAAAGGCTTCTCAGCAAAGTTCTTGTTTGAGAAAGCCCAAAGTTGTTGGAATTCCTTAGACTTGCAAGCTTTTGAGGAAATTGTGGCTCTTCTTATCTATGGGATGGTCTTGTTTCCCAATCCTGACCAACTCATAGATGTGAGTGCCATCAAAATCTTCATGTCACGCAATCCGGTGCCTACATTGCTAGGGGATATCCTGCAATCTTTTCACACTCGTACAATGAGGAAAAGAGGTGTCCTTATGTGTTGCACTCCTCTCCTGGAAAGATGGTTTATTTCTTATCTTCCCCAATCAGTCTTAAAGAATGAGCAAGGTTTGAGGTGGTCACAAAGGTTAATGACGGTCAAACATTTAGATATTCATTGGTGCTCTCGATCTAAAGATAATGTTATCATTGTTGACCGTTGTGGGGAATTCCCTAATGTCCCTCTACTTGGAATTAGTGGAGGCATCACATACAACTCATGCTTAGCTCTAAGACATTTTGATTATGCCCGAAGGAATGGCCCGCATGAGATGCTGATTCAAGGCTTAGTATTCGACTACGACAACGACAATCAAGGTCTTCGCCAGAGATTCATTCTAGCTTGGAGGATGCTAAAAAAGGTGGATAGCAAGACTTTGGGACACAAGAATTCCATCTCTCTTGAGCCTTACCTCAAGTGGGTACGAACCCGCGCTCAAAGTCTTATGATGCCTTATCCTTCCATTCTCCCGGTGATCATTGAGCCTGTTAAGGAAGGAGAAGTTCCATACACTATCCTACATCCTAACATGCCCACATCTATTGAAGACCTACAAAGGGATTGGATACAGCTCAAAGGAGAGTGAGATACTTTCGAAGCCCAATTCTACGCAAGCGAGAAGAAGGTTTTGGAACTCGCTAGGCTACTTCATGAGGAGCAGACTCTAAATGCCTACATTGCACCAAAGAGGATGTGCACTACTTTTTTATCTTAGAGTTTTGTATTATTTAGCCCAATGGGCATTGATGTACTCAAACTCTATCTTATTAATATAACGTGTGTTTCTTTTTGTCTAAAACGAACTTGAATCTTCTAAAATCCTTGAAAACATTGCATATGCACATATCATTCATCGTGACATAAACAGGTCTTTTACAACGAGTTTCCTCATCTCTCTATTGTTTATTTCAGTAAGATGGATCTCGAACAGAAGTCAAAGATCTTCAAGTTCAAAACACGCATTTTCAACAGTTACTCATGACCCTAGCCAAGGGGCAAGAAGAGTTGAAGACTCTGTTAGCTGAAGAAAGAAAGAAGAAAACAAAGAAGGCCACCGGGGTTTTGAATATGGGGAGAAGGTTTCAGGGACAGACTAGAAGAACCTTGAATTTTGAAACCACTTCCGGGGAAGGAGGAGGGAAAGGAAAAGAAACAGCGATTCTGTCAGAATCTGAAGAGGAGGAAGAAGAGAAAGACTACTCTGAGGAACAGTATCCTCCAGCAGATGATAAGTACAGACATCTTAAAGAGCATTTGAGCGCTATGGAAATACAAAAGGTGCCAGGTTTAGACTTTGAAGAATTGGGACTAGTATCGGGAATTGTGATTCCAATGAAGTTCAAAGTGCCGTTGTTTGCAAAATATGATGGGGTGTCATGTCCTAAGATGCACCTCCGATCATATGTGAGAAAGATTCAGCCGCACTCCGCTGATAAAGACATGTGGGTGCATTTTTTCCAAGATAGCTTATTTGGAACACAACTCGATTGGTTTTACCAATTGGAAAGGACCGACGTCCACAACTGGGAAGATCTTGCCGCATCTTTCTATAAGCAATACCAGTATAATGCAGATTTGGCGCCTACCCGTGCTCAACTTCAGAGTATGGCTATGGCTTCAAATGAAGGTTTTAAGGATTACGCGCAGAAATGGAGAGATCTAGCTGGGAGAGTACAACCCACTCTGTCTGAAAGGGAGTTGGTGGATATGTTCTTAGGCACTATATTGGGCCCTTTCTTCAACCATTTGATTGGAAGCTCATCTGCAAGATTTACAGAGTTAATACTTACCGGAGAGAGGGTGGAAGCTGGCATAAAAAGTGGAAAGATTCAGAAGGATTCATCTGCCTCTACAGCTGTGAGAAATACTTTCACTGGGAAGAAGGAGGTATCTGCTATTTATCCATAAAGGAACCAAGGGAGAGCTGAACGCCGACCAATGGTAGATGCCGTTATGATCCCAAAGCCTACATCTGATAAACCAAGAGGTAATCAACCAAGGTGGAAAGGTCATTCCGGAAATTCACCAGAATTAATATGACTCTATCCTAGGTTTTACTGCACCTTCTGAAATCCAATTTGGTAACTTTGTAAGAAGCTCCCAAGAACCCCAACACGGCGTCCCCTCATTATCACCCAAATGCCAGATGCGCATATCATTCCGAAAGTCCGGGTCATGACACTAACAACTGTTGGGACCTGAAAAACAAAATTCAAGACCTTATAGATGCAAAAGAGATTGAGTTTGATGCACCCGAGAAGCCAAACGTCATTTCTACTCCCATGCCTAGACATGGCCATAACATTAATTCTATCGAAGAAGATTTGTTCGCTACCACAGTTGGTGAACTCTTGACTCCACTCCCAATCATTAAGATAAACTTGTTAAAAGCTGGTGTATTCCCGGATTGTAATGAAGACTTCCACCTTTTCTTATCCTCACCAACTGTTTGCCCTTTGTTGAAAACAAGCATTCAACGCTTGATAGACAACCAAGAGATTCTGTTTGAAAGTGCTCTTGTTTCACATGTTCCTGTTGAAGACATTTCAATCATAACCATCTTCGTCAATCCTTCCAGGGTCCCCAAAAGACCCGTTTGGATTACATTGGTTCCAAAAACTACTCCTCTTATAATCATAATGCCCGGGCCGGTCCCGTATAAATCAGACAAAACAGTGCCGTGAAATTACGATGGAGACATCTACTACCATGTTATCAAACAAGATGGGCTGGCCACCGAAGAGATGAGCTCCGAAAAAGAAGACTCCGACATTAGCAATATTGCCGGAACCAGTAATATTACCCGTAGCGGTAGAATCTTCTCTCTAGAAATTTCCCCTCCAAAGGCAGTTTTTAGACTCGTGGTTGTTCCAAAGGTTACCTCCGTACCAATAATCATATCTGCAAGTGCTCCTATTAACAAAGATGACCCAACCCCTGTTGTTATCCCTACCAACACTCATGCTGCTGAAATTCGAGGAAAAAGTATTCAAGAAGAGCCTGTCCGGACGAAGGCTCAACCGCTGACTATCCCTGAAACCTCCAAGAAGGAAATGGAGGAGATCCTGAGAATAATAAAGAAGAGCGACTACGACGTAGTTGAACAATTGGGGCAAACTACCTCCAAGATCTCCATGCTAGCATTGTTGCTGTGTTCTGAGGCACATGCGAAAGCCCTGGTGAAGTTCCTCAAGACAGCCCATGTGCCTCAAGAGACGTCTGCTGACCAATTTCAAGATTGCGTGGCCAACTTGATAGCTAATAACGGCTTAGGCTTCTCAGATGCTGATCTGACACCAAGGGGAAGGAAGCACAACGAGGCATTACATGTCTCTGTGGAATGTAGAGGAACAACTCTGGCCCATGTCTTGGTGGACACTGGTTCATCTTTGAATGTTTTACCGAAGAAAGCTCTCGACAGACTAGACTGTGAAAGATTAACATTGAAACCCAGTAACATAGTTGTAAGGGCGTTTGATGGCTCCAAGAGGATGGTGCAGGGGGAGGTAGATATCCCCATAAAGTTTGGGACTCAGACTTTTAACTCAACCTTCTATGTAATGGACATCTGCCCCTCTTAATCCTGTCTGCTAGGACGGCCATGGATCCATAATGTCGGTGCTGTCACCTCCACACTGCACCAGATGTTGAAATACCTGGTCCATGGAAAGATTATCACAGTCCACTGAGAGGAAGAGTATATGATTATCCACCTAAATTCCTTCTGGTATGTGGAATTGTACGGCGAGTTCATTGAAACTCCTTTTCAACATTTCGAAGAAGTCTCTCAAGAGGTAGCAGTAACCAAGACTGAATCCCAGATTCCCAAGATCACAAGACCTCCACTCCGGATGTCATCTTTGAAGGACACCAAGACAGTAGTAGAGGAGGGTGGATGCACCATCTGGGGACAACTTCTGGATATTCCGTATAAATCTGACAAGTTTGGCTTAGGGTTTACTTCAAGTGCTCAGAAGGATGTGCGTCGTGCCCGTGCTGGAGGGCCACCCCTGAAGATTAACAACCGAGAGGTCAATGCAGTGAAAGATGGTGAAAAGGATTGCAGCTTAAAGGATTGGATATTTCCTACTGTCAACGGAGGACTTCACAATTGGGAAGCCAGAGACTTTGTCCCAATAACTTTCATCCCTCAGTAATTTATCTTTTACATTTCTGTTGGACTTGTAATATTCACAAACAATTCGCACATTTAAAACCTTGTGTCTTAACCGAGGCACAATGGTCCATTTGTAAGGGTTTTTATTTCATCTTCATATGACATTCAATGAATCATGGACGTTTTTCACATACAAACTTTTGTGCTCATTTTATTTCTTTTACATTTTATTCTTTAAGGATGGATATACCCTTACACACAGCCACACTCACAAATGCAGGTACCTCTCCATTCTGGATCCCATGGGTAACGATACTGCTATGGCCTTTTGTGACTCTGAGGATCTAATCTACCAAGCCGAAGACGAAGGTGAGAAAGATTGTGAAGTACCAGGGGAATTGGCCAGACTACTACAACAAGAAGAAAGAGCTATTCAGCCTCATGAGGAACCGGTGGATACAATCAACTTGGGTACCAAGGAGGATAAAAAATAAATCAAGGTGGGTTCCAATTTGGAGCCTAGTGTTAAGGAGCGTCTGATTTAGCTGTTACATGATTATGTTGAGATCTTTTCCTGGTCATATGAAGACATGCCAGGACTTGATGCAGACATTGTGGTACATCATCTACCAACAAGAGAAGACTGTCCACCAGTAAAACAAAAAGTCAGTTGCATGAGACCTGGCATGTCAGAGAAGATCAAAGCGGAAGTCATGAAACAATTCAATGCTGGATTCTTGGCTGTCACTTCCTATCCCCGATGGGTTGCCATTATTGTTCCCGTGCCTAAAAAGGACGGCAAAGTAAGAATGTGCATGGACTATAGATATTTGAATAGGGCCAGCCCTAAATATGATTTTCCACTCCCCCACATAGATATCCTGGTTGACAATACGGCCCAGCACAAAGTGTTTTCCTTCATTGACAGATTCTCAGGTTACAACCAAATCAAAATGGCACCTGAGGACATGGAGAAAACTACATTTGTCACACAGTGGGGCACATTCTGCTACAAAGTGATTCCATTCAGACTGAAGAATGTTGGGGCAACCTATCAGCGCGCCATGGTAGCTTTGTCTCATGACATGATACATCATGAAATATAGGTTTACGTAGACGATATGATAGCCCGATCACAAACAGAAGAAGAGCACCTTGATCACTTGCAAAAGTTGTTTGAGAGGTTGAAGAAGTATAAATTAAGGTTGAACCCAAACAAGTGCACAGTCAGAGTACGGTCCGGTAAACTCTTAGGATTTGTCGTCAGCAACAAAGGTATTGAGGTCGATCCCGCCAAGGTTAAAGCAATTCAAGAAATGCCTGCTCCTCGTACTGAGAAGGAAGTCAGAGGATTCTTGGGGCGCCTAAACTATATTTCCAGATTCATTTCTCACCTAACAGCTACTTGTGAGCCAATCTTCAAACTATTGAAGAAAGATCAAGTAGTCAGATGGAATGATGAATGTCAGATTGCTTTTGACAAGATCAAAGAGTACTTACAAGAACCTCCTGTTTTGATGCCACCGGTCGAGGGAAGACCATTAATCATGTATCTGACCGTTTCAGAGAACTCAATGGGGTGTGTATTGGGGCAGCATAATAAGTCTGGCCAAAAAGAGCATGCTATTTATTACCTGACCAAAAAGTTTACCGAATGTGAAACCAGATATTCACTGCTCGAGAAAACTTGTTGCGCTCTGGCATGGGCTGCTCTCTGGCTAAGATAGTATATGTTGACTCATACTACTTTGTTGATATCTAAGATGGATCTGATAAAGTACATCTTCGAGAAGCCTGCTCTATCTGGAAGGATAGCTAGATGGTAGATGATCCTAACAGAATATGACATACAGTATACTACCCAGAAATCTATAAAGGGTAGTGTGCTAGCTGATCATCTTGCTCATCAAGCTGTAGAAGATTATCAGTCCATGAAGTTTGAATTCCCGGATGAAGACATCATGTCATTAGACAACTGTGAAGAAATCAGGCCATATGACGGGCCTGAACAAGGATCTTGATGGACCCTATTCTTTGATGGGGCATCCAATGCACTTGGTAATGGTATTGGCATTGTACTCATATCTCCAGAAGGGTGTCATACTCCTTTTACCACCAGACTTTGCTTCAATTATATGAACAACATGGTGGAATACGAAGCATGCATCTTTGGTCTCAAGGCTGCCATAGACTTGGGAATCAAATCTTTAGATGTATTTGGAGATTCAGCTTTGGTCATCAGTCAGATCAAAGGGGAATGGGACACTAAACATCCAAATATTATCCCTTACAAAGAACATGTTTTGACATTGCTACCACATTTTGAGGAGATTACCTTCGAGCATTTCCCGCGAGAAGAAAATCAGCTAGCAGACGCTCTAGCCACAATGTCATCTATGTTTAAACTTAATTGGGATAACGAGGCTCCCCAAATCACCATCGAATGAATGGATGAACCAACACATTGTCACGAGATTAATACTGAAGAGGTAGTGAACCAGCCTTGGTTTCATGAAGTCAAGAGGTATTTCGAGGCTCAAGAATATCCAGAAGGAGCTTCAATCAATGATAAGAAGTTCTTAAGGAGATTCTCTGCTAAGTTCTTCCTGAGTAATGACATCCTGTACAAACGTAACCATGACTCCATTCTACTTCGGTGTGTGGATAAGGTTGAAGCGGAAAGGATCATGGCTGAATTACATGGAGGTACTTTTGGCACTCACTCCAATGGGCATATGATGGCGAAGAAAATCCTACGGGCTAGCTATTATTGGTCTACCATGGAAGCAGATTGCTATCAGCACTCTCGGACATGTCATAAGTGTTAAATTTATGCTGACAAGGTGCACGTACCTATGGTTCCTCTGAATGTCTTGACGCCTCCTTGGCCTTTGCTATGTGGGGAATTGATATGATTGGGGAGATCAAACCTACAGCCTCCAATGGACACCGTTTCATCCTAGTGGCCATTGACTATTTTACCAAATGGGTCAAAGCAGCTTCCTTCGCGTCCGTTACTAAGAATGTTGTTGCCCGCTTCATCAAGCAAAATCTCATTTGCCGGTACGGTATCCCGGAAAGGATCATCACTTACAATGGTACAAATCTTAACAACACTATGATCACCGCCTTGTGCAAGCAATTCAAGATTCAGCGTCACAATTCTTCCCCCTATCGGCCAAAGATGAATGGTGTTGTCGAAGCTGCGAATAAAAATATTAAAAAGATCATACAAAAAATGACAGTCACATACAAAGACTGGCATGAAATGCTATAATTCGCTCTCCACGGGTATCGTACCACGGCTCGCACGTCAACTGGGGCAACACCCTATTCTTTGGTTTACAGCATGGAAGCTGTCTTGCCTATTGAGGTTCAGTTCCCCTCTCTAAGGATTATGAAGGACGCATGTTTGAGTGAAGATGATTGGATCCAAACTCGACTTGATCAACTGAACTTAATTGATGAAAAGAGACTTACTGCTGTTTGCCATGGTCAGACGTATCAAAAACGGATGATCAAGGCTTTCAACAAGAAAGTTAGGCGCCAAGTATGTCAAGTTGGGGATCTGGTGATCAAACGTATCATCTTGCCACAAGGTGATCCCAGGGGAAAATGGACTCCTACCTATGAAGGACCATTTGTAATCAAGAGCATATTCTCCATCGGGGTAATGATCTTGACCACCATGGACAGTGACGACCTGCCAAACCCTGCGAACATGGACATGGTCAAAAGATACTACGCATAAGAGACCCGCTAGGTTGACACACCTAGGAAAAACAAGGGCATCCCGGAGAACCAAAAAGGTTCGAGCAAAAATTAGGGATAAAATGAAAAAAAAATTTGTACACCCGGCAAGTTGAAAACCCGAAAGGGCGACTTGGGCAAAAAAGGGTTTCCCGGTGGACTGAAAACCCGAAAGGGCGGTCCAGACAAAAGTTAGGGAATTAAAGCGTATGACTATGTCCCTTTGGATCACTTTATGAACAACCTTTGACTTCCACTAACAAACTCGGAGTTTCTGATCAATTCAATCATCTTCGGACGAAGCAACAAATAGACAAGATGCTCAGAGATACGAAGGCTATAGCAGAATGGGAACCCCATGGGATTATTACACATAGCTATCTTTCTTTGTATAAACTTTTCTTGTTTTATGGCACCATTCTCTTACTATAATGTTTGTTTCTTTTGTACAAAATACTTATTCAAAGTCAATACAAAGATACCCCTTTGAAAGTGCAAAAACTATTTGTCTTTTCTTTACGATTGTGTTTTGTTTGCAAAAACGTCCAATGATTCATTGATGAACATATGCATTTGAATATAATTATTGTTTACAAATAAACAAAATGAGAAAGACAATTACTGATAGGTTGAAAGGACAGGAAAACGTCTCTAGGCTATTCCATAAGTAACCCCCACAGTACGTCATTTAGATCCCCAGCGGAACATATTTCAATTTATTAATCCCCAGTAGAAATCATCAAATTTCTCAGGATTCCCCAAACAGATCCTACAAGCAGTACATAGCATTGAATTTACTTCTCTCAACAAGAGTTCGTCAGTACTTCGACTTCAAGACATGGAAATTTCAACATATCCTCAGCAGCATTCAAGGATTTATTTTCCTCAATCAAACAGTGATACAGTAAATCAGCTTACATGCGCATACATTGCATCCATATATCATAAACATTGATAAAGCAAATACATTGCATCATACATATCGTGCAACATAATTTTGTGTTTCATCTAAAATTTTACCCTTTTCAGGATAAGATTAACAGCTACCATTAACAATGTGCAATCATGATACAGTACGGATACGCTCCAGACACGGATGTCATTCTGATACTCATTTAGATTCAACTTTTGATACAGTACAGATACGCTCCAGACACGGATGTCATTCTGATACTCATTAAGATTCAACTTTTGATACAGTACAGATACGCTCCAGACATGGATGCCATTCTGATACTCATTCAGATTCAACTTTTAATACAGTACAGATACGCTCCAGACGCGGATGCCATTCTGATACTCATTCAGATTCAAATTTTGATATAGTTCAGATATGCTCCAGACACGAATGCCATTCTGATACTCATTCAGATTCAACTTTCAGATACAATTTATATACGCTCTAGACACGGATGCCATTCTGATACTTAGTCAAAATCAGCTCCTAGATACAGTTCAGGTACGCTCCAAGCAAGGACGCCATTCTGATACTCATTCTTTTGGATCACGAGTTACAAATCAAAAAGCTTTCTTGGATGTCATCTACAATCCAATCTCCCAACAAGACTATATCACCTCTCCAAATGGCATCTTTAAGCCCATTCCTTCAACTACACATCATCAAGTGCAAATTTCTAGGCACTCTAGTGTCCAATCATCTTTCATCTTCGAGCCACGAATGGCAAAGCTCGCCAATCTAACTCTTCAGGTTCAAGAAGATTGAACAGGGATAGCTGTTGTACCCCAAAATTTTCCTTCTCATTTATCAAAAAATTTCTCACAAGATCTCTTGGACTCAAGACTGCATTAGGGTTTGACCAGCTCAAGACACCTCCTCATGCACTGATGACCAAAATTAGGGTTTGAGTTTGCACAAGGATTCTTGGAGTATCAATACTTCATATGACTTTCAAACATCATTATGAACCCCTAAGATTACTCATGACAAATTTCAGGCCTTGAACCACATTTTTTATCAGTCAATTGGACAGTTGACCTAAAAATCAACTTTATTGGGGGAAAAGTCAACCATGGCCAATTTACAGTCAAACTTCATAATTTTTTATCCACATCAACATTTTAGGCTCATATGTATCATTTGATCAAGTTTGGATCACAATTCCTCAAGAAGTTTGATCAAATCATCAAAAGGGCAAAATGGTCAAAATTAGGGTTTTGATTGAGAAAGGGCAATTTCTGATTTTTTTTTTACCTAGAAAATGACCAATTGATTTGAAGCATGATTTCAAGGGTTCATTTATATCATCTTGACCTAATTACATGGTTCAAAACATTTCAATTTCATTGGATTGACAGATGAAATTTGCAGTCAACTGGTCAAAAGTCAACTATATACTGAAAAGTCAAACTTTGACTTTTTGGTCAAAATCAAGTGCCAAGAGTCACAATTCATCAAAACATGTCAAAATGTGAAACTTGTTCATCCAGAAATCAAGGATTGAAGATTAGGTTTTAAAATTGGAAATTTTCTTAACTTAGAAATTTTTCTAAGTATAGAAAATTTCTTATTTTTTCTCAACTTTAAGCCATTTTTTCACCATGATACAAGATGATTCAAGGAAAGTTCCCAACATGAAAGTTTTAGACCTCCATGAAATCTACAACTTTTCTACACACACTTTTCCAAAAAGATGCTTGGATCTCAAGATATAATTTTATGAATACATGCTCATGAACTAGATAAATTAGTGAAATTTTGCCCTAATTTAGGCAGGTTTTGGACCCAACTTCATGGCAATTTTTCACCTAGTTCCAAGAGTATTATTGAAATTAATTTCAAAGATGATTTATAGGGCACATTTCAAGATTTCCAAAATGTCCAAGAACTCCTCAAGATCATTTTTGAGTAGGGAGAATCGAAGAGATGAAGTTGGCAATTTCTCACTTTGAATTCAAGCCATTTCATGAAGAACAAAAATCAAATTTGAACCTATGCTGTCTAATTCATGATTTACAGGTACTTAAATTGTTTCTCACTTCATAATTTAATGCTTACTCAGTTGACAAAGCTTTAATTCAAGCTCAAGAGCCTTTGTCCAAGTTGTAATTCCATAAATGGCATAAAGTGGCCATTGCCATTTTGAAAAGGCTTCACTTTTGCAATTTCCCAATTCTTGAGCATTGGACCTCTCTTCTCTGCACACACAAGTCTTATAGGCCTAAAGAAAATTTACAACGCTTATACCAACCCCAAGAAGGCCAGTACAAGCATGTGAAAACTTGTCTCTTCACTTTGCTTCAAAAGCAAGAAAGGGTGCCAAAAGGCTAGAACTCACAAATCTATTGGAGAGCTGACTTGAAACATATCCCATACTAATACACAAAGACATTACAACTATAAACACGATTGCAAAAGGCCTGAAACACTCAAACACTCCATATCATCAAAAAACTGTCCAAACTTGCAGTTTTTGCATAAGCATAGCAATCCATCATTTGGCTCGTACGTTTCAAGTTTTAACCATCAAAACACTTTACCTACTTGATATCTAAGTGATCGAGACCATCATCCCTGCACTGTAACTCCTTCTCCATCATCTATTATTTTTGTTTTCAAAGCTTGCAGGTTGACTTGGATAGAGAGTTTCAGACACTTTCAAAGCAAGATATGGGTTGGAACACACTCGGGGAAGTTCAAGCAAGCTAAAGCAACCTTCAGGCCTTCCTAAATCCCACTCAAACTCCATTCACGATCTCAGCTGAAAGAGGTAAAAATCTCAACTTCTATCTCTTCATACAGGCATCCATTGGCTACAATTTATGAATAAATAATGTAGACCTCATTGCTACGAAGTTGTACATATATATATTTTGCATTTATTTGGCCTGAGGTGGGAGAATTTTGAAGTTCAAATTCCTGTAAAAATTAGGTTTAAATTTAGGGCTTTTAAATTTTATTTTGATCTTTGATTGTTAGCTTATGTGATTTACATTCTTAGAATCATGAGACAAAATGCTACAACATTCATGTTATCAGTTTCCATTTTTATTGAGAGATGAGAAAGTTACAAAGCTTCTGGCCAGCTTGGGGAAGAAGATGAAGTACATGGCAAGGACATTGTTCATGTTATGTTGTTTTTGTTTCACATTAATCAACGGATGTATAGCCACCCTAGTGGCAAGGTAGCACGCTGGTGAGGCCCATGTCCTGGGTTCGAACCTTGGCGCTACCTTTTGTTTTTGCACATTTTTCCATTCTTCAGTTTTTGCTGTTTTACAGGTTTGGGCCTCCACGCTGGGCCTTGTATTTTTTTCTAACATTCACCATTTGATTGCTCAGGATACCTCCCCCCCCCCCTGGCCCAACTATTTTTATATTTTTTATTTATTTGTTTTATTTTCAGTTTTGTTTATTAAATATTTTTCTTTAATACATAAAAATCCTAAAAAAATATAAATATGATAATATTGAATTTTTTTTTCATAAAAAAATATATTTTATCTTCAATATATACTAACTATCTTTTTTTAAATAAACTTGTAAACATAAATAAAATAGGTTTAGTTTAATTTCTTTTATTTCATTTTCATTCCATACTTGTAAATATTTATTTTGGCATATATAAAAACTAAATATTTTCATAAAATATTATTTATTATTTTTAATACATAAAAAATGATACATAAGAATTTTATTTTCTTTTAAACTAGAAATTAGGGTTAACTCTTTTTTTTAAGATATAATTCCTTTTTTATATATTTTTTTAGGATTAGGTTAAAATTCCTTTTCACATAAAAAATAAAACAAAATCTTTTCTTGCATATACATAATATTGCATATTTAAATATTGTATTTGTTTATTCCAATATTCGTACAAATTCGATTTGGTTGTAATAGCTTATTTAGATTTACATTCTTGCAAATCCCCATTCAAATTTGTATTCCCCCCTCCCATAAATTGTTGTAATAGCTTAGTAATCTTTACATTACGCAATTTACCGCTTTTACACACCATGTTAGTAATTAGGGTTTGTATGGTAAGATTAAAACAAAGCAAATAGAAAACCCTAATACAAGACAAAATCAAAGCATGAAAATAACACACTTGCACACAAGCATCCTTATGGTTTCTCCACTTGGTTGCCTTATACAAAAATAGCCATATTACGCATGTGAAGTATCTTGGCAAAACAAACAAATATAAGATCATAGTCCCTCGATGACGCTATTCAAAGTAGCCTTACAAAATGATCTTGGTCCCTCAAAAATGCTAAGATACTTTGCAACATTGCTAATCATGGTTATACGATGACCCACGCCCGTCCCGTTTACATCCAAAGATAGGGTTACTTACCAAATCAATGGTAAGACAACAATGTCAAAGGAATAGAAAATGCACAAGAAAGACATTTGAGTAGGTAGATTACTTCTAGTTACTTTCTCTATCTTCAAACAACTACCCTTGCTATTTTCAAAACACACACACATTTCCAAACATTTTACAAACATTGAAAACATTTTCAAAAAAGACGAACATCTTTGTATACATTCTTACGAACGAGAATCATTACAAAGATTGCCAAAAACAATGGCCTATTTTAAAAAATACTTTCAAAAACCACACAAAGCACAATTTCAAACAACAAAAGCAAGTGATCTAGCAAGTAACTAAGAGCCCATGGAAAACCATGGATGAAAAGGGTGCTAATACCTTCCCTTTTCATAATCTACCCTCCGAACTCAAGAAACAATCTCAAAGGTCTTTCCTGTGCTTTTTCACCTTTCCTTTTGGATAAAAGAAAAGTCGGTGGTGACTCTTGCTAACCGCAAAATTTGTGATAAAATGCAAAACCCTCAAATCAGTTCTCCCACTGCACCACAATACCTTACATGCGTAATATGGCCATTTTGTAAGGCAACCAAGTGGATATACCCTAGGGGTGCTTGTGTGCAAGTGTATTGTTTTTTATGCTTGGTTTTGTCTTTGATTAAGGTTTTCTAATTGATTGGTTTTAGTCTTTCTATACAAACCCTAATTACTAGCATTTGTATATAAAGTGATAAATTGCGGAATTTAAAATTACTGCGCTATTACAATACTTGTGGGAGGGGGTGTACAAATTATAAATGGGGATTGTAAGAAAATAAAGCATAATTATCTATTACAACCATATTGAATTTGTACAAGAATTGAAATAAATAATGTACAAAATGAATAAATTTACAAGAATGTAAATGTAAAGAAAATGGATATTTTCTTTGGTCTTTTTTAGAGAAAAGGGGTTTTGGTTTTAAACTATTTAACTAAAAAAAAATAATTAACTAAATTAGTAAAGAGTAAAACTTAAAGTTACTAGGAAAAGATTTTAAATGAAACCCTGATCTATTAATTGATAAAAAGGAAATTAAGTTTGTAAGAAGAATATTTTTGGTATTTTTTGTCTTAAAAATAAATTATAGTATTATAAAATATTTCAGGTCTTTTTTGGTTTTAAAATAATATATTTAAATTGTGTAAAAGAAAAATAACTAAAACCCTAGTTTTTTAATTAAATTTATAAACCAATAAATAAATAAATAAATAAATAAAGTATGATAAAATAATTTTTTTGTGTAAAATAAACAAATAAACTATATTAAAATATAAATCTAATATTTTTATCTTTTTTCTGATTTTTTTTAGAAAAATATTTAAGAAAACAATTAAATAAAAATGAGAAAAAAGAAAATAATAAAGAGCCAGGGTGTGAACAGCCAGCAAGGGGGTTAAAATGAACAAAAAAACATAAGGCCCAAAGATGGAGGCCCAGCGCTGCCAAAAAAAGAAAAGTCAGAATGTGAAAAATATGAAAAAAACCAAAAGGATACCACTGGGGCTTGAACCCAGGTCCCTATAGTCACATGCGCGCGCTTCTACCACTGGGGTGGCTATACATCCGTTTATATAAATCAACCCATAAATATATATGGTAAACACGTTCCTGAGGCCAACTTCATCTTCAACCTCACGCCCATCCAGAACTTCTATATCTCATTCAAATCTCAACAAAAATGAAAAATGTAAACAGGAAACTTGTAGCAAATTTTCTCACGATTTCAGAAATGCAAAGCAATAAAACTATAGATCAAAGACAAACATGAATTTTAATGGCCCTAATCTGAACCCTAAAAATTTCAGAAACTTCAATCCTAAAATTCTCTAAGCTCAAGCAAAATAAATGAAAACTATGGACATTGTTAGCTTCAGGGTAATGATATCTACATTTTTCATTCACAAATAAACCATTAATGATGCATGTATGAAGAGTTCAAAAGTCAGAAAGCTTACCTTGCAAGAGGGTATCGTGTTTGGAGTTTGAGTAGATTTTAGTGAGTTCTAATGATTGGATTAGCTTCCTCAAGTTCCCAGGAAGCTAATGTGATACTTAGCTTGAGCTGAAAGTGCCTGAGGAGTTCTGGAGAAGTCAAGGTGCAAGGTGCTGTTTTTGAAAATGGTGGATGATGATGGAGGTGTTATAGTGGTGTTACAGATGTTGGGATTGTTTGTGTATGTTGTTTAGAAGCTTTTGAAAGTAAAAGGCCAAGAAACGCACGAGTAAATTTGGAGATTGGATTCAAAACTCAGAGATGGCAAGTTTTGAAGTGTTTTTGGTGATTATGTGTTCTTGGTGTTTTCAGGGCTTCAGCATGCGTGGGATTTATGGAAAATAACTTGTGTATGTATAAGCAAAGAGGTTTGAGTGCTTTGGAGGGTCAGAAGTACAAGTTACAAGCTAATTACTAGGTTACTTGATTTTGAAGAAAAGTGGGAAAACAAGTTTCAAGTGGAAGTAGAAGCATGTGCAGAGTGATTGTAAGTGTCTAACAAGTTTCTCTTGAGTTATAAGACATGTGTGATCAGAATAGAACAAGTGCAAAGCTCAAGAACAAGTTTTATGCAAAAAGCTACTTTATCAAAATGGCATTGTGCACTTTCTTCCCAAAATGGATATAAAGCATGGCCTTGCATTGAATGCTTGAATTGAGACCTCTAACAGTTGTGCAAGAAATTAATTATGGAGTGCCTAACAAGTTTGAGGCCTACAAAGTAGAGGTTATGCAGCATAAGTTTGAATTTTGAATTTGTTCATCACAAAATGACTTGTAATTCAAGTGATAAAACCCTAACTTCATCTCTTCGATTCTCCCTACTCAAAAATGATTTCAAGGAGTTCTTGGAAATTTTGGAAAGCTTGTAATGTTCTCTACAACCCATCTTTGATTCACTTTTGAATATTCCCCTTGGAACTATATGAAAATGTGCCATGAAGTTAGGTCAAAAACCTGACCAAATTAGGGTAAAATTTCACTAAGTGTTTTGTTTCATGACCATGTGTTCTTAAAATTATAACATGAGATCCAAGCATTTTTGGAAGGAGTTGTGTAAAGCAATGTTGTAGATTTCATGTATATCTACAACTTTCATGTTGGGAGATTCTTTTGAATCATCTTGAATCATGGTGAAAATTTTGCTTAAACTTGTGAAAAAATAAGAAATTTCCAACACTTCAAAAAATTTCTAAGTTTAGAAATTTTAACTTTTCAAAATGAAATCTTGAATTTTTGATTTCTTGATGAATAAGTTTCATATTTTGGCATGCTTTGATGAATTTTGATCTTTGGCATTTGATTTGTACCAAAAAGTCAAAGTTTGACTTTTCAGTATATAGTTGACTTTTGATCAGTTGACTGAAAATTCATCTGTCAACCCATTGGACTTGAGCCATGTCATTAGGTTAAAATGATGAAATTGGACTCTTGATATCATTACTTAAACCAATTGATCATTTGCTAGGTCAAAAATCAGAAATTGCCCTTTCCTAGTCAAAACCCTAATTTTGACCATTTTGCCCTTTTGAAGATTTGATCAAATTTCTTGAGGAATTATGGTCCACACATGATCAAGTGATACATATGAGTTTAAAATGTTGATTTGGATCAAAAATTATGAAGTTTTATTATAAATTGGCCATAGTTGACTTTTTCCCAAATACAGTTGATTTTTAGGTCAACTGCTTAATTGACTGAGCAAAAGTATGATCCAAAGCTTGAAACTTGACATGAGTAATATTGAGGGTCCATAATGATCCATGAAAGTCATATGGGGCATTGGAAGTTCAAATATCCTTGTGCAATCTCAAACCCTAATTTTGGTCATCAGTGCTTAAGGAGGTGTCTTGAGCTGATCAACCCTAGTGCAGTCTTGAGCCAAAGGAGATCTTGTGAGAAAATTCTTGATAAGTGAGAGGTCAAATTTTGGGGTACAAAAATGACATATGAAAATGAGGTAACAACCCTTACAAATGGACCGTTGTGCCTCGGGTAAGACACAAGGTTTTAAAAGTCTGAATTGTTTAATTATTACAAGTCCGACAAAAATTTAAAGACAATTACTGTTGGATAAAAGTAATTGGGACAAAATATTTAGCTTCCAAATTAGTGAGTCCTCTGTTGATAGTTGGGAAAATCCATTCTTTCAGGTCGCAGTTGTCATCACTATCCTCCACTGTGTTGACTCCATGGTTGCTGATCCGCAAAGGTGGTTCTCCGACACGAGCATGACGAACAACTTTATGGGCTCCTGAAATGAAACCCAAACTAAATTTGTTAGATTTGTAAGGGATATCCGGGAGTTGGCCCCAAATAGTACACCCACCTTCTTCGACCACTGCCTTGGCATCTTTTAGTGAAGACATCTTTAGCGGAGGCCTTGTAATCTTTGGGACTTGGGGAACAGTCTTAGTTGTTGCCACTGTTTGTGAGACTTCCTCGAAATGCTGAAACGGAGTTTCAATGAATTCACCATCCAACTCCACGTATTTGAAGGAGTTCAAGTGACTGACCATATATTCCTCCTCTCCATGGTGGTAATAATTTTTCCCTTGGTTGGGTATTTCAGCATCTGATGTATTGTAGAGGTGAGGACACCAGCGTCATGAATCCAAGGTCGGCCCAACAAACAGGAATAGGAAGGGCAAATGTCCATCACGTAAAAAGTTGAATCAAAGCTTTGAGTTCCAACTTTAATGGGGATGCCCACCTCCCCATGCACCATTCTTTTCGAACCGTCGAAGGCCCTTACCACTATGTTGCTGGGTTTTAAGGTCAGACCTTCATAGTCGAGTCTATCAAGAGCCTTCTTAGGCAACACATTCAAAGATGAACCATTATCAACCAGGACATGAGCCAAATTTGTGCCCCTTTATTCAACAGATACATGCAACGCCTCGTTGTGTTTCCTCCCTCTAGGTGTTAAGTCAGCATTGGAAAAACCCAAACCATTATCGGCGGTCAAACTGGCCACACAATCTTGGAATTGATCAGCAGAAGTTTCCTGTGGCACATGGGCAGTTTTAAGAAATTTCACCAAGGCCTTCGCATGAGCCTCAGAGCACAATAGTAAATCTAGCATAGAAATCTTTGACGAAGTCTTCCCTAGTTATTCGACTACGTTGTAGTCGCTTTTCTTTATAATTTTCAAAATTTCTTCCATCTCCTTCTTGGAGGCTTCTGGGATAGATACAGATTGCGCCTTTATCCGGACAGGCTCAACCAGAATTCCTTTGCCCCGAGTCTCGGTCGACTCAGCAGTAGGGGTGTCAGTAAGGGTAACCATAGGAACTGTAGTAGTAGTGTCAACAGGAACAAAAGCAGGGATGATCACAGGACCGATAACATTTTTCGGAGGAGAAATCTCGGGGGAGAATACCCTTCCACTTCGGGTTATTTTGTTGGTTCCTGAAATGTTGCTGATGTCGGGGTTAGTGTTATACCCCAAAATTTTCCCTCACATTTTACTCAACATATGCTCATTGAAATCCTCAACTTGCTCAAGGATGCCCAAGGATTGACTGGACAAATCCTCCTCTTAAGACAAGGAGCCTCAAACTAGGGTTTCCATTTTAATCAAGATGTCTGAGCTCCAAGGATACCAAATGATTTCCATTTCCCTAATATGCTCTCAAGATCATCCATGCCAAGTTTCATGCCTTGCACAAGAAGTTTTCCCAGTCAACTGCTCAGATGCTTGAAAGTCAACTGTATCAGGTCAAAAGTCAACTGGGGCCCACATACAATCAAACTCCAAGATTTTTGGTCAACATCAACATTTTGAAGTTATATCCATCATTTGATCAAGGGTTGATCATGATTCCCCAAGGAATGCTCCTAATTCATCAAAACTCAAAAGTTGCTAAATTAGGGTTTCTCAAGAAAAAGTCAACCAAACTTTGACCAAGCATAACTTTCTCATACTTTATAAAATATTTATCATACAAGGCTCATTCTAAAGAGAATTCAATTCCCTACTGAGGGTACACTGATTTCACGAGAAAAACGGCATTAATCTGCTTTAGAACTTCCTCTTTGATCTTCACTGCCATATCTGGGTGAGTTCTTCGCAACTTCTGTTTGATTGGCGGACACTTTGGCTTCAGCGGCAAACAGTGCTCTACAATATCTGTATCTAGACCAAACATATCTTGGTAAGACCAAGCAAAAATATCCACGTACTCTTTCAACATCTCAATCAACATGCTCTTCACATCAGGATGCAGCAATGCTCCAATCTTGACTTCTTTCGTATCTTCTTCTAAACCCAAATAGATTACTTCTAATGGCTCTTTATATGGCTGAATGGCGTTTTCCTCACGCTCAAGTAACCGTGAGACCTCTTCTGGAATCTCATCATAGTTTTCTTCTTAGGCCCCACACACAGGACATTCAAAGTTGGGAGAGGGTGCAGGGTCATTGTATTCAACGAGTTTTTTAATTAATCTGCACATATGATTTATGATTGCTTTTAGAAACTGACACATATAATAAGTGATCATGCAGATTGAATTTCAATTATTATTTATTTTGAAAGGTTTTTTTTCTGATTACCATTTTCCAAGAAAAATCAGAAAATAAAGACACAATTTGGGAAACAAAGACAACTTTTATTATTGATTTTAAAAAATCACAGCAAATAGATAAGCCCATACAATATTAATACTTTTCACCTTGGGCAGAGTGAAAGCTTTTCAAAAAGATTAACAAAACAAATTATTTTGAAACATGTATGCAAGAGGGAACATCAATGGTGATCCAGTTATGAACCCTAACTTCGTGCGTCACATAATTTGGAATTTATGGTTCGGCTTCATCTTCCACAACGGAATTAATCCCAGAAACAGTTGGATGAAGATAACCCCCGCTACGAAAGATATCTTGATACTTGCCTGCAGCAGACTTCGGCTTCATGCTCTTACCTTTATCAATCTTCATAGAGAACCCTAAGCCAGCTCTATTCTTATTTACAGGTGGATCAACAATTTGTCCCCATACTTCACTATGGCCATTACGCATAACCTGTTGCGCATCCTTAAACGAAGCCATAGAGTTCTCATTTCCTCTTACGTTATCAATGGATAAAGCTTAGAACTGGGTTCCAACAGCAGCTTCATCCGCCTCCACAATGCTGAAAGAAGACAAATGAGATATCAATAATGCTTGTTCTCCATTTATAATTACCATTTTTCCTTCACGTATAAACTTCAACTTCTGGTGTAAAGTCGAAGTGACAGCCCCTGCCTCATGTATCCACGGTCGTCCCAACAAGCAACTATAAGTGGGTGCAATATCCATGACCTGGAAAGTAATCTAAAACAAATGTGGGCCTATATGAATAGGCAAGTCCACTTCACAAATAACAGATTTCCTTGATTCATCAAACGCTTTCACAATAATTCCACTTGAGCGCATGGGCGTTCCTTGATATTTCAACTTCATAAGTGTGCTCCTTGGTATAACGTTCAATGCGGATCCATTATCAATCAGCACATTGGATAATGAATCATACTTGCAGTTCATAGAGATGTGGAGGGCCAGATTGTGATTCCTTCCTTCATCGGGCAATTCATCATCTCAGAAACTCAGGTTATTACATGAAGTAATGTTTCCTACTACACTGTTGAGTTAGTCTACAAGCATATCACTTTCCACAAAAGCTTGGTCCAATACCCTCATCAAAGATTCTCTGTGAGTAGAGGAGTTCATTAATAAAGCCAAGATAGATATTTTTGAAGGAGTCTGCAATAGCTAATCTACAATTCTATAGTCGCTCATCTTGATTATCTTCAAAATATCATCCACCTCCTTTTCTAGCGTAGCTGCACTAGATTCACCCACATCCTTCCTTGGTTCAACATTTTCAACAATTTTATTTCCAATACTAACATCTCCACGAACAACTGGTGCAAATATACGACCACTGCGGGTCACTCTGCTAGTCTCATCAATATTTCCAACATTAAGCATTGGATGGATGGGAACTTCCACACCATCCTCTAAGATTGTAGCATTATATTTGTAGGGTACAGTCGTATCTGACTTGTAGGGGACGGGACTCGGCAAACTAATCACCAATGGAGTAATAGTTGGCTTGCTATGATATTCAACTTCAAAATGGGTAGGCGTACCAAAACAAGGCACCATAACATTTACTCCCTCTTCAACATATTCAGTCATTGCAGAGTCATCTCTGGAAAACAAATCTTCATCCGAGGAGAAAAACTCATCTATGGAGGCATACTCATCATCTGAATCCTCTTCAACCAAACAAACCTCATTCACATCAACTTCATGGTAATCATCCCTTTGACCTGTAACCTTGATAGTTCCATTATCCAACAACAACTGAACACCTTTACTTACAATTGAACATCCTCGAGAGTCCCGACAGCAAATATGGCAAGATCCATACTGATGTTCTATCTGACCAACCATGTAGCAGAAAGTAGCATGCAATTGTACAAGATCCTCATTCATATATTCCACATAAAAGATTCTGAACTCTCCAGGACATCCAGAAACCATGTTTACTTCCTCTTCATACTCTGCCCTGGGCCTGATTATGTGGATGAGGCCCTCATCCATCATCTCCTGCAAATCAGCCTTTATCTTGTCACAACCCTGTATATCCGTACTACAAATAGCATAACCCGCATGGTTATGTGTATAGTAGATAAATCCAGAGGTCTGCATGCATTTTCACCAAATCTCCTCTAACCAAATTAATATCAAAAATCCAGAAGTCGCCTGGACAACCGGCCACCATGTTCACAACATTTTCTCCTCCATGCTTTGGTAGAGGATTATCTTTCACATTAGGGCCAACATCCTTGAAAGATAAGATACCAGACTTCACCAATTTTTGTACTTCAGTTTTCAAAGGATAGCAGTTCTCAACATTGTTCCATGGTACTCCCTGATGAAAGGCACATGTTTGGTTTGCCTTGTAATACCAAGGCAACGGTGATGGTACAGCGGGAGGTGGTCGGGTTCGAACCAACTTCCTTTGAATTAACGCTGGGAGTAATTCTGTATAACTCATAGGAATAGGGTCATAACTCTCCCTTCTCTGATTATACCTTTGATTCCCCTGATGGGATGGTCTCTGATAAGCAACGGTAGTCAGAGCTATGCCAACAACTAGAGTAACTGAGGCGACTTGTTGATGACGCTGGTAATTTCTTCTAAGAGGATTAACCCTCCTTTCTTGCATGACAGCGTTTGTATCTCCTTCCTTCTTTTTGGAAAACCCATAGGATGGCTTCTTCGTATTTCTGGAACTTTCACTTTTTTTAAACGGCCCTCTCTTATAGCCTCTTCTAAACGGATACCCATGCCCACCATTTCAGTAAAGTCACTTGGCGCACTCGCTACCATCCTCTCATAGTAGAAAGTACCCAGAGTCTTCAAGAAAATATTGGTCATCTCCTTCTCTTCCATGGGAGGAATCACTTGGGCGGCTACCTCACGACATCTCTGTGCATATTCTTTGAATGATTCCCTGTCTTTTTGGCCCATGGCCCTGAGTTGATCATGGTCAGGCGCCATGTCCACATTGTATTTGTATTATCTGATAAATGCTTCTCCCAAGTCATTGAAAGTATGGATATTGACGTTTTCCAAACTCATATACCACTTCAGTGCAGCACCAGTCAAACTATCCCGAAAAAAGTGAATCAACAAATGTTGATCATCAGTGTGGGTAGACATTCTCCTTACATACATCACAAGATGAGCACGAGGAAAAGTGTTGACATTTTACTTCTCGAACTCCGGGACATTAAACTTCGCAGGTATCTTGACATTTAGGACCAAGCATAAATCATTCACATTCTGCCCGAACAATTCCTTTCCCCTGAGGGCCTTCATCTCCCTCTGCATCTTGTCAAAATGCTCTTGAAAATCATCCATTCTATCATAGAGACCTAATTCTTCACTTGGTGGAGGAAAAGGATGATACATATCATCATTAGAAAATGGAGCCACATTCATCGAAGGACGTGCAGCAGGAGTAGCATGCACCACAGGAGGTGCAGGATTAACAATAGTCTGAACAACTGGAGTATCTTGAGGACCAAGATTGAAGACTTCAGGCGTAAAGTTCTCCGACATTCCCCATGGACAACCTTGAGGTATGCGGTTCTGAACAACAGCTGGAGTAGCAGACACAGGAACAGTCGGAGCTTCAGTAGTAACCCTTGTTTGTTGATATTGAACACTCGGTGGCTGATTCTGAGCAGCCACCAGAGATTCCATCAGAGCAGTAAGATTGGCCATGCCGGCCTTCAGAGCAGAAACTTTCTTGCGTAGCTCGCGATTCTCTTGTTGTAAGTTGTCCATCTTCCTTCTGAAATTAGCTCGAGTGTTGTAGTGGTGAGTCAGCTTGCTGAATAAAGTAAAGAAGCTTGGTAAGACACCTGGATATGCATAACAAATGCAAGAAATATGTGCAATATGATGCATGATATGCAATGCACATGATTTATTTTATTATTAATATTTCAAGGGACTTAAATATTTATAGACATATTGTAAATATCAAAGTAATAACACATTTGGAATACTGAAAAGTTTTATTATAATAACTTCAAAATGGATTACAAGTTTCAATAATCCAAAGTACAAGATGAAAATAAAGTCTAAAACCCTAAGAAGTAAAGTTGACGGAGATCACTCTATACGCTGGCGCTTCCCTGTGAGCCTGACAATCTAAGCCTTCAACCTCTGATTTTCTTCCATATATCTGGTGGCAACCTCCTTCCAATCATTTGAATCATGAAGTGAGCAACTAGCATCTGACTGAGGCTTAGGAGAAAATAAATCCCCTTTCCTCTCCATCATCTCTATAGCCCGACTCTCAAGAATCTCAATCAAGTCGTCTTTCTCCTTCAAGTCTGCTCTATAGGAAATCTCTAAAGTTTGGCACTTATTCTTCCAAGCATCATTTTCCTGTTGCATCCTGACTAAAGCAATTTGTAGCTCTTCTACATCATCCAATAAGGGAGGAGTGGTCTTCACAAACAAATCTGGCATAGGTGTTTCCCGGAAATACGGCATCTTCAACTGAATAGCTCTCGCTTGGACCCACTGAAGATATGGCTTCAAAGAAACAGTCCCCCTAGGTCCCGAGTCTTTCTTACTCTTCCTATGAATGTGACGCCAAGTCTTTACAATATGCTCTCTAGCTTCCTTATGGTCTTCTCCCTCCTTCAGGAAGAAACTACTCAAATGAATACTATTTGGTTTATCCCTCATCGGATAACCAAGTTGTCATCGTGGAAGAACAAGGTTATAGTTAATTCCTCCCTTTGTACCAAGAAGAACATTGGGGAAACTACCATAACTGTCGACAATCTCTATATCTTGGTAAGCTCGATGATATCAATCAATATCCGAGCGAGTAAGTGCCATGATCTTAGGAGCCCAACGGGGTTCCTTCCTGACATCCCAGAAAGCATCAGACTAAGGCATATGAGAAATAAACCACTGGTACAACAGAGGCGTGCAACAGATAATCATCCCCCCATGATAAGAATTCTGAAGATGAATAGAGTAATAAGCGTCACCCAATAATTTAGGAACTAGGTTTCTAATCATGAAGATCCTGATAGCATTAATGTCAACAAACATGTCCATATTAGGAAATAAGAACAACCCATAAGCAAGTAGAACGAAGATAGCCTCAAAAGCGACTGTACTCTTCATTCTGGAAAAGTAACAGGCTTTCTCCAATAAGAACTGGGCTAGTAATCCTCTAATCCCTCCTTTAGTAGTCATATGGGCTTCAACCTCAGACTTCCCCAGATGGATCAAGGCAGCAATCTCATGTGGTTTTGGCTCACCCTCCAAACCAGTAAAAGGAACACGATCGGCAACAGGTAAATCCAACAGATAAGAATAATCCTCTAGTGTAGGCATCAACTGATAGTTGGGGAAAGTAAAGCAATGATACATCAGATCATAGAACTGGACCAAGGTCGATAGAATACCCTCCTTCATCCTAAGCTTCATGAGAGTAATGATGGATCCATACTTCTTCCAAAAATCTGTAGAACACTCAATCTCAGGAATTAGACTGATCAACTCATCTATCTTGGGATCTTTGAAACTGTATTTTCCGGTCTTTCTTTTTCCAGAATCCATGGTTAAAAAGTACCTAAGATATTCACAAATGGTCAACTTTCAAGTCCCTTGAAATAAAATTTCTTCAAAAAATGCTTATGAGTGCATGGATGCATGATACAACAATCACACACAAGATCACAAACACAGGGTTCATAGATTCAACGTCACGAGCATGAGGTCTAATGTAATATCCATAAGGTATGTTCTAAAATTTATCACCTGCCAAACAAGGTTCTAGAGGTTCCCAGAGTCTACCTCCTTCCTTCAGATATTACCAACTTCCCGATTAACTCGATAATTAGTAATATTCTCAACAGAAACTCGTCCAAGCGTAGTATCGCGTGACAACTATTTCCAGATTAATCCATCATAGCTTTCGCACTACACCTAAAAGTCCAAGATGGGTTAGTTATTCTACGGTCCTCAACTTCAGCAGGCTCCTAGGTCGAAAGCAGTACGTCTTCCCGATTACTTGGTAAACTACACTACAGTCAAAGGGGAATCCACTGAGTGGGGGATCTCATGCCTCCTTTTTTGGAATTACTCCCTCAAAGTTAACATGACTATATCGCCCTTCCTATCATAAAGTTTGCCCAAGTCCGGGTATAGGATTTATAAGTAATCACAAAGCCCCTAAAAACCAGGAAAATCCAGATAAACATATATACAACATATAACATATAAACAACAATAGCACATATATAGATATAAACAAAGATAGGCTCAACCCACTTAGGGATGGACCAGCAAGATGTCAATTTGTCCCCAGTGAAGTCGCCATTTTTTCTGTAGCGGTAGAAATGTTTAAGACTAAGCCATTGGATTGACTATACTTATACAAATCAAAATAAAAATCGCCACCATGCTTTATTGTTTCCAAAGGAATGGGAAAATAGCGAGTAACCCAAAAGGTGGGGGAAAGATTCAAGGTAAGGAGAATTGATAGAAAAATTGTATTGAAAAAGGCTTGAACACTGATTTCGAAGTTGCAGAAAAATAAGTTATAGAGAAAGGTTGGCCGGGTGATTTTGGTTGTTCAAGCTTGAGGAAATGAATGATGGATAACCCTCTATTTATATGGAATCAAATGGAATGTTCAAGCGTGTGAAATGATGAAGTTTGGAGGGAAATCGTGTGAAGTTGCAAATAAGAAAAGTGTGACTTCTACTTTGATCAAAACTCATCAAAAACGTATGTTTTGCTATGCTAATCACTTCTGGAAGTTCACTAAACATGTTTAGAATAAAAAACACGCAGAAACATAGTATTTAGAAGCTAAATCAATGATTTTAAATTCTGACTTTTGAAGAAACTTCAGTTTGAAGTTACCAAGTTCAAATCAATGGCATTCTCATCTCAATGGGGTCTTAGGGCATGATTCTTGATGCTTTAGAAAGATAAGGTTACAAGCTTTGCAATGGGAAAAGAATGGAATAAAATGGATGTTTGAGATGAAAGTTGTAATGAGTCAAAGTTGGGAAAAAGAAGTTGACTTTCCATACTTAGAAATATTTCAAGTTTTTCTTCAAAAGTGACCTATAATGTTTTCCATCCAAACATGGCCTTTCACTTGGAATTTGCTCTTGACCAAAAAAGATGGCATGAAATAAACCTCTTGGATGACATTTTAAAACTTTAAACATTCAAAATCTCCAAAAATTGAGAGAGTTATGAATTGTTGAAGTTGGAAAAAAATCATGAAATGACCTATAATATTTTATATCCTTAGAGCATTTTCCATCCATTTTATCACTTTGCACATAAAAGAAGGAATAAATTTAACACCCTCAAGATCATTATGGAAACAGAGTGGGCTCAAGGTGATAAAAATTGACCAAGTTATGATCATTTGAAGTCACACATGGGAAATTGGGGGTTCATCTGGAGGACTTGTAATCTTTCTTCAACATTAAGTTTCTTCCATATGAAAACTCCTTGAAACTTTTGAAGTGATTTGTTAATAACCCTTTGAAGAGAAGGATTTTTTTTAATCACTCAAAAATACCAAAAGATGAGTAAGATATACTTCTTTGAAGTTCAAAACCCTAGCTCCTAAATCAAGAAAATGCTTTGAGGAACTTTGACAATTTTGAACAACCTTCTTATACCAAAACTTTTGCTTTGTAGATAGAAGTTGATGAGGATGATAATGATAACTCACAGCAACCAAAACCACTTTCATATCTTGATAATTGAGAGAAATATGCACTTGTGACCAATGGGAACAAGACCTTGTCCAACCATGACAACTTCTTCAATCAACCCCTTGTACTTTTGAATAAATTTTGATAACTTTGAAATGTAGTGAACCAAAATAAACCTTGTCATGCCATTTCTTCCAAAAACAACTTTAATGGTGAGTTTTGGATTTCTCAAGCTTTATTGAATAGGGCATGGAAATAAACTCATGAACCCATGGATCAACTTGCTAAGCCACATTGCCTTTACCTACATTGTTAACAAGTAAGAAAAGCCAACATTTCATTTTATTGATTAAAAGGAAAGTCAAAACAAAATATGAATGATCACAAAAGAAAAACAAGTCAAGGTGCTTGGTGATTCCATAAAGAGCAAAGCTAAAGATAGGGAGGAGAACCGAAAACCCTAATGTGATCTTGTTGTGATTGAATCAATATGGTATGATGAAGGGATCTTAGGGGAAAAAATTGGGGTACAACAGGTGTAATCAAAGGTCTGGTTCTAATCAGATTGACCGTCATTTGGACAAAAAAATTTGCAACCAAGCTTGGCTTTCGGAGTGTGAAAATCAGTCAGCTTCAACTCTTCCTAGACTAAAGTCTGACCATTTCCCTTTATTGTTTGATCTCAATTTATCTGTTGTTCAAAAGCAGTTTAGATTTTACTTCCCTCGTATGTGGGCTTCCCATGGCTCTTGTTCTTCTCTGGTTCAAGAGTGCTGGAACACGGTTTTTGTTGGTTGTCTTATTCACATTTTGAGCTCTAAGTTAAAGTTACTCAAAAGTAAGCTTCTATTTTGGAATAAAGTTGTGTTTGGGAATGTTCACACCAAAGTTTTGGAAGCTGGAAATTTACTGAGTCAGATTCAAAGTTTAGTCCAATTAGAAGGGCCTTCTGATGACTTACTTTCCAAGGGAAAACAAGCTCAATTTTATCTGGAATTTTCTCTCAATATAGAGGAAACCTTTTGGAAAGAAAAGGCTAGAATTTCATGGTATGTCAAAGGGGGCCGAAACACTACTTTCTATCATAATATGGAAAAGATTAAGGGAGCTAGAAATGTTTTAACTTCTTGGAATGATGGTGACAATATTCTTCAAGCTCCAGAGGACATTACAACTCATGTCACTAGCTACTTTTCTAACCTGTTTAGGAAGGCTGACACAACTACTGATTATCCTAACTTGGTATTTTTCATCCCTAATCTCTTGAATGATCACATTAATATAATCTTCACTGCCTGCCCTTCTTCTAAGGAGATTCATTCTGCAGTTTTCGCGCTTAGCCCAAAAAGCGCTCCTGGCCCCGACGACTTTAGAGGGTTTTTTTAACTTTCTGGGAAATTGTTAAACACGACGTGGTTAATCTTGTTCTTCAGTTTTACAATCATGTTTGGATAATATAAAATTACAATGTCAGTGCTATTGTGCTTATTCCAAAGATTAGGGATGCTTCCACTCTTGGCAAATTTTGGCCTATTGCTGTCACAAACTTTAAATTTAAGATTATCACAGAAATTTTAGCAGATAAAATGTCTTTTGTGATGCCTCATCTCATCTTAAAAGAATAGAAAGTCCTCATCAAAAGTAGACACATTAATGATTGCATTTTTACAACCTCATAAGCTTTTAATTTACTGGATAAATTTAGCTTTGGTGGAAATGTTACGATCAAAGTGGATGTTATAAAGGCTTTTGATACTTTAAGTTGGGATTTTCTTTTGAAAGTTTTAAAAGATTTTGGTTTTGCTACTAAATTTATAAATTGGATTACGATTATTCTTAACTCTATAAAGCTCTCTGTGGTTATCAATGGTACCCTTCATGGTTTTTTCAGTTGTGCCTGTGGCGTTCGTCAAGGGGATCCGCTTCCGCCTATTCTTTTCTGTTTAGCAGAGGAGGTTCTTAGTCGGGGTATTGCAAATATGGTTTCTTCAAGGGTGGTTAAACCAGTGATTAGTTGCAGAAATCTTTGCCTTTCGTCTCACACTTTGTATGTGGATGATATTCTTGTGTTCTACAAGGGTTCCAAAAAGAATGTGCATGCTCTCTTCACTCTTTTTTATACCTATGCTAGTGCTTCTAGGCAGGTCTTCAATGCTTCAAAATTATCTTTATTTTCTGGTGGAATGAGTAATCATAAAGTATTTAGGCTATTGTAGTATACGGGCTTCTCCAAAGGCTCCCTTCCTTTTAATTATCTGGGAGTGCCTATTTTCAAAGGCAGAGTTAAAGCTTGCTTTTTGCTGTCTATAGTGGACATAATTATAGCTAGATTTTCGACTTGGAAAGGCTCTTCTCTTTCCATTACGGTAGAACGGTTCTTGTTCAATCTATGATAAATTTGATGCTAACTCACACTATGGGTATCTACTCATGGCATGCTTCCCATCTTAAGAGAACTGGTAGAGCGTCTCGCAATTTCATTTGGAGTGGGAACGTTCATAATCGTAAAATGATCATTGTGGCTTGGAAAAAGCTTTGTCAACCTCGAGCGAGTGGAGGTCTTAATGTTCACTCCTTGTTTTGTCTTAATGAAGCTACTAGTCTGAAGCTTTGTTGGGAATTTCTCAACTCTTTTGAAGATTGGGTTATAATTCTTCGTGGAAGGGTTTTGAGATCTTTTGGGCATATATCTCACCGTATTTCTTCTTATCTTTGGTTCAATATAAAACTGCACATTATAGCTGTTCTGGAAAACTCTTCCTGGTCTTTGGGCAATGGTAATAGGATTAAGTTCTGGAAGGATTCGTAGGCTAGTTCTCCTTTCATTCATAGTTTAAATGTGCAAACTGCTTTAGACCTTAATATCAACTTAGACATACGGGTTTCAGAGATTTTCGTCAATAACTCTTGGAATGTTTCATTAGCCCGGTATGTCTTTTTCCCTTTCTTAGAAGATAGACTTGAATCTATATTCTTTGTTGAGAATTTGAAGGATGACATGTTATGTTGGAACCATTCCACTAATGGAATTTTGGATTTCAAAGAGGCTTTTAGGTTTATTTCCAAACACACCCTAATTCTACCTTGGGTTGTTTCTCTATGGAATTGGTACACCCCTCCTTCTAAACCGTTGCTAGTGTGGAGGCTGCACCATAAAAATATCCCTACTTATGAGCAATTGAGAATTAGAGGTTTCATGTGTGTCTCTAAATGCTATCTCAGCAACTGTCAGGAAGAAAATACATAACACTTGTTTTTCTTTGTAACTTTGCGAGGAATTTTTGGAGCTGGCTTGGTGGTATTCTAAACTTGCAGGTTATAATCACGACAAATAATTTTTGGAAGCTCTCTGCCAAAGCTTCCTCTCCCCAGGGTGAGTACGATTAATGTTGCGGTTATTTATGGAACTAATGTGATTTGGGCTGCTAGAAACCCGGTATGTTATCATCATAAGAATTAGACTTTTCATTTTGTTTGTGCTAATGTTGCGGCCCAGGTGAAGCTTTCCTGTTCTTATGCCAAGCTTCCATTTTGACATAATATGTTTGATTTCCATATGCTTAAAGCTTTTTCTATTCCGATTAATCTGTCGAGGGCTCCTATCATTAAAGAGATTTTTGGCATTCGCCTTACCAAGGATGGATGAAGTGTAATATCGACGACTCTTTTGTTAGGGGTGCTCCTTCCTCGGGTTGTGGTGGCATTTTTCATAGAAATTATGGAGAGTTTTCTTTGGCTTTTGCAGAGCCTTTATCTTGGAATAATTCCTTCCTGGTGGAATTTTGCAGTGTCCTAAGAGGCATTGAGATTGCGTTTGATGAAGGCTGGTTAAATCTTTGAGTTGAATCTGACTCTACCTTAGTTGTTAATGCTTTTAGTTCTTTCAATAATGCCTTAATTCCTTGGCAAATCCTGGTGGAATTTTGCAGTGTCCTAAGAGGCATTGAGATTGCGTTTGATGAAGGCTGGTTAAATCTTTGAGTTGAATATGACTCTACCTTAGTTGTTAATGCTTTTAGTTATGTCAATGATGCCCTAATTCCTTGGCAAATTCGTAATAGATGGATCCATTGCTCTAAACTTTTATTAGACTTGAATTTTATCATCTCTCATATTTGCAGAGAAGACAATAGTTGTGCATATTTTTTTGTTAATTTAGGCTGCACAGCTAATCTCTTCACTCTTTTTTATTCTTTATTGTTTGGGGTTAGAGGTAACTATGTAAAAAATAGGTTTGGTTTGCTTCTCTTTAGATCATTTGAATGGATTTTGGCTTTAGTCTCCCACCTTTTTGTATATCAATCTTTTTTTAAAACATATTATTCTGGACTGGGCCTACTCTTGGCCCAACTCCATGTGAGGCCTAACCCAATTATATCGGTCAGGACATACTGGCCAGCTTTGCCCTCGAGGAGGCAACTTCCACTCTCCTGCGAGGAGGCCACCTCATCGCACGGGGATGAACCCACTCAGTCTGGGGAAGGTCACCATCGTCCAGGGGGACCTCGAGGTCAACCTCTTATTCCCTTCCCAACCAAGACTGACCTCATTGCACTAACTCGCGTCTGACAGGGAGCATCTGCGCTTCCGCGACCAACATGGGAACCTCATGAGCATCCTCCTCGTAGGGCTGACTGTGACGTCTCCGAATATCAAGGAGTCTTCGTGGCCCCTGAAAGACCGCATCCATACCTTCCTGATCTTGCAGAGGAAGTCATCCAGGTGGGGGACCATGTACGGCTCCTCACTACTCACGTAAGACCTGGCAGTCTCCATGTTGGGCCTGTTTGACCAGCCCAATAAGGAGACCTTGTCTCAATGTTGGGGCTATAAATACCCTCTCTTTTGAGATGGTCAGGTATTGAACATTTTTTACTCTCTTACTTTCTTTTTCATTTCGAAACTTACTTTGGAATCAGAGTGTCATGCAGGTACCCTCCACCTCACTCTCAAATTCTGCTCGGAGCAAGCTGTGACAGTCCATTCTGGTCAGGTATGATTAGTGGCGCCGTCTGTAGGAATATTGCTTCCCTGTCTTCCATTCACACGAGACAAAAGCTAATTCAACTGCTTTCTAATTTTCATGGCTGATCACACGATAGAAAGCAACAACGTCACTGACATTAAGAACAACGTCGCCGACCCCAACACTGAAGTCAACAACGCTGGTCCTGCTGGCCTCAACACCGACAACAACAACAGCCACACCAGCGATATGCCTGGCCCCTCGGAGTATAGAGATGGGTTGACTGCCTCTTCGTCCTCACTGTCCCGACGGCTCGAAGACGATAATCATCCTCTCTAGCAACACCATCCACCCGCGTTACAGGAGGTCCTCGTTCTCGCGGGTGCTGATGCCATGAAAAGGGAATTGTTTGCGGCAATAAACCAATCAAACTTCTTGATCTTTTCCCATGGGAATAAATTAAGGGCTCTCGAAGATTCTCGGAGAGCCCCCAGAATACATAGGAGGCCTCATTCTCCTCCTCCTCATTAGATAGAGGAACGTCCCCAATCTCCCCCAGGGAGACACATGCGGGATGCCTCTCAAAGCCCCACTTTCTGACCAATCAGACAACTCCCCGTGTTGGAGAGGGACTAGCCAGTAGATATGGGGAGACGCGATCACATCCCCTCACGTCAAGAGCAAATACCCCCTGAAAACAGGAACAAGGGAAATGACCAACGACTATACCACCCGGGGAATCCTCTGCGCGACCAGGGTTACTATCACAACCTCAACTACAACCGATCTCCTTCTCGCTCACTATACAGAAGTGACAAGGATGAACCACGCGGTCTCTTGTAATAAGCTATTATGGAGGCACCCACCCTCTCAGGTATGGAGAAACCTCCATATTTGAAGGAGTACGACGGCATCGTAGACCCAGTCGACCACATCGACGGGTTCGAGGCAATGCTGCATTACCATAACATCGGGGGACCAATCAAATTCTGGTTGTTCCCCATGAATTTGAGAAAGGCCATGATGGACTGATACAAGAGCCTCGCCCCGAGGTCAATTACCTCCTGAAGGAAATTAAAAATCAGTTCATCAGTTCATTCACTGCTTCACGTCAACATCCAAAGACTGAAGCGGCCCTTGAGGCAATCGTCCAGAGACACGACGAGACCCTCTGGGAGTTTATTGATCGATTCAACCGCGAGGCCATTCAGGTCCTCTGCACTGATCATATGAAGATATACATGCTCGAGAGGGGCCTCCTCCTGGGAATTGAGTTCAGAAAAGCCGTTGGCATCGAACCACCGCGGACATTCGATGCTCTCCTCGAGAAGGCTAGAGCCTACATGGACTATGAGGAGACGGAAGCGACCAATAGAGTCCTGGACCCCAGGAATCTTGTATCAACCAGTAATCCACGACAACAAGATTTTGTCCATCCTCAATGAACTAGCGATAAGAGGAGGGATGACAAACCTCAAGATCCTCACGAGTAAAGAGGACCCTCGGGCGGTTTATCGAGTACACTCTATTGACAGCTTCCCGTGAGCGAATCTTGGCGGAGTGCACTAACACTGATTTCAAGGAAGGTGGCGTCAAGCGTCCTCGCTCCGCTTCTGCCAAGCTCGGGGCTGATCGGAGCAAATACTACCAATATCATCAAAGTCACGGACACCTGACTGAAGACTGTGTCCATCTCAAAGATGCTATTGAGACCCTCATTAAAGGGGGAAGACTCGGGCAATATCGACGCAGAAACTCCCCTCGTCGAGATGCCCGCGACATAATGGAGATTGAGGAGGATGCCCGACCATCAGACGAGACGGTCTCCATCCAGACAACATTCTCTATTACGAGACCGGAGGACTTCTATGTCCCCGAAGATATCGAAGAGCCTCTGACCATGCATAATAGGTGGGAAAGGTTCCCCTCCACCATGGTCATAAATGGTGGGGGATTCAATGATATAAATATAAACTCCTCGAAGAGGAAGTTGGACGAGCCGATAGACGCGGCCCCCCCTCAAACGGTGATTTTCGAGAGGGTTAAGGGAAGATCGGAGCTGATTACCTTCTACCTCGAAGAATTGCCCAGAGGGTCCCCAAACTCAGACGTCTATCTTCTGGTTAGGGCGAGAATGGATAACTTTGACATTCATCATGTTTTGGTCGACGAAGGGAGTTCCATCAATGTGATATACAGCCAACTCTTCTGAACCCTGTAGCTCGACGACACCCACCTCTCACCATGTGTGGGGTCCGACTTGCAAGGTTTCAACGGGTCGAACTCCAAGCCTTGGGGGTACGTGGAGCTCTTGGTCACCTTCGGCAAGGACACAACCACCAGGCAAGTCAAGGTGCGCTTTCTGGTCATCGAATGCCCATCTCTCTATAATTGTATACTAGGGAGACCAACACTGGTGAAACTGATTACAGTTCCCTCCACTGTCCATCTAACGATGAAATTCTACATAAAGAGAGGATGCATCGCCACCATCCAAGGCGACCTAGCAGATGCCTAAAGATGCTTCAACGCATCGTCAAAGGGACAGAGTATGGTCGACACTGGAGCATGACCCACAAAGAGAGCCACAATAGCACGACCAGAGCCACAGCCCGTCAAGATGGAAGAACATATAGCTCCTCCAAAGGTCGACTCAATCTCATTGGTCACCTGCTTCGACCAAGATGAAGCGCACAATGGTGAGCCGGGACTCCTCCGACCAATTCTGGATGGAGACTTTAAGCTCATCCCCCTCAGAGAATACCCGCACAAAGGGGTGAAGATCGACACCAGACTCTCCGACCTGGCGAGGAAGCAGATAAAGGCTTGCTTGAGGGAAAACACAGATCTGTTCGCGTGGAGCGTCGCAGAGATGCCCAGACTCGACCCCGAGGTCGCCTGTCACCACCTAGCCATTGGCCCAACCGCTAGGGAAATAGTACAACATAGGCGTAGGCAGTCCCCCGAGAAAACGGAGGCTGCTGAAAAAGCTGTAAAAGACCTCATATAGGCAAATTTTATTTTTGAAGCCCTGTATTCAACTTGGTTGTCAAATGTTGTACTTGTTAAAAAGAATAATGGAAAATGGCGTATGTGTGTTGACTATACCGATCTTAACCAGGCATTCCCCAAAGATGCATTCCCCTTACCTAATATTGACATGCTGGTCGATAATCGGTCGGCTATAAAATTCTATCTTTCATGGACGCCTATTCGGGCTACAACAAAATCTCAATGGCAATGAGCGACAAACACTACACCGCTTTCATGACTATCTTGGTAAATTACTACTATAATGTAATGCCCTTCGGTCTGAAAAACACAGGGGCGGCGTACTAGCGAATGATGAAAAAAGTCTTCTGCAACAAGATCAAAGACATGCTCGAGGTATACATGGACGACACGATCGTCAAATCTCGAGCAGACACCGACCATGCTTCCTACCTCAGAAAAGTCTTCGCCCAAGCAAGGCAATGTAGAATGAGGTTCAACCTCGAGAAATGCACTTTCAGGGTTAAGGCGGGCAAGTTCCTCGATTTTTATCTAACAGAACGAGGAATTAAGGCCAACCCCGACAAGTGTTGGGCGTTCTTCGACCTCCCTACACCTAATTCAAAAAAATCCATACAAGTCCTGAATGGCATGCTCGCCTCACTCTCCCGTTTCATTGCGAAATCCACTCAACACGCCCTTCCATTTTTCAAACTCCTGTGCAAGGAGGAAGCTTTCGAGTGGACCGAGGAATGTGAGCAAGCCCTCCTCCATCTCAAGAAGAGCCTTTCACAACCACCCGTACTATCACGACCATCGAAAAGGGAGACCTTGTTCCTGTACCTGGCCGTCTTCGTCGAGGCCGTCAGTGCGACCCTCATTCATGAGACTCCTGACGGTCAAAAACCTGTGTATTTCACGAGCAAAGCACTTCAGGGACCCGAGGTCAGGTACCAACGAATCGAGAAAGTTTCATTGGCCCTCGTCAATGCGGCGAGAAGGCTTAGGCACCATTTCCTCGCACACACGATCGTCGTACGGACAGACCAACCCGTGAGACAACTCTTAGGCCGACCAGACATGGCAAGTCGAATTCTAAAGTGGTCCTTGGAGCTTTCGGAGTTCGAAATTCAGTACGAAATCAGAAAGGCCCTCAAGGCCCAAGCTCTGGTCAACTTCGTTGTGGATATGACCGCTCACAACCCCCCCCCCCCCCCCCCCCGCAGGGAAGGAGCACAAGTGGACCATCTTTGTGGATAGAGCGTCTAGCTCGACGGGGAGTGGAGCAGGAATCCTCCTCGAAAATAAGGAAGGCTTCGTGATCGAACACTCTCTCACTCTCTCCTTCCCAACCTCAAACAATTAGGCTGAATATGAGGCCCTCGCGGGATTAAGAATGGTCGAGGATTTGGGTGCCCGAAAGATACAAATTTTCACTGATTCCCAACTTGTCACATCTCAAGTTCAAGGGGGATACCGGGCTAAGAAAAATAGCCTCATTGAGTATTTAAACATGGTCAGAGAAGACATGAAAAAGTTCGACCGAGCAGAAGTTACAGACGTACCACGCGAACATAACACACAGGCCGGCATACTTTCAAAGCTCGCAAGTACAAAGAAGAAGGACGGAAACAAATCAGTCATACAAGAGTCCCTATCTCGACCGAGCATTGAAAGATCCACAATGTTAGTCGAAGTAAATGCCATCGGGGTCAACTCGTGTCGGATGACCCCAGTGTTCAATTTTCTTACAAAAGGGGAACTTCCTCTAGACTAAATGTAGGCGGCCACGACCAAACAAAGAGCGTGTTCATATGTGGTGCTCGAGCACAAGTTGTATCTCCATGGATTTTGTATTCTGCTCTTGAAGTGTGTCGAAGAATCTGTAATCCCCGAGATACTACGGGAAATCCACGAAGGAATCAACGCCCAGCACATGGGCGGAAGGTCCCTAACGTGAAAGGCACTGCGAGAAGAGTACTACTGGCCGACCATGTAACAAGACGCCAAAGAGCATGTCAAGAGGTGCGACAAGTTCCAGAGACACGCAGACATGCACCTTGCACCCCCGCACAAGCTAAATACGTTATCCACCACGTGGCCATTTTCCTGGTGGGGAATGGACATCCTCAGACTGCTCGTGCAAGCGACATACCAAAACAAATTCCTCATCATGGCCGTAAACTATTTCACCAAATGGATAGAGGCCGAAGCCCTAGAAAAAATCACGTCACACAACATCCTCTGTTTCTATAAACTAAACATGCTCGTTCAGTTTGGGATGCCACAAGCTCTCACCACAGATAATGACACCCAGTTCACAGACCAAGGCTTCCAAAGCTTCGTCGCCAAAATCGGCACCAAGCAGCATTTTACCTCAGTCGAACACCCCCAGACCAATGGGCAAGCCAAAGCCACAAATAGGGTCATCTTGCGGGGACTCAAACGCATGATGGGTGAAGCCAAAAGGGGATGGGTCGAAGAACTGTACAACATCTTGTGGGCTTATCAGACAACACCTCATTTGACAACTGGTGAGACACCATTCCGACTAACCTACAGCACCGAAGTCGTCATCCCGATAGAAATCGTGGATCCATCCAGGCGAATGGAAATACCCCTCGATGAGAAGATGAACGATGAGGCCTTCAGAGATAAGCTTGACCTAGTCGAAGAGATTAGATCAGGAGCATCTCTTTGCGAGGCCACGCTAAAACAACAGGTAGCCCTATGCCATGAAAACAAAGTCATAAAGCGCGAATTTCAGGTTGGCAGCCCAGTCTTACGGAGAAACCTGAAGGATTATCGCGAAGGGAAACTGGCCGCAAACTGGGTGGGGTCTTACCGCGTCCAGGGAGCTATAAGCACCGGAGCATATTACCTCGAACAATTAAACAGAGAACCACTACCTCGACCCTGGAATGTTGCGAAGCTAAAACAATATTATAGCTAAGTCCTTCACCTGCTAAGGGCATTAGCTGTCGACCAATCCTCTTAAATCGACGAGGGGATGAGCTCGGCCACGTAGGCGCGTCTAGGTACGGACGTGGCCTCCAAACATCAACAAAAGGAAAAAGGTTGTTCATTTGACAAGCAGCATCTTAGCCCGACAGGGACACCTCAATCGAGATCTGTTGTCAAAGTACCCAACATGGTAGAACACCCAGCTCGCGATGGGCAGTTCATGCCACGAGTTTAGGATCCCAACCGCGATCTTACGCTCGATCCGCGGATCCCTACTCCTCCTCCTCAACACATTCCAACATGTGTCAAACTAATATGAGGGTCGAGCACACATCTCCACATGGGAAACATGAACTTTCCAGGAAAATTTATATCGACCACAATAAAGGTTGAACACATATCCACACGGAATATCCAAGTATTCATGGAATAAATAAGTCAAATACAACGATGAACAAAAATAATAATAAGCTAACATCAGCAAAAACATAAGCAAAGCAAAGAAATTATAAAATGTCGACCACTAGAGCCGACGATGTCTGGATATTACAAAAAATGATGGGCACGCAGGCCCAAATACAAATAAGATCAAAAAACAAATGCTAATCGCTCCTCGGAGTACCCACTTCAACCTCGGGAGAATCAGGAGAAGGAACAACCCAGCCATCGACCACCTGGGACAGAACCCCAGTACCTTCAGTGTTGAGCCCCGGGTTCAGAATGGACAGCTGGTTTATGGCAGCTTCGAAACAGTCGGCCAAGGCATTGACGCAGTCCGACTCGAGGATCTGAATCCATGCAACCAAATATGTGCGAGTGCGAAAATCAGTTACACTATCGGGCTCGTCCTCCGTGGGCGCCATAGTAACCTTCAGATCAGCAACTTCCCTCTCCAGTTTCTCCCTTACGCCCTCCCACGATTCTTTGTCGAGCAGGAGGCAGTCCTTTTCCTCGAGGGCTTTGTCGGCTCTCTCTTTCTCCTCCGCTAGAGCATCATCCTATTCCTAAAACATCTTTTCACTCCATTCAAGGGAGGTCTTTAGCTTCTGCGTCTTTTCTTGAAGAGTTATGTTCTCTGACTCTAGTTCCCTAACCCGACCAGAGGAGCTGGCCCCTTCATCACCCCGACCATACTGGAAGCCAAATGCTTCCTTCGGCCTTCGTCATCAAGGCACCTTATGATGTCGGACTCGTTGTCGAACACCGTTAGGGGGAAACTCTCAAAGAAATCCTTCTCCACAAAGTAAGGCGGGAGGATGAAGGCTCGGGAAGTCGCCCCTCCGGTCACACCAGCAGCCTCATCTACGGGGTGACTCCTCTTCCTGCCCGACACAACAGCTTGTTGGTCGGCATCGCGGGTTCCCGACGACCCGTTGGATCCATCCTTGGACGGCTCGGAGACTGGACCCATGGGTGTAGGCTGATGCGGCTTCACCAACCTCTTGTTGCTTTTCTTCTCTTGGGTCAGCTTCAACAGCCTCTTGCAACATTTCGTCATGTTTCTTGCAAAAACAAAAACGGTATCCTCGGGCCATCCTCGGGAAAACAAAACAAAAGAAAGCAAGTAAAAATATAAGAACCAAGCAAGTAAAAACCTAAAAGTTCCACGGCTTGTCCATAAGATCGACACTCGACCAAAGCCTTGGTGTTGACCGGGAACGCCTCGAACATCGGCTCACCGTCTTCATCAAGGATGTCGTGTCCTTCCCTCGTGACCCACCTGGCGGGGAAGAAACCATTGATGAACCGATTGAGGACATCGTATGCTTCTTCCTCTTCGGCGCTCATACCGCCGATGGAAGTATGGTAATGTCTGGGACCATGATCGTAGTGGCTTGAACACCAGTGGATGGGAAACTTCGAGATTTTTCTGATCTCCGGATTACCCTTAACTTTGTAGAACGGTTCTCCATCCTCATCCACAACGGAAGTCGGGTCGAACATGGCGTCCACAACTGTTTGAGTAGAGGGTTGAAAGATATACCACCTGTCTTTAAAGTCCCATACATAGTGCATATACATCTTGAACAACCTCTTCGACTGTTTGAGGGAGACCTAACTGTGTTTCCCTCCCCAGAACTGCCATTGCATGTGAAAAACCCTGAAGAACATGGGAATGGTTGCCCCGATCCTCAGGAATCGGTAAGTAAGTTCAAATGCCCGGATGAAAGTAATAGCATTGGGATGAAGCTGAGAGGGTGCTAAGTTCAAGTGATTAAGCACCCCCACTTGGAAATCGTTGAAGGGAAGTTGAAGTCCCAAGTCTTTAAACACGACCTCGTACATAGGGAAGGCATCGTGGGTGAACTCTGAGCATATGCGAGCAGCATTCGTCGGCCTGATGATTTTGAAGTTCCTTTGGAAACCTTCCTGGTCTCTGCCATACTCGACGATAGTATACACTTGCCTCCTGGTATAACTATATATCGAGGCTATTCCTCGAGGCTCTACACCAACCCAATCCAAAGCAGGATCGTCAATTGTGTCTACCAAATTGACGCCCTCCTCGGTTACACTGGTCTCTTCGGTGTCCATATGCTCTGACGATTCGGGAGTGTCGGCCATTTACCTGCAAAGCAGAGGAAACTGGTGAATTTGACAGCAAATTCGAATCCATCTTACCACGTTGCAGATGAAAAGGCTAAGAAACACCCAAACCAAGTCGACCGTCATTTACGCAGAAAGGGGAAATACATGGCTCTCGGCCAGCCCATGAAAATCATACCAGCCTTATAAGACCACACGACGATCGTAACCACACAATGACCGTAGCGACGAACACTTCTTATGAATATCCCGGGAACGGGAAGAGTACGCCGAGCATAATATGAATCTGCCGACCAAACTCATGAACTTGTCAACCAAAATCATGAATTCACCGGGGATCGCATCAGTTTTATGTACAAAAATCATGAGTTTCGCGGGGATATAGGGAGACCACGGGGATGATCCATCTAAACGTCAAGGATAAGATGAATATCACGGGCATAATCATGAATTATACGCCTAGACACATGGATCCCCCGGGCAAAACCCTCCAGTTGCAAAGTCTTACTACTAAATCATCATCAAAACCATTTTACATACAGAGTATCACAGGAAAAAAACTTACTTGAAAAAGAATGGATGAAGAACGACGATGGTAGGTGAGGAACACACAGCAGACAGTGCGGCGGCTTCAGCGATTACAGAGAACGGCACGGTGTTGGCAACAGGGAGAAGGAAGGGCGCGAAAATATATATATGAATAATGGACCTTTAGGCGCTATTTATAGAGCTGAGGTGGATGCGAAACGTCGTATCGGGCATCTCACCAGTCGCCTTTCTCCTTGATACCTACGTGCTCAGTCAATGATGGTCCCTATTTCCTAGGTCATCATTACTATCCCAAAGGTCACGCCACATGTTTGATAAGAGTATTATCTCCTCCCCGCGAGTCGAGAAGCAATTAGAACGATTCCACCCCGAATCCATTCTGAACGCTGCTCGGGTAAAACCGCATACCGATAACCCTCTCCATTAATTCACTGAAAGTTCCGCGTCGAGCAACTCACCTTGCGAAAGAAAAAACTGGACTTAAGTCATAACTCCTTCATCGGGAGCAACGACTTGGGGGCTCTTATTCTGGATTGGGCCTGCCCTTGGCTCAACTCCATGTGAGGCCCAACCCAATTATATCGGTCAGGACATACTGGACATCTCTGCCCTCGAGGAGGCAACTTCCACTCCCCCGCGAGGAGGCCACCTCACTGCACGGGAATGAACCCACTCAGTCTGGGGAAGGTCACCACCGGCGAGGGGGACCTCGAGGTCAACCTCTGATTCCTTTCCCGACCAAGACTGACCTTATTTCAGGAACTCCCATCTAGAGGGGAGCATCTGCGACCTCCACGACCAACAGGGACACCTCGCGAGCATCCTCCTCGTAGGACTGACTGCAACGTCTTTGAATATCATGGAGTCTTCGTGGTCCCTGAAAGACCACATACATACCCTCATGATCTTGCGGAGGAAGTCATCCAGGTGAGAGACCACGTGCGAGTCCCCACTATTCATGTAGGACCTGACAATCTTCATGTTGGACCTACTTGATCAGCCTAATGAGGAGACTTTGACCCAACGCTAAGGACTATAAATATCCTCTCTTTCGAGAGGGTCAGGTATTAAACATTTCTTACTCTCTTGCTTACTTGCTCATTCCGAAACTTACTTTGACATCAGAGTATCTTGTAGATACTCTCCACCTCACTTTTAAATTCTACTCGAAGCAAGTTGTGACGGTTCATTCTGATCAAGTACAATCACATATTATCATTATCTATAAAAAAAATTAAAAAAAACACGGTAATAAAATTATACTTTTATCATGCATACACCAAATTTGTGATAAATATATATTATTCTTATTCAACTTCTTATCCTATTTTGCATATAATCTATCATGCGTGATACTACTACTATGTGAATGGGGGAAAAGTGTCATGTTTCATGACACATTGACCGAATTTTTTAATTATATAATACAAAAATCAAAATCTTTAAAATACTTAATTTAAAATGAATAGAGTATTAACTAAGTAAATAACATGTCCATGTTGATTATTATTGAAACAACTTTAGTTTCAAGCTAGAATAATTAAAAACAGTCTAGGCGTAATTTGTTTATTGCTTTGAGTAACAATTAAACTCACGTTGCATGTGCTTGCCGGAATTAATTATTAGGTTTCCCATCATCTAGCGCTGAGATCATGGAGCTCAGAACCTGATCTTTGTCTTTGAGTCTTTGAACTGCATTAGATCCAAACTACATTTCAAATCCGTAATTTCATTATCCTGTAAATTATAAATAAAATTAGTGTTAAGTTGTAATTCATAGTGTCAAAATTATGGTGTGTCGAAGAACACACAGATTATATTTGTTTTATATTTAAATAGATTTGATTTTGATCTAAAATAAATAGATTTGATTTAGTATCAAAATAGGTATTTTGGACTTTTATAGTTTTGGACTTTGACCTAACCAAAATCTATAAATAGAGAATAACCCCTAAGTTTATAATCAAGTCAATTAAGTCATTCACAGTATTTTGCAGTTGCAAAGTGAATAACAAAGTTTTCCACAGTTTGTGGACAGAGAGAAATTCTGTAGAAAATAATTATCTTCTTTCTTTTCTTTTCTTTCTCATAATTCATTGTCATTGTGTAGAAATTCATTATAGATATTTGGTGGATTTCCAACATCTGGTATCAAGAACTCGGTTAATCGATTCAAGGAAGTTTCGATCAAGAACAATTGAGGAAGAAAAAGAATTCACGATGGCGAATTATGGGAATGCAAATTATCCAGCAACTCTATCAATTCTGAAAGTAGACAACTAGGATAATTAATGCAAACAGATGAAAGTTTTATTCAGGTGTCAAGGTCTTTGGGATCTTGTAAAAGATAGATTCGAAGCACTTTGAGAAAATGCTTCAGAAGAAGAAAAGAAGAAACACATAGAAATTGAGAAGCTGAGTTATAAAGTACTCTGTATAATTCATCAATGTGTGAGTCCAGAAAATTTTGAAAAAATGAGTGATTCAGAATCTGCAAAAGAAGCTTGGGATGTTCTTGAGAAGTCCTTTGGTGGTGCAGAAAAGATGAAAGAAGTGAGGTTACAAACTTACAAGAGAACGTATGAATTGCTTCAGATGGAAGATAATGAAAGCATATCTGATTTCTTCACTAGAGTTACAAAACTAGTGAATCAAATCAAGGCATGTGGAGAAACATTAACAACAAGAGTTGTTGTTTCAAAGATCTTGAGATCTTTGGCTCCTAAGTTCGACCACGTGGTGGTGGCTATAGAAGAGGGGAAAGACTTGTCGAAATTGACAAAGGAAGAGCTTCAAGGGACGTTTGAATCTCATGAACAAAGAATGAACGAAAGAGTTGCAGGAAAGTCGAAGAGTGATGTGGCTTTGCAGGCACATTCAACAAAAGAAACCAAAGGAAAAGGAAAGTGGTTCGAGAGAGGTAGAGGCGGCTACAACAAATCGAATGGTAGAGGAAACCAGAACAAAGGAAACGTGTTGAATCAGAGAAGACCATATCAAGGCAACCAAAGAGGTGGTGTTGCAAATAGAGGAAGAAGTGGTGGTCGAAAACCTGATAAGAGTCACATTCAATGTTACAATTGTCAGAAGTATGGTCACTATTTGAGTAATTGTCCAGAAAAACAAAAGAATCAAGAAAGTGATGCAAAGTTTGCAAAACATGAAGAGGAAGAAGAAGAAGAAGAAGAAGAAGAAGAAGAAGAAGAAGAAGAAGAAGAAGAAGAGATGATGCTAATGGTCACAACAAGAGATGAAGATAGATTCAAGGACTAATGGTACTTGGATTCAGGATGCTCATCACATATGTCTGGAAGGAAAGACAAGTTTATCAACATAAAGCCCTCAATGAAAAATATGGTAAAATTTGCAAATGACAATACCCTAGCAGATGAAGGTATTGGTGATGTTATAATTATGAGGAAAGATGGCAAGAGGTTATTAATTTCCAATGTATTGTACATACCAGTATATGGCAGTTGGTCGAAAAGAATTATAAAGTTTCGATCAAAGATAAGATAATGAGAGTCATCGACGCAAATGAAAGATTAATCTTGAAGGCTCCTATGTCTCAAAATAGAACCTCCAAGATCGAACTAAATGTGATAGAGCACAAGTACCTTTCAACTGCAGCTAGCAGAGATGAATGGATATGACATTATCGATTAAGCCATCTCAACTTCAGAGACATCAGAGATTTGAAGAGAAGAAATATGATTTCAGGATTTCCAGATATCTACATTCCAAACGAGGTATGTGAGAAATGTGTGTAGGCGAAGCAACACAAGAATAGCTTATGCAAGGATGCAGAAAGCAAGTCGAAGGCTATTTTTAAAGTCATATACTCTGATGTGTGTGGACCAATCCAGGTGGATTCGATGGGAGGTAACAAATACTTTGTTACATTCATAGATGATTTCAGTCGAAAGTTGTGGACTTACCTGATCAAGAAGAAAAGTTAAGTGATCGAAGTATTTGCCAAGTTTAAGTCTATGGTCGAAAGATAAAGTGGTCAAAAACTCAAAGTTTTAAAAACTGATGGTGGTGGAAAGTATGTGTCAAAAGACTTCGACAGGTTATGTAAAAAGGAAGGGATTATGCATGAGGTGGTGCCACCCTATACTCCACAGCATAATGGAACTGCACAAAGGAAGAATCGAACCATCATGAATATGGTGAGAAGTGTGTTGAAAGGCAAGAATTTACCTAAAGAGTTTTGGGGTGAAGTTGTTTCGACTGCAACATACATTTTGAATAAATGTCTTACGAAGAAGCTAAAAGGAATTACTCCAGAAGAATGTTGGTCTGGTGTGAAGCCTAGCTTGAGTCATCTGAAGGTATTTGGATCTATTTCACATAGACATCTGCCAGATCAGTTGATAATAAAACTTGATAACAAGTCAAGTCAAATGATTCTAGTTGGATATCATTCGACAGGAGGCTACAAGTTGTTCGACCTAGTGAAAAAGCATATTGTAATCAGCAGGGACGTGATCATAGATGAGTTTAAAGAATGGGATTGGACTGAAAATGTCAAGAAAGATTTAGTAGGAATCCTACTTGAAGAACCAGAGACTCAAGTCAAAAGAGAAGTTTGACAAGAGGAACCATCAGGTATAGATCAACCAAGTACAAGTAGGCCTCAAAGAACAAGATGCATGCCTGCAAGATTGCAAGATTGTGTGATTATATCAGATGATGTGATAGATAATGAAGGTGAGTCAGTATATTATTCTTTCTATGCAGATGTCGAACCTGTCAATGCAGCTGAAGCATTGAAAGATTTGAAGTGGGTGAAAGCAATGAACGAAGAAGTGAAGTCTAGCGAAGACAATAACACTTGGTCACTTATCGAATTGCCTCAAGGCAAGAAGGCAATTAATGTCAAGTGGGTATACAAAGAGAAAACGAATTTGAAAGGGGAAGTAACTCGACACAAAGCAAGCTTATGGCGAAAGGATTTCTACAGAAAGAAGGAATAGACTTTGATGAAGTTTTTGCACCTGTTGCTAGGATCAAAACAATCAAATTAGTTGTTGGTCTAGCAGAAATAAATAGATGGCACATATGTCAGATGGACGTAAAGTGTGCATTCCTGAATGGATCCTTAGACGAAGAAGTTTATGTTAAACAACCAGTTGGTTTTGGGAAACATGACGAAGAAAGAAAGGTGTACAAGCTTCATAAAGCCATGTATGAATTGAAACAAGCTCCAATAGCTTGGAATAAGAACATTGATAGTTTCCTAAGGGAGAAGGAATTTGTGAAGTGCACAACTGAACATGGAGTATATGTAAGAAGAAGCAATAGTGAATTGCTTATACTATGTCTCTATGTAGATGATTTGTTGATAATAGGTAGTTGCAAAAGTGAGATCAAAGACTTCAAAGGTGATCTCAGCAAGAAATTCAAAATGTCTGATCTGGGTGAGATTTCATATTTCCTTGCATAGAATTCTACAAGAGCAGTAGAGGTTTGATGATGCATCAAAGAAGATATGTAGGAGAAATTCTCAAGAGGTTTGAGATGGAAGAATGCAACTCAACTTCGACACTTGCAGTACCAAGACTGCAACTGTCAAAAGATGCAGATGAAGATGATGTCGACCCAACCCAATACAGAAGACTTATTGGATTATTGAGATATCTTTGTCATACAAGGCCTGACTTAGCATATAGTGTAGGTATGGTAAGTAGATTCATGCAGAAGTCAAAGGTATCACATCTAGAAGCAGTGAAGAGGATACTAAGGTATCTCAAAGGAACTCTTGACTATGACATTTTGTTTCCTGCAGCTGATAAAAAAAGAATGCAAGTTAGTGGGATACACTGATTCGAGTTGGTATAGTGATGCTGAAGATCAAAAATCAACAGCAGGATGTGTGTTTATGTTAGGTGGTGCACCAGTTGCTTGGAGTTCAAGAAAGGAACCAGTAATGGCATTATCATCATGCGATGCATAATACATAGTTGCTTCTCTTTGTGCATGTCAAGCAACTTGGATGGTGAACTTGGTCGAAGAGATAACAGGGAAAGATCATGGAGCAATTACCATGAAGATCGACAGCATGTCAGCTATCAATTTGGCAAAGAACTCGATAGCACATGATCGAAGCAAGCACATCGAAATGAGGTTCCACTATCTTCGAGAATATGTAGCAGATGGGAAGATGAATTTGAAACACTGCAGAACTGAGAATCAGATTGCAGACATTATAACGAAGGGAGTGCAAGTCAAAGTATTCAGAAGACTAAGAGCCATAATGAATATAGATAGTTTAAACATAATGAATTAGATGATGTGTTAAATTGCAATTCATAGTGTCAAAACTATGGTGTGTCGAAGAGCACACAGATTAGATTTGTTTTAGATTTAAATAGATTTGATTTAGATCTAAAATAGACAGATTTGATTAGTACCTGTTCTGGACTGGGCCCGACAGGCCCAAAAGCATTGCTAAGGCCCAGTCCAAATGGACTTACTGAGGACCACGCCGAACAAAGGGTCACGGCCGTGCCCGACGGGTTTTCGCATGCTCGACATCTACACCTCCAGCTCGACATACTGCGGTCCAGCTCTACATCCTGATGTCCAGCTCGACATCCTGCTGTCCAGCTCGACATTGCCCCGAGCACCCCAACTAGGGCAGACTCAGTCCACTGCTCTCCCAACGAGGCCCCGAAAAGACCGCGTCTCCGTCCGCCCGCACTTCACGCAGAACATCCAGGAAGGGGACCACGTGCGGGTCCCCACTACGCACGTAGAACCTGGCAGTTCCTCCATTGGGCCAAACCTGCCCGGCCCAATGAAGGAACCTTGGCCCAGCGCTGGGGGATATAAATACCCTCTGTTTCCAGAGGGTCAGGTATTCATCATTCTAACCATACACTTGCTATTACCTGCTCGTACTTCTACTTACTTCAGCATCAGAGTGCCTTGCAGGTACCCCCCCCCCCCCCCCCACTTCGTTCAAAAAGCTTTCTGCTCGGAGCCAGTCGTGAGGGTCCATTTCTGATCAGTCCAGATCAGTGGCGCCATCTGTGGGAATCTAGCTTCCCCGTCTTACGAACAACTTAAAAGACCAAAGCTCAAAACTCAACTACCAACCTGTCATGGCTGATCCAGCTCGCGACGAGCAGCACGTTCGTGTCGCCGACACTAATAACGACACCGCGGACAAGAATGGACACCTCGATAACCCCGGTGATCCCGGCCACAGTACCATTCCTGTGACGACCGCCCCTGGAACTTCCTCCTAGAGGGACGGGGCTACTGCATCATCCTCCCCGATCCCACCACCACTTGAAGACGACCCGGTAGCTCTCGCTCATTACAGAGCTGCCCGGTTCAACGAAGTCCCAGTTCCCGCCGGGGCAGATGCCACGACTCAGGCACTGTTCGCGACCATTAATCAGACAAACTATCTCATCTTCGCCCAAGGAGAAAGACTAAGGGCCCTTGAAGATGACCGACGACCCCCGAGGAGGCATCGGAGGCCACATTCTCCACCTCCTCGGGTCACAGAAGTTCGACACCCTTCTCCCCCGCGGAGACACTACAGGGAGAACTCCAGAAGCCCCTCTCCCCGACTAAAGCAGAGGCGCCCCTACTTGGAGCGACAGCCCGCCATCCCTGCCGGAGAACCCAGTCGCGACCCGGCAAGGCACGACAAGAGGCACGGCGGGGACGGGCGTGTGACATTCAACCACCGAGCATCACGCTCGAGGGAAACTCAGCACGACCACCGTGCCAGACAATACTACAGGTCCCCATCTCTTTCTCCGGAGAGGAGCGACGAGGACGACCCCCGCGGTCCCCTGTCGCAGACCATCATGGATGCACCCATCCCCCCGGGCGTGGAGAAGCCCCCACATCTGAAGGAGTATGACGGAGTTGCAGACCCGGTCGACCACATTGACGGGTTCGAAGCCATGCTCCACTATCATAATGTCGGGGGGCCCATCAAGTGTCGTCTTTTCCCCACAACTCTCAAGAAGGCGTCCATGGACTGGTATAAAGGACTCGCCCGGGCTCAATCACGTCGTGGCGGAACCTGAAGAACCAGTTCATCAGTTCCTTCACAACTTCTCGGCGCCATCTGAAGACCGAGGCGGCCCTCGAGGCCATCATCCAAAGACAGGATGAAACCTTGAGGGAGTTCATCAACCGCTTCAACCGAGAAGCAATACAGGTCCCCTGCGCGGACCATATGAAAAGATACTTGCTGGAGAGGGGTCTCCTCCCCGGCACAGAATTCAGAAAGGCTGTGGGTATTGAGCCACCTCCGACTTTTGATGCCCTCCTCGATAAGGCCCGAGCATATATGGACTACGAGGAGAGGGAAGATGCCAACAGGGCCCGAGACTCCAGGGCTCGGGATCCCAACAAAAGCAGCAGCTCACGACAAGAGGCTCCGCCCCGACGTACCGGGGAGAAAAGGAAAGAAGATCGACCCCGCGAAGTCCGGGAATAAAGGGGCCCCTCGGGTTGTTTCACCGAGTACACTCCGCTCACAGCTTCCCGCGAGCGTATTTTGGCGGAGTGTGCAAGTACAAATTTCAAGGACGGCGGCGTCAAGCGTCCCCGACCTACTCCCGCCAAGCAAGGGGCGGATAAAAATAAATATTGTCAATACCATAGGAGTTATGGTCATTTGATAGAGGACTGCGTCCACCTCAAGGACGCCATTGAAACCCTCATCAAGGGAGGGAGGCTCGCGCAGTACAGGCGAAACGACGCTCCTCGTCGTGACGCCCATGAAACCAAGGAGCCAGAAGAAGACGTCCGACCATCAGATGAGTCGGTGCATATCCAGGCCGCCTTCTCGGTAACCAGGCCCGAGGATTTCGACATTCCCGGGCACCTGCAGGAGCCGCTGACAACGCACAGCAGGTGGGAATACTTTCCCTCCGCCATGGTCATCAACGGGGGCGGGTTCAACGACCTCACCATCAACTCAGCTAAGAGGAAGTTGGACGAGCTGGTCGACATGGTTCCCCTCAAACTGTAACGTTCGAAAGGGTGAAGGGCAGGTCAGAGCCCATCACCTTCTACCTAGAAGAACTCCCCGGCGGAGCCCCGAACGCGGTCATCCCCTTACTGATAAGGGCAAGAATGGCCAATTTTGACGTGCATCGCATGTTGGTCGACGAAGGGAGTTCCGTCGACGTTATGTACAGCCAGCCGTTCCGAACCTTACAGCTGGACGACTCACATCTCTCTCTGTATGTGGGGTCGGATCTACAAGGCTTCAACGGCTCGACTTCCAAACCTTGGGGTTATGTCGAGCTCCTGGTTACGTTCGGCGAAGGAACGGCTACGAGACAAGTTAAGGTCCGGTTCCTCGTCATTGACTGCCCGTCTCTATACAATTGCATCTTGGGGAGACTGACACTGGCAGAGCTGACAGCGGTGCCCTCGACCGTCCATCTGAAGATGAAGTTCTACACCAGAAGGGCACGGGTAGCCACCATCCAAGGAGACCTAGCCGCTGCCCGTAGGTGCTTCAACGCTGCTTCTAAGGGACGAGATACCGTCGACATAGGGACCAGACCCGCCAAAAGGATAAAACAGGAGCCCGACAGGAAAGCATCCCCGAGGAAGAAGTCCAGAAGGCTCCACCAAAGGTCGAGTCCATAGCCCTCGACGCCCGCTTCGATCAGGACGAGCCATCCAGCAGCGAGCAAATCCCACTCCGACCAATTCCGGACGGGGATTTTGAACTCGTTCCCCTCGGCACAGACCCGACCAAGGGAGTGAAGATTGGTAAGGACCTCCCCGACTTGGCCAGAAAGCAAATCAAGGCCTGTCTGCGCGAGAATGCTGATCTCTTCGCCTGGAGCGCTGCGGAGATGCCCGGACTCGACCCTGAGGTCGCCTGTCACCACCTCGCCATTGATCCAGCCGCCAAGGCCGTAGTACAACGTAGGCGTAGGCAGTCTTCAGAAAAAACGGAGGCTGCTGAAAAAGCTGTAAAAGACCTCCTAGAGGCAAATTTTATTTCTGAAGCCCGGTATTCCACCTGGCTGTCAAATGTTGTACTTGTGAAAAAGAATAATGGAAAATGGAGAATGTGTGTTGACTATACTGATCTCAACCGGGCTTGCCCGAAAGATGCTTTTCCCTTACCTAACATAGACATGTTGGTCGACAACTCGGCCGGCTACAAAACTTTGTCGTTCATGGACGCCTACTCGGGATATAACCAAATCCCAATGGCTCTGGGCGACAAACACTGCACGGCATTCATGACCAGCTCAGGCAACTATTACTACAACGTAATGCCCTTCGGACTGAAAAACGCTGGAGCAACTTACCAACGCATGATGAACAGAGTTTTCAAAAAACAGATCGGCGACATGCTCGAGGTATATATGGACGACATGATCGTCAAATCCCGAGCAGACACCGATCACGCAGCTCATCTCAAGACAGTCTTCGCCCAAGCAAGACAGTGCAAAATGAGATTCAACCCCGAGAAATGCACGTTCGGGGTTAAGGCAGGAAAATTCCTTGGATTCTATCTAACAGAACGGGGAATCGAGGCCAACCCCGACAAATGCCGGGCATTCTCCGACCTTTCAACACCGAAGTTGAAGAAGTCGATACAAATCATGAACGGCATGCTCACGTCGCTGTCCCGCTTCGTCGCGAAATCTGCTCAGCACGCCCTTCCCTTCTTCAAACTCCTTCGAAAGGAAGCGGCCTTTGAATGGAATGAGGAATGCGAGCAGGCACTTCGCCATCAAAAGCAAAGCCTGTCTCAGCCGCCCGTGCTGTCTCGACCAGACGACGGGGAACCGCTGTACTTATACTTGGCCGTTTCAAACGAAGCCATCAGCGCAGCCCTTGTCCGCGAGACCCCCGACGGGCAGAAACCTGTCTACTTCATGAGCAAAGCCTTACAAGGGCCCGAAAGCAGATACCAGCAGATAGAAAAGGTTGCTCTGGCCCTCGTCAACACGGCGAGGAGGCTCAGACACTACTTTCTGAGCCACACCATCATCGTGCGAACCGATCAACCGGTAAGGCAACTCCTGGGTCAGCCAGATATGGCGGGCAGGATGCTGAAGTGGTCCTTGGAACTCTCCAAATTTGACATTCGGTACGAAAGCAGGAAAGCCCTGAAAGCACAGGCCTTGGCCGACTTTGTCGCGGAAATGACCACTCACGACCCTCCCCCGGGGAAAGAACACAAGTGGACCATCTTCGTAGACGGAGCATCCAGCTCGTCCGGAAGCGGCGCAGGAATCCTCCTGGAAAACGAAAAAGGCGTAGTAATCGAGCACTCCTTAGCTCTCTCCTTCCCGACGTCAAACAACCAGGCAGAATACGAAGCCTTGCTCGCAGGACTGAGACTAGCCGAGGACCTGGGAGCCCGCGAGGTACAGATTTACACCGACTCCCAGCTCGTCGCCTCCCAAGTACAGGGGAGCTACCAGGCCAAAAACGACAACCTCATCGAGTATTTGAACTTAGTCAAAAAACACATGACAAAGTTCGTACGAGCAGAAATTTCTCATGTTCCCCGCGAGCAAAACACGAGAGCGGACATATTGTCCAAACTTGCGAGCACACGAAAGAAGGGCGGAAATAAATCCATCATCCAGGAATCTCTGGCACGTCCAAGTATCGAACCACCCTCGACTACATTCGAGATCCATGCCATCGGGGATGCCACGTCCTGGATGACCCCGGTTTATAATTTCCTGACAAAAGGAGAACTCCCGTCGAACCAGGCCGAAGCTGCCATTATCAAGCGACGAGCATGTTCCTACGTGGTTCTCGAGCAGAAACTGTACCGAAGAGGATTCTCCATCCCCCTCCTGAAATGCATCGACGAGTCCACCATCCCCGACGTACTGCAGGAGATACACGAAGGGATCAACGCCCAGCACATGGGCAGTAAATCCTTAGCACGGAAAGCCCTTCGAGCAGGATACTACTGGCCGACGATGCAACAGGATGCCAAGGAACACGTAAAAAAATGTGATAAGTGCCAGAAGCACGGGGATATGCACCTCGCCCCCCCGCACGAGCTGAGCATATTGTCGTCCCCGTGGCCGTTCGCCTGGTGGGGCATGGACATCCTCGGGCCCTTCGTGCAAGGAACCTACCAGAACAAATTTCTCATCGTCGCCGTGGATTACTTCACAAAATGGATCGAGGCCGAGGCCCTCTGTGATACGGTGGGAGAACTGACTTGAGGTTTGCGTTTGTATTCGCAAATGTTGCGGTTGAGCAAGAGTCGCCACCGACTTTTTATTTTATCCTAAGGAAAGGTTAAAAAGCACAGCAAAAACCTTTTGAGATGTTTTCTTGGGTTCGGGGAGTAGATTATAGAAAGGGAAGGTATTAGCACCCTTTCTATCCATGGTTATCCATGGGCTCTTAGTTACTTGCTTAGATCACTTGCCTTTTGTTTTCAATTTGTTTTGAAATGGTGCTTTGTGTGTGTGGCGAGGGTCAGCAGGTGCTTACCTGACTTTCTGGAAAATGGTGGGTGAAAGTTAGCTTTTGGTTCTGGTGGTGTTCTGGACAGATTTGGAAAAGGGGAAGTGAAGGTGTAAACGTGTATAGGGTCAGAAGTTTGGAAAGAACGTTTTTTTTTTGGTTTACAGAAAAGGGCTGGGTGTTTGATGAAGTTGAAGGTGAGGAACTTAAAGTTATGAAACAAGGCTGGAAATTTTGGCAGAGTTTCAGAATGTTGTGTTGCTTAGGAGTTTGGTTTCTCTCTTAGCAATTTTTCTGTTTCTTTTCTTGAACTTCTTGAACGTCTTTTGCAGTGGGGAAAGCTCTCTATTTATAGGCAAAGTTCTTGTGGATACCTTGAACATTTAAAGCGCCAACAGAGTTTGAAGTTGTTCTTTGACAGAAATTCCTGGGAAGTTGTGATAACAGCTATTTTTCAGCCTAGGTAGCAGCAGCAGGCGTAGATTGGGGGAAGTGACCTCTGAAATGGGCGGTGGCGTGAAGACCCATGCCAGAATCTGTGCAAAAGCATTTTCCAAGCCACACGTGAACGCTCAGGAGTGGTTGGAAGCATTAATGGGCATTAAATGGTGACAAGACCTGTCAATACCAACATTCTGGTTGTTGAATCAGCAGCGTAAACCATGCTCTGGCCTTGGCTACCTGTTGTCTTAGCAAGCTCTGGAAATTTTCCTGGTTTTCTGGTACGTTCCTTGGATCTACTTCTGGACAATCTGGACTTAAAGATTCTGTATCAATGTGACACCTATCCTTCTGACCTTTCATCTTCTGACTTCAACCTGTTCTGAAGGAGCCTTCATACTTTCCTGTTTCTCTTGCATTCTTTTAGCAAGTTCTGACTGAGCTTGTGTAACTGCTGAAGGGGTATGTTCTGTTTGAGGCTTACACTCTGAACCATGTTTACAACTTCTGATTGAACTGATATAATTGCTGAAGAGCCAACTTCTGACCACGCTGAGCCAAGCTTGCAACTTCTGACCGTCTTCATCTGGAATGGGTCCAGAAGTTCTGAAGCGCTGATTTTTCTAAAAAACACCTATTTTAAAAAAAACATTCTAAGCACTTAGAATTTGATTTTCCTCAAGATGGAAGCGTTGTTTCCGGAGTTTGGGAGATCATCTTGCTCTTGTAAGTGGCTTGCTTGGGCAAAAGGATAACCCAGGACTTGGATTTGTTTCAGGGGACTTTGAAAAATCTAAGATGGTTTCCTGAAGAAAGGGAGGGCAAATTTTGGGGTACAACAGTTGCCCCTGTTCAATCTTCTTGAACCTGAAGAGTTAGATTGGCGAGTTTGCCTTTCGCGACTCGAGGGTAAAGGAGATTGGGCACCAGAGTGCCCGAAAATTTGCACTCGCCTAGTAGAGTATCAGCAATGGGAATGGGCTTATAGATGCCATTTGGAGAGGCGGTAGATAGGGAGATGGGCTTACAGATGCCATCCGGAGACGTGACAGAACCTTGTCGGGAATGGGCTTATAGATGCCATTTGGAAGTGTTGATCGCATAAGAGATTCCTTAGCGAGAAACTTGTATATTCGAGAAAGACGGATGTTTTCCTGGCTTGTTACAGGTGTTTGATCTTTAATTTCCTTATGCAGATGTGCCCTGGCTAGATACAGGTATCGAATCTACAATCGGTTGTTCACAGACGTGTCCTGGCTGGATACAGGAGTCGAATCTGGAAATAGTCGTTAATAGATGTCCTCTGGCTGGATACAGGAATCGAATCTTCGGACTCTTCAGACGTGCCCTGGCTAGATACAGGAATCGAGTCTGGAAACGTGACAGTTGATAGATGTGCCCTGGCTGGATACAGGAATCGAATCTTCGGACTCTTCAGACGTGCCCTGGCTAGATACAGGAATCGAGTCTGGAAATGTTGTAGTTGATAGATGTGCCCTGGCTGGATACAGGAATCGAATCTTCGGACTCTTCAGACGTGCCCTGGCTAGATACAGGAATCGAGTCTGGAAATGTTGTAGTTGATAGATGTGCCCTGGCTGGATACAGGAATCGAATCTTCGGACTCTTCAGACATGCCCTGGCTAGATACAGGAATCGAGTCTGGAAATGTTGTAGTTGATAGATGTGCCCTGGCTGGATACAGGAATCGAATCTTCGGACTCTTCAGACGTGCCCTGGCTAGATACAGGAATCGAGTCTGGAAATGTTGTAGTTGATAGATGTGCCCTGGCTGGATACAGGAATCGAATCTTCGGACTCTTCAGACGTGCCCTGGCTAGATATAGGAATCGAGTCTGGAAATGTTATAGTTGATAGATGTGCCCTGGCTGGATACAGGAATCGAATCTTCGGACTCTTCAGACGTGCCCTGGCTAGATACAGGAATCGATTCTGGAAATGTTGTAGTTGATAGATGTGCCCTGGCTGGATACAGGAATCGAATCTTCGGACTCTTCAGACGTGCCCTGGCTAGATACAGGAATCGAGTCTGGAAATGTTGTAGTTGATAGATGTGCCCTGGCTGGATACAGGAATCGAATCTTCGGACTCTTCAGACGTGCCCTGGCTAGATACAGGAATCGAGTCTGGAAATGTTGTAGTTGATAGATGTGCCCTGGCTGGATACAGGAATCGAATCTTCGGACTCTTCAGACGTGCCCTGGCTAGATACAGGAATCGAGTCTGGAAATGTTGTAGTTGATAGATGTGCCCTGGCTGGATACAGGAATCGAATCTTCGGACTCTTCAGACGTGCCCTGGCTAGATACAGGAATCGAGTCTGGAAACTGATCACTCTCAGATGTGCCCTGGCTAGATACAGGTATCGAATCTGGAATTGTGACAGTTGAAGGTAGTTGTTTTCGGGATTGTCTTTTTCCTGAAAAGGCAAAAACATAAGTGGTATGCAATGTCATGATGTATGATATGCATGATGTTATGATGTTCAACATGAGATGTTGTATGCGTTTCATCATGTATGTAAGCAAGATGTATGAAAATGTGAAATGTTTATGAGTGTAATTTCATCTTAGGAAAATAAATCCTTGACGAACGACCGGGAAGCTGCTCTGTGGAAGAGATACTTGGCCGAAGTTTGATGAGAGGCCTGCTGAGGACTTTAACGACGGATTCCGCCGAGGATAATGATGATAAACTCCGCTGGGGAATTCCAAAGATAAACTCTGCTTGGGAATACCAAAGATAGACTCCGCTGGGGATTGAAGGAACTTTGCCGAGAGCGGTCTTCCGTGACTTTTAGCTGAGGATAACCCAGTTATAAGTCCTTGTGAGGGAATAATTCTAAATAAACTCGGGTGAGACGTCCGTGCCTCGCAGGGGAAAAGCTTGCAGAATTTACTGGGGAGATTGATTGAACTTTAAGACCTGCCGGGGAATGTTGGGTCCTTTTAGGATCGACGGGGAGCCAACTTTGCTTGGGGAAAGTATTGTCGCGTCCTGTTTTTCCCTGTGAGGAATTGAGATGATTTGGCCACAATCTTCAGTTGAACCTACCTTGGTGCCTTGGCGGACAAAACAACCAGACTGCAATAGACAACTCCACATTGCCCCTGTCTTTGATGTCACCTGTAATTAATCTCTTGTTTCATATGCAAACATTTATGAATCAGCAATTTAATGTCAAATGCATATATCAAAAATGAACATTGGACGTTCTTCGCAAGACAAAACACAAAAAGGAAAACAATGGTAATTTGCATGGACAAGTGAATTTGTATTGATTTAAACTTTGCCTGTGAATAGGCGTTCTTGTACAAGAGGCTGACATCCTAGTAAGAGGACATCGCCAAATAGTAAAGAGTTTACAATTTGAAAAAGGAAACAAAACAGCTATGTGAACAATCCCACTGGGTTCCAATTCTGCTATCGCTTTTATGTCTTCGAAAGTCTCATCGCTTTGCTGCCTAGTTGAAGATGAAGTTGATTGGTCGATGCCGAAACCTGAGCCAGATAGTTGATGCCGAATTCCGGATGCGAAGTGATCCAATGAGACATAGTGTTACGCTTTTATCCCTAACTTTTGCCTGGACCGCCCTTTCGGGTTTTCGGTCCACCGGGATACCCATTTCTGCCCAAGCCGCCTTTTCAGGTTTTCGACTTGCCGGGTGTACAGATTTTTTCATTTTGTCCCTTATTTTTGCCCGAACCCTTTTGGTTCGCCGGGAAGCCCTTATTTTTGCCTAGGTATGTCAACCTAGCGGGTCTTTTATTTATGCGTAGTATTTTTTCACTATGTCTGCATTGGCGGGGTGAGGAAGGTCGTCACCATCCATGGTGGTTAGGATCATGGCTCCTCCTGAGAACACACGTTTAACCACAAATGGCCCTTCGTAAGTAGGGGTCCATTTGCCCCGGGGATCACTTTGAGGAAGGATGATGCGTTTGATCACCAGGTCCCCAACTTGATACTCTTGCGGTCTGACTTTCTTGTTAAATGCCCTGATCATCCGTTTCTGATACGTTTGACCATGACAGATAGCAGTGAGCCTCTTTTCGTCAATCAGATTTAATTGATCAAGCCGAGTCTGGATCCAATCATCTTCATTCAAGTCTGCATCCTTCATTATCCGGAGAGAGGGTATCTGGATCTCGATTGGCAAGACCGCCTCCATGCCATAGACTAAGGAGAAGGGAGTTGCTCCGGTTGATGTCCTTGCTGAGGTGCGGTACCCATGAAGAGCGAACGGTAACATCTCGTGCCAATCTTTATAGGTCACTATCATCTTCTGCACAATTTTCTTGATATTTTTATTGGCTGCCTCTACAGCCCCATTCATCTTCGGCCGGTAGGGAGAAGAATTGTGGTGTTGTATCTTGAATTGTTCACAGAGTTCAGTGATCATTTTGTTATTGAGATTAGTACCATTGTCTGTGATGATTCTTTCGGGGACGCCGTACCGACAGATCAGATTATGCCGGATGAAACGTGCTACGACGCTCTTGGTTACTGTGGCATAGGAAGCCGCCTCAACCCATTTCGTGAAATAATCGATCGCCACCAAGATGAAGCGATGCCCATTGGATGCCGTTGGTCGGATCTCACCGATCATATCGATGCCCCACATGGCGAAAGGCCAAGGTGCCGTTAGGACATTCAAAGGAACTGGAGGGGTATGCACCTTGTCAGCATAGATCTGGCACTTATGACAAGTTCGGGAGTGTTGGTAACAATCGGCTTCCATTGTGGACCAGAAATATCCCGCCCGAAGGATTTTCTTAGCCATGGTGTGTCCACTGGAATGCGTTCCAAATGTACCTTCATGTAGTTCCATCATGATTTTCTCTGCTTCAGCCTTATCCACACAACGCAACAGAGTCGAATCATGGTTCCGCTTGTAGAGAATGCCGTTGCTGAGGAAGAATTTTGCGGCAAACCTCCTCATGAACTTCTTATCATTGACAGATGCACCTTCAGGGTATTCCTGAGCTTCCAAGTACCTCTTCACCTCATGATACCAGGGTTTTTCAATGACCTTCTCAGCCTCGAGCTCGCAGCAGTATGCCGGTTCATCCAACTTCCAGATGATGATCCGGGGGGCCTCATTGTCCCATTTAACTTTGAACATTGAAGACATCGTAGCTAGGGCGTCTGCTAGCTGATTCTCCTCTCTAGGGAAGTGTTCGAAAGTTATCTCTTCAAAGTGGGGAAGCAAGGTCGACACATACTTCTTGTAAGGAATAAGATTCGGGTGTTTCGTATCCCACTCGCCTTTGATCTGATTGATCACAAGAGCGGAATCTCCGAAGACACTTAGAAATTTGATCCTCAAGTCGATTGCAGCTTGTAAACCCATGATACATGCCTCATATTCTGCCATGTTGTTGGTGCAGTTGAAACATAATCGGGCGGTGAGGGGAGTATGAGTTCCCTTGGGAGATATGATTACAGCGCCGACGCCGTTACCCAAAGCATTGGAGGCTCCATCAAAATGCATGGACCAACGGGATCCTTCCTCAGGTCCTTCATCCAGTCCAGGTACTTCACAGTCAGTTACCACCATGATGTCTTCATCCGGAAAATCAAAGTTCAATGATTGGTAATCGTCCACAGGTTGGTGTGCCAAATGATCGGCCAGTACACTTCCCTTAATTGCTTTCTGAGTTGTATACTGGATATCATATTCTGTTAAGATCATTTGCCACCTCGCTATTCTTCCGGACAGAGCAGGCTTTTCAAATATGTACTTGATGGGATCCATTTTTGAAATCAACAAGGTAGTGTGAGTCAGCATATACTGTCTCAGCCGGGGAGCAGCCCATACAAGAGCGCAGCAAGTTTTCTCAAGCAGTGAGTAACGAGACTCACAGTCGGTAAACTTTTTGCTCAAGTAATAAATAGCGTGCTCTTTTCGGCCAGACTCGTCATGCTGTCCCAGCACACACCCCATTGAATTGTCAAGCACTGTCAAATATAGTATCAGAGGTCTTCCTTCCATCGGTGGCATAAGAATGGGTGGCTCTTGGAGATATTCCTTTATTCTTTCAAAGGCGGCCTGGCATTCATCATTCCAGCGTATCACTCGATCTTTCTTTAGCAATTTGAAGATTGGCTCACAAGTAGCAGTCAGATGTGAGATGAATCGGGCAATGTAATTCAGTCGTCCTAGGAAGCCTCTGACTTCTTTCTCTGTTTTTGGAGTCGGCATCTCTTGTATGGCTTTTACCTTGGCAGGATCCACCTGAATACCTTTATCACTTACAATGAAACCTAGCAACTTTCCGGATCTTACCCCAAAGGTGCATTTGTTGGGATTCAACCTCAGCTTGTATAACTTGAGTCGATCAAACAACTTCCTCAGATGGTCAAGGTGCTCCTCCTCAGTTTGAGACCTTGCAATCATGTCATCAACGTATACCTCAATTTCATGATGGATCATATCATGAAACAAAGCAACCATGGCACGTTGATAGGTTGCCCCAGCATTTTTCAATCCGAACGGCATGACCTTATAACAGAAGGTGCCCCACTGAGTCACAAATGTAGTCTTCTCCATATCTTCCGGAGCCATCTTGATCTGATTATACCCTGAAAAACCATCCATGAAGGAGAACACCTTGTGTTGAGCTGTGTTGTCAACAAGGACATCGATGTGAGGTAGGAGGGAAGTCATCCTTGGGGCTGGCCCTGTTCAGGTCCCTGTAGTCAACACACATTCTGACTTTACCGTCCTTCTTTGGTACTGGCACCACATTGGCAACCCACTGAGGGTAAGAAGTCACTGCAAGGAATCCGGCATCAAACTGTTTCATAACCTCGGTCTTGATCTTTTCAGACATCTCTGGACGCATCCGTCGGACCTTTTGCTTTACCGGAGGGCAATCTTCCTTGGTTGGCAGGTGGTGAACTACAATGTCGGCATCCAAACCAGGCATATCTTCATAGGACCAAGCAAAAATCTCCATGTAGTCTTGTAGCATCTGGATCAATCGTTGCTTCACGCTGAGCTCTAGATTGGCACCAATCTTGACCTCTTTCCTATCTGTCTCAGTACCCAAGTTAATTGTTTCCACAGGCTCTTCATGTGGTTGAATAGCCCTCTCTTCCTGGAGTAGCAGTCTTGCGAGTTCACCAGGCACTTCGCAATCATCTTCACCTTCGTCTTCGGCCAAGTTGATCGGATTTTCGAAGTCATAACTGGCGGTAGCAGAGCTGTTACCAGTGAGATTCAGAGTGGATTGAAACCTGTATAAGTGAGTGTGTGTAAATACAGCTGTCTTGCAATATATATAACACAGAAAGGAAAAGAGCACAAGATTTGAAATGCAACAAACGTCCAATGTTTTGATTGATGGTATATGAAAATGTCATACAAAAAGCCCTCACAAATGGAGCTACGATGCCCCGGGTAGGACACCGAGCCAACAAAGTTTTAACATATTGTTTGTTACAAATTCGGAAATCAAAAGAAATTAATTACTGCGTGACAAATGTGATAGGGGTAAAATCCTTCGCTGTCCAGTTGCTCGGTCCGTCGCTGGCAGTCGGGTAGATCCAATTATCAAACTCTGCTTCCTCCACATCTTCCTCAATAGCGTTCACCCTTGAGCTGGAAATAAACACCGGAGCCTTTCCGATCTTCCCTTTGCGCACCGCCTTCTGAGCCTCTGCAGTAAAGCCTAGCCCAAACTTGTCGTTCTTCTGAGTGAAGTCAGGAAGCTGACCCCAGTGTGCACAATTGCCTTTCTGAACCACAGCCCGGGCATCCCTTAGGGAAGCCATCTTCAAGGAATCACTCTCTTCGGCCATTGTCTCTGCAGCTGCTGAAATTGGAGGCACCTCCTCGAAATGCTGGAAGGGGGTTTCAATAAACTCTCCGTCCACCTCGATGTTCCTGAAGGAATTCAAATGGCTCACCATATACTCCTCTTCTCCTTGTACAGTGACGATCTTCCCCCTGACGGGATACTTCAGCTTCTGGTGCAAGGTGGAGGTCACTGCCCCAGCTTTATGGATCCAAGGTCGACCCAACAGACAAGAGTACGATGGACGTATATCCATCACGTAAAAGGTAGAGTCAAACACTTGAGAGCCCACACGAATAGGGATGTTAACCTCTCCATGAACCATCCTTTTGGAACCGTCAAAGGCCCTGACGATGATATTGCTGGGTTTCAACTCCAGGTCTTCATAATCCAGGCGATCCAAAGCCTTTTTCGGTAGAACATTCAAGGAAGAACCAGTATCCACCAACACATGTGCCAGAGTAGTGCCTCTGCATTCAATAGAGACATGCAGGGCATCGTTGTGGTCTCTCCCTTTCGCGGTCAGGTCAGCATCTGAAAAACCCAAGCCGTTGTCTGCTGTTAAGTTCACTATGCAATCAGTGAACTGGACTGCAGACGTCTCCTGCGGCACATGGGCCGTCTTGAGAAATGAGATCAAGGCCTTAGCATGGGCCTCGGAGCATAGCAATAAGGAGAGCAGGGAGATCTTGGAGGGCGTATGCCCCAACTGCTCGACAACATTAAAATCACTCTTCTTTATTATTTTCAGAATCTCCTCCATTTCTTGTCGGGAGGCCTCAGCATTTATGGGTATTGGTGCCTCCATCCGGGCAGGCTCTTCTTCAATCCCTTTGCCCCGAGCATTTGATGACTCGGCAGCAGGGGACACAATTTGATCGGCGACAGGACTAGGTAAACTTGTAGGTCTTATGAGGAGGGGTTTTCGAATAGCGGGCGGTGCAATGTCAGGCGAGAAGAGCCTGCCACTGCGGGTGACTTTGGCTGGACCAGTGATATCGCAGATACTGGCACTAGCGTCGAATTCTTGTTTGATTCCATTTACATACACGTCTGCCCCATAATGCCAGGGGACAGCTTTATCAGACACGTAAGAGAGGGGCCCCGGAACAGTAATGATCACAGGCGCAACTGTCATGATTTGAATAGGCTTCTTCGGGGGAGCCTTGATTGGATTTTTGAAGATGGTAATCACAGAAACTTCTTTCATCGGAACCAATTGAACAGCAGTCTTTTTGAATAAAATTTCCTTGCTATCCATTAGGCCTTGGATGCCTAACCTCAGCAAGTGACAATCAGATGGGGAAATAGCACAGCACAGGCAACCTTCACCGCAACCCGGAAATAAACCGGCCCGCAGTAGGTTCTTCTTAACAGTCTTCAGAGGGGTAACAACTTCATCTATCGAAACAGCATACGTTTCTTCCTCAATGGCATTTACCCTATGCTGGGGCATAGGAGCCGTTACAACATTTGGTCTTTCTGGCGCTTCAAACTGAATTTCCTTTGCGTCGATCAGATCTTGCACTTTGTTTCTCAAGGCCCAGCAATCATCAGTAGTGTGCCCGGGACTATCAGAATGATAAGCACACCGGGCATTTGGGTTATATTTAGGAGACGCAGTGTTGACGACCTTTGGAGCTTCTTTGAGGGTCACCAGGTTGGTGGATAATAGTTGGGGTAAAATTTGAGATAATGTCATACTTAGTCGGGTATACTGCCTCTTGGGCCTTTCGCCTCTTTGTTGATTGTACTGCTGAGGAGCAGTAACAGGTTTGGAGATGACCAAAGCATTGACGGCTTGGCGACTTTCGGGCTTGACTTGTCTTCTAGGACCATAGACGGCACTTGCTTCTTTCTTAAACGGCCTCTTCTCGGTACTTGTAGAGGCAGCCTTCTGTATCTTGCCTGACCTGATGCCAGCTTCAATTCTTTCTCCCGTTAATATCAAATCTGTAAACCCAGCGGAGGAGTTACCAACCAAATGATTGAAAAACGGACCAGACAAAGTCCCAAGAAACATATCAACCAGCTCTCGGTCAGTTAATGGAGGCTGCACCCTGCCAGCCAAATCTCTCCATTTTTGAGCGTACTCTTTGAACCCTTCACCCGTTCCTAGAGACATACCCTGAAGTTGGGTACGCGTAGGAGCGAGATCAGAATTGTATTGGTATTGTCTGTAGAATGCGGTTGCCAAATCTTCCCAGTGTCGGATGCTAGCTCCATCCAATTGGTAGAACCATTCAAGCTGTGACCCCGAGAGGCTGTCTTGGAAGAAGTGAATCCAGAGGTTCTTATCCGCCGTGTAAGGTTGGATTTTCCTTACGTACGACCTTAGATGTAGCTTTGGGCAGGAGACCCCATCATACTTGGCGAAGGCAGGCGCCTTAAACTTGTGTGGAATGACTACCCCAGAAGATAACCCCAAATCTCCGAAATCCAGTCCCGGCACATTCTGAATTTCCATGGCGCTCAAGCGGTCCTCCAATTGCTTGTATCTGTCAGCAGCGGGTGGGTATTGTTCGTCGTTATAGTCCGTCTCGTTGTCGGAGACTGCAGGACTAGGAGCTCCTCCCCCTTGGGGACTGTTTTTCTCAGCAGAAGAGGTAGTTGGATCAGCTTCATTGTGGAGTGTGTTCCGAAATCTGCGTCCGGTGTTGAACAATGCGGTCCTCTTTTTCTTCTTCTTCTTCATAAGTAGAGTCTTCAACTCTTGCTGACCTTGGGCTAGGCTTAGGACCATCTCTTGAAACTGTGCACTTTGGGCCTGAAGGGCCTTGATTGCCTGCTCACTGGATGAGTCTGGATTCATGATGACTGTGCAAAATAAACAGCGAAGGAGATTAAGCAACCTGTGAAATAGGGTACCTGCTATGCATATGGTGCAATGAAATGCGTATATATGCAATGCATTCAAGGGTTTAGAATATTCAAAATTTGTTGTAGACAAAAAAGGAACGCACATTATATTAATAAGGAGAAATTTGTTAATACATAAATGCCCCATGGGCCAAATACTACAAAATGACTCCTTAAGGTAAAAAGACATTGCGCATCCTCTTTGGCGCGATGTAGGTGTTGAGATTCCTTTCCTCGTGCAGTAGGCGGGTGAGTTCCAGGACCTTCTTTTCGCTAGCATGTAGATTGGTCTCAAGAGAATTCCGTTCTTCCTTAAGTTGGATCCAGCTCTTCTGCATCTCTTCCCAGGAGGTGGGCATGTCGGGATGTTGAATGGTGTAGGGCGCCTCTCCTTCCAAGACTGGTTCTTTGATCACAGGAAGCATATGAGGATAAGGCATCACTAAATTCTGGGAGCGGGCTCGTACCCACTTGAGATAAGGTTCCAACGGGATGGAGTTCCGGTGCCCCAATGTCTTACTGTCTATCCTACTTGGCATCCTCCAAGCTCTGATAAATCTCTGACGAAGTCCTTGAGTATCGTTGTTGAAGTCAAAAACTATGTTAGGGATTAACATGTCATGAGGGCCATCCCTCCGAGCATAACCAAACTGTCTCCAAGCCAGGCATGGGTTGTAAGTAATACCCCCTTTGATTCCAAATAAAGGAACATTGGGGTACTCCCCACATCGATCAATGATAGTGATGTCTTCCCTAGACCTAGGGCACCAATGTATATCTGCATGCGTGAGAGTCATTAACCGTTGTGACCATCTCAAACCCCGCTCGTTCTTCAAAACTGATTGTGGAAGGTGCGAAATAAACCACCTTCCCAGGAGAGGAGTGCAACACAAAAGGACACCCCTTCTTCTCATGGTTCGAGTGTAACATGAGTGAAGGATGTCCCCCAGCAGTGTAGGTATAGGATTCCTGGTCATAAAGATCTGGACAGCACTGATACCAATAAGTTGATCTGGGTTAGGGAACAACACCAAACCATAGACAAGGAGGGCCATAACTTCTTCAAAAGCTCGTAGATCAAGGGAGTTCCAACATTCTTGGGCCTTTTCAAACAGAAACCTGGCTAAGAACCCTTTGATACCACTTCTAACTTCCCAATGTCCTTTGAGGTCAGATGTCTGTAAGTGCAAGGCTTTAGCAATCTCTTCAAGCTTGGGTTCCTCTTCCGTACCGTTGTAGGGTAGTTGATCAAGGATAGGGACCTTCAGAAGTCGGGAGAACTCTTCCAACGTAGGCACCAACTGATAATCCGGAAAAGTGAAGCAGTGATGCAGAGGGTCAAAGAATTGGAACAGGACCTTTATCAAGTCCTCCTCAATGTTGGTGTTAACCAAGCTGATGAGTCTTCCATGTCTCTCACTGAATGAAGAGCCCTCGGGAATCCTGGACAGAAGTTCCTTAAGCTGAGGAGGGATCTTTACAAGGCTAATCTGAATTGTCTTTCTGCGAGCAGTTTCCATGTCCTATAAAACAAGAACAAAGATGAAGATTCGAAACCCTTGAAATGGTTAGTCAATGCTCATGATGTTTGTATGATGTAATGATGTGATGATTAAATACAATATTCACAAAGGCAAACATGGTAAGGCACACAAGTCACACAAACCCTTAGAGTTTAGGCCTGCATGGAGTCTGGGTATTACCCTCTTGAAGTTTGGTGGGCTCAACCTGTCCTATCAAAGTAACCGGGTTCTAAAGGTCCCAATATCACGGGATTGCTTTCATTGTTCATCGTTTCGATTTAGCCACTGAACTGGCGACCAAAATATTCCAGGAAAGCAACCCTCAATTGAGTGTAGTATCGAGTATCAACCAACCTCGGACTGCACCAAAGTCAGTTATCTCACTACCCTAAAAAAGGCCAAGATGGTTCAATTAAGGTTCCTAAGGTTAGTTGATGCTTCACGACACCACGCGGCGGCCCCATACTCTCCTTGACTGAACTCAAGGGTTACCGGTACACACCAAAGTGCCACATCAACGTAGCAGACTGTTTCAACCATGTCGGTATACCCCGCACAGTTCCCTCACAGCCTTGTTGCTACTTTCTAAGAAGGTATCCCCAGATCCGAGTTAGGATCTATAAAACTCTGATACAAAGCCCACAAATGTAAAAGCAAACAAAGCAAGCAATTGAAAACAATGGTGATCTAAACCCTAAGGTTACTCCACTTTTAAGTCGTAATTCCCCAGCAGAGTCGCCAGTTCTGTGATACGGTGGGAGAACTGACTTGAGGTTTGCGTTTGTATTCGCAAATGTTGCGGTTGAGCAAGAGTCGCCACCGACTTTTTATTTTATCCTAAGGAAAGGTTAAAAAGCACAGCAAAAACCTTTTGAGATGTTTTCTTGGGTTCGGGGAGTAGATTATAGAAAGGGAAGGTATTAGCACCCTTTCTATCCATGGTTATCCATGGGCTCTTAGTTACTTGCTTAGATCACTTGCCTTTTGTTTTCAATTTGTTTTGAAATGGTGCTTTGTGTGTGTGGCGAGGGTCAGCAGGTGCTTACCTGACTTTCTGGAAAATGGTGGGTGAAAGTTAGCTTTTGGTTCTGGTGGTGTTCTGGACAGATTTGGAAAAGGGGAAGTGAAGGTGTAAACGTGTATAGGGTCAGAAGTTTGGAAAGAACGTTTTTTTTTTGTTTACAGAAAAGGGCTGGGTGTTTGATGAAGTTGAAGGTGAGGAACTTAAAGTTATGAAACAAGGCTGGAAATTTTGGCAGAGTTTCAGAATGTTGTGTTGCTTAGGAGTTTGGTTTCTCTCTTAGCAATTTTTCTGTTTCTTTTCTTAAACTTCTTGAACGTCTTTTGCAGTGGGGAAAGCTCTCTATTTATAGGCAAAGTTCTTGTGGATACCTTGAACATTTAAAGCGCCAACAGAGTTTGAAGTTGTTCTTTGACAGAAATTCCTGGGAAGTTGTGATAACAGCTATTTTTCAGCCTAGGTAGCAGCAGCAGGCGTAGATTGGGGGAAGTGACCTCTGAAATGGGCGGTGGCGTGAAGACCCATGCCAGAATCTGTGCAAAAGCATTTTCCAAGCCACACGTGAACGCTCAGGAGTGGTTGGAAGCATTAATGGGCATTAAATGGTGACAAGACCTGTCAATACCAACATTCTGGTTGTTGAATCAGCAGCGTAAACCATGCTCTGGCCTTGGCTACCTGTTGTCTTAGCAAGCTCTGGAAATTTTCCTGGTTTTCTGGTACGTTCCTTGGATCTACTTCTGGACAATCTGGACTTAAAGATTCTGTATCAATGTGACACCTATCCTTCTGACCTTTCATCTTCTGACTTCAACCTGTTCTGAAGGAGCCTTCATACTTTCCTGTTTCTCTTGCATTCTTTTAGCAAGTTCTGACTGAGCTTGTGTAACTGCTGAAGGGGTATGTTCTATTTGAGGCTTACACTCTGAACCATGTTTACAACTTCTGATTGAACTGATATAACTGCTGAAGAGCCAACTTCTGACCACGCTGAGCCAAGCTTGCAACTTCTGACCGTCTTCATCTGGAATGGGTCCAGAAGTTCTGAAGCGCTGATTTTTCTAAAAAACACCTATTTTAAAAAAAAAACATTCTAAGCACTTAGAATTTGATTTTCCTCAAGATGGAAGCGTTGTTTCCGGAGTTTGGGAGATCATCTTGCTCTTGTAAGTGGCTTGCTTGGGCAAAAGGATAACCCAGGACTTGGATTTGTTTCAGGGGACTTTGAAAAATCTAAGATGGTTTCCTGAAGAAAGGGAGGGCAAATTTTGGGGTACAACACCCTCGCAAAAATCACCTCGCACAATATCCTCCGTTTCTACAAAAGAAACGTCCTCGCCAGGTTCGGAATTCCGCAGGCCCTGGTGACCAACAACGGTACCCAGTTCACCGACCACGGGTTCCAGGACTTCGTCACCAAACTAGGGACAAAACAACATTTCACGTCAGTCGAACACCCTCAGACCAACGGGCAAGCCGAAGCCGCGAACAGAGTCATCCTCCGAGGGCTCAAACGTCGACTCGGCGAAGCCAAGAGAGGATGGGTCGAGGAGCTCCACAGCGTCTTGTGGGCATACCGCACCACACCCCACTCAACGAAGGATGAGACACCATTTCGACTGACATATGGCACCGAGGCTGTCATCCCGGTCGAAATCATGGAACCATCCCGACGAACGGAGAACCCCCTCGACGAAGAAATGAACGACGAGGCACTAAGGGATGAACTCGACCTAGTCGAGGAAATCCGATCGGGTGCAGCCCTGCGCGAAGCCACCCTAAAACAACGAGTGGCTCTACGCCACAACGACAAGGTCATCAAGCGCGAGTTCGAAATCGGCAGCCTGGTATTACGCAGGAACCAGAAAGATTCCCGCGAAGGGAAGCTGGCCGCGAACTGGGAAGGACCTTATCGCGTCCACGGCACCACGGGTACCGGGGCGTACTACCTCGAGCAATTAGACGGAGAGCCATTACCACGACCCTGGAACGCTGCTAAGCTAAAGCAGTACTACAGTTAAAAACTACTAACACCTGGGACCCTCGACCTGCGGCACCCGCGCTCGGTCAACGAGGAAAAACGTCTGACTTCGTATAAAGACTAAGGTACAAGCCCGACATACGACCAAATCGCACAACATCGCTCGGCAAACGAGGACAATCGATAGTGCCCGACGTGGACAGCTACACCGAGCACCACCGTCGTTGTACCCGTAAGGCAGAACACCCAGCTCGCGATGGGTAGTTCACGCCAAGGGCGAATAGTCCCTACGGGACTTCGCGCCCGACTGAGAAACTTCGCTCCACATACCCGACAAATCGTCAAGAAGGACGGGCCATCTAAAAGGGTCAAAGGGAAGTCTCTCCCCTCGAGCACAACACTTAGGTGACTCTGGCCAGCGAAAGAGGGCCGGGCACGTATACAAACGGAAGGCGGGCAGACTCGCTCGCCAAATCACAGCCACTTACGGGCACGCCTCGGGCCCATGACTTAGGCTAAAATTTTATGCAAATATATAAGATTTCAAGCAAGGGCAAAACATTCAAATGTAAAACAGCATTCAGATAAAAATGCCCGAAGGCGACAAAGCAAACAATTATAAACCGACCAAGAAGGCCGGCGATGTTCATAACGTACAACAGACGGGCACGCAGGCCCAAAGAATACAAATGTCAAAGGCACGCAGGCCCGCTATCCTAGTCAGGTTTCCCAAGAACCATCATTGTCGACGCCTGGAGAGTCGGGCGGGGGCACGATCACGCCATCCACGATCTAATGTGTGTGGCCTATACCCTCAGTGACCAGACCAGGGTTTAACAAGGAAAGTTGACCGACTGCGGAGTCGAACCCCTCCTCCAGAGCACCGACGCAATCTGCCTCGAGGAGCCGGATATGGGCGACCAGCTCCGATCGACTCTTCAAAGCCGCTATGTCCTCCGGCTCGTCCTCGGCAGATTGCATGGCAACACTCATTTCCTCGATCTATTGGGCCAAGCGCCCGACTTCGGTCTCCAGACGATCCCTGTCCGCGCGGAGAAGCTCCCCCTCCTCGGCCAGCTTCCCCGACCTTTCTTTCTCCAGGATCAACATCTCCCTCTCAGCATCCAGCATCGATGTCTTCTCGCGGAACATCTCCTCGGAGCGTTCCAGGGCAGTCTTCAACTTCCGCGAGCTCGAGGTAAGAGCCGCTTTCTCCTGCTCGAGTTCCTCAATACGGACAGGATCCCCCCCTTCCTCGGACAACACCAGGGCCATCTCGGCCATTTTCACCAGCCCGTCCATGCTGGCGGCCAAATGCCTCTTCCGATCCTCCTTGCTCATCCTTTTGATAGTCTCAGCCTCGTCGGCTACCACTGACAGAGGGAATCTCTCGAAGAAACCCTCCTCTTTGAAACAAGGGGGAAACCCGAAAGACCTGACAGCACTGGCGTCCTCGCTGACAGTTGGACCACTTTCCACCCGGGTCCTCTTCCTTTGTATCAGGACGGCATTGGGATCGACCTCTTCAACCTCTGGGGTCCCGTCCGACGCGGCCCCTGAGCTGGGCGACGAATCCACCCTCACCGGCTGGGGAGCACTCGGACTGTGTGGCGGGCCCATCCTCGTCGCCTGGGGAGCCTTCACGACCCTCCTGCCTCGCTTCTGGTCGCAAGACAACTTCAAAAGCCTTTCCCGTCGACCGGCCATCGAACCTGCACAAAATAAAAGACGGGTTAGTATCGAGCAAATTCATAAATAAATGACGAGCAAAGAAATTCATGCAATAAACAACCTAGCAGACGAGCAGCCTGCCTGTACGTCTGACACTCCACGAGTGCCTTAGTATCAATCAGCCGGGACTCAAATGTCGGATAACCCTCTGCATCCAAGACATCGTCCCCTTCCCTCGTGGCCCACCGGGCAGGGTGGAAGCTGTCGACGAACCGACAAAGTGTGGCGTACGCCTCCTCGTCCTCCGAGCACATGTCCCCGGCAGCAGTATGGTAGTATCCAGTCCCGTGCTCGTAGTGCCTGAACATCTAGTGCACAGAGAACTTGGCCGTACGGGCCATCACGGGATTCCCATCGTCGCCCAAAACCGCCTCCCCGTCATCATCGCTTAGGGGCGCCTCCTCCTCGTATAGGGATCCTAAAGCAGAGGTGGTAACTGGCCGCACAACGTACCACTTGTCTTTAAAACCCCTTACGGAGTCCATATACATTTTGAAGAGTCTCCTCGACTGCTTTAAGGAGACCCAGCTGTGTTTCCCTCCTCGAGACTGGCGCTGCAGATGAAAAATCCTGAAGAAGAGCGGTATGGTCGCCCCGATCCTCAGAAAGCGACACGTCAGCTCAAACGCCCGGATAAAGGCGAGTGAGTTCGGATGTAGCTGAGACGGGGCCAGCTCCAGATGAGTGAAGACCCTGACCTGAAAATCACTGAAGGGCAGCTGCAGCCCAAGATCTTTGAACGCGATCTCGTACATCGTGAAGCTACTCTGGATACACCGAGCAGATCCGTGAACGGGAGGACGGGCGCATGACAACGAAATTCTTTTGGAAGTCAGGCTGGCCCTGGCCCGCTTCGAGGACAGCATATGGATTTCGGTCGCCTTGGCTGTATATCGACACGATCCCTCGGGGCTCGGCGCCCACCCAATCCAGCAAAGGGTCATCGACAGTATCAATCAAGCTGACCGACTCATCGGCACTTTGTTCTTCATGTTCATGGCGCCCAGAGGAGCACGGCTCGTCCGCCATGGTTACCTGCAGAGCACGGGAAACCAGTCAATTGGGCACGAAGCCATACGCTCGACAAACCACGTCGTCCCATGCACGACCACAAAAGTCAGTTTACACGAGTAGTCGCCTCCCCGACATCCTGAAAACTCGATGTGTTCTTCTCCAAACCGACTACGCGGCTACTCTCCAACATGTCGACCCAAGGTATGAACATGGCGAGCAACATCATGAGACCTACGGCCAGGACCATGAACATACCGGGCGCGATCATGAATCAGGCGCCCTGGATCATGAAGACCCCGGGCAGCGCTGAAGTTTATCACCTAAAACTATGAATATACCGGCCACAAGCATGCGTTTGCCGATCCCAAGCATGAATATGTCGAGCTAAGTATGAGTTTACCGGGCTAGTCCTACACGCACAGTCCCTAAAACATCTACAAACGCTGAAAATTATGCATTACAACAGGAAAATGAAGAAGATAAACCACTTACTTGAATCAAAAAGTAGGATTCGGCTACGGAGTAAAAGAATCTGTAACGGAAGATCGCGGCTGGGGAAAATCTGGAAGAACAGCAGCAGAGGGAGCACAAAGAGTAGAAACGTGTTATGGGGCCCAAGGTTCTTATTTATAGGGATGACGTGGAATACCAAACGTCACCTCGGGCAACCACGGAGCCTCTCTCCCCGACGCGCTGCTCCCAACGCAATGATGACCCTATCACCATAGGGTGGCGGTACAGTTCCCGAAAGATACCTCGTGTGCTCGACAGACACGCGCCGGTGAGGATCCTCCGGGCATCCACCGCGGAAGATGTCCCCGAGCACGACACGAAGAGGCCCTCGAGGGTCTGCACCTCTGTCCCGGGCGCGAGACCTCGATGTGGAAACGACCTGAGTTCAAGCCATGGCTCCTCACAAAGGAACCACGACTTGGGGGGCTCCTGTTCTGGACTGGGCCCGACAGGCCCAAAAGCATTGCTAAGGCCCAGTCCAAATGGACTTACTGAGGACCACGCCGACCAAAGGGTCACGGCCGTGCCCGAAGGGTTTTCGCATGCTTGACATCTACACCTCCAGCTCGACATACTGCGGTCCAGCTCCACATCCTGATGTCCAGCTCGACATTCTGCTGTCCAGCTCGACATTGCCCCGAGCACCCCAACTAGGGCAGACTCAGTCCACTGCTCTCCCAACGAGGCCCCGAAAAGACCGCGTCTCCGTCCGCCCGCACTTCACGCAGAACATCCAGGAAGGGGACCACGTGCGGGTCCCCACTACGCACGTAGAATCTGGCAGTTCCTCCATTGGGCCAAACCTGCCCGGCCCAATGAAGGAACCTTGGCCCAGCGCTGGGGGCTATAAATACCCTCTGTTTCCAGAGGGTCAGGTATTCATCATTCTAACCATACACTTGCTATTACCTGCTCGTACTTCTACTTACTTCAGCATCGGAGTGCCTTGCAGGTACCCCCCCCCCCCCCCCCACTTCGTTCAAAAAGCTTTCTGCTCGGAGCCAGTCGTGAGGGTCCATTTCTGATCAGTCCAGATCAGTATCAAAATAGGTATTTTGGCATTTTATAGTTTTGGACTTTGAGCTAACCAAAATCTATAAATAGGGAGTAACCCTAAGTTTGTAATCAAGTCAATTAAGTTATTTTACAATTGCAAAGTGAATAACAAAGTTTTCCACAGTTTGTGGGCAAAGAGAAACTCTGAAGAAAATAATTGTCTTCTTTCTTTTCTTTTTTTTTTCATAATTAATTGTCATTGTATAGAAATTCATCATAGATATTTGATGGATTTTCAACTATTAACACATACTAATTTAATCACTAATCAAGAGCGCAAAAATGGGAATGCATGAAAAAGTTTTGTATACAAATAATAGGTTTTGTTGTTTACTAGTAGTAATTAAAATATGCAAGAGGCATGAAGAAAGAGACAAACATGGAAAGACAAAATCAACTATATGTAACATTTTCTTAATCTCAGGATTTTCCTGTCTCCAGAATCGTTTTAACGCGGTAATACTGATTAGATTAAAGCTTAATTGATGATCTTCCAATATATGCTGGGCCCAGCATGAACAATAACCACAGAAGTTAAATATATATACTAATTTTTGTATCGTACTAGAAATATATACTAGATGCTAGTACTACATTAGAACCTTGTAGAACCGTTTGGCTAATTTGTTGATCTTCTCTCGTTTTGCCATGCTAGAATCAACAGTAGTGGTGCCTTTAGGTAAATGTCTGAATTGAACGAGAGTTTGGTAAATTGACAGTGTAATTTTGTTCAAAATTATAAAAGTAGAAACTTAAGAAATATGTAGACATTAGCAATTGAAAGTGACATTGTAGTTTTACTTCAAGTTTCTCACTTTAAATTGTCCATTAACAATTTATATTTTTATATAATTGTAGACTAGGAGTGAGTAATTTGTTCCATTTTCTCCACCACTTTTTTACCAAAAACATTAAATTGCCTCTTATTATACCAAAATGTGTAGCTATTATCGATACAAAAAATCAAATATATGAAAAATTAGAAAGATAGCGAAAATTTGGTAAGATTCAAGAGATTTAGAGCATGTTTGTTTTATCTTTAAAAAAATTGATTTTTCTTTATATTATCAATAATGATTTTTATAGAAATATTTTTTAAAATATTAATAATTTTTTTAATTTGATTTTATAAATTGAAATATTAATTTTAATGTTTTATAATATAAATATATATTATTGAAGATTAAAACATAGTCAAAATCATAATATTTTTAAAAAAAATGTATTTGAAAAAAAAATTATGAAAGCTGTTTAAAAAAGTTTCAAATTTAGATGATTTTTTAAATTTTAATATTCAAAAAATATTATTGCAAAAGAATGAAATACTTAAAATAGTATTTTAAAAATAACTATTTAAATTAATTTTTTATTTAAATTTAATTTAAAAAATTATAAATTTTTAAACAAAAATATGTAACAATATAAAACTTATTTTTAAAAAAATACTGAAACAAAGTCTTTATGTGTGATTAAAATTTAATGACATTTTAATTATTTATCGAGTGAATTTTGAAATTTTAACCAAACATCGAATAAATGATTTAAAATAATTCACTTAAATTGAGAGCTTAGAAAATTTAAAATGATAAACTTTGACCAAGATTTTTTTAAATGGTAGTAATTAGAGTTGTGCATCGTAACAAAATCATGGAAAACAAAACTATTTTTTGGTAAAGATTAAAAATCAATTTTTTAGGCTTTCGTGATGAATGGCGTGAAAAAGATTCACGGACACAAAGAAAGAAGGAGGGTTAGACTTTTGTGATTTTAAAGCGTTCAATATAACGATGGTTGTTAAACAAGGATGGTTTATCATGTCTCAACCTCAAGCTTTAGTGTCTCACATTTTTAAAGCAAGGTTTTCCAGAACCTCTTTCTTTGATGCTAAGTCGGGGTATAATCCTAGCTATGTGTGGATGAGTGTATGGAAAACTAGAGAAGTTCTAACACTTGATTGCAGGTGGAATATTGGAGATGGTAGTAAAATCAAGGTGATGAATGAACCTTGGCTTAGAGGAAAAAGAGAGGGTTGTTTGAGTGGGCCTCAAAAGTAAGGTGCATGTGATATTACTGTTAGAAACCTCATGATTAATAATGTTAAACAATGGGAATTGAGAGTTCTAAGTGATATTTTTGATTATGCAACAGTGGAGGATATTCTTCAAGTGCCACTAGCGGTGGAGGTTACGGAGGATAAATTGTTTCAAAAGGAAGAACGAAATGGTAGCTATTATGTATGGTCGGGATACAGGGTGTTAGGAAAGAATTACAAAAGCCCAAAAGAAGTATAAGAAAGCCCAAATAGTTGGAGGATAGCATTCAGTATTAGAGGAGTGTACTAGTAACTTCTCAATTTATAATTTTAAGTTGTCCTTTAAAAAGAGGCACATGCCCATTATCTTAGATAACCCTACTATTTAAGTTGTAGTTTTTGTATGAGGCAGCAATCAATGAAATATTTGTTCACGTTATTTTACGTTTATCCTTCTTTAAAAACTTTAATTTGATTTCTATTCTAGCTAGGTCTATCATTGGTGTTTTCATCTTGAATTCATACCCCTCAACCACCCAATCCTTCTTCCCGAGAAATTATTGAAGAAGCCGTTCAAAGTTCACATGTTCATTTTAATCGGGTTATGGCTGAAACTCAGCAGCAACTTGATGAGAGATTTGAGAAAACTACCTCAGATCTGGAGCAGATCCAGACGAGAATGGACAATGAGAAGCAAGTTGTTGATTCTCACTATGAGAACATGATGGGTCTTCTTACCAAACTTGCAGCTTTAAAGGAACCGTAACAAGTGACACGATTTGCTGCAAGCTCTTCAGATATAAGACAATAACTTCATCTATTCCTATGACTACAACCACCCATGTTAATTTTGTTTTCCATCATGCTACTTCACCCCATGGTTCTCCGATTTTCACTAATGCTACCACCATCCTGATACACTCCACTACCCTTTCGCACAACTCTACCACACCTGTTGTTATTGTTGCCTTCTGTTATACAGTAGCTTCTTACACAAGATTTGTCAAGAAACCAAACCTTTCTAGACCCATCATTTATCACTAATCCACCTTCCTTTACCACCACAAAGAATTATAACCTACCATTTTATTCACAAATTCCCTATTCACAAATTACATATCCACAAATGCCTCAACCCTCCCACTTACCCCTTTTTTCGGACACCTAAACTAGAACTTGCAATGTTTGATGGTTCTAATCCACTCAAATGGTTATTTCAAACGGACCAATTTTTCAATTTTTACCAATTAACACCTGAAAATAGATTGTCTATGATGTCATTTTACATGAAGGGTAATGCTTTATGTTGGTTTAAGTGAATGCATCAAAATCAACAATTAACATATTTGAATTCTTTTACTAAAGCTTTGAAATTGCGCTTTGGTTCTTCTACTTACACTAACCATCAAGATAAGCTATTTAAATTGAAACAAGTTGGTTATGTTCTAGATTATCAAGACAAGTTTGAAAAATTGGGTAATCAGGTTGTTGTCTTACCGTCAGATGCCATTCTTAACTGTTTTATTTCTGGTTTAATACCTGAGATTCAAAGTGAATTACTTGTTCTTAAATCTGTTTCTATTTCCTAAGCTATTGGGCTTGCTAAACTGATTGAATCCAAATTAAATGCTGCCAAACTAAAATTTCAGAAGCCATACTCCACCTCTTTTAACCGTTTTAGCTCTTCCTCATAACCTAGCATTGCCAAAAAACCTCCCATGCCCGCACAACCTACTAAACTTCCCATCAACCGTTTATCAAACACACAAATTCTAGAGCGACGTGCTCAAGGTCTTTGTTTTAATTGTGACGACAAATTTATTCCAGGTCACACATGTGCTTCAATCAAATTTCTGCTCCTTTTAGTTGAGGATGAAAACCATGCCACTATAGAGACTGATTTAATTGCTAACGAAGAAGTCATAGAGGCTGAAGCAAACGATGCATATTTTCAATTATCTCCTCACACCGTAACTGGCCAATTTTATCCGCAAACACTAAAATTTCAAGGTCTTATAGGGGGACTGTAAGTTATAGTTCTCGTTGATATCGGAAGCACTCATAATATTTTACAACCATGAATTTCCCACCATCTCAACATCCCAACAACCAATATTCCACAATTCTCTGTCATGGTTTGAAATGGATCACATTTACATTGTGATGGCATTTGTCTCAATGTTCAACTTACCCTTCAAAACAAACAGTTTACCCTACCCTTTTATCTCTTACCTATTGAAGGTGAAGATGTGATTCTAGGGATGACTTGGTTACGCACTCTTGGACCAATTAATGGTAATTTATCAGTTCCTTCCATCATTTACTACCTTTCATCAATTATGCCAACTCATACGTACAGACTTCATCACATCATTTCACCTTCTGACCTTTCAAAATAGCCCAAGATACCATTAACCCCTCCCATGACCCGCTGGACTCTAATATCACCAACCCCATTAACAAGTCCCACTGTTTTTGATGGTCATCCAAATCTGCCACCTTCCCGACCCTTTGACCACCACATTCCACTAATTCCAAATATCCCACCTATCAATGTGAAGCCTTATCGTTATCTACACTCCCAAAAAGAAGCTATAACATCCATGATTCAGGACATGCTTAGGGATGGCGTAATTGTTCCAAGTACCAGCCCCTTTTCTTCCCCTGTTCTACTTGTCAAAAAGAAAGATAGTAGTTGGTGTTTTTATGTTGATTACAGAGCACTTAACGTTGTCATTGTCAAAGACCGCTTCCTTATTCCCACCATTGACGAACTCCTAGATGAATTAAAACATGCCAATATTTTTACCAAGATAGACTTACATTCAGGATATCATCAAATTCGAGTTGCATCGAAGGATACTCATTTGAAACCATCAAGCTTTCATGAAATTACAAAAACTTTCAAATTCGAGTTGCATCGAAGCAATTATAAAAACCTTGAAGTTAATGTTGAAAATTGTTGAAACATGTGGTCCTCATTTGAAACCGTCAAGCTTTCATGAAATGAGGGTTCTACTCTTTTAAAATAAGTTGGAACATATTAAAAAATTGTTGAAGAATCATGAAGCGCGAAGGCTTAAATATGAATTTTCAATTATGCCGGGTGTTTGGAAAGATAGAAAAGGTAGTATTATATGTATGCCATTATTTTAGAATGATATTATTTGCACTATTAAAATCATAACACTTTTTTGTAGATGTGTTAAGAATAGTTGATAATGAATAAAAAACTTGCAATGAATTACATATATTCTGCAATGGGGATAGTGAAGGAATCAATTGAAAAAGCTTTCAAGTTTAATTCAAGCAAGTACAAAAACGTATTTCTAATTATTGATAAAAAAATTGAGGGTGTCAACTTCATCGTCCTCTACATGTTGCATGTTACTATCTAAATTCAAGATACTTTTATAATAAACCATAAATTTAGAATGATTCTAAATTGGCAAAAGGCCTATGTAAATACATTGAAACACTTACTGGATGACATATGATATGTAAGATATGATTTCAGTTCAATTGGCATAATAGAAGAGTGATGCATATCTCTTTGGTGTATATGCAACAATTTGTAGTATATGCAACAATTAGACAAAGGTCAACAATCAACATTAGTTCCAAGTAAGGTGGAAGTTCTTTTTTTTTTACAATTATTGATATATGGAGTAGAAACTCTTGATTTGAAAATATTGGTGGTTAAAGTGTTAAGTTTGACTTGTAGTATTTCTAGATGTGAGTGTAATTGGAACATGTTTTAGTATGTACTCTATTCATTCTCTTTTATACGTAAATTTTAACTTTTTATATTAATTGAATAAATGATATATTTGAACTATACTACAAATTAGATATATTAATTATTCAATGAATTTAAAAAGTTAAAATTTACTTATAAAAGAGAATGGAAGGAATAAGTATTATTTTTTACTAAGATATTAAAGTATCTTACATTCAAGTTTTATTAAACTAATATTTCAAATTATTGTATTTTAGATTTATTCAAAGAGAAATAAACCCCAACATTAAAAATTGCAAGACTTGATTTTCATCAAGCATAATCAAGCTTTGATTGAAAAATATGAATGTGGTGACAAGACTGGTGAACATGTAGAACAAAGCAACATGTAATCTCAAATTGCCAATGCAAGTGAAATTAATGAGTCTGTAATCTACACTAGAAGGACAAAGCAACTTACAACTACAAATACATCTAAGGCAAGGCAACAATAGCACAAAAAGTGGTTGAAGAAGATGAAGAATTGGAAAAATATGTTGAAAAGGAAAACATATTTGACAATGATCTATATTTCAATGTTTGTTTTGAATTTTCATATGATAGTACTCTAAGTTTAAATTTTAGAATGAAATATTTCGAATTTGATTAAGAAATTTTATATAATGCTCTGATTAAGCACTATGCTTTAATATTTGATTTTATGAATCTTCTATGGGTGTTGGGTTATTAATTTAGTTTTATATTAAATATATGTTTTATAGAATATTCATACAATTTGTTCAAAAAATATTCAAATAGTGATTATCATGCTATCTGCTAACCCGTTATTTCATTTTTAAGATCGGCCGCTTCGCTCTTCTATCTAGGACTGATAGCTCTGATAAGTGGGAGGATAATTATAAGAGTATAGGGTGAAATTTCTTGCATGCAAGCCACTTCTGAATCATAGTCTGCAACACTAACAAAATTCCATTCCATTTTCACCCCCACCTTCTCTCAACTGTCACCATATTATAAAAATCCAACATCTACTAGCGATTTTAGTATGAACCTGTATCAAATTGGCCCATGATAGAATACACTAGTTCAACCTCGTTGTGTTTGACATTCCTATTGAGATCAACAGTTGGGTTTCGCAATCCTATTGAATTTATTCTGCTTCTCTCGCACTATTTCATAATGCACAGATGAGATAAAGTATAAAATATAATCAAATAAATTAAGAATGTGGGATAACAACTCCACAGTTGATTAATCTTGTTAGTTTGCCAAGCACATTAAAAATATAGCATTCAAAAGTTAAAAAAATAGCATTTGCATTTGTCTTATCAATATTAATACATTGGAAAAATAGTAACTATGATGTTGAGACGACAAAAGAAATGGGACTTTTTTTTTCTTATCGATAGGTTGAAAAAAGAGTAACTAAGATGTTGAGACAACAGACGAAATGGGATTAACATTTCCAAAATTCCAACCAGAAATGGTGAGAGGAGAAGATAACCACATATTGTCCAATAGAGAGGTGTCTTTAATTCTTGAACAAGCTCAATGTCGATATCACCCCAGAAACAGCCCCAAAAAATCATAGCTAGCTCAATGTCGATATCACACCAGAAACAGCCCCAAAAAATCATAGCTAATAGAGGAACTACTGTGACCTAGAAATAAATTGGATTTTGTATTGCAAGAAATGGGATTGGTGGATTGATGGCTTCTGGAAAAAAAATCCAGTTGTTTACCACAAGAAAACAGTGATCGACTAACTCAATTAAGAACAAATCTGAAAATTTGAAAAAGCATAACAAAATAGTAATTACCTAAAGGAAGACAAAAGTAAATTAGAAGAGTAACAAAAAAATACAGGCCCTCGCAATATAAACTTGAAACTCAAACAGAGACAAGGTAGTTGTTAAAACAAGGCAAAAATCATCTTAATTTGAACATTTTCACAATGCACTAAACTCAATGCTTATGATTAACTAAAGATTTAAATCAGAAGAAAAAATTTGAGAGAAAACATGGTACTGTTCCACGTCATGAATTATTTGGGTATTCAGCTCCATCCATCTCATTACTTTTAGTGATGAGCCTTGGCCCGAGCTTCCTGTTGAGACTTGGCTTCTGACTGAAATAAGAACAAATGTAAATCAAACATCAATGAATATGCGCTTAAAGGTTGGACAGAAGTTATACAAAGTGCATAATAATCATAAAAGACTGCGGCAAGCATGTTAGTATTTTGGAACTGAGTTAGTAACACAGTTCTCAAAGTCGAAAATGTTAAATTAAAATTTAAACATTTTGTTGAACAATCATATCAGAACATATCCATATAACACACCTGAGCTGAATTTTAGATTGATAAAATCAACAATAATAAATCAGGGTTGTTCAGTCAAAAAGAACTGGGGAACAAAAAATACATCTCACGCACAGACAAATTCAAATAAACACAAAGCGGTGATTGTGATTCATGAAAAGGGATTTCTTAAATAGATCAACTGAAACCAGATCGCTAAAACATTGTGCCAAAGAAAGAGGGATTCGTTACTATACCTTTAGGAACTTGAGCTTAATGGATCCATAAACAACACCGAAAGAGAACGCGGAAGCTCTAGCGACCTATAAAAGAAGAAACCCCCAAAAAAATAATCTGTAAGTCAATTAATGTCGATAAAATAAAACAGGGAAAACAGTGTTTTTACCAAAGCTAGGGTGCTGGTGCCAGAATAAGGTCCTGGTGGAGGTGCCATGAGATCGATTCTGGTTGAGCGAGGAAGGTAAGCACAAAGGAGAGGATTCGGAACGAAGAGATGAACACTCGTTTTCTTCACAACTGTTCTCGATTTAATTATCAAACCCTAGAGTAGAGAGAGATAGTGGTTACTCGCAATCTAAAACGATGTCGTATGGTCAACCCGCTCCCTTGTTTACTTTTTCTTTTGTTCTGATGACCCGAGCCCCGATGTGGCCCATACTATTGGGCCCAAAATAGCTACATCTACATTCTACACCCCCAACAATATATTTGGAGATTGTCACCCACGCACTTTCATCTAACACCCCATATATTATCTTTGTTAAAATTTTATCATAAAGTCTGGAGGAAAAATCTGATAGAACAAGTAAAATTTCTTATACAAATCAAAAAAAAATTGATAGTGTATATAAAAAATCTAATATACCCAATATTTCAAAAATTCGGTATGAGGAATTACATACTAGTTTTTTTTTTAAAGTACTTATTTTTATCGGATTTTTTGAATAAAGGTAAAAAAAATTCGATAGTATAAAAGGTATCAGTTTTTTCTAAATCAGTCTCTAGTTTCTAGATTTTTAGTGGATCTCTAAAAAAATCTGATAAAGCAAATTAAAGGATTGAGATTTTGCCAATAGTTTTGTATTGCTGCGACTGCGGTTGTTTTGTGTGGTTCAGAATAAATATAAAGTTGTATAAATATAGGTCATGTGTTGTTAAGAAAAACATATTACAATGCAACCGTTTTTGTTCAAGGCATAAGTGTACTTCAACGAGGTCAAACCTCGTGTAGAGTTTTGGCTTCCAGAGGGCACCATATTTCTTACCCTTCTGAGATCCAAGTTGAATAATATGTTGCCCGACACCAAAAACAAAAAGGTGAATCGAGTTTTGTACAAACTAGATTGTACTTATTAAAATGTGAAATACAATCTTATTGAGTTGAAGACCGATGAATATTTGAAAGTTATGTGGGGAACAAATCATCGCAGGCTAACTATGGGACGATTGAGTTTGATGCAACAATTTCTAGATCTATCGACGATATAATCAAGGTGTTGAAACATCCAGGATCATCTGATATTGTTTAGGTTTTATTATTTATTATTGTTTTGTTAAGTTATGTAATCGTCTTTCTAAGTTATGTAAATGTTTGTCAAATATTAAGTTAAGGCCATCATGCAATAATTGAAGTATCAAAATGTTATCTAATAAACAATGTTTTACAAATGTCTGAGTAACACTATACATAATATACAAATAATACAAAAATCATAATAAGGTCTAAATAGGTCCCCCAATGAGCTAAGTGTGTTTCCCGCGATGCTAGAGTATAAACCTCGCCATTTAGGTTCACAAAACCCATGAGGTTATCCATAATGACTAATACCATTTACAGGAGGTGTCATCATTTGTACCATGTATAGGAGGTGGAGGAGGTGGTACATCATTAGAAGGTACCTCGTCATGAAAAGGTTCAACATCATATCCATGCTACATGTGTGGGATGATGTGGGAGTGTGATAGAATAATATACCACTCCAAGTACTCATCTACGCAGTCTGCAAGGAACTGAACTGTTGTACCCTAATTTTTGACCTAAGATCGCACCTCCTTTTTCGTCATTTAGAAATCATAGTATTTATTTGTGCATCACTAACCTCATAAAAATACAAAGATTTATCTTGTTGTGTTTGTTTCTTATACAAGATAGGTGTGTTGGAACAAGAGGTCTTCGATTGTGTATCACTCAATAATACATCATATCATCATCTTATGAACTTCAAGGATATCTTGACATGCTAAGGATTGCATCATAATCAAAAGATTCCATTGAAATTGAAAGATTTGAATTCATCTGGAAAAGTCAACTGCCCAAAGTCAAACTTTGACTTTTGAGATTTTTGGTCAAATATGAACTCACCGAGTTAAATTTCATGGAAACATGATTGATATGTGAATTTGGTCAGGGGAACCCACAAAATTGGAGATTACTTATGAAAAGGGCAAAGTTGAAGAATAGTGAAAATTTCATTGAAGTCCCTAAATTCTCATGTTCAAATGCACTACTTTGTAACCTTGTAACTTCTTCATCAAGCCACCATTTTTCTTGCTCCAATGATCAAATTAAAGATGACATTTCATACCACGACTTTGTCATAGGAGATGATCTCCAAAAAATTCATGGATAAGTGTTGGCTCCTAAATTCGACACTCTTGTTTTATCAATGTCAACCATTAAAAGCTGAAAAATGCTTTCGACTGGCTAAGTCTGTCGAAGTGCCCGTCGAAAGATGGCAAAGTACTTAGAAGATTTCTTCCAAGGAAGAAGGCTGGTTGCCTTCGACGTCGAAGGAGTTTCTCGTCGAAGATGTCTCTTGACGAAAGTGTTCGATGGTTCAGAGTGGAGCAGTTTGAAATTCAAGCGATTGGAGGGAAAACGGTTTCCAGCAGTTACTACGTGCAAACGTGCAAGGATCTGGAGCGTCGAACGTGGAGAGCGTGCCAAGTGGATTGATCTCGAAGCAGTGTAACTGCCCGACGGTTACTTGGGATGTTTTAGTATAAATAGGAGTAGACATGTAGTTTCTCGCGTGTGTTCACAATTCTATACAAAGTCACTCATATAGATTCAAGTACCCAGTGTGTGAGAAAGAATTGTTGAGAAATGTATGTGTGAAACACCAATTTTATCAATTAAAGTCATTTACTTTTCCAGAAATTTACTTGCTTTCCTCTTTACATTCTTGTCGAACCTTTTACTTTAAAGCCTTGTTTATTTTACCAAGTCTTTCCTTTATGCAATTCATTTAAAGCCAATTTATTTAAAGCCTTATCCAATTCAATCAAACTTCAAAATCAACCTATGTCCTAGGATCAATCTGATCGATCCTGCGAGTAACCAAATAAGTAACCATTTGGAGGATCAGCGGTTGTTTACCAAAACCCTAGGTAAACAAATTGGCACACCTGGTGGGACTGTGTGTTGATTGTTGAAAATAATCTCATCTTTTCGAGTTGTATGTTATTGAGAAGTGGTAGAATATACACTAACGATAACAATACTGCCAGAAGAAGGGAAGAGATGGCGAATCCGCCAAACAATAACGAAATCCCACAAACGAGTGGGGGAGCAACGGTTAGTATGACCGTAAGTGACGCGACAAATGTTGGTTCGACACCAGCAGTATCGATCACAACCACGGGGCTAATACCTTCGTTAACCGGCCCCAGGATACCTTTGGGAACTCCCCCACCAAGGGGAAATTTAGGCACAAGGCCTTTGGTTCCCCCAGGATTTATTCCATTCTATGGTATGCCAACTTCTGAAGTGGCAAGCCTGACGAATGCTGCGTCCACTTTTTCAGACCCTTTTGTGAGTGCCTCTTCGCCACTCCAAGGCTCTGGAGTAGGCATGGCGAATAGAAATAGGACCCAACTCTTAGGAGGAACGTCCCAAGTAGCCCATGGCCTTACAAATGCCTCGACAGCAGTCTTGAGGCAACAAATGGACGAAAGCAACCATGATATGGTGCAAATGTTGGCACAAACTTTGAGTACAGTGCTAAACCCTCTAATACAAAACGCTACTCAATCGAATCAGCAAGTGACAGCACAAATGACGCGTTTGGCTGACTTCTTTGGAGTACCCCAACCTATTCGACAGCCCCAAAGGGCGCAAATAAGGGGAAATCAGGGGATATTTTTAGAGGAAGAAACCACCATTAACCAGGCTCAACAGCCTGTCGAAGAAAACCTTAGGGCACGATTGGAACAACCTGTCGAAGAACCTAGGGTAATAGCCCCAGAGGTAAGGTTAGTTAACAGAAACCAAAATGCTGACGAAGTGGTTCAGCATATCCAATACCAAAACATGGGTTTGGAAAACAATCTGGCAACCATGATTGAAAGGATCATGACTCAGAATGGGATGAACATGGGCTTTAGAAGGCCCAACTTTACATCTCCATTGTCAGAATACGTGTTACAAACAGACTTACCTCCTAGATGCAAAGTCCCCAAATTTACTAAGTTCTCTGGGGACACGACGGAATCTACTGTCGAGCATGTGGCGAGATATTTGATCGAAGCGGGAGACATTTCGAATAACGAAAACCTAAGGATCAAGTACTTCCCAAGTTCTTTAACCAAGAACGCTTTTACTTGGTTTACAACTCTTCCCCCCAATTCGATCCATCATTGGACCCAGTTGGAAAGATTGTTCCATGAACAATTCTACATGGGGCAAACCAAGATAAGCCTGAAAGAACTGGCCAGTGTGAAGAGACGTTTCACTGAACCTATAGACGAATATCTGAATAGGTTTAGGTTGCTCAAGGCGAGATGTTTTACCCAAGTGCCAGAACATGAGTTGGTCGAAATAGCCGCAGGCGGTTTAGATTATTCCATTAGGAAGAAGTTAGACACCCAATACCTAAGAGACATGGCCCAACTGGCCGATAGAGTTCGACAGGTAGAACGCCTCAAAGCTGAAAAAGCTAAGGCAACGAAAACTCACAAGAGAGAGAGAATAGCGTACGTTGAGATGGACGACGAAGATCTAGAATCCTTCGACGATACTTTAACTGTCGAAGAAGGAGAAGTCGATTTAGCAGAACTAAAACAAGGGCCACCATACTCTTGTAAACTGTTAGTCCCCTCAAATGGGAAAAATCCCATTGGTCCAGAAAGGACCAACGATAGGTTCCCAAAAAAGACTTATAGTTTTGACATCACAAAATGTGATGAAATATTCGACTTGCTAGTTAAAGATGGCCAAATGATAGTACCCCCAGGGGTAAAAGTGCCTCCTCTTGATCAAAGAAAGAAGAGAGGTTTTTGCAAATATCATAATTTTTTGGGCCATAAAACTTCTCAATGTTTTCTTTTCAGGAATCTTGTGCAAGACGCTATTGAGGAAGGGAGATTAAAGTTTGCAGACAAATCCCCCATGGCTATCGACTCCAATCCACTGAAGGCTGAAGCCCACTATGCTGAACCCTCTGAGGTGAACGTGATAGAGGCAACCAGGATCCAGTCGAAGAAGCCAGGAATTACCATGGTCGAAGTCTCAAAGGACCACATCAACATGCCAATCTTTGGCAGTTTTTCTGGAAATTTGTCCAGGAAGACAATTGAAGTTGTCCAGAAAGCGGTCGAAAACCCGAAGTCGGAGACCGCTGAAGCACAAAAAACTGGATCAAAAGCCAGTTCCCACTTGGCCACCGTTCAAGGCCAGACGGAGAATCTGGAGGTACAAATGAAGCAGTTAACCCTTGCTAACAAAGATACAATGAATATCAACATGGTCGAACTTTCTGACCCAAAAGCATCAGAAGAGGCCATGAGGCAAGAACAGGCTAATAAGACTGCTTTCCCTCGGGAAAACGAAAACTTGGCAGATTTTTTACAAAGATGCCAGAAAAAGAAATCAGAGGTGATGCTGTGTCCGAGATGCAGTTCGATCTTTGATAAAAAAGCTGCTGAGCACATTCAAGGCGTGAGAGCAGCGAATAAGAGAAGGGAGAATGCTGACCTTCGACATGATCCCAGAAGAGGTTCTAACCAAGAAAAGAGGCCATTGACTTTTAGGCCTCCAACAAATGTGCCAGTAGACACTTGGTACAAAACCTCTGGCCGGAAAAGGCCAAGTGAGGAGAAATGGCATTCTTTCGATGTGCCAAGAGGTTCCTCTTTGACTCAAAAGAAAGAGCCTCAAGTTGCTGCACCTAAGGTTACACAAGTGTCCAGCAACTACAAGGGTAAAAATCCTATGTCTCGATCTCAATGGAGGAGATATCAAAGGAGACGAAAAGCTGAAAGGGAGGCTGCCAACGAACCTAAGGCAGAAACTAGTTCGAATGTTCCTCAAAGGAAACAAAGGAAGCCTCTAGAGAGAGAGCCAGTTACCAACAGGCTAGTTTGGCCTAACCAAAGTGAAGTCGAAGACGAAGATGATGCTGAGTCTGACGATACTTTGGACATAATGGTGAATATCGTTTCAGTGCTGCCCAGAGAATTCAATCGACAGGTAGAAGTCGAAGCAAGTGACTGGGAAGTGGAGCAAGAAATGGCCAAACATAGGCCAGTGTGCTATTTTGTCATGGACAATGGCACTACTGAGGAACAAAATGGCTTCTTCGAGCCACCTACAGAGGCGATGAAGAATCACCTCAAGCCTTTGTTCATAAGGGCTAAGCTCGAAGAAACTACTGTGAATAAAATATTGGTCGATTGTGGGGCAACCATCAATATTATCCCTCACTCTATGCTAAGGAAAATTGGCAAAAGGGATGAGGAAATTAAACCTCACAACATGGTCTTGTCGAACTATGAGGGCGGCATAGGGACCACTATGGGAGTGATCCAGCTAGATATCAAAGTTGGGTCTATCCTTCGACCAACGATGTTCATGGTCATATCGGCCAAACCTAACTACAATCTTTTGTTGGGCCGTGAATGGATTCATGGTGTTGGCGCTGTGCCTTCATCGATGCACCAAAGGCTGCTGCTATGGCGTCCAGATGGGATGGTCGAAAACATAGAGGCAGATCAAAGCTACTACCTTGGCGAAGTAAATCACCTGGGTTTGGCAGATTTCGACAAAAACTTGGCTCACATAGGGCCATGTCCAACACCTGACTTCGACATGGCGCCAGCGCCAAACACCTTTTGTTCCCTATACCTGCATCCTGAGCATGGTTTCCAATGGGACAGAGAAGACTTGTCCCACATAGACTTCAGTGGGTTAACTGATATCCAACCAACTGGTTGGGGAAGTGAATTCAGTGATAATGACTGAGTCACAATCTTTGAAGCGAATTTCGGCTTATGTGGCCGAAACCAAGATGATAACGGCTCTCGAAGCCGAAGTAAAGTACATGGCCACACAGGCCAATGATCAACAATTATCTGCTGTTGGCCCAGGAAAGGATTTCGATCCAAAACCTCCTGATATCATGCCAGAAGAAATGCAAGAACAGAGGCTCGACGCCATCTATGACGATGAGCCTTTGGGCTTCGAAAAGGACCCCTTGGCGAACAACATTAAAATGTTAGCACAAGACCCTTTAGAAGAAATCAACTTAGGCGAAGGATCAGAGAAAAGGCCAACTTACATCAGCGCCAAAATCGATCCAGAACTTAGGTTGGAAGTAATCCAATTGCTGAAAGAGTTTAAAGACTGTTTTGCATGGGATTATGACGAAATGCCTGGTCTCGACAGAGGATTGGTAGAACTTCAGTTGCCAATCAAACCTGGGAAGAAGCCAATCAAGCAAAATCCAAGGCGCTTCGCTCCAGAAATACTGTCGAAGATCAAAACGGAGGTCGAAAGACTTCTGAAATGCAAATTCATCTGGGTTACAAGGTATGTCGAATGGATTGCAAATATTGTGCCAGTAATTAAGAAAAATGGTACGTTGAGGGTGTGCATAGATTTCAGAGATTTGAATGCTGCCACCCCCAAAGATGAATATCCTATGCCTGTGGCGGAAATGCTAGTCGATTCTGCCGTTGGTTACGAATACCTGAGTATGCTCGATGGTTATTCAGGATATAATCAAATATTCATTGCTGAAGAGGATGTGTCGAAAACAGCTTTTCGATGCCCTGGGGCCTTAGGCACTTACGAATGGGTAGTGATGCCTTTTGGCCTAAAAAACGCTGGGGCAACGTACCAGCGAGCAATGAATACTATCTTCCATGATTTTATTAACACTTTTATGCAAGTATATATTGATGATATTGTTATAAAATCTGTTTCCAGGAAGAATCACATTGACCACCTTCGACAATCATTCGAAAGAATGAGAGAACATGGTCTGAAGATGAACCCTTTGAAGTGTGCGTTCTGTGTGAAAGCTGGAGATTTCTTGGGCTTCGTTGTCCACAAGAAAGGAATCGAAATCAACCAGAACAAGACGAAGGCAATTATGGAAGCGAAAGCGCCATCGAATAAGAAGGAATTGCAATCTCTCTTAGGCAAGATAAACTTCTTAAGGAGGTTTATATCTAATCTAAGTGGGAAAGCTCAGGCCTTTTCACCCTTACTTCGACTGAATAAAGAGGGGTTCGAATGGGGGCAGGAGCAACAAGAAGCCTTCGACAAAATCAAAGGGTACCTCACTAAGCCACCTATTTTGGTGCCTCCTTGTAGCAATAGGAGTATGAGATTGTACATAGCTGCATTTGACAAAACTCTGGGAAGTATGTTATCCCAAGAGGATGATAATGGAGTCGAAAGACCCATTTACTATCTCAGTCGAGTTTTGAATGATGCAGAAACTAGATATAGCGAAGTTGAAAAATTGTGTCTATGTCTGTATTTTTCTTGTACAAAACTCAAGCAATATATAAAGCCAGTTGATGTTTATGTTTCGTCTCATTTTGATGTTTTCAAATATATGTTGTCGAAACCTATCTTGCATAGTCGAATTGGCAAATGGGCATTAGCATTAACTGAATACTCCTTGACCTTTATGCCTCTTAAGGCAGTAAAAGGACAAGTGGTTGCAGATTTCATAGTCGACCACTCAATTCAAGTTGAGGATATTAATTATGTGGAGATAGAGCCTTGGAAATTCTACTTCGATGGTTCCAGCCATAAAGATGGAACAGGGGTAGGAGTCTTGATTATTTCTCCAGATAAAATTCCAACAACATTCAAGTACAAAATAGCAGGTTCTTGTTCGAACAATGAGGCTGAGTATGAAGCTCTAATTACTGGCCTTGAGATATTGTTGGAATTGGGGGCAACTCGAGTCAAAATAATGGGAGACTCAGAGTTAGTCATTAAGCAAGTCACAAAGGAATATAAATGCATAAGAAAAAATCTCATTATGTACTTTGTGATAGCAAATCGTTTATTGAAAAAATTTGAAAGTATCAATATTCGACACATACCCAGAGTCGAAAATCAAATAGCCAATGACTTGGCACAAATTGCATCTGGGTATAAGATTTCAAAAACGAAACTACAAAGAGCAATCGAAGTTCGAGAAAAGATAAAAGCAACTTGTCTATCACCATCAGACTTGGAATCGACGAGACTAGGATATGCTGATCACAGTAACTTCGAGATTTCGTTCATTGATAATTTGTCAGAGCAAGATTGGAGGAAACCTATTGTGGACTATCTTCAAAATCCAGGAGCTTCGACAGAACGAAAAACAAAATACAGGGCGTTGAGTTTTGTACTCATGGGTAATGAGTTATTCAAGAAGACGCCTGAAGGGGTGTTGCTGAAATGTTTAAGTGAAACTGAAGCATACATAGCCCTTTCGACGACGCATGCTGGGGCATGTGGGGCTCACCAAGCAGGCCATAAGATGAAATGGTTGTTGTTTCGACAAGGACTATATTGGCCCACTATGCTGAAAGATTGTGTTGAGTTCGCCAAGGGTTGTCAAGAGTGTCAAGTCCATACAGGCATCCAACATGTACCAGCAAGCGAACTTCACTCGATAGTGAAGCCCTGGCCTTTTAGAGGATGGGCGTTGGATCTCATTGGAGAGATTCGACCAGCATCATCAAAGAGTCAGAAATACATACTGGTAGGCATTGATTACTTTACTAAGTGGATCGAAGCTATCCCTTTAGTCAATGTAGACCAGGAAAATGTCATTGAATTTATTCAAAAGAACATTATCTTTAGATATGGAATCCCTGAGACGATAACAACTGATCAAGGGTCAGTTTTCACTGGTCGAAAGATGCAGGAATTTGCTCAGGAAACAGGTTTCAAACTCCTAGCATCCACGCCTTATTATGCACAGGCGAATGGTCAAGTCGAAGCAGCTAACAAAGTGGTGATTGGCTTGATAAAGAAACATGTTGGGAAGAAACCAAAGAATTGGCATAAGACGTTAGACCAGATTTTATGGGCTTGTCGAACGTCCCCAAAAGAAGCCACTAGTACAACACCGTATAGGCTAACTTTTGGCCATGATGCAGTGTTACCAGCAGAAATTTGTCTTCAATCTGCAAGGGTTCAGAGGCATTATGATATTCCTTCTGAAGTTTATTGGAACATGATGTTAGATGAATTGGTGGATTTAGACGAAGAGAGATTACACGCTCTCGACCTACTCAGGCTTCAGAAGAAAAGAGTAGAAGACTCTTATAATAGAAAGGTAAAACCTAAGGTATTTTTGCCTGAAGAACTAGTTTGGAAGGTAATTCTTCCCATGGATCGAAGGGATCGAAGCATGGGGAAATGGTCACCCAAATGGGAAGGACCCTTCAGAGTTATCCAAACTTTTTCTGGTGGAGCCTATGAAGTCGAAGAGTTAAGTGGAGATAAAAGGCTCTTGAGAGTAAATGGTAAATATTTGAAAAAATACAAACCTATACTTCAAGAGATAAAAATAAAATAATAAAAGAACAAGACTAAATTAACCATAAAAATGCCAAAATAGAAATTTTATAAATTTCAGCCAAGATGGCAATTGTTGTCGAATAACGATTACAGAACATGGTTACAAAAGAGAATCAATCAAAAGGTAAGAGAGTTCTTGAGTCGAAGATACTTGGCTTGCTGCAGCTCCAACCTCTTCTTGCACCAGGCGTTCTCCTGCACTAGTTTGGCAATCTGAGCGTCGAGGCTTTGGGCCCTCTCAGCGAATTCCAGGCCTTGTTTGATCTCAGTTTGGCTCTCGGTGTCTGAGATGGTCGAAAGAAGTTCCTCCTTGCGTACAGTGTTGGCGTTTATCTTCGCCTCTATTTCTGCGATTTGTGCCCGGAAGGAAGCATTCTCTCGATCAATGGCATCGACTTCTTCCTGCGCAGATGCTTTTTGTTTCGACAACTCCGCAATTCGAGAAGTCGAATCTGAGACAGCAGTCCACGCAGAGGAGCTTTTGCCATACAACACCTCAAGCTGACTGTTAAACCCCCTTTGGCGCCTGTAATCTGCTGAGACTTGATCAATCATAGAGTGTAACTCCATGATCAAGCCTGAGACTTCTGGGGCTACAGCTTCAAATTCGACAGCATTCAAGACCTCTTTCAAGCATGATGGAGCAGTGGGGTCCCCCTCTAAAGCCTTCATCAAGTCCCTCTTGAAGAACTGGGCCTTAACCTTCGCCAAAGCATCATCAAGGGGAGAAGTTTCAGTAGACTTCCCCGACAGGGTAGGAACTTCCTGACTAGCGTCAGACAAACTCTCGCTCTCGATGATTGCGTTGAGGTAGCTAACAGGGTCAGTTTGTTTCAAGAGTTCCAAGTCCTCTTTCGACCTGTGCTTCGTTGAGGTAACCCTTGCAACAGCATTGTCTTGGGTTTGAGGTTCTTGAGTGTTAGGTGCCTCGACTGGTTGCTCTTCGACTCGGGCTGGGGCAGTACCAGCGTCGACTTATGGTTCTTCGCTAGCATCACCCTGGGGCCCTTCGCCAGCGTCATCTTGGTGTTCTTCGCTAGCGTCACCCTGGTGTCCTTCGCCAGTGCCACCTTGGTTCTCTTCGTCGGCAACATTTTGATTTTCTTCGCCATCATTGCCTTGGTCCCTTTCTTCATGATTCTCTTCTGACAGATCCACCACCTGAACCGTTTCTGGCTGTTGTTCCTCCACTAGAGGTTCCTCTGTTGGTTTCTCTACCGTTTCAGCATTGGCCTCATTCTCAGTATGGGCTTCGTCATTGCCCAAGCCTTTTTCCTGAGGCCTGCTAAGTTCAGCAGATTCCAGCGTTTCTGAGGTCCTTGGCGGAGAACTTTCAGTAGTGTCCTGAAAAGGGAAAGAAGACAAATCTTCAGAGATCGAAAGAGACACAATCGAATATGGGTATCTATACCTAAGTTATAAAAGGGTCTAAAAGATTACCTATGGATTAGCTTCAGCCCCAGGGCTGGAATTGTCGCTTTCGACAGGCTTGTTAAGAAGAATGTTTAGTTCCTCCTCAGTTGGCTCCTCGATGATCACTGGAGGTGGCCTAGGCTTTCTCACAGCAACCTTTATTCTGACAGTTCGACCTTCAGGAGCAGGAGCAGGAACAGAAGCATCCTTCGTCAACTTTCGCCTCTTTAGAGGGGCAAGAGGGGAATCACTTTCTTCATCACTCCCAGATTCGACCACCAGTCCTGGCCGTTTCTTGGGCGAAGGTGCCTAGAAAACCAATAGGAACTCGATTGAATAATTGCATCGAAGATCAAAAATCGAAAGCCAGAAGAAAAATGAAGAAAGTCTGGTTACCGAGATAGAAGGCTTCTTCGAAGAGCCTTCCCCCTGTTGGTTGCTTGTGGTCTTCGCCGGCGCTGTAGTTTTCGCCGGCGGTGGAGGTTTTGTTGAAGGGCCTCCTCCTTGTTGGCCTTCTGTAGCCTTCTTGGCTACAGGCTTTCGAACAACTGAAAACAAATAAAAAGTTAACAGGCTAGCAGTCGAAGAGAAAGAAAGAAAAAAAAGTAATGTGAGGACATGAACTTACATTTCTTTATTTTGTCCAACACAAGGACAAAAGACTTCTGCAGCTCATCCATGAAGTCCTTCTCGTCGAAGAAGTACTCATCATAATAGCTTTTCCACCACTCCTCGAAGGATGGTGAACAAAGAAAATTGAGCTGGTAGTCAAACAACGAGAGGACTGTTCGACCAGCATATCTTCCGATATGCTTGATGGCAGCTTCTTCTGTGTAATCATTGCAGAAGTACAACATGGACTTCTCTCTTTGAAAAATCGGAGAAGGTAGGGTTTGGATAATACCAAACTGGCGAGATACCAGGTTTGGTTGGTATGCAATCAGACTCAAATGAGTCTTTGAGCTTTTGAATCGAAGAGGCATGATCCTTGGTGTAAGGAACGCCTCCCAAAGTATTGTATGCTCATCGACATTAGGACCACTCGACGTCCTTGGATGTGGCCTTGTGAACCATGCTGGACCTACCTGCCGTCGAGCAAATGGAGCCATAGTTGAAACAAACTCCTTCCTTCGAGCAAACATTAGAACGAAGTTGGTGAAGGTTTGCTGAAACTCCAGTCCATCGTCCATAGGTGTCAGCAGAGCCAGCCTGGTTCCTTCGACGCGTCTATTCGCTATCGCTGGAGCCTGTTCATTTATCTGAACCTTCTTGGGCAAGAAAGATTCGAAAGTGGCGTTGAGCCACAGTTGGAGCAGCCAAAAGGGCCCAGCAAGTAGCAAACTGGCCCTGTCCTCGATATGTTTCAGAAGAGTTGCCCCATTGCTGATCGAATCATAGAGGCTAGCCAGAATCAGTTCTGCCAAACAGATGTTTTGGCGGTGATGCAGTTGAGTAGCAAGAGTGACCATCTTTTTGGTCACCTGTAGAGACTTCGAGCAAAACACAAAGCGAGTCAGCCATAAGGCTAGAAACGCTATGTGTTCGACATCCGACACAGCATCTGTCGACCTGTCATGATAATGGTTGATGAAAGTGGTGTATGTTGGTTTGGTCTCAGAGAAGCCAATTTGGTCCTCCGACATCTCCTCCGGATCGAAGTAATCCCCGGTGGGTCGAAGGCCAGTAATAGCGTCCACATCGAAGAGTGTGGGGGTTAGCATCCCACAGGGAAGATGGAAAGTAAAGTGGGAGTAGTCCCAGAACAACAGTGAAGCTATCAGCATCTCCGGGGAGTAGTTCAAACCTGTCTTCGACAGCATCACTAGGTCGAAGATTCCCATATCCTTCCAGATCGAAGTTTGGTGCTTCTCCACCTTTGTTAGCCAGGCAACATAATCAGAGGTAAGGTTAGGGCAAGACCTGAAGACCCTAACACCTCTGTTGAAGAAGCGGAGGTCGATTTTTTCACGTGCAGGGTCTTCATTGTCTTCTGCGTCTTTCTTGGCGCATGCGACTGGTTTGAGTTTCTCGACTATCGGGAAATAGCTCTTGATCTTCAGAGCTTCAGAGATACTTGGATTCATGGGGCCAGACATTGCAAAGATCTGGTTGGAGTATCCAACCGGTATCATCAAGTGGCGCGAGTAAGCATCGCGAACGGCGATGTCAGAAGGTTCAGGAACCCTTCGTTTGCCTGTAGAATTTACTACCGGGGCAGTGACGAAAACCTTGGGTTTAACATGTTCAGTTGGTGCGTTAGCACTAGGAGCAGTAGAACCAGATGCCATGGATTAGTGTGGAGTTTGAAATAAGGTTGAAGACGAAGTGAAAGAGGAAGAGTTTCTGCAAAGATAACAAGCTTGTATGAAAACAGAGAAGTTTGAAAGGCTAGATGGCGTAAAAAGTCCCACAATGGGATATTCACTGCTATTTATAGTAGTGGGAAAAATCCCCAAAAACGAGGACATTAAATGCCATTTAATGCTGCAGGAGTTAGTGGGACGCGTGGCAGCCCCCTGTTGTTTTGGCCGTTTCTGCAGAAATAGAGGGACGCAGCGTGCGTCCTCGTTTTTGAGAATTGTCATAATGACAAATTCTGAAATGACGTTTGGTACTGCACGCCGTACTGAAAGTGACGTCCTAGGTACGGAACAATGATGGTTTTCTTGGGATTGCCAATAGTTGGTAGAAAACAACAAAAAGTGCACAAGTTAATTTGTGACTAAGCATAAAAAGACAAGTGTCGAATGGCGTTTTCAAAGAATGCCTTTTTCTGTCAGAGTCGAAATAAGGCATTCTTGGGGGGCAATTTGTTGGCTCCTAAATTCGACACTCTTGTTTTATCAATGTCAACCATTAAAAGCTGAAAAATGCTTTCGACTGGCTAAGTCTGTCGAAGTGCCCGTCGAAAGATGGCAAAGTACTTAGAAGATTTCTTCCAAGGAAGAAGGCTGGTTGCCTTCGACGTCGAAGGAGTTTCTCGTCGAAGATGTCTCTTGACGAAAGTGTTCGATGGTTCAGAGTGGAGCAGTTTGAAATTCAAGCGATTGGAGGGAAAACGGTTTCCAGCAGTTACTACGTGCAAACGTGCAAGGATCTGGAGCGTCGAACGTGGAGAGCGTGCCAAGTGGATTGATCTCGAAGCAGTGTAACTGCCCGACGGTTACTTGGGATGTTTTAGTATAAATAGGAGTAGACATGTAGTTTCTCGCGTGTGTTCACAATTCTATACAAAGTCACTCATATAGATTCAAGTACCCAGTGTGTGAGAAAGAATTGTTGAGAAATGTATGTGTGAAACACCAATTTTATCAATTAAAGTCATTTACTTTTCCAGAAATTTACTTGCTTTCCTCTTTACATTCTTGTCGAACCTTTTACTTTAAAGCCTTGTTTATTTTACCAAGTCTTTCCTTTATGCAATTCATTTAAAGCCAATTTATTTAAAGCCTTATCCAATTCAATCAAACTTCAAAATCAACCTATGTCCTAGGATCAATCTGATCGATCCTGCGAGTAACCAAATAAGTAACCATTTGGAGGATCAGCGGTTGTTTACCAAAACCCAAGGTAAACAATAAGAATATATGAGCTCATAAAGTCATGACTTCATTAATCAACACTTAGATAAAAAATTTCAGCATCCTGACCTTGTCAAGTAGTTGACTTATGGTCATTTTTCTCCATAATCCCAATTGATTCAGTCCAAGTGCTCAAAATGAAAGTTTTAGAAGATATTTCAAGCTTTCCAAAATGTCCAAGAGGGGATAATCGATTTCGACAACTAAAAGTTGGTATTTTGGTCTATTTAGTATAGGAAATCGATTTCCCAAAAGGGGGTAATCAATTTCCTGAAGCTTTTTTTGCTTAATTCTTGTTTTTTCATGCATTCACTTCCAATAATTTTATTTAACTTCCATTTTACCTTTCTTTGTTTAAATCAACTCCTTTTGGCTTGATTTTTTGCATGCTTTTTCATTTGCATAAATATTTTTCCAATCCATGAAAAAAATAAAAAAATAATATTTATTTTGAACATTTTCATGTAGTAGAAAACTAAGTCTTTTAGTTGTTCCTTTAAGATATTTTTTTTGGTTTCTTTGATGATATCTTAACCAAAATGCAAATTGAATTATCATAACATGCGATGTTTTGACTCTTTCTTAATAACATGATATTTGTGTATGTTCATTGCCTCATATGATTAGTACTTGTGTCAAAAATTCAAGGAAAAGAGATAGTTTTGTTGACTTTATAAGTCATATGTATGTGCATTCTCCTTTGTATAAAACCTTTGAATGTTCACCCTATGTATTCCTATGTACTCTAAAACCTTTTTGAAGGGGTAAGAAAACACTTAGAAGGGGGGGGGGGGGGGAGGGTTGAATAAGTGACTCTTTTCGTTCTTTCAATACAAAGCTCGAAACAGTAATGGAATAACACAGTTATTTTTATCCTGGTTCGTTTGAACTCAAACTGCTCCAGTCCACCCGCCAAGGTGATTTCGCCTTTCTCAACAAGGACTTAATCCACTATAATCAACTGATTACAATCACATAACAACTGTTGTGACTAACAATGCACAAGTAAACTTATAAGTGACTAACACCACTAAGACTTAAATCTAGTCCTAGTCTACTTGAGAAATCTGACCAAACTTGGTCTCTCAAGGAACAAATACAGAAGTATAATCTTTACAGATAATTGAAATAGAGTTTGCTTCTAATCAAGCTATATCACAACTGTTATTTTTCTTAGAATGTAATACACAATAATGTAAGAACTATGAGTTTGTAAGCTTTTGAATCTTTCACGTAGTTTCTTTGTTTTAACGTTCTTCTTCACTTGCAATAAATGTCCTTCTACTTATAGTAGGAATAATAAGACCGTTGCTGCCTTCAGAGGAAATGGAGAGCATTAAATGCTTTGCGTGTATCCTTGCAAAATTCCATTCTCCAAGAAACTAGTTGTAAGCACTTGAGTGCTTTCAGCCATCTTTGCATTAATTAGCAAACGTCAGAATGTAAGAATGTGTTTCCTTTGTTTTGACAAGACACGTTGATTAAGACGTTGTTTCAGTATTTGCTTTAACTCAGAACATGCTTTATTCAACTTTTGGTCAGAGCGTTGCTTGCTAAGATCTTTGAACAACACTTGCTTTCAAGTTATCTTCAGAATCAAAAAGCCTGCTAGAAGTTAGAAGATACATTTAACAAATGAGTGTTCTTACCAGAGTCAGCAGATGCGTTTGAATAAAAGGTTCTTATGTCAAAGAACTTCTTCATAATCTTTGCTTAGCACTTTGGAATGTTTCTTGTCAGAACATTAACTAAGACATTCAAAACCACATTCATTAGAGCATAAATTATCTTAAATATAATTTAGTTATCATCAAAACACTTGGGATAGGTCAGAACTTAATCTTGTTCTTTCAATCTCCCCCTTTTTGATGATGACAAAAAAATTATTTTAGATAAAGAAAAGAAACAGATTAAGAGATAAGAATCTCCCCCTGAAATGAATATTTATATGCATAAGACATCCTGAGATTATTTAGTCAGAGTGATACACAACCTTCTTTGAGTTTCTTCAGAACTTCTTCAAGAAGATAAATCTTAGCTGGAATATTCTTTCAGAGTTAAATAATGTAATTGCAAGCTTCTCAAGTCATATTTAAAGCATGTGTTTTGATGAAGACAACATGGACATCAACTTTCAAAGGATGTGCAAAAAGCCTATCAACATCAAATAAAAGTCTTGAAGATTATTGAAGATTATTGAAGAATTATTGAAGAAATCATCAAATGTCAATATGGTATAAATAATTCTTAAAATCTTGAATATAGATGTTCACAATATGCATTCATCAACATATACATATTCCATAACTTTAACATCAAGAAAAACTTTGTTTGAAATATCTTTCAAAATGTATTTTTGAAAATAAACCTTTAGGAACCGGTTCCTCCCTAACAGGGAACCGGGTTCCAACATTTCTCAAAAAACATGTCCCTGGATTTTGTACCAGGAACCGGGTTGTACCAATAGGGGAACCGGTTCCTGCGTGATAAATTTGAATTTCAACTTCTAACGTTCACTAAGAACCGGGTTTTGTCAGTGTCGGAACCGGTTCCTAGCGAACTAATGCAGCTTTTACTTTGTTTTTTGAACATTTTTCAAGTGGTATCTTTTCATGAATGCATTGCAACTTTTCATATGAATTGGCATGCATGAAGAGGTTCTTACAACTTTATAAAATGCAGATTTTCTTTTTTTCAAGCAAGAGATTAAATACTTCAATTTTCAAATTAACAAATATACTTCTTCATTAACAATTTTCTCATTTACTCACATTTGAATTTAAACTTTCATGTGTTCATAATTTTGTGATACTTGCCATATACACTTTCATTATCATTACAAGTTTCATTCATACATTGTGAACATTTATATACATTGTTGAGAATTGTTTTTATCTTGAAGAAGAAGATCAATTGAAGATTGATAAAGCTCTCCATATACTTCAAAATTAATCATTGTATTACTTAAAGATTTTCCCTTACTATCCAGGATTGTTGGAAGTAAGTGTTGTGATTTGAAGAGGATTGTTCTTCATTCACATTAGTGTTTGTTTGGTTTTAAAGGTGTTAAGAACCTTTGATCACCCTATAGGTTAGATAGTAAGCATAGGCTGTACAATCATTCTAACTATAGTGAAATCTCTTTCGTGTTGGAAAGGGGACTGGAGTACTCTCGGATTGTGAGGGAAACCAGGATATATCACCGTGTTCTTTACTTTTTCGCATTTATCGCTTTCATCACCATAATCAGGAAAAGATAAAGATATAATCAAAACCTTCAAACACTTAACCAAAAAATTACTACCAAGCATTCTCATAAAATCGAAGAGATTCTTATAAGACCTAATTCACCCCCCCTCTTAGGCACTGAGACTTACAAATGATACCTACAAAAAAAAATCTTTTGCACAGAGGGAGTTCTTGCAATTATGTTAGAATGTCTGAGACATAGTCCTATAACTGTTAAACAGTGATTAGTTAAAACATGCACATTTTCTCCCCCTTTTTGGCATAATCAAAAAGTGTAATAAATGAGAAATTTTGAAAGATTTCAAAAGAAGTTAAAAATAGATATCCAGAAGTACAAACAAAACATTCAAATAAGAGACAAAAAGAAACTAGGATTTCTTAGAGACAAGAGCCATCAGAAGGTTCTTGATCTCAGAGGAAAATTCACTTTGCATTGCCATCCAGTTCTTGAACTCTAAATTTGTTTGATCTTGCTTATCCATGCGTCTATTCAAGACTTCATTCTCCCTCTTTAGCTCTTTCAGAGTGTCCATAATGAGTGAGGTAGGGGTAAAAGATGATGAAGCTTCAGTAGAAATAGGGTCAGAAGCAGCAACTGATGAATCAGACTTCACAAAGGTGGAGAGCAGAGTGCCCAGATCCATTGCAAGAGTTGGCACAGGTTAAGGTCCATCCTTAACTGAAGGTTGATTCAATAGAACAATAGCCAGAGGATTTGAATCTTCAGAGTATTCTTCAGATTCGTCTTCTGATATGTCCATCTTATCAGCTGGTGTATCAGCAATCAATAGCGAAGACTTCTTATTCCAAGTGTCAGCAGCTTCTGTCTTGAAAACACGCAGAAGTTTGGAAAAGTTGTCCAACACCTGAGAGTGGCACAAATCCTGTAACTTCCGTGATTCAGCAACCAAGGTTCTTCTGAAAGTTTCCCATAGAAGATCTGTTGCTGTTGTGTTCACACTTCTGAGGCAATCTTCTTTCAGCGGTTGTAACCATGCTTGAACATTTGTTATAAAAATCTGAAACAAAATATTTACATCTGGCTGAATAGGTTTAGGGACAGCCGTTCTGTAAGATTTGTTTTTCAAGAATTGTAGAGATTGAGAGTCCACTACAGTTCTTAAAAAGCTATTGGTTTCAGGAGTATTTGTAGGTTCAGGTTCAGATTGGTTAACACACATATGAGGTTCTGATATATCATGAGGTACAGATGGTTCAACAATATCAGTTTGTTCAAAAATTTGTTGTTCTGGAATTTGAGGAGTTGAGATAGGTGTTGTATGTTGTGGTGAGGTGGGTGGAGTGATATCAGGCGAAATAATTATTGTATAAGCAGGAGTGGGAATGGGATTTTGAGGTTGTGGTTGGTTCATAGCAAAAATGTTTCCAGTTGGTAGATTGAAAGGTGGTTTTATGGTTGCTAGAGGTTCATTAATCCCAGGAATTCTCCAAGATCCAACATCATACCATCCAGTGGGTTTGGGTGATAAAGGTCTGGGAGGGGGTCTTGAGAAACGTTCAGAAGGAATAGGTTGAAAAACAAATGGTTCAGGGGGTTCTGAATGAGAGGGTTCTGATTGGCTGTCAGAATGTTCATCAGAGTCAGAATTACTAAAATCTGTTGAGAACTGATTTTTACTAAGGTTGTCAGCAATGGGTTCAGATGGTGAGGTTTGAGAGGATTCAGCAGATGCAAATATATTTTCAGAATTATAAACAGGTATAGTTTCAGCATGATTACCTGTCTTCTTTTTCTTCTGAGGAGAGTCAGAAGGTCCTTCTACAGCTTTTCTCTTCATAGATCCTTGGAGAACAACATCAGCAGCAGCTTGATTTCTTCCTTGAAGCCAAGTTGGATCAATAGGTGATCCTGTTTCTCTGCAGGTCTCAAGATAGTGCAAAACCATACGAGAATGTTCTAACGAGTTAAACATAGGAAAATTAGCAATAGGAATTCTTCTCTTCTTCACAATAGTTGACAGACATGGAGAGGGTTCCACCAGCAGTTTGTCAATAATTTTCCTCTTCAGCAAGTTCTTTCCAGACATAGTCTTACCACAGATAGGTTCAAGCTCCCCCAGAAGATTTGCTTCTCTTAGGTGAGCAATCAGACCATTCTCAGTCAGAATGTCTGATAATAACCTCCCCATGGGAATCCAATTCCTCTTTGATTTGGGATTCTTCATCCTTTCAGCTTCTCTGGTTTCTTTGACATGGTTCCAGAGGTGTTCAAAAAGTAAGTAGGGCAAATCAATTTTGACATTGGTTCCAAGGCAAAACAGCAGATATTGTTGATCAGCATTGATGTAATCAGGAGAACTGGTGTCTTTCCTGTGGTGAATACATCCATGAATAATCCTTGCCCAAATCTTATACTTGTCTTTCAAATCCCTGACTTTGGAGGAACCTTGACCGTTGGTAAAAATCTCTGTATATACCCTAGACATCTCCATTCTTCTAGTGGGCATTCCTGTAACTCCAAGTCCTTTAAATCCCAGCAACCTTCTGATTAGATTTTCTATAATGGATATTTCCTTGCCCATTACAAAGGAGAGAATAACCTTGAGAGTTGCAATAACGTGAATCCATAATTCTTTTACCAAATGAGGAAAGACTGGACCAGTAAGACGATCAAAGTAGCTTTCCCAACCTTGAAAGAGACAGTAAATAAGGAAAGGGTTTTTCAAAGAGTATTTATAGGCATTAATTTCAGAGAATAGGTTAAGAATTAAATTAGAAGTATTTAAGACAAATTAAAATAAAGATTAAAACGGATTTAAAAAAAAACGATTCTCATCATTACTTGCATTTAATGAATTGCTAAAAATGAGGGAAACGTGAGATTATGGCTAATCATCAACAGTTACCTAGAACGTCATCAGTAGCTTTTGCACGCTTAACCTTTTAGAAACACACCACGTGTTCATCTCCTGAATGATGCATGTAACAGTTGTTTGTTCTAATGAATTTCTGAATTTCATAAAGGTTGAAATCTTCTAGTTGACTTTTCATCCAAATCATCTGAGAGCTACATCCATCAGCAGATATATATTCAGCTTTTGTGGTTGATAGAGCAATTGTTGCTTGCTTCTTGCTGTACCATGAGATAAGATTGTCACCCAAAAACTGGAAGCTTCTAGAGGTGCTTTTTCTTTCAATTCTATCTCCGGCAAAGTCAGCATCACAATAACCTGCTAGTTTGTAATCTTGTGATCTTCTGTAACACAGACCAAGATTAGCAGTACCTTTCAGATACCTAAGATATTTGTACATTTTTCATGCTTTTGATTTGTCTTGAATTGGGGTTTTTCTATTTGTTTTGTTTTTGTTCTTGTCATGCAAACCCTAGTTTTACTAAACATGGTATACGAAAGCAATAAATTGCGTAAAAAAAACTAAGCTATTACAACAATTATTATGGGAGGAGGGATACAAGTTTTGAATGGGGATTTTGCACAAATATAAACCTAAATATATTATTACAACCCAATCGAATATTGTGCGAATTAAATAAATGTACAAATATTTAAAATGCAATGCAATGTATTTATGTAAAAAAATGTCTTGTATTTGGTTTTTTGTATGAGAAAATAATTTATTTAAATCCTAGAAAAAAGAAAAAAAAATTATTTATTTTTTGAAGGGATGAAACCCTGGTTTTTTAATTAAAAGAAAATAATGTTTCATATTAATATTTTGTCCATTTTTTGTATAATAAAATAATAGATAATATTATATGCAAATATTAAAAATTAAATATGTATAGAAAATAAATATTTTATGTGTATAAATAATATAATAAAAATATGTAGTATTTTTTTATATTTATTTACAAACTGTTTGAAAAAATAAATTCTATTCTATAAAATAAATTATTTTTTATGTAAAAATAATAAAATAATAAAATAAAATTGTGAAAAATAAAGAAATTATTTTTTATGATTTTTATTATTCAGAAAAATAAATGAAAGTATAAAAATATGAAAATATAAAATAAATACAAAAATATAACAAAGTTAGTCAAGAGGGTGCAAAAGTAATTCAGGAGGTGCAAAAAGCAAAAACAAAAAGGGCCCAAGCGCCAAAAAGCCCAAGACACTCATCCCTGTCCTCCAGCCATCTCTTCTGCGCGCGTTTCAGCTCAACCTGCAACTCTCAAATGCTTGCTGTTATACCCCAAAATTTGCCCTCCCATATTCCTCAAGAAATTGCCAAGCCAAGCTACAAAGTTCCCCAAGGGTTGTGCAGTGCAACAGTCTCCCATACAGTCAAAATTAGGGTTTTGAGTCTGATCAAGAAAAGGAAGTTTTCAAAGGCTCAATCAAGTCTCATATGCTTATAAACATGGTCAAGCATCCTCATATCAAGTTTCAAGGCATTCAGCTCAAAATTGCACAGTCAAAACCCTAAATTGCACTACAGTCAACTGTAGGGGCAAAATGGTCATTTGGCAGTCAAAAGTTCAAATTTTTGGTCAACATATCATTTTGAAGCCACAAACATCATTTGATCAATGCTTGATCATGATTCTCAAAATTTGGCTCAGAAATCATCAAAGATGCAAAAGTTGCTATATTTGGACAGCTGAAAAAGTCAACTGAAATTGACCAGGGCATAACTTTCACATGGATTATCAGAAAAATTCCATCCAAAGCTCATTTTGAAGAGAAAGACATTTCCTACAACTCATCTTCATACTTCAAGTCCAAGAAATGCTCTCACAAAAAGTTATCAATTTCAACATTATAGGTCATTTTCAAAAGTCAACAAAAAGGGACTTTACGTCAAAGACCATAACTTGAGATTGGTAAATCAAAATGACATGGGACCAAAGGCATTGGTTAGAGGACTCAAAGACCTTTCCAAAATGTCCAAGAACATGTGAAAAGCTTAAAAATTGAGCAAGTTATGCCTTGTAGAAGTTGGGAAATTTTTGTGAAATGGCAAAAGTCAACTATCCTTGAAACTCCAATTTTTGACAAAAGGGCCCACTTTTTTCCACTTGATTCATCTTTGTCATGCCACACACGTGTCCCATGATTAGTTTCAAGACCAAATATTGATTTTTTTATTTTATTTAATTTTTGATAATTTAATTCATTTTAAATCTTTAAAAATTCAAATAAAATTCAAAAGCCAATGGAATAGTGTCGTTTGAATTTGGACAACTTCCATATATCATGGGCCAACTCAAAAACTCAGGCTAGGGTTAAATTGCACACTAAGTCTTGGTCTTGGCTTAAAAGAAGGAAAAATTTGTTAATGAAAAAACCCTAGGACTAGTTCTCTCATGAGCATGAATCTAGGTCAGCTAGCAAGCCAATTCTCTTCCATCATAAGCACTAAGTCAAACCCTAACCACAATACACCAAATGCTGCGCTCAAAAGCTCATTGAAATTTTGAAATTTTGACTTGAAAACTAGATTCTGAAATCACTATTAGAGGTGGATTCAAGTCCTAAGATTGATTCTAATAGCTTCCTCACCAACTCCTGATCACATTACAATCCCTAACATCCATCAATACGCGAAGAATTGGTACATAGAACCCTCCCTGTACAGCAAGAAAGTGTTGATCGTGTTTTCAATTTTAGACATCCCCATTGCATTTTGATTATACATTCATGTTCCTTGTCAAGTTTCCAAGCTAACCATACCAATTAATTTCATTTTTGTGCAATATAGGCGATTTTGCCATTGTTAAATGTTAGGGTTACAGGTCTGTAGAATTGGGGTTTTTAAGAATAGGCAAAATTAACCTTCCAAATGACCACTAATGGACTCAGCGCTTGAAGACGAAGAGATTCCAACCCTCGCGCTCAATTTATGAGCGTCGAGGGTCTATTCGCTATTTTTTGATATGTGGGTTTAGGCAACGCAACGAAAACCGTTGCCTATATGTTTTGTTTACAGGGATGGTGGAGAAGACGACTCCGTGGCACGCAGGGATTGGTTGCATTTGAATTTCGCGCGTGCTCTCCATTACGCCTTGGTTTTGCCTTTTGTTATTTGTTCATTATAATATATTAATTGAAATTCAATAGCTCAGCTGGCAGGGATACACGCTTGTGACTCTCATGACCTGGGTTCAAACCCCAGGTCTCACATATTTCTCATGTTATTTTTCTTTATCTCATTCCATGCAGCGTTCATGATGGGCTGTTTAATCTGTAACGTATAGCCTAAATGTAGTACTGCAAGTGTACAGCCTATCGAAGTAATATATAAGATTATCGAACCACAGAGACCAATTGTCAATCTATCAACTCTATTGCTAAGGTGCTTATCTAAGGCGAATAAGGATATTGATGTGAGTGCAGTGCACAAAGTAAATATGCGAGGGAAATAACAGTTTAAAAGACAGGTTGGAATGTAAATCATGTAATCAGATATTGGTCCGGTCATGCGTAGATGAACCTACTTATGGGGCAGTATTTTCTGTTGATAGCAAAGAATCAGTTTAACGGGAACCTGTAGCTTTTGACTACTAAGAACCGAGTTTACTCTTTAAATTAAATTCCTTTATTGTCACATATAAAGGGTGCCTTCCGCGTTAAAGAGGTAAACCTATTTTTAAGAAATTGATAGTTTTGACTTAACAGAAAAGTGATCTTACTCGGAAAGATTAACTTAAAGAGACTTTTGGCTTTTGACCAAGAGTCAGATTTTAAACCTACAAACGCGTCCGAAAATAGTTTCAAAATCGTTTTCTAAAAAGGTCAATGATTCCTATTTAACCAATCAACGGCTGTCGCTCTTTTTGTTTGGTTAAATAATAATCAAGTCGTATCGTTAGTTTGGACGGCTTTCGATCTTACCCAATAAACATTTAAACACAATTGACTTAAGTTAGAAGCAAAACATCCCCAGAGTATTTTCACTAGCATGATAATTGGAACACAACCACGATGACAATCATTACATCCTAACCTTTATAGTTTAGCCAGACATAATAAGTGCGAGTCTATAAAACGTGTAGACTATGGTAAGAGCATTTAAAGTCTATAAAACGTGTAGACTATGGTAAGAGCATTTAAAGTCTATAAAACGTGTAGACTATGGTAAGAGCATTTAAAGTCTATAAAACGTGTAGACTATGGTAAGAGCATTTAAAGTCTATAAAACGTGTAGACTATGATAAGAGCAATTAAATAAAGAAATGCAATAAATTAGAACCTTGCTCCGGTCAGAGACTTGAATCTGATACAAATCTACGGAAAAGTAAGGCCGGTATGATGAACTTCAACCAAAGTGCTCCAAGACTCGATTACAACTCAATCTACACCGCAATAACTCCCCGATGTGAAGAGATTATTACTTTACAGAAACTGATAGTATATGGCTTAAGATTGTACTAAGCTTGGATGAAACTAAAGAATGAGAATCGAAAGCTATTTATAGAGGAACTTTGAGGTGCGTAAGGACCAGCATGCCCCTTAACTTCTTTTGAGCGGGAGCCTTTTTGTGAAGGCCGCGGGCGCGGTGAGGGTGGCCGCGGGCGCGGCGCCTGGAACCGCCACATCATGGGAACGTGGCAGTTGATCTCTGGGTGAAAGTGGGCCACGTCATCGCGTTTCCTGTAGCCAGCGCGGTGCTGAACGCCATAAGTGCAAAATATCTTGAAAAACCCTAATTTCTTGGCGTTTTGGCTCGTTTCTTCACAGAAGGCTCTGAAATGACAAGAATCCTGAAAACAAAGGAAAAAGGAACATAATACGAGAAAGTGACAATAAAAACTAAGGAAAACATGTGATATTTGAGTCAGAAACATAGTGCGATTTAGTGCGATCAAATCCTCCCACGCTTAGACCTTTGCTTGTCCTCAAGCAACAACTCTTAAAAGTAGATGAAAGAAAATTTATGGTGTATACGGGTTTTGGGCAAAGAGGGCTTCTAAGTCCGAGTAAGGGTGTGTTGTCAGGCACTAACTATCTGAATCAAGGGTATCTTAATTACACTACTCGCAGAAATGCGGACATAAACCTCATAAGTATACAGATTGATCCAAATATCCTTACTATGCTAAGACTTCTTTTTGTACGAGGTCCTTTTTCATTCAGGCGCAATCACATTAAGCCCGTTATCCGTACATACTCATGGTGTAGTGACCGGTTAGTGACTCTGATCTCAAGTGATGGGATTCTGGTACAAGAGTTGGTTTAATCCCTTTTTATTTTACCCATTTGCAGTTGCGGGGGATCGGACCGTAGTCCGCCCTACCAAGTTCAGCACCAGATACCTCTGAACCAACTACAACAGATATGCCTTATATATTTTTTTCTTTGTTTTTGTTAGTGTTTACAACTTTCTTGAGTTAAGTAATCTTTGTGAGGATCACCCAACTCGTAGTCGTATTCATACTTTATTTTGTAACTTTTAAGGCAAAAATAGAGATCATCCACTTATATTCATCGATCCCACACTTAGAGCATGCTTAGGCCGGAGCTGACTGCTAAGATAAACTACTTGAAGACCTATTTGTACAGTTTTATTCAAAATCATAGCATATTGGGGAGAAAGGATCTAATCTAAATATTCAAAAAGGCTTATGGTGTAAAAATGATAACGAATTTTTCAAAAAGTGAGTGTCCGAGAAACAGACCCTATCTAGGACCTGCCTCATAGCCCAAATCCTTAAAAACAACCATAAATCTTTGAAAAATAAAAATTTTGTAAGGCTAAAAGGTGGGGGAAATGAAAGGGTACACTACGCAGAAAGACTCGCCTATCACATGCATTTTATTAACTACGAATAAAAAAGGAAAAATGCGGAAGGAAAATAAAAGCAGGAAAAACGGAAAATAAAAGCGAAAAATAAAAGCGAAAAATGGGAAATAAAAGCGATAAATGCTCCTCCCACACTTAAATCAGACATTGTCCTCAATGTTCCAAAATAAGGTAGGAGGAGGTACCTGAAAACACTAGTGGGGGCCACTAGGACCTTCACCATCCTGGTTGGTACGACCGGAACGGCGGCTACGGCTGCGACGGCGGCTATCTCGGTCCAAAACAAGCTGCTCCAGTCTCTCTGACAAGGCGGCATTTGCCGCTTGTAGCTCTTGGGTCCGACCAATGAGGGTGCCTTGGGTTGCCTCCATCAATTGGAAGTGACGAGCGTTTGTGGTCTGGTGTAGGTGCTGTTCTCTCTGAAAAGCCAGCTGACTTTCCATAATAGTGCGCAGAGAGCTAGCATTTTGTTCTTGGGACGCTTGCATGAAGGCCATGTGGTCGGCCGCCTGTTGCTGCAAGGTAGCAAGGAGGGTGTCCCTCTGGGCCTCTCGGGCCATATGCTCACGCCACATGTCCTCAGTGACATGGAAGCTAGGAGCTGTACCTGCATGTGGGTTAGAGGTTGAAGGTGCCGTGTGTGAAGGTGAAAAATGGGGTGGTTCCTCTGTTTGGAAATCGTACTCATCATCAGTGTTGTTACCCTCATATAAAGGTAGATTTGGGGGCAACGGACCAATAAAAGCAGGAGCGTTGAGATCGTAGGTCCAGTTACGCTCAAATCGAATATCAGTACGACGGGTGCAAGGCATAACAACACTGGGTACAGCAGCACCTCCAACCATTAGGAAGTAACCACCTTCCTTCCTCGTCTTGCATAAACGCATATCCCTGAAAAATTTAAGATTTGCAATCCGAGGAGGAAGTGGTTCTAGGGTGGCAAGTTCCGTATCCAATCCTATGGCACGGGCAATAGTGGTAATCAGTCCACCAAAGGAAATCGGCCCACCTTTTCTTAAAACATGGTGCATGTGGGCAATCATGAATGGGACGGGATTAACTTTGGTGTCTGTGAGGCAGCTCTGCATGATAATTAATTCTTTAGCATTCACCTTGTTTGGGTTTTCCCGAGCAAAGATGGTGGATGCTAAAAGAAATCTAAAGACACGAAGGGCAGGATTGTGGATGTGAGAAGCAAGAAGGCCATCAAAAGATGTTGCATTTTGTTTAGTAATTCTGGCCCAAAATGCTTCAAATGCCCAATCCGTGTCTAAAGGTGCTTCACAAATGGCACTATCCCCATAAGGCAATCCTAACATGGCGGCTAGACCGTCAGTGGAGTAATCATATTCGACATTAAACATTCTAAATTTGACTCCACCTACGGTGCTAGCAGTGTTAGGAGAGACGTTATAAATTAAAGAACTTAAAAACTCGAACGTCAGCCTAGGGTAGGTCGGTGCTTGAGTAGCAAAAATATCATGCATACCTATTTTATCTAGAAGGAAGAATACACTATGGTATATACCTAATGAATATAGACAGTTTTCATCGATATACCTGGTAGAGTGTATTGGTGTTGTCAGCAATTTTTCAAGCCGCTTTAGTTGTCTTTCTCCGGCTTGACCACCACGTAAAATGTAACCGTGACATTCCATAGGATTTTCTTGTGGATAAAAAGAGAAAGAATGGGATGTAGAAGTAATGAAGGTGTGAGGAAGAAAATGATATAGTAGGGGGTATTTATAGGAAGGGAAGAAAGAAAATGGTGGTTGTAAATATTTATGATGAAAATAATGGATATAAATGTAGTGGGTTGGTATGGGTAATAAAGTGGGTTAAAATTGGAAGAAAATGGGATTGGAAATTGAAAAAGTGGTAAAATGGGGGGAAAAACGAGCTACTAGCCGTTAGGTGACCGTTGCGTCACCGCGGGCGCGGCAGGGCCTACCGCGGGCGCGGTGAGGTTGAGGTCAGTTGGGCTGGCCTGGCTTTCTTTCCATTGGGCTTTTTCTTCCTCGCCATTATCTTCAATTTCTGGAGGTGTACCTATTTTTCTTATAAATGTGCATATATGTACGTGAATACATATACACATGTTTATTTATTTTATTTTTATATTAAAACTATGGTGACCTAGAAAAACAAAAACATTAGTAAATAAATAAAACATATGCATATATATATATATAGATATAGGTACGGACATTGGGTCATCAAAATAAATATTAACAACTCAGGAAACAGATAATGCAAAAAATAAAAATGAGTCTGAAAAGGAAATCAACATAATACTAATAATACTGAAACTAGATATCTTGTGAACAATAAAGATCTATTGCCAACCGGTAGGATGCTCTGCAGGAGTGCCTGGGCCACGCAGCTCAGTCAGCTGGCGTCGAATCTCTGCCACCTCGTGAGCTAATTCATCTAACTCACCAGCGAAGGTAACATCATTCACTTCCAACTGCAAATGAAGGTCAGCCACCTCATTGCGGAGAGTGGTTATCTCAGTGCGCATAGCAGTCAATAGAGTGCGAATATCAGGTTCCTGCAAGCTGAGGTTATTAGTAAGAACAGTAGTATGTGTAACCTCGGGTCGGGATGTGTGATCTGGAGCGGAGTCCTCGGAGGCAGGAGTGTAGTCCTGAGTGGGATCTTCAGAAGCAGGAGTGTATTCTGGAGTGAGATCTTCGGAAGCAGGAGTGTATTCTGGAGTGTACTCTTCGGAGGCAGGAGTGTATTCTGGAGTGTACTCTGATATCTCACCCCAACCTTCTACAGAATAGTTCCAATTAGCAGAGTTGGAAACACAAGTCATCTGAGGGTCTGGCATGGTGAAGGTGTAAACTGTCTGGTCATTGATAAGCAATCTGTACCGATATGGGTGGAAAGAGGCCCTCCTCATGAATCCACGATCCATGCAAAAGTCTAAATCCAGAAAAGTATATCCACAGTATGGGGTCAGCTGTGCTATCATACTGTCTAAACCCAAAGCAGAAGCTATCTGTGTCACATTCCCTCCGGAATGAATGAGCCCTACAGCGGATCGAGCAGTCTGCTCGAGGCTCTCTATCAGAAAACCTCCACTAGCTATAGGTCTGGACTGACTAGCACAGTATAAGAAAAGGATCTCCTCAGCGGTGACCAAGTGGTCACAGTAACTCCTCCCAAAGAAAGTGTGGCATAGGATCATCTCGAAGTATCGGAAGGCCGGGTTATGGATCTTCCGGGACAGCTGGGTAGAGGGGTCAAGACTGGCTCTATCAGTAATGTCCTGCCAAAATTTGTCAATGTCTCTGTCCATGTAGCAACTCAATGGGAACTCAGTTATAGCGGTCGGTCCAGTTTGGAAACCAAGCAAATCCCCAAATTCTTTGGTGGTCAGGGTATACTCGGTGCCAAACAATCTGAAACTCAGGCGTCCTCGCTCATCTCCTTCACCTACTCGTGGATTATAGTCCATAGAGCTAAGAAACTCCAGAGTAAGGTTCCTGTAGGTTTTGTGGACATCATCGGCATAAGAATCCCAGCTAAGTTGGTTGCATAGATACCGAATACTTGGCTCAATCCCGAGTGCCTCCATGCAGCTCTGATCGGGGTACCTAGTGGGTACCATAGGTCTAGCAGATAAGGTAGCAAATCGGGCCTTTTGCGCTTCATCTCTGAAAATCACAACCATACCATCGGGGTGATGCATCCTGAAAATATAAACACAAGAAATTAGTCCAGATAAAATATATAAATTACTAAAATAAAATAAAATAAAATAAAGAATAAACCATGGGTTGCCTCCCAGGCAGCGCTTGTTTAACGTCGTTTAGCTTGACGATTAGATCTTACTTTATGTGGGTATTGGTGGGTCTATAAGAATATGACTAGAGTAGTCAACAGGCAAATCGCCTCCTTTGTAGAGCTTCAGTCTTTGTCCATTTACCACAAATGGAGCACATGAATTGTTTTTGATTTCTACTGCTCCAGACTTTAGAACTTTTGACACTTCAAATGGACCTGTCCATCTTGAACGAAGCTTACCAGGAAAAAGTCGTAACCTTGAGTTAAATAGGAGAACAGGATCACCAATGTTGAAATCTTTCTTGATGATTTTTTTATCATGCCACATTTTGGTTTTTTCCTTATATATGATGGCATTCTCATAGGAATTCAAGCGAAGCTCTTCTAGCTTGTGAATGTCCAGGATACGTTTTTCTCCGGCTTTCAGGTAATCTAGATTCAAGGATTTAATGGCCCAATAGGCTTTATGTTCTAGTTCGAAGGGTAAATGACAGGACTTTCCATAAACCAATTGATAAGGAGTTGTTCCAATAGGGGTTTTATAAGCCGTTCTATAAGCCCATAAGGCGTCTTTAAGTTTTCCAGACCAGTCTTTTCTGGATAATGATACGGTTTTTTCTAGGATCTGCTTAATCTCCCTATTCGATACCTCTACTTGGCCACTGGTTTGCGGGTGATATGGTGATGCTACTCTATGTTTTACTCCGTATTTGCTTAGAAGCTTGTCAAATATCTTAGATATAAAATGCGATCCTCCATCACTTATGACTAACCTCGGGGTTCCAAACCTAGGGAAAATAATATTCTTAAACAGTTTGATAACTACCTTGGTATCGTTTGTGGGTGATGCAACAGCTTCGATCCACTTTGAGACATAATCGACAGCTACTAGGATATACTTGTTACCCATTGAGGAAGGAAAAGGTCCCATGAAATCTATACCCCAGACATCAAATATTTCCACTTCTTGGATGTTTCTTAAAGGCATTTCATCACGTCTTGAGATGTTCCCAGTGCGTTGGCATCGGTCACATTTTGTAATGTAAGTGTGGACATCGCGCCATACAGTAGGCCAATAAAAACCTGCTTGAAATATTTTGGCGCATGTTTTAGACGTGCTTGCATGTCCACCATAAGGTGAAGCATGACAATGTTTAATGACATTGCCTACTTCTTCCTCCGGCACACATCGTCGGAATATATTATCTATTCCTCTTTTGAATAGGAGGGGTTCATCCCAAAAGAAGTGTTTAACATCTCTGAAAAACTTCTTCTTCTGTTGGTAGCTTAAGTCGGGGGGTATGATATCAGCGGCTAGATAATTTACAATATCTGCGTACCATGGTATGTTGTTCATGGTTGAGATTTCCTCATAAGTCTCTTCTTTAGTTGAGTTTATCCCAGCTATTAATCTTTCATAAGTAGAGTGATCGTATATAGGTATAAGTTCAGGCTTAAGGTGTTCTAACCTAGAGAGATGATCAGCTACTAAGTTTTCAGCTCCTTTTTTATCCTTAATATCCAAGTCAAATTCTTGGAGTAAAAGTACCCATCTGAGCAATCTAGGCTTAGCATCTTTCTTACTTAACAAGTACCGGATTGCTGCATGATCTGTGTATACTATTATTTTTGCTCCCACCAAATAAGATCGAAATTTATCAATAGCAAAAACTACGGCTAGCAATTCATTTTCTGTGGTTGTATAATTTAGCTGGGCGGCGTCTAATGTTCTACTAGCGTAGTAAATTGCATGCAGTTTTTTGTCTTTTCTTTGCCCTAGTACAGCCCCTACAGCGAAATCACTAGCATCGCACATGATTTCAAAGGGTTGTGTCCAATCAGGTGGTCTTATGATAGGTGCTGAAATAAGAGCTTGCTTTAAAACTTCAAAGGCCTCAAGACATTTTTGGTCGAATTCAAACTCGACATCTTTCATCAATAAGTTAGTTAAAGGTTTAGTTATTGCGGAAAAATTCTTGATGAAACGTCGGTAGAACCCGGCATGTCCTAGGAAACTTCTTATTTCCCTAACGGTCTTAGGTGGGTTTAAGTTTTCTATAACTTCTATCTTGGCCTTATCGACTTCTATACCTCTTTCAGAAATAATGTGTCCCAAGACTATCCCTTCACTTACCATAAAGTGGCACTTTTCCCAATTCAACACAAGGTTTACTTCCACACATCTTTTTAAGATTTTCTCCAAGTTCGAGAGGCAGTTTTTGAAATCAAACCCACACACTGAAAAATCGTCCATAAATACTTCCATAATTCCATCTAGGTAGTCTGCGAAAATTGACATCATACAACGTTGGAAAGTGGCAGGTGCATTACAGAGTCCAAAGGGCATTCGTCTATAAGCGAATGTTCCATAAGGGCAGGTAAATGTGGTTTTTTCTTGGTCCTCTGGGTGAATAGGGATTTGGAAAAATCCCGAATATCCATCAAGATAGCAGAAACATGAGTGTCTTGCTAGACGTTCAAGCATCTGATCTATAAATGGGAGAGGGAAATGGTCTTTTCTTGTTGCCTTATTCAACCTTCTGTAATCTATACACATTCGCCATCCTCCTTCTGTTCGTTTTGCCACATGCTCACCTTTCTCATTTTTTAGAACAGTGATACCTCCTTTCTTGGGTACCACATGGACTGGGCTTACCCATTCACTGTCCGAAATTTGGTATATGATATCAGCCTCTAATAACTTAAGAACTTCTTTCTTGACTACATCACTCATGATAGGGTTTATTCTTCTTTGATGTTCTCTTGAGGGTTTCGAATCTTTTTCTAGCATAATCCGATGCATGCATACGGATGGGCTTATACCTCTTAAATCTGAAACTTTATACCCTAAAGCTGAGGGATATTTTCGCAAGGTATCTAATAGTTGATTTGTTTCTATTTGGTTTAGAGTGGCGCTAATTATAACAGGTCTATTCATCTCCTCATCCAAAAACTCATATCTTAGATTCTTGGGTAGTTCCTTAAGTTCTATAGTGGTTTTCTCAGCACGTGGCATAAGGTCATGGGTAAGAGCTAAGCATTCGAAAAGGTTGTCGTCAATGTACGGTTCGATACTCTCAAATCCATCATCCTCTAAAATAGGGGTTGATGGTAATTTGGTTAATAATTCGTTTTGTTCGAGCTCATTTACACATTCATCAATGATGTTGATGGCATAACACGCATCTCCTATCACTGGTGCCATTAGAAATTTTGATAAAATGAACTCAATCTTTTCATCTCCTACCTCGAAAGTCAGTTTCCCTTTCTTAACATCTATTATAGCTCCGACGGTCGATAGGAAGGGTCTTCCTAAGAGGATTGGGATGTCTTCATCTTCTTTGATATCCATTACGACGAAGTCGGTCGGAATGTACAACTGACCAATCTTGACAGGTATGTCTTCTAAAATACCCATGGGATATTTGACAGATCTATCAGCTAGTTGTAAGGACATCTTAGTAGGTTGAAGTTCTCCTAATTTTAACCTCTTACAGACGGCCAGAGGCATCAGACTTACACTTGCTCCTAGGTCTAAAAATGCTTTGTCTATCATATGGTTACCTAGGATGCAAGGGATAGAAAAACTTCCAGGGTCTTTATCTTTCTTGGCGAGTTTATTTTCGGATATAAAATGACATTCTAAAGGCTTGGGATCATCGAGTCGTCGTTTATTGGTCAAAATATCTTTCAGAAACTTAGCATATGATGGTATCTGGGTTATAGCTTCAGTAAAAGGAATCTCAACATGGAGTTTCTCTATTACCTTAATAAACTTTTGGTACTGGTTTTCTACTTTGGTGTTTTTCAGCCTCTGTGGGAATGGAATAGGTGGTTTATAAGGTTGTTGAGTGTTTTTCTCTACTTCTGGTTTTGATTGCTTTCCTGGTTTCTCTGGTTCCTCCACCTGGTCTTTGGGCGTAGCATCTTCCATAGGTTTTTCTGATGTGCTTAAGTCAGGATTTCTAGGTCCTTCATAAGCGGTTCCACTTCTTAGTGTGATAGAATTTGCTTGGCCTTTTGGATTTGGTTGAGTTTGTCCAGGGAATTGTCCTCCAGGTGCAACTTGTACAGAGGTGTTTTGTGCTACTTGGGAAATCTGAGTCTCAAGCATTTTGGTGTGGGTTATTATCTGGTCAAACTTGGTTGCTAGTTGAGTAACCAGTTCGTTCGTGTGAATATGTTGGTTCATAAACTCCTTATTTTGCTGGGTTTGAGCTTGAATAAAGGTGTCTATGGTTTCTTTAAGGTTTGGTCTTGGGGGTACTATTTGCATAGGTTGGTTTTGTTTTTGCGTTTGGAATCCTTGAGGTCTCGAAGGTCCGGGATTTTGGATAGGGTTGTTGTTTTTGTAAGAGAAATTCGGGTGGTTCCTCCATCCAGGATTGTAGGTATTCGAGAAAGGGTTCCCTTGAGTATAGTTAACTTGGTCTGAGCTTGATTCGTTCAAAAGGTTACAGTCAACGGTTTGATGTCCTTGAGCTCCACAGAGTTCGCACTCCGATTGGATTGCTGCTACTGTGGTTGGGTTTTGAGACATGTTCTCGACTCTCAAGGCTAGGGCGTCCATCTTGGCATTGATCATGTCCATGCAACTTACCTCATGCTTTCCTCCATGGCTCTCCTTTTTCTCTACTGTCGCTCGTTCTAATCCCCATTGGGCATGGTTTTGGGCCATGTCCTCTATTAGGGCACAAGCGTCAGGGTAAGGTTTGTTCATCAACGCTCCGTCGGCGGCAGCGTCTATGGACATCTTTGTGTTGTAATGGAGTCCATTATAGAAGGTATGTATGATTAACCATTGCTCTAGGCCATGGTGCGGACAGGCTCTTAAAAGTTCTTTATATCTCTCCCAGGCATCAAAAAGTGATTCGCCTTGGTTTTGGGTGAAACAAGTGATCAGGTTCCTAAGAACAGCGGTCTTGCTTGGTGGAAAATACCTCGCAAGAAAAGCTCTCCTAAGGTCTTCCCAAGTTGTTATTGAGTTAGTTGGAAGGGCGTCTAACCAGTCGTGAGCTTTACCTCTAAGGGAAAAAGGAAATAGTCTTAATCGGATAGCTTCGGGCGTGGCTCCATTTGCCTTAAGGGTGTCAGCTAACTGGATAAATACCTTTAAATGTTGATTCGGGTTCTCGGTAGCGAGACCAGCGAATTGGTTTTGTTGTACTAATTGTAGTAACGAGGGCTTTAGTTCAAAGTTGTTGGTAGTTATAGCAGGGTTTACTATACTAGAACTAGGTTCCTCGTTAGATGGTTGGGCGAATTCCTTGAGCGGTCTTTGGTTACGATCTTCTGCCATAGCTCTTCTTATCTTGCGAATAAAAAGACGGGCACGAGCGTAACGTTCAGGTTCTACTAAAGGATCTATTAGGTTGCCGGTGCTACGATTTCTACGCATCTACCGGCTAGAATAGCCTTAGTCTAAACGGGATAACAATAGGGTACGAAATTTGACGAAGTTGGTCCCCGGCAACGGCGCCAAAAACTTGATGGGCTGTTTAATCTGTAACGTATAGCCTAAATGTAGTACTGCAAGTGTACAGCCTATCGAAGTAATATATAAGATTATCGAACCACAGAGACCAATTGTCAATCTATCAACTCTATTGCTAAGGTGCTTATCTAAGGCGAATAAGGATATTGATGTGAGTGCAGTGCACAAAGTAAATATGCGAGGGAAATAACAGTTTAAAAGACAGGTTGGAATGTAAATCATGTAATCAGATATTGGTCCGGTCATGCGTAGATGAACCTACTTATGGGGCAGTATTTTCTGTTGATAGCAAAGAATCAGTTTAACGGGAACCTGTAGCTTTTGACTACTAAGAACCGAGTTTACTCTTTAAATTAAATTCCTTTATTGTCACATATAAAGGGTGCCTTCCGCGTTAAAGAGGTAAACCTATTTTTAAGAAATTGATAGTTTTGACTTAACAGAAAAGTGATCTTACTCGGAAAGATTAACTTAAAGAGACTTTTGGCTTTTGACCAAGAGTCAGATTTTAAACCTACAAACGCGTCCGAAAATAGTTTCAAAATCGTTTTCTAAAAAGGTCAATGATTCCTATTTAACCAATCAACGGCTGTCGCTCTTTTTGTTTGGTTAAATAATAATCAAGTCGTATCGTTAGTTTGGACGGCTTTCGATCTTACCCAATAAACATTTAAACACAATTGACTTAAGTTAGAAGCAAAACATCCCCAGAGTATTTTCACTAGCATGATAATTGGAACACAACCACGATGACAATCATTACATCCTAACCTTTATAGTTTAGCCAGACATAATAAGTGCGAGTCTATAAAACGTGTAGACTATGGTAAGAGCATTTAAAGTCTATAAAACGTGTAGACTATGGTAAGAGCATTTAAAGTCTATAAAACGTGTAGACTATGGTAAGAGCATTTAAAGTCTATAAAACGTGTAGACTATGGTAAGAGCATTTAAAGTCTATAAAACGTGTAGACTATGATAAGAGCAATTAAATAAAGAAATGCAATAAATTAGAACCTTGCTCCGGTCAGAGACTTGAATCTGATACAAATCTACGGAAAAGTAAGGCCGGTATGATGAACTTCAACCAAAGTGCTCCAAGACTCGATTACAACTCAATCTACACCGCAATAACTCCCCGATGTGAAGAGATTATTACTTTACAGAAACTGATAGTATATGGCTTAAGATTGTACTAAGCTTGGATGAAACTAAAGAATGAGAATCGAAAGCTATTTATAGAGGAACTTTGAGGTGCGTAAGGACCAGCATGCCCCTTAACTTCTTTTGAGCGGGAGCCTTTTTGTGAAGGCCGCGGGCGCGGTGAGGGTGGCCGCGGGCGCGGCGCCTGGAACCGCCACATCATGGGAACGTGGCAGTTGATCTCTGGGTGAAAGTGGGCCACGTCATCGCGTTTCCTGTAGCCAGCGCGGTGCTGAACGCCATAAGTGCAAAATATCTTGAAAAACCCTAATTTCTTGGCGTTTTGGCTCGTTTCTTCACAGAAGGCTCTGAAATGACAAGAATCCTGAAAACAAAGGAAAAAGGAACATAATACGAGAAAGTGACAATAAAAACTAAGGAAAACATGTGATATTTGAGTCAGAAACATAGTGCGATTTAGTGCGATCAGTTCACTGTGAAAGACACCATATTCCCTCATCATCAAGCCAGCCACGTGCTTAAGGGAACCAGATCAAGGGTTGTGCATTGAGGGACACCATGAGGACAAGTCAGCATGCATGTACGTGGCCTATGAAAGTCAACAAGGGCCATGCTTATTGGGCCAGATTCCATTAATTTGACCTCCAATTTTGGGGCTACCCCCACCCTGGTTTGCAAATATTTTTATTTTTCTCATGTCTTTTAATTATTGTTTTTATTTGTTTTCTTGTTTTAATTTAATTCAATATTTTTACAATACATAAAAAATATAGAAAAATCAGAAAAAGATGAAAATATAATAATTATTTTATTTTACTATTTTCTTGTAAATAATTAACATGTAAATAAATTTAGTAAAATAGGTTTTAACTTTAATTCTTTTAATAACTAAAAATCCAAAAATATAGCATTAGGTTAATGACTTTTTATTCCTTTTAATTTTCCTTGTTTTTTGCCATAATATTAGTGATTTATTTATTTTCATAATTGAACTTGTAAACTAATTAGGGTTGCATTTAGGTTAAATTTTAATACTTTCATAATAAACTTAAAAATAATTAGAACTAGGTCTAATATTTCATTTTGTTTTTTTAATTAATTCTTTTTTTATTAAATCTCAAAAAACACAAAAATACCAAAAACATTTAATCTTTAATTCTAATTAATTAATTCTTATTAACTTTAATTTCTTATGAAAGGGTCCAACGCCCATACCTTTAATTGTTAATTTCGCGCATTTTACTTTGTCGCTTATTATAATTATGTACATGTCCCAAAGCCTTGTAACAATTTTATTTCTCGCACTTTTATTGCTTTATTTATTTTCCGTCAAATCGGGTCCGGTTTAATTTTGGCGATGTGGACCCGCGCCATTTGTAATAGCCTTAGATTTATTTTTTCCGCAAATATTTAAACTGTTAAGAAGCATGCAAGAATGAATGTCTTAATTAAAATCAAGCGTAGATCACAAATAAACATGACAAGACAAATAATTGAAACATGACACACAATTCGCACACACCACCCCTAGGGTACGCCTCACTGTTGCCTTTCGAAAGGTGATCGTCGAGTAGAGGACGTCTTAGTAAGTCCTCATGATCCGGGAACCCGGCGTGAGGGTAGCTTCTAAGGTGTCTTCCTATTGCTCCGGTGATCACCATGTCCCTAAAACTCGAATTGACCCGAACACCTCCAACGGTAGTGCTACCTACCTCTCAATGGTGGGATGGCACTACTTTAAAGGACATTTACACAGACGAATTCCTTAGGGTAGGTAGACGACTCATGGATACTTGCTCTCTTCAAAACAAACTGAAATCTTTTCACACCAACATTTTCAAAAGCTTTCGAAGCAAATTTTTTCAAACACTCTGACGTACGAGTCGAACTGAAATTTTTTCAAAGAAACTTTCTAAACCCACAGTTGAAAAGCAAACAAACAATTTTGAAAACACATTGAGCAAGTATCTAAGAGCCCATGGATAACCATGGATAGAAAGGGTGCTAACACCTTCCCTTTCTATAACCTACCTCCCGAACCGAGAGCAATCTCTTTTAAGGAATTTTTCTGTGCTTTTGTCCTTTCCATTTGGAGAAAATAAAAGACGGTGGCGACTCTTGCTTCCGCGACATTTCGCGAACCAGCGTTAAACAGTCAGTTCCAGATCCACCGATCACACTTGCACAAAAACAAAAACGGATAACATGAAACTTGTGGCATTTGAGCTCACGATTCCAACAATATAAATTTTGTAATCTAACTCTCAAAGATCAGGGAGAATTTTAATGGCCCTAATTCGTGACCTAACTTTTTCAGCATTTTCAAATTTCAAATTCTCTCAGCATAGTTAATATAAATGGAAAGTATGCATATGTACAGCTTCACCATGTTATGGACTACATTTTTTCTTCACAAATCGTGGCTTGAGGATGCCTAAATACAAAGATAGAGTTTGAGAAAAATACCTCCTTCAGCTGGATTTGAGTAGAGCAATGTAGGGACTTTAATGGAGGCCTGGTGATTGCTTAAGCTTCCTTGTACTTCCCTGAAGCTATTCCAATGCTTATCTTGCCTTGAGAATGGCTGGAACTTCCTGCACAAGTCAAGCTGCAAGCTCCAAGTTTGAAAATGGAAATGGATGAAACAGGGGTTACAGAACCAAGGCAAGGGCTTGGATAGCTTTGGTATGATGTGTATGAGTTGTTTGAAGTGTTAAAATACAAAATGCACGAGCTAAAAATTAGTTGGCAAAGATTTTGCAGAAATGTTGAGTTTGGGCAGAAATTTGGAGTTTTTGAGTTTGAGTGAGTTCTGGATGCAAGCAAATCGTGTTCTGCATTGTGACAAGTTTGTATACTTGTATAGAATGGATACAAAGTCAGCCTCTCAACAGATGTGCAAGCTTTGACCTTTTCACCGACTTTCTTGCTTGTGAAGTAAAGTGAAGTGACTTATGCAACATGCTTGTACTGGATAGCTTGAGGGCTGCAAAGGGCTTGTACAAATTTCTTAAGACCTGTGGAAGTTGCTTGCACCAAAGGAACAGGTCCAAGGCTCAAGATTGATAAAGTTACAAAAGCTCACTTTATGAAAATGGCATTGTAACCTTTATGCTTAAAATGGAATTATCTCTTGTACAATGCTTCAAAAGCAAAGATAATGCCTTTAGATTCTGAGTTTGCATTTAATTATGGAGTTTAGAATGAGTTTAGGACCTGTAAAGCAAGATTCAAACATCAAAGATCTGATTTGCAACTTGATGCTTTGTGAAAATGGCATGAACAAAAGTGATAAAATGCCAACTTCTCTTCTTTGATTCTCCCTAACAAAAAGTGATCTTGGAGAGTTCTTGGACATTTTGGAAAGCTTGAAATATGCTCTATAATCTATATTTGAAATTAATTTTGAGACATCTCTTGGAACTAGGTGAAAAATGTCCATGAAGTTGGGTTTAAAAACTGCCTAAATTAGGGTAAAATTTCACTAAGTTATTTAGTTCATGGACCTATATTCACAAATTCATAACTTGAGATCCAAGCACCTTTTTGGAAAAGTTTGTGAAAAAAAGTTGTATATTTCATGGAGTACTACAACTTTCATGTTGGAAGTTTTCTCTGAATCAAATTGTATCATGGTGAAAAAGTGGTGGAAAGTTAGGAAAAAATAAGAAAATTTTCATACTTAGAAAAATTCTAAGTTATGAAAATTTTCAAATTCAAAACCCTAATTTTAAAAATTGGTTTTCTTGGTGAATAAGTTTCATATTTTGACATATCTTGATGAATTATGACCTTTGGCACTTGATTTTGATCAAAAAGTCAAAGTTTGACTTTTTAGTGCACAATTGACTTTTGATCAGTTGACTGCAAAATTCATCTGTCAATCCAATGAACTTGAGATCTTTTGAATCATGTAATTAGGTCAAGATGATGCCATTGAGCCCTTGAAATCATGTTTGAACTCAATTGGTCATTGGCTAGGTTAAAAATCAAAAATTTCCCTTTCTCAGTCAAAACCCTAATTTTGACCATTTTGCACTTTTGATGATTTGATCAAATTTCTTGAGGAATTGTGATCCAAACTTGATCAAATGGTACATATGAGTATAAAATGTTGATGTGGATCAAAAATTATAAAGTTTGACTGTAAATTGGCCATAGTTGACTTTTCCCCAATACAGCTGAGTTTTAGGTCAATTGTCCAATTGACTGGTCAAAAATGTGGTTCAAGGCTTGAAACTTAACATGAGCAATCTTAGGGGTCCAAGATGATGTATGAAAGTCACATGAAGCATTGGTGGTCCAAAAATCCTTGTGCAAACTCAAACCCTAATTTTGGGGTACCAGTGCAAGATGAGATGTCTTGAGCTGACCAAACCCTAATTCTGTCTTGAGTCCAAGAAGTCTTGTGAGAAAAATATTGATAAGTGAGAGGGTAAATTTTGGGGTACAACAAAGGGAAAACCCTTTAAGAGTCAAATACTGGGGCAAATCATTGCAAGGTTCGATCAGAAGAAACCACTTCAAAAAAATAGTTCATCATGGACAAATCATTCCAAGAGTCCGTTGATCAGGGGTGTAGTGCTTCAAAATTCAAAATAGTGGGGCATGCCATCTCAAGTGCTTAATATGGCCAGATTGCTTCAAAACTCATATTGAGACAAATCTCTTCAAAGACCTAAAAGATTAGGGCAAAACATGCCACATATGAGTAAGTTCTCTCTATACTTTCAAGCTACTCATACTCACCCTGTCATACATCAACAATCATCGAGTCTGAAATGAATATCGAGAAGTTATGCTGGCATAACACCCTTCCATCTTTTGACAGACAACCTTGTTACTAAGCAAACTCTCTAAGCCTTAGTTGTCCACGACTCACCGCAAGGGCATCCTTTGAAAGCATTCGAGTCACTGCAAAAATCATTGTCATGCATTCATTAGGTCGCTTAGATATAACATCATGTCATGCATATAATCTAACATGTCCTAATATCTTGAATCTAACATCTACAAAGCCCAACATCTCTCGGCACCTCACAAAACCCAATACCTCTTGACACATATTAAGAACATAACCTAGATCAACATCTCACAAAGCCAAACTTCGCTTGGCATTCATCAACTACAGTTTAAATCCCAACCTTGCTTGGTACGCAACACCTAAAATCAAAGTCAAATTCTCATCTAACCATTTATAATACTCATCATCTATCAGTGCTCGTCCAGAATGGTTGTACATGCATTACCAAGCTTAAAACCTAAAAAAGAGGAAAACTGAGTCCAACCTGCTATACTCACTTTGAAAGACCAATCGTCAATTGGTATCCATTACCCAAATTTCACAAAACTTGCAAAAGTCTCGCATCCATGCACAATGTGACACATAGCATATCCATGAATGTGGACCATTACGCCGTATAAATTACAAACATACATGCATAGCTTAACAAACATTCATAGTAAAACATGCATACATGATATAACATAAGGGCCGGAATTCCTCAAAAAATCTAAAAATAAATTCCCAGCTAAGTCGGTGTTAGCCCCCCGACTAGGCTTATCCCTTATTACTATGCATCCTAGCTAGTATGTCATACAAACATTCCCTAACTAAACTAAGTTACAATCCCCAAGCAAGCCTATTTCAGCAACTAGGCTCATTAACTTTTCCCAGTAAACTTCCTCACAAAATCTCATTTACAGCATGCTCCCCAACAACTCTTTCATGTTTGTCTTGTTAATCCATCGATTTAGGCAAACTCTTTTTTGTTTGCCTTGTTAATCCATTAGTTTAGCCAAACTCTTTCCTATATTGTATATGATGCAATGCATCGTTCAACTCTCTGAGTCGTAATTAATTATATTTGAAGTTTCTCATAAAATTTTGTATTTTACTCAATATTTTAATATTATTATTATCATTATTTATTGTTATTTTTTAAAAGAAAATAATTATTATATATTTTATTTATTTACAATATTTAATTATAAATTTAAGTGAAATGTATTGACAATATAAATTTTTTTATACCGTCGAATAATCATAGACATTAAATGTTAGGAGAAATATGACTTTTATTTTAACGTATATAAAATAATATAAATAAATAAATGAAGATGATGAAATGAAAATGTAAAACGCACCCTAATTAATCTCTTTAATTATTACACTAGTTTAATTCAATCTATATATACTAATATATAATTAGAAGTTTTTTAAGACTCTATTTTATAAAATTAATTGGTAGTTGATAATTAATAACTTATAGCTGGTAATTGATAGTTCATAACTAATATGAGAATTTTATAAATTAACTATTTCATTAACAAATAAATATAAAATGACATAAAATAACATTTTAATTAATAAGAATAATAATATATTTTATTAAAATAATTAAAAAAAAATTAAAAACTAAAAACTAGGAACTCAAAAGCTACTTTAAATAATTTTTGAATAAAAAAATTAAAAATTAATTAAAAAAAGTAAAGTTAAAAATTAAAAGAGAATTACCAAACAAAATTTTTTATTAATGAAAAATTAAAAGTTCTTTTTTTGAAATCTTACTAAACTTGGTGTCCTCACTTGTAAGGCATCTCTTGTATTGTACCTGCTTTTATCAATATAAGATCTCTTTGTTGATTAAAAAACATTAATCACTCTTTATTACTCACTCTTTTATTAAACATGTGTGAATTTTTTTATTATATGTTAGTCATTTCTAAAGTGAACGAGTCACCCATGTTAAAAAAAAAAAAAAAAAAAACTATTCCTAGCGGTCCTCGTGGAAGAAAATATGCATTAAAAAAACAAGAAAAAGGAGTGGTATGGATCTGGGCCCCTAAAGTAATTCCGAAAACCTAGAGACAACTGACTTTGTCATCATCATCTCACTACTCTCTCTTCTCTCTTCTCTTCTCTTCTGTTCTCATCTTCCCTTTCCCTCTCCAATGGCTGCGTCTCAGACCCTCTCTTCTTCCCTCTCCAAACCCTCCCCTCTATCTCCCCGTCTCAACCACACCCGTTTCTACCCCAAACCCACCCCCCCTTACCTCCTCCACAACACCACAAACCCCTTTTTCACACTCTCCTCCAAAAACCCACTTTCCGACATCATCATCTCAAACAAAAACCAAACGTCCCATGATGTTTTCGTCGACGACGACGACAAGCCTCGTGAGGAGTGCGGCGTTGTTGGTATCTACGGCGACTCTGAAGCTTCCCGTCTCTGTTACTTAGCCCTACATGCTCTCCAACACCGTGGCCAAGAAGGCGCCGGAATCGTCACCGTTAACAACAACATCCTTCAATCCATCACCGGCGTTGGCCTTGTTTCCGATGTCTTCAACGAATCTAAGCTCGATCAGTTACCCGGAAGTTTAGCTATTGGCCATGTTCGTTACTCCACTGCTGGCCAATCCATGCTCAAAAATGTTCAACCTTTCGTTGCTGGCTACCGTTTTGGTTCTGTTGGGGTTGCTCATAACGGTAATTTGGTTAACTATCGCACTTTGAGAGCTAAGCTTGAAGAAAAGGGTTCCATTTTTAACACTACTTCTGATACTGAAGTTGTTCTTCATTTGATTGCTACTTCAAAGCATAGACCTTTTATTTTGAGAATTGTTGATGCGTGTGAGAAGCTTGAAGGGGCTTATTCTATTGTGTTTGTTACTGAGGATAAGCTTGTTGCTGTCAGAGATCCTTTAGGGTTTCGGCCTTTGGTTATGGGGAGAAGAAGTAATGGTGCTGTTGTTTTTGCTTCTGAGACTTGTGCTCTTGATTTGATTGAAGCTACTTATGAGAGGGAAGTGTTCCCTGGTGAGGTTGTTGTGGTCGACGATAACGGGATTCAATCGCTTTGTCTAATGTCGCATCCACAGCCGAAGCAATGTATTTTCGAGCATATTTACTTTGCTTTGCCTAATTCTGTTGTTTTTGGTAGGTCTGTGTATGAATCGCGTAGACGATTCGGTGAGGTACTTGCTACCGAGAGCCCTGTTGACTGTGATGTTGTGATAGCAGTTCCTGATTCTGGTGTTGTTGCTGCACTTGGTTATGCTGAAAAAGCCGGTGTTCCGTTTCAACAAGGGTTGATTAGATCACACTATGTAGGAAGGACTTTCATTGAGCCATCTCAGAAAATTAGGGATTTTGGTGTGAAATTGAAGCTTTCGCCGGTTCGTGCGGTTCTTGAAGGTAAAAGGGTTGTTGTTGTTGATGATTCAATTGTGAGGGGAACAACATCCTCAAAGATTGTGAGGTTGCTTAAAGAAGCAGGTGCAAAAGAAGTTCACATGAGAATCGCATGTCCACCAATTATCGGTTCTTGTTATTACGGAGTCGATACACCTAGCTCCGAGGAGTTGATATCTAACAGGATGAGTGTTGAAGAAATAAGAGATTTTATCGGATCAGATTCACTTGCTTTTCTTCCAATGAACAGCTTGCATACTATGTTGGGGAATGACTCTCCTAATTTTTGCTATGCTTGTTTCTCTGGGAAATACCCTGTTGAACCGAGAGAGCTTAAGGTTAAACGGGTCGGTGACTTTGTCGATGATGGTTTGAATGGAAGTCTGGAACAAATTGATGGTGGTTGGGTTCAAGCTAACCGAAATCCAAAAGAGGTGAATGCTTCTACTGGTGCTTGACCAATTTTACTTCCTGTTTCTGATTTTGCAGTTCTTAATGTTAAGAGTATCTGTGTGATCTCACCACAGTCTAAGCTCCATTTTGATTCTGAAGACCAATGCTTAATAGCGAAATTTTCAGATATATTTTTTGGAGCTTTTGTTATTTAGAACTAAGACTAGTGATTTAAGAACTTCGCATGTTTTTTTCTCTTCAAAAACAACTTGTAATCCTACAGTTTTGGATTATAACTTTTTGCACGTTTCATTTCAATCTCTTCTATTAGATACTTGTATATATTTGTTTCGTTGGTAGGTGAAAGAAAGTGCAATCATCATTTTAAACAAACACAAAATCACATGTTTACTTGGTAAACTAAAATGAACAGTTTCAAAAGATACTACTCAAAAGTTGTCCTTACTCGTTTTAGTATACTTTTGTGTCTAGTGTTTTTACTATCTTATTTTCTCCCTTATGAGATTCCATTGATTTTGCCATAAATTGTAAATTCTATTTCTTCTCTCAACAAGCCCTGTCCTTGTTTTTACAATTTCTGTTTACTATTATTAATTGAACTGAAGTACGGGCCAAAATTCACAGTTACCATTAAGTTTAACCAAATTTAACAACAAAATACAAACCAAATTCAACAACATAATAGATTAAAAATAAGATTATAGATTGGACTAACTAGTCACTTCTTCATTGAATAAGATTGTAAATTGGACTATTTTTTCATTGAGTCTAACCATTCTTCACTAAGTTTAACCATGCTCTTCTGATTTTATCATTTGTCTTGAGACCGATCAAATTTTAATAGATAATACAAAATATTAGACCAAGATAGTGTCTAACTCGACCAATCCCTTGATATGATATTGATCAAATATCGATAACATAACTCACATCATCATCATTATTTTGAAGTTGAATGTTGGTAAGTGGAACATGTTCATCGTCGATTTAAAACAATAATACTCAACAATGACCACACCTCTTGTGTTGTAGTGGTCGAGAAGATGATTCATTTGATTAAGTTGGTCTTTCATATCAGACAATGTAACATCATCATTGATTATATTAGATAATGTAACATCATCAATGATCCTAAGCAAATAGAAGAAAATTTATCTTTCTGTAGTAATCTACGGATTAAGTTAGAGTTCGTTCTAATTAGAGATGTTTTTATGGTTGTGTCTACTTAAGAATTTCTCTCATTTTATATATGTTCTTGTGCATTCTAGTCCACTTAAGATGTATATTCTTTGAAATAAAAATCAATGGCTGCCACCTTTTGGATTATAGATACAAACCCCCTCAACATTTTGTTACTTCTCACATCATTAAGAATCAATCGATAATGGATGTTATTTTAAGAAGTTGGGCTTGGACATTATCATTTAAGAAGCCCATTATGAAAGCAATGCAAAATACAGTTAAAAACACATAAATTTGTCAGAAGTGGGATTTGAACCCACGCCCTCTCTCGAAGACCAGAACTTGAGTCTGGCGCCTTAGACCACTCGGCCATCCTGACTTGTTATACTAATCTTTACTTTAAATTTATTTATTACAAAATAAATATTCCACAAATTAAACCAACCTCTTTATACATGTTTCTCTACTACCATCTTCAACTTAATCATAACTATGTATCGTTTTAACTAAAAAATATAAGTTAGTTCAATTCCTACGTAGTAATTAGTTTTACCATCACTTCACTTTCATTACTTTATTTTCATTTTATAAATGTTTATATTTGAGTTGCTGAGTTTTTCTTACGGGAGCAATTGAATTAAGGAATGTTACAAAAACAAAACTTAGTTTATAACATTTCATTTATAAGAATATTTGAAGTACAAGTAAAAATATTATTCAAAATTTAGGAATTAGTTAGAGATTTAAATACGTTTACAAAAACACGATTTATCTTATTGACTTGTCTTAAAATAAATGTTAAGTAACAGTTTTTTTTAAATGTATGAATTACTAATGATAATACTCAATATCATTTTTTTCTATGAAAAAAATTAACAACTCTTATAGAAATTTTGAAAAGAATAGTAGGTTTTGTGTGTTGTACTTATCATTATTATGTAAATGATGTCATTGATACTTTATTCCTTAAGATTGACGAGAAATGAGATTTGGTTTGGAAAATAAAAACTCCTCCAAGAGTTAAAAATTTTCGGTGGCGCCTTTATAGGAATTATGTGCCAACGAGAATGTGATTAATAGACATAGATGTATATTGTCTTTCTAATTACGTTGTTTGTGGGAAAGGAGATGAGAATAATAAGCATTTGTTCTTACAATGTTCAAAGAGTATTGAGTGTTGGGAGAAAGTGGGACTTTGGCCTATGCTACAGCAGTGGCTCAATATTGAAGTAGCTTTTGCTTCTGTTATGTTTTCCTTTTTGCAGGTCTCTAATCAAGAGCGACGCAGTGTTCTCAACTATTTTGTGGAGCATATGGCTGGGTAGAAACAACCATATTTGGAATCTTATCGAAGACTCCTTGAACTCTATTTGTAATCAAGCTTTGCATTTACTGTCTGGTTGGAGAGATGGCCAACAACTTAGAACAAGTAATACAACACAAGCTCAAATGTCAATTGATATTAAGAGGAACAAACCTTTGGCTGGTCGCATCAAATGCAACATCAATGCATATTTTTTAACAACAAGGTAGCAATAGGTGCTTGCAATAGAGATGATGAGGAGTTGTTTGTTGCAACCTAGACTGAATGGTTTTCGCCTAATACATAAGTTGATGTTGGGGAAGCTTTAGGACTCTTTGCATCTAATAAATGGTGCATAAGCTTGGTTATGATAGTGCGAATTTTGAGTTAGATGCTAAAAGTGTTGTGGATAGTGTGGGTGTGAATATTCAGCAACCAAATGTTTTGAACATTGGTGCTATTACTCGTTAATGTAATCGCTTATTAGCTCTTTTATTTAGGAACTCCCGGGTTAAGTTTTCTATGAGACAAGATAATGAGGTTGCTCATGCTTTAGATGAGAGGCTCCATCTCTTGCTAGTTTCTATAATTTTATCGAAGTACCAACATGTATTAAGTCTTTTCCCGTAAAAAAATAATCAATATATTGACATCTACTTCACAAAAAGGGCAAGCTATTCATTGTTTGATAGCACAGAATTACATTTTTCATCTTAAATTCATATTAAGGTAAACTCGAAAACTTTTTCTCCTTCTTCATTTGCCTGCTTCACTGGGGGGTTTTTAGACAAGGATAATTTTTTAAAGGAGAAACTCACCATTGATGGTGGAGCATTAGGTGGAAAATCTACTCTAGAAAGATGTTAGGATTTCTATCCCTTACGAAATCGTTTGTCATAGATGATTTTTGACAAGGATGCGAAATTTAATTTATATCAACTCTTTGCTTTTTCTTACAGTCATTTCTCTTCATATGTTGGCAAGACTTTTAAATGGATAATTCTCGTCCAGGAGCTTGAGACGTGATAAAATTCAACTTAGGCGTAAGGCCAGAAATCCCTTGTCAGGATTGGCCTCGGAGTCACAGGGAGACTCACCATTATTGAAAGCGAAATTATAGCTCATTCTTGCGTGATCCACGTGTGGTCGTCGTGCTTGTTGTGAAGGTGTTTGCTTCAGTTAAAGTCGCGGCGACCGTGCCTCCACTCGTAGTATTGGATGATTGTTCTCCATTGGTATTGGTATTTCTTTGACGAACCATTCTAAGGTATATCCTATTTATTTTTCTAATGTATTTTTTGGTTATCCTACCACTTCTCAATCTCATACATACTCGGGACATTGAAAAAGTTTCATAAATGAAAAACTTGGTGTAGACAAATGTTTGTAAAAAATCGCATAAAGGTTCCACTGGATGTGCCAATTTGGGTAAACAAAGACAAGTTTGATTTCACGTAAGGGATTAAACTCAAAAATATCCCAGGATGAATTATGCAAAAATCATTAGTTTGCAACACATTTGACAATGAATGTCGAAATGGAAAATGAAAATAAAACTATAGTAAATGAAACTGAGAAAATAAAAAAGACTGGATTTATAAGTACAACACAAATGCATACATTAATTTAAATCACTCCTTTTTCACTAATCCTATTATCGTGAACTACTTATATACTAGTTCTAAAGTAACCATCACCAACGGTTGACTAAATAACATTTGACCCGTCTATGTATCCATGAAAATACCGCCTTTGACAAGCTCACATGTATCCTTTAATAATTGTTTTCTCTTATTTGTTTGTATATTGCTTCGACAAACTTGCATCAATAGTAGTAGCATTAAACTGAAAGTTCTCCAAATTTTACTAAGTCTCAAGACTCGAGCATCTCTTGTCTTCGACTGAAGCCTCGTTGATATTCGTCTTTCGGCCAAAAGTCCAATCATATGGTCGAATATGATCTTCTCGAATGGAATGCAACTCAAGTCAATTTTATTATGACTGTAAGATTATCTTTAATCCATGTTGTTTCAAAAATATGAGGTAACAACCTCATGGTAAGGTCCTAAGAGGTTAATATTGTACTTCAGAACGCGATTATACAATGTTATTTGTTATGCAACGCTAATAGATGGTTAATGACGAGGAAAATATTTTGTTTTGATTATTGTGATTGATTTCCCCCATGAGGAGGGATGTTGATGTTTATGTTGAGATGATTGTTGATGAGAAATTATATGACCTTGATTTTTAGGTTGAGATAAAATATTATGATGAATTTTGAAATTCTAGTATAACATAACTCATATGTCTTATGATATGTCGGGACATCTGATCCGACATAAACAAACATGCAGGATATCAATAAAAAATAGTACTCAAAAGCATAAACAACAAACCTGAATTGTTAACCCAGTTCAGAGCAACTCTCATACTCTAGGGGCATACCAAGCCAGGGACAGATCTATAATAATAGTATCAATTTATAAAACCTACAAGAAACCTTCAGTTTACGGCCTAATCACTTAATCACTACCCTTGCTAGATTTCTATCTAAGACTCACCTAGATATGAGGCTCCTCTCAATCCCTCTTCAATCACGGACAACGATTGGATCAATACAAACAGGAAGACACACTTCCATGACAATTAACTAGAAGACTCACTTCCATTACAATTCCTAGCCAAGACTCTTGACTAAGAACAAAATTTGGAGCTGCTTACAAGCTTCTTCCAAGAACAATACTCAACTGATTACCTACAAGTTTCTGAGTGAGAAAACAGTGACCATCTCACAACCGAGTGATTCACTTACACCAACTCTCCTAGAGAGTGGCTACAGACTCAACCCTAATGATTACATCTTTATAATTCTTGGTTGGTACCAATCCTAGGTTACAAAGCTTCTATTAATAACATATACCCAACTGGATTTGGGCCTTCAAATCACATCTCTTTGGCTATTACAAAACATCAGAAGATTCTTCTACAAAATAGGTCTTCAATCAAATCTTCCTAAATTATCTCCATATTTATAAAGTCAATAATCTTCAATATTCTTCTTAATTCTTCTTGACCTATAAATCAGCGCCACATAGGATAATATAATATCCTCAAAATATATTATGTCTTTGTCACTTAATAGAATATAACAGTCTAGTTCAGCTCATGCGTAACATTGTATGCTCTTCATATGACATCTTATCTGATATGTTGTTTCAGATGTTGAAATACTTCAACTCAACATGTCATAGTATAAGATAGGACGTATTGCTCAATTTGTTCCTATTAGCAAGTTAACACATCCTATTTAACATATTACTGCTATATTAGTTTTACCAAACATAATGTCAACCATAAAAACATAGAATAAACAATTCCCCATTTGACTTATTTTGGTTAAAACTAATTTACATAACCTTTGCACACATAAGTGTTAACCATAAAAACAAAGGCTAAACGATATAACTCATCAGCAACCATAAATACATCAGAGCAGTCAATCATCATCTTTAGTCTTTACACTTGACCAACTTCAGTCTTGACACTTGACATCTCCACATATGATGTCATAACATCAACAATAGGACTTCTTCATGACAGTCCAACACAAATCCACATGCATATTCTTTCTCTCCCCCTTTTAAGCCAAAATATGACAAAAGGAAGCACAAAGAAATAAAATACTCAGTCTTATTGATGTCTGAACATCAAATCCAACATCTATTCACAGGCTGAATTCATTCCCCCTTAATCCAGAAACATTTCTCCCATGGAGAAACCAAATACCACTAGAGAGATATGTGAACTCCTGTTTCAAACATCTAGCTTCACATGGCTAAGTGTTAGACTACGGCAGCAGATCTAGAGGGGGGTGAATAGATCCCCAAATAAAAATTACCTTTCAAAAAGATTATTTAAAACTTATTTGAAAAACAATGTTGAGCGGAAGGATTTTGGCCTAGAACGAACCTAGTAATTGGAAACTCAGATATGCACGGGCTATATGGAATTAACATAATGATAAAATCAATCAACATAATAATATATCAATTAACCGTTTAATATTTAACACAACGGTTTCCTATTTCCAATGAAATTATATTAAATCCATAATATGACAATTTATCGAACATGTGGCACGCAATCAATTTTTCATGATTTTCTTTTAGATTTGTTAATATGAAAAAACACTTACAATCAAAGTGATTATAATCTAATCGACAAAGCAATTTAATATTTAATAGTCAAAGAGAAATTTTATACAAATCAATCGATCAAACAACACATTCAACGTATTGCATATAAAGAGTAAATGAAAGTAAGAGATGGAATATTACAATTTTCCTTTGAGTTAAACAAGCTAAACAATTTGTCAAACACTTGAGGTACAATCAAAGTTTCAGAATTTTCCTTTGTATTGTGTTGATATGAAAAACACTTATAGTTAGAAGTGATTATAAGCAACACAGCACACAATTCAAAACAAAAACAGTTTCGGAAAATTCCTACGCGTCGATAAATTACTCAATGCTATTTGACATGTATGAAGATTAAAGCAAGTAAAATAATAAAAGAAAAGAGATAGAAGGATTTATTTAGGAAGTTCACCAATCTTCCTAGCTATGGCTACATCTCTCTCCCAATTCCAAATTTAGAATTAGGATAATTTCTTACTTTGCAAAAGTATGATTACAAGAGAAGTATTCAGAGAAACTATACAAAACTTAACCGTTTGATGTCAATTCAACCCCTTATCTTCTTTTGATCTTCAACAAGACCAAGACCGATAGATGTAATCTATTTTCCGCTTAAGTTACTTCCTTAAAAAGATTTCAAACACTCCAAGATTCCTTTCAAAGATTTCAAACACTCCAAGAGATTTTTCACTCAAGTAAATCCGATTGCACACTATCAACATAAGATCACCGATTCTATCATCCAATTCTTGCTAATTCCTTAAAAAAATTTCAACCACTCTAAGGTTCCTTGAAAATATTTCAAACACTCCAAGGGATTTCTCACAAGGATGGTCCTTCGCACGATCTTGCACAAAAATTCCAAATTCAATAAATGATATTGGAGGATAAACCCAATGGTTTTTCCGAATGAAGACCCCTACAAGAACTCAACCCAAACCAATTGGAAATCCATAATTCTTCATCTAGATGGCACCCCTATGGAACATCATCACAATGTAATGTTGGTGTGTATGCATAGATTGAAAGGTTGCAGAAGAAGAAGAAATGTAGGCTAATTTTATGGTATCATCAAGTTGAAATGACGCATGAATGATATATTTATAGTTGGACTCTTTTTAGGTAAAATAGGATACTTTCAGAATGAAAAAATAATGAAAAAAATGACCCATAAAATAGTATGTGTCGACTTGAAAAATTTATGTGTCGACACATGAGAAACAGTGCCTAAAAGCTTTAATAATGCAGTACATATGCTGACATATAAATCATATGTGTTGATGCATAGGTTGTATGTGTCGACCTTAAAATCGTATGTGTCGACACATACTGAAGCTTTTAAGAAAATGCAGAAATGCAAAATTTGAGTGTCAACACATAAGTGATGTTTTTGTGCAAAAAGTGATTTTTAATGATTGAGATCAATTTTAAAGTTGTTTTAAATGATTCCTAAGACCTCTAATGTAAAAGGGTTCCACAATACATAAGGATACTGTCCACCAACTGAAATACCAGCTTTACAAGTTTTTATATCATGTAAAACATCTAATAGTGAAGTTGCACTCACACTAAGAACTAACCCTGCCTTGTCAAGATCACCAAAAACTTCATAATGTTACAACATGTTGTTTGAAATCACACTCTCATTAGAGGCATAAGATATCCACAATCTTGAACATCAGACAAACAATATCTTTACCATTGCAATTACAATCCATAAACACTCACTTGACTCCCTCTGTCAAGGATAACCAAAGCTTCTGTTGAAGATAACCACTTGAACACACCTGAGGTTCATACAAGACACACTTGATTTATAATTTCTCACATATTCCTGAACAAATGCTCTTAGCTTGCTTGATACACCAGTTCCAGACTTTCACCATCTTTTACTTGTAGTAGAAGAACCCCAACTCAACAGGCATTCTGATCAGACCTTAATATCTGATAACCTTATCCTGCCCTTTCATTCACTAGCAATTGTTGATACTAGTGAAGACTTCAAAAGAATAGTAGCCATGTATTTGTCAGGACATACTACAGTATATATAATCTACACATTCTAATCACCATGGTCAAAATTCCCACTTTCGACAATAATGCTTGAGCATCCAACTCCATATGCTCAAACCCAGCATCCTCCAAAACACACCCTAACATAATGTTACAACATCATTTAGGACATCAACTTCATACACAGAACCCAAATACCATGGTTCTACAGGAATTTTATGCAGAAAAGTCCTTTTATAAGCTCATAACACATAAGAAGATATCAAAAGATCACACCTTCTGCAACTTATTCAGGTCAGTACAACCACCTGAACATCTTTGAGAGAAATAAACTCTCAAACAATTTATGAACTAACAATTCTGAGATCAGATTTGTATCCATACCTCAGATAAGTACCTAGCTTCTGACAAGGTCTTTATCATCAATAACATGCCCATCTTCACAAGATTAGACTTATACCCAGCTCCCGGCAAGGTATTTATCATCAGTGGAAAAAACTTCCCCACGCATACACCTGCAGATGATACTCCCTTTCAACAGATGTTAGAACATTTGATTTGACATATTTCTTCTTCAACTTTTAGCACAAGGGGGTCCTTCATAACATTACAGACTTGGTCAAAGACTAGCCTTCACACTCCATCATGGTCATTCATTCCAACTTAAGAATCCAACAGTGATCAACAATCATCACCCCATGATCTTCAATACAACTTTCTTCCATGAAGCTACAAACACCTGAGATGATGTTCCAACATCTTTTCTAAAATCAATCTCAGTCACATGGATTTCACCCATTATTATGGTTTTCGAGATGATACCATAGTAAACCAAACACCAATCTTGAAGGAACACAAGAGGATCAACCATCAGTAGTTGATCAACCTTCAAGATCATATCAAAACACATGCAGAACATTCACATGACACATCTCAAGAGCCTTCTTCTAAATCATAATAACCATATCACCTGTCTAACTATGAGGTGTTTGAACATAATTCTTCTGCACCAAAAGAGGGTATTCCCTCTACCAAGTAATTCACAACATACAAGGTTTTGAATGGTCATAAACCCTTCAAACAGACTGTCCATGAGTAACTTTCCTTCTCCCAATTCTTCTGAACATCTCATAATGAGTGTAAGTTAATTTTCCAGAATATTAACTCACCTCAGGTTGATGCATCTATATTGCATACAACCCCTAGAGTGTCTCTTCCACTTTAGCAGAACAAGAATTCAATGTTCTCATATACTTGATAAGGGATATCAAATTTGAGTAAACAACCTCCAACCTGTTTGAGAGAAACACCAGTCAAGCAAGTTGAGAAAAATAAAATCTCAACATAAAGATGTCAAGACATTACATATGACATCTCAAGAATCTCCTACTTCAGATTGGGGATTCTTCTTAAATAATTGCTATGAACACTTTGAGAATCATGCATTCTCCTCCTGAATAGAAGTACTGCATGTGGTTAGTGCATACCTATATAACTCTCTCAATACAGACAAAGCTTGTTCTTTGGCCACAAACACGATTCCATAAATCTAGCTCTTTTGATCAGAAGGATCTTCCAGATATCAGAGAGAATATCCTTCACATATGAACTTGACCTTTTTTGTACCCCAAAATTTTCCCTCTCTTTTCATCAACATTTTCTCATCACAAGACTCTTGGAGCTCAAGATCAAGTTAGGGTTTGCTCTGCTCAAGACCCTTCCTTGCACTGTTGACCCAAATTAGGGTTTGAGTTTGCACAAAGATGTTTTGACCTAAAGAGCCCAAAGTGACTTTCATGCTTCATATTGGACTCACAAGTTTATCCATACCAAGTTTCAAGCCTTGATTCCAATCTTTGCCCAGTCAATTGGACAGTTGACCTAGAAATCAGCTGTATTGGGGAAAAAGTCAATTATGGCCAATTGACAGTCAAACTTCATGAAATTTGACCCACATCAACATAATGAACTCATATGGACCATTTGATCAAGTTTGGATCATAATTTCACAAGAAATTTGATCAGATCACCAAAAGGGCAAAATGGTCATTTTTAGGGTTTTGACTGTACAAAGGTAATTTTTGACTGTTTGACCTAACCAATGGCAAACCAAGCTCATATATGGACTCAAGGACTCAATGGCATTGTCTTGACATATTTAACAAGTTTAAAAGATCTCAAATGCACAAGATTGATAGATGAATTTTCCAGTCAACTGATCAAAATTTGACTGTGTACTGAAAAGTCAAACTTTGACTTTTTGGTCAAAATCAAGTGTCAAGATTCATTTTTCATCAAGACATGTCAAATTATGAAACTTGTTCATCAAGAAACCCAAAAATTCAAATTAGGGTTTAGAATGAGAAAATTTCATAACTTAGAATTTTTCTAAGTTATGAAACTTCCTTATTTTTTCCTAACTTTGTCCCATTTTTTCATCAATATACAATTGGATTCAAACAAAACTCAAAACATGAAAGTTGTAGTCCATTGCAAAATCTACAACTTTGATTCACAAAGTTTCCTCAAAAGAAGCTTGTATCCCAAGTTATGATTTTTGGAACAAGGGTGCAAAACATTCTTAACTTAGAAAATTTTTGACCTATTCTAGGCAGGATTTTTGTCCAACTTCATGGCCACTTTTCACATGGATCCACTTGGAATTTCAATTTGCATTACAAATATGGATTGTAGTACACATTCCAAGCTTTCCAAATTGTCCAAGAACTTCTCAAACACCCTTGTGGTTAGGGAGAATCGAATTTGCAAAGTTGGGCAAAAGTCACTTTTGTTCATAGCCAAATACACGTTCATAACATTGGCATTTTCAAGTCAGCAGGATTTGTGATGGTTTGAAGGCCTCTAAACCTATTCACACTCAATAATTAAATGCTTAACCTTTGTGTTCAAGTCTTGTTTTGTGCATTTAGTCATTACACAAAGAACTAATCCATAATTAGAAAAAGCAACTTTGCCATTTTTGTAAAGTTGTGCTTTATGTCAAATTCAAAATCCAAGAGGCATGGGCCAGATCTTTGAGGCTAGCATTGGTACACAAATCTCACTGATCAAGAACAAAGTATGCAGCATGTTTGAGAACTGGGTACAGGACTATATCACAAGTTGACATCTCTTTGCTTACATTAGAAGAAAACTTGCCAAAACTCAAAATCTCTCATTCCTGTAAGAACCAGCCAAAGCAAACTTTGCAAACATCTTTCACACTCCCTAACTGACCTAAAGCACGACCAAACCACCCTTCATCCCTCCTCATACAGAAAGTCATAGTTTTTCTGCAAAACAGAGTGTCTGCTGCAGATTGACTTCCACCATCCATTCCACTCGTGCATTTTGACCAAAACTAGTTCAAACACATTCTATATTATCCACACAAACTATCCCAAGCATTAAATCCAAGCTGTAACATCCTTAACATCGTTTGCCATTTTTGCTTTCAAGCTGTGCAGGTGGACTTCCATAGCACGATACAGGCAGTTTCAGAGCAAGCCAAGCATAGGAGAAGCATCCTTGGACTTCAGGCAAGCTGTAAAAAAGCTCAAAATCCATTGGAAGTTGCCACATTGTTCTGTTCAAGTCAAGCTGAAACAGGTAAAACATGAACTTCCATCTCTCTATCAAGGCATGATTAGGCTTAGGTTTGTGAAGAAAACATGTTCTACTCATAGCCCTGAAGCCATCCATGTATTTACTTTTCATTTATATTATGCGTGCTGTGAGAATTTTGGCCCTGAACATGGAAGAAAAATTAGGTCAGAAATTGGGGATGAAGAAATTCTCCCTCGTTTCTGAGAGTTAGGTCAAGATTTTTATATGTATGAATTCGTCTCTTGATGCTCTATAATGTTTGTGTTATGAGTTTTTGTTAAAAGTCAAAGAATCAAGAGTTTGTTGTTTGAGCAAGGAGGCGCGCGAAATTCAAACAGAATGGCTGGAGGTTGAAGAAGGTGGACTTGGGCTGGGCCTGAGTTGTTCTTGCTGCTTGCACCCTCTTTTTCCATTTACACCCCCATGCCCCATTGTGTGATATTTTATTTATTTTTGATTTTTTCTTTTTGATTCTGACTTATTATTTTTTGCTCAAATATAAAAAATATTAAAAATATTTTTCCACCCATTTTTGCATTTTTATTTGGAATTTATTTGTTTTATTTAAACTTGTACATGTAAAATAAATATAAATACCTTTCTATTTAAAACATTAAAAATAAAAAATATATATATATTTTCAGCCATTATTTTTATTTACCTTTTTTAAAACATTTTCTAAAAAATATACTTTTTTTTGTAAATAATTAATATTTTTATTTTTGTACATATTTAGTATATTTAAATATATATAATATAAATACTTGTACATTTATTAGAATATTTAGGATGAAAATATAAAAATAATACATTTTATTTTTATTAATATATGACATAAAAAAATATACTCTTTTTTTACAATATACTTTTTTTTTTTGTATAAACAAATATATAAATATTGTATATAATTAATAAGTAATTGTTATTTATTCAAAAAATTAGGGTTTTGCCCTAAAACCATAAAAAAATTCAAAATTAACCCTTTTTATTTTTATTAAAAAATACTTTTACATACATAAAAAAAACCATTTTTGTGCATAATACATTTTGCATATTTATTGTATTTATTTAATTATTGTACAATTAAATAATTTGTATATTCAATATGGATGTAATAGTTTTAGATTTAATTTCTTGCTAAATATCCCCCCATTCAAACATTTGTACCCCCATCCCCATAATCATGTTGTAATAATTTAGGACTTTAAATTTCCGCATTTAAAAGCTTTCAAATTATGCCATGATAGACCTAGGGTTTGTATGCAAAAAAATTAAATAACAAATAGCTTGACCTAATTCAAAGATAAACAAGCATGAAAATGGACAACACAATGCACACTTGCACCCTTAGGGTTACTCCACTTGTTGCCTTCAAAAAATGGGCCATGTTGCATGTTGAGTATCTTTGGCAAAACAAAAACAAATCAAATGATCATAGTCCCTCGATGACGCTTTCTCAAGCTGCCTAAAAAATGATCAAGTCCCTTGAAGGAAAAAATTGCCAAAGACACTTGGCACTATTGCATTCATGGTCTAAACGATGACCCGTGCCCGTCCCGTTAACATCCTAACACAAGATTGTCCACCAAATACAATGGTGGAACAATACTGTTAAAAGGGTTAAAACATAGGAAAGATCTTTGAGAAATTTAGGGTAGATAGCTCTTAGTTACTTGATCCAACTTGCAAAACAAATCCTTGTCATTTTTCAAAACACATTTCACAACACAACTTTCAAAACAACTTTCAAAACCTTGAAACATCTTTTCAAAAAGACAAACACCTTTTGTAAAACATTCGAGTAAAGAATTGTTACAAGGGTTGCCTAGACAAGGCATCTTTTTCAAAACATTTTCAAAACCGCACACACAAAGCACCATTTCAAACAATTGAAAGCACCATTTCAAACAATTGAAAATGCAAGGCAAGTGATCTAAGCAAGTAACTAAGAGCCCATGGATAACCATGGATAGAAAGGGTGCTAATACCTTCCCTTTCTATAATCTACTCCCTGAACCCAAGAAAACATCTCAAAGGTTTTTGCTGTGCTTTTTAACCTTTCCTTAGGATAAAATAAAAAGTCGGTGGCGACTCTTGCTAAACCGAAACATTTGCGAAAACAAACGCAAAACCTCAAGTCAGTTCTCCCACCGTATCACAACCTTCATATGTAAACACAACTGGCTGAGATAACAAATTTTACTTGGATTATTGATCTCAGCCTCTACACTTCTACTAACTTGAATAAGAAATAAACTGAGCCAAGAAGTAAATAATTGGTTGGCCATTATTCAACCCACAATCTAAGATGTGTTGTCTGGATGAAACATCTTAGATGCACAACACATATACCTCCTCTTCCAAATCAGGAGTATGTTCCAAACATATGTGATAATCACAGATTTGTCTGGTACCCAGAGCATCTGTTATGCAACAGGAATCCGCACACCTACTGATACAGTGTCCCAACATATTATATGACATTAGTTCCTTTCATATGGAACTCAAAATAAAGCTTGGTTCTAAATCCCAACAATGCTTCAATACAAACAAATAACCCTTGATTATCATCAAGATCTAAAAAATTATTCCAAGCTTCAACAAGACCAAAACAACGAAAAGACAAAGTTACTTTCCTAATTAGGTCAAGTATTAGGAAGACTCTCCAAGAACCAAAATCAAATGACTCTAGTCTTTCTACAACAAACTCATCAAAAGTGCCTTTATGAGTGTACTTGAGAGATACACCTCGATTATAGTTGGAAACTTCTCAGGGTTAGTTGAGGTTGTCTTGCACATCACACACCAGACCTGCCGAGGAGACAAAACTCTAATGCCATTTCCTTCGGTTGCGACACAAGAAATAACCAGGGTTACAACAGATACCATGCAACAAAATACACATCAACAACAACTCTTGGTGTAACAAGTTAACCTTTGCACAAACACACCATACTCGCGGTGTAACAAGTTAACCTAGGTTTGGAAATAATCAAACCCTCAACACATTAGCTTGCCACCAAAGCTACACGTCTGAACACAACACAAACAGGTCCAATACATATCCTGCCATGAATAGTCCATCCTCCACTTCAAGGAACCATTCACACAACACTATGAACTATCCAAGTTCAAACAACTTTTCAGTAGAAACCTTCTACCTTACACATAAACCAGAAAGTATCCCTCATGGATCTCATCCAGAAACAGATAGGATGTCTGCTCTTATACCAATTGAAATTCTGGCTATCAGATCCCAAATATCCTAAGAGACATCGAGACACCAGATCCGACTTCACAAACAACAATAAGATGTATAAATAAAATATAACAGAGCTGAAAGTAAATAACACATGATATGTTTATCCAGTTTGGAGTAACTCTCCTACTCTGGGGGCATACCAAGCCAGAGACAAATCCACTATGATAGTATCAATTCATAGACCCTACAATAAACCTCCAATTTACACCCTAATTACTTATTCACTACCCTTGCTAGATTTCTATCTAAGACTCACCTAGATATGAGGTCCTCCTCAATCTCTCTTCAATCACAGACAGTGATTGGATCAACACAAACATGAAGATACACTTCTATGATAATTAACCAGAAGACTCACTTCCATGACAATTTCTAGCCAAGACTCTTGAGTTACTTACAAGCTTCCTCCAAGAACAATACTCAATCCATTACCTACATGTTTCTAAGTGAGAAAATAGTGACCATCTCACAGCCCGAGTGGTTCACTTACACCAACTCTCCTAGAGAGTGGCTACAGACTCATCCCTAATGATTACATCTTTGCAATTCTCGGCTGATACCAATCCTAGGTTACAAAACTTCTATTTATAACCTATTTTCAACTGGATTTGGATCTTCAAATTACAACTCTTTGGCTGTTACAAAACAACATAAGATTTTACTACAAAATAGGTCTTCAATCAAATCTTCCTAAATTATCTTCATATTTAGAAAATCAATATTCGTATCGATTCTTCTTGACCTACAAATCAGCGCCACATATGATAATATAATATCCTCAAAGTATATTTTGTCTTTGTGACTTAATAGAATATAATAGTCCAGTTCAAGTCAGGCGCATTATCGTATGTTTTTTCATAGGACATCTTATCCAACATGTTATTCCAGATGTTGAAACACTTCAACTCAACATGCCCTAACATAATGTAGGACTTCTTGCTCAACCTGTTCCTGTTAGCAAGTTAACACATTCTATCTAACATATTGCTGCTATATTAGTTTTACCAAACATAATGTCAACCATAAAAACAGAAAATTAACAAATTTAATAATATTTAAGAAGTTTTACATAACTGTATGTTGTGAATTATGTTTATGTGTATGAGTTATGAACTATTGGCATACTTATGTATTGATGAATATAATTATATGTTGTTGATGTTAAGATGTGTAATTCGGAATAAGAACTATTGTGATTGTGTTATGTATTGTTGTAAATGGTTATGAGTTTAACCATTGGTGTTCTTGCATTATTGATATGTCATGCATCATATGTATCTGTGTTGAGAAGTGACAAGTCACCGGTTCATAAGTGGGAACCAGTGATGAGTTTGAAATTTAGAAAAAGGGGGCCTAATTTGAAGAGAATCTATTGGTGAGTGGACGAGATCAGTAACAAACCTCTAATGTCAGAATTAGTATCACATGAATTGAATCGAGTTAAGAGTCACATTGTATACATAAAGGCATTGTGAATTGGTTGTTGTTGTGACATAATTGTGTATTTGATGATTATACTATTTGATGCTACCCTTGCATTCTTATACACTGTTGATATATTTAGAGCGTATTTTCACCATTTTGTTTGTTTGTTTGTGTTTCTATGTACGATGTGGTACATATACTCATGAGGAGTAATAGTTGATGTGAGTTGGAAGTTGGTCATGAAGCATACTTCGTTATTTATTTGCTTTTTGTTATTTAGTTGTAGTTTTTTTTTATCTGTAACATCTCGAAATGAGTCGTATTTATGTCGTTTGAGTTGATGTTTTGTTAGATTATGTTATTAATCAAATGTTTAATTTTTAAAAAGATAAATTGAAGTATGGTATTTTAATTGTTAAGTTCCGATGCAATATATTTAATTTGATAAAGAATGTTTTATGTTGAGAATGTGTGACACTCTTTGATAAAAAATATTTTAATTTATTTTATAATTTGTGCGTCGAGGTTAGGATGTTACATTAAGATGCAAATCCTTCGACAACTTTGTTTATGTATTAATTTATAGAAACAATTG